>OY723388.1:18118135-18718135 GCA_963210295.1 Ophion ellenae
CGGCACGGTGCTCTTAGGGAGCTGAAGCACAAAAGTACGAATAAACCAATGTTCTCCCCCTCCCGTCACTCCGTCCCTCCTCCCTCGCATCTTCTCACTCGCGCACCACACTCTGTGTGGCTTTCTCGAAAGTCGTAAAAATGTCGGTGACACTTTCTCACACCCTTTTTGAGATACGCGGGAGTTTTTTTTCGTGTTAAATGTGCCCGTGTCCCCCGGATTGCTTTCGTTATTTCGCGGCCCACCCTTGCATTCGTGATAAAGATGAATGTACGAAAAAAAAGGAAATTAACGATCTGTTGGAGCATCACGATACAGCGGGTGTACAGTAGGATAGAGAACGTGTTTTCCAGCCTGGCAACCCGAGCCTCGCGGGTATTTAACTTCGAGCAGTAATGAGAGACCCTGCGCTCACGATATAAATTTCGGTTGTGTCGCAATTACTGTAATCAGAAAATTACACGGAGAACCGTGCATTTGCACGTTTTAAATAATATCAAACGAATTAAGGAGGGAGATACCTTTAGACGAGAAAAAAATCGCTGATTTTTATGATTTTTTTTTAAGGAAAGATTTCGTCACATTTTCTTAAACATAGAGTATGCTTTATTCCTACGTTTGGATGTTGCACGGCTTTTTTTTCATTCATCTTTAAAAATGGTATGGCATGGTCTTCTACGCGGGTTGCGGCGGATATTGTCAGACGGCGTGACAGGTAGCGTCGGCGGGATTAATCTGAAAAAAAAACCAACAAATTTTGTTGTTTCATTAATACTTATACGCAGAATATGAACCAAGAAAAAGTGAGAAATGTTGGAAATCGACCAAATGAGACGCTTTGAAACAAAAAGACTGAATTCCCCGAAAATAAACGGCTTTATTTTGCAATAAAAAATACTTTTTTTTATTTTCGAAAATATTTAGAGTCGTGTTTTGGGGAATAAGGTTGGAAAGATTCATACCAAATTGAGTCAGAATCGGTCGATTCGTTTTTTAGCTATACGTCACGCCAGTTTTAAAAATGCAGTTTAGAAAATCGTGCCATACCTCCGACATTTTTTAAGATGAATGAAAAAATAGCACGTCACAGCGAAGAGGAGTAATAAAACATACACTATGTTCTAAAAAATAGTTACGAAATCTTTCCTTTTAAAAAAATCATGAAAGTCAGCAAATTCTTTTCTCGCTTCAAGGTATCTCCCCTCTCAAAGTATCTTCGAGATGACGCGCTTCGTGTTTTTTTAATTTTAACCATTTAAACTTTTGGCCCTAGAGAAAACTCGTACGAGAACTAAATTTGGGCATTACTTTCTCGTATTTATCTCTCGATCGTGAATGTTCATCTGTTTCTACCCGATCACTTCGTCATCGAATTATCCCACACGGAAATAAAATACATATAAAATATATTTCAGATATATATTATACAGCTTAGATATACATTAGATATATACAATATAAACGGGAAATGCATTAAAAATATATTCGCGAAATCAATCTTATGGGCCAAAATAGATCTTCAGAATGTATATAAAAAATAAATGTTGGATATGCGATTACATATATTCAAACTATATTGAAAATAAACTTACAATGTACCCAAACTAACCCCAAAATATATTTCAAAAATATTTTAAATGTATTCGAACTATAATTGAAATATACTTTAAATGTATTTGAACTACATCTAAATATACACGATATATGTTCATACTCCGTTTAAAATATACTTGAAATATGTTCATACTACATTACAAATATTTTTTAAATGTATTCAACGTGTATTTAAGATATACTTGATATAGATTTAAACTATACTTTAAATATTCTTTAAACTTTTTTTGCACGTTATTTACATCATTGCACTCTTTTACGATATTTTTCGTTGTCATTAGTTACGATGATGGTATTTGCGCTTCAAATATATTAATGGTTAAAATGTAAATTATATCAGACAAACGCTTATCCGCCGTAAGGTGGTTTCTATACCGAGCACTTTAATTGTGAGCTTGGTTGAATGGTCAAGCTTTTAGGAAGTGAAATTTATGTCGCGGATCGGTTAGTACATAAGTCTTTTATGTTGGCATAATTTTCAAGCAGTGGTTGGCTCAGTGGCAAGAGTTCGAATTCCTAATGCGAGCGTAACAGGTTCGAGTCCCCGTGCGGAAGCTTTTTTTTCTTTGGCTTCTTTCCAATTTGTACCACACTTACACTACAAATTAACTGAAGTAATGCATAATGTAGTTTATTTATTTATATTTTCACAAAAGACATAGGGCGTCATTATTTTAACAGACGAATAATCGTGGAAAATTTGAAAGGCAATCTTTCAATAGCGGAGTTTAATCTGAGGCTTAAAAAGCAATAAAATGCTGCCCTTTCTTCAGACTGCAAATTTTGCTACGGCATGTGTCATGCGAAAAAGTGTCGGAATATATATATATATATATATATACTCAATTTATTGCAAATGTATCATTTATGAACGTTTTGTAGGTTTCAAATGAATCTGGAATATATTTATGTCATGATAGTTCATATATAGATACATAGATATAGTAATGTATATTCAGATATACAGATATACAGATATACAGGTAACATACCTTAAATATATTCACATTGTATATTCAAAATATTTAAAACATACACTCAATTTGCATGTTTGATATATTTAAGATATATCTTAAGTGTATTCATATTTATATATCGCATAGGTTTTACTCAAACCCAAAAGTATAATTGACATATCCAACTTTTGGAACCAACTATATTTCATACGTATTTTATATATTTTTCGGCATATTTTATTTTCATGTGGAATATGATCTGAAATTTGACAATCGAATGGCTGACATCTGTCAAAATGATAAAAAATGTCAACTCTCTTATCGAGCAGAGCGATACCCGGGCAGAAATAGTCATAGGAATCCAATTGGGTTCCCATACTTGTCCCTATTTCCTGATTTGCATCCAATGAGTCATCACATTGGATCCGTATACTAAAACGTCACGCTCGAACATCGGTTTCTCACCGGGATTCCCCATTGGAATGTACGAATCCAATTCGAATCCTAAACTGTTCTCGCATTATCGAACCGAATCCGACACTTAATGGATGCCATCGCCATTCTGTACGTTGCATTTTCTAAACAAAATGGATAGATATACAAAATGACCGGATCTTAAAAAAGTATTAGTTGTATCTTAAAAAAGGATAAATCACTCAAAAAAATAGGTCTATCTTAAAAATCGATTTGAATCACATCAGTAAAAATCCACTGTAATTATCGTTTGTTATTTATTTCACTGCTTTTTCACATAATATCACCACACACGTACACGCTCACGAAGCATGCAGGTTACTTTGCAGCACGCCGAGCTTTTTCTCGTGATTTTTCACACGTTTTCGATCCGAACGTGGTGAGAATTCTTAAACTGCGTTTATCGGACCACGAAAGGACATATTTTGGGTTTGTTTGGGTTTAACTGCTTAAATCGATAGATAAACTATGCAAGAATATATTTACAAAGTTACAGAGGCGGATTGTAAATATTTTCGAAGATACAAGGCCAAAAGCAGAGAAGCGATAGGTATTTGATAGTGATATTTCCTCGGTAACACGCGTTTTGACCCGACGACACAATATCCTCATGACAAAATATCTGCTGATATTATATACAGTTTAGTGTACAGTCATGCCGTTGAAATTTATTCCATCATAAAAAGGAGGAAAATTATTAATATGTGACAGATATGTTTGGGTATGTTTGTTTGTTTCATTTTGGTTTGTTTGATTGGGTTCGTTTGTTTGGGTTCAATGAAGAAATTCGTATTATGCCCCCACCCCACTATCTCACACGCCTCACAAAGGTATTTTATCCTCATGCCAAAATATCCGCAAGACAAAATATCGGCCGATATTATATACAGTTTAAAGCGTACAGTCGTGCCATTGAAATTTATTCCATGTCAAGTGTACAGTCATGCCGTTGAAATTCATTCCATCACAAAAAAGAGGAAAATTATTAATATGTGACGGATATGTTTGGTTTGGGTTTGTTTGTTTGTTTGTTTTGGTTTGTTTGTTTGGGTTTGTTTGCTTGGGTTTGTTTGTTTGGGTGCAATGAAGAAATTCTTATTATGCCCCACTATCTCACACACCCCACAAAGGTGTTCTGCGCGCGACCCCGTTGATGTGGTGGACGAGCTTTGGGATTTTGTCTCGCGGATGTTTTGTCATGAGAATATTTTGTCTTTTGAATATTTTGTCCTCGGATATTTTGTCGTCGGGTCAGATGTGACGCAGCCATTTCCTCTTATTGAAAACATTGAAGCGCGTTTTCTCCAGTTTTCATTTTCACGATTTTTCCGAATTGGCGGGCGTCATAGCAAAAAAACGAAACGACCTATTGAATCAAACCAAAGTTTATTTTCTTCAGTATGAAAATCTCTCCCACGTGAATTAAAAAAGCCGTAAAGATACTTTTATACTTTAAAGATATTTTTTTCAAACCTGAGAAGAATTATAATTTCTCGTTTTTTCAGCTTTTTCTTAATTCACCCAGAAGAAAAATATGACAATTGAATATTTTATTGGTTCTTTTGTTTCAGTCAAGAATTACGAGCTGCGTCTTTCTCGCCGATTGGGGACTGCAGTGGCAAGACGCACTTGGACCTTTTTATGAATATACATAAAAAAATACCTCAATTTTTACTGGGCCCAATTGCTTTTTCCCCTTTCAAAAAAATTGCCGAAAACAAGCTTTTTGGACCTTCTAATTCGGTCTCCAGCCTTATGAATTTCCAATGAAAAATTCTCAAATAACGCCAATCGGGAAATAGCGCGGAATCGACTTCGATTCAGGACTCCCTACGTGCGTCCCTATAGTCCCTATAGGGATGTGATAGGATCTGGGGATTCCCCAAAAAAATTCTGCACCGGTAAACTTGTAAAAAAATGTCATAGAAACAATCCCCACCAGCCTCCCGTCTTCCCCCATGGAAATTTATGTATGTAAAATATATGCAGAAAATATATGCTACATATATATATATATATCGGTCGCATATATTGTGACGAAAAATAGAATAATACGTATATATTCAGTATATATGCACCAAATATATGACGCATATATGACCCATATGTTTTCGATATATTTTTCTGACCCAAACATATATGCTACGTATAAACACTATATATGATGCATATATGAGGCATATACGACGCATATATTTTCGATATATTTTCATTCTATTTTTTGTCAGAAAAATATATCAAAAATGTATGCGTCATATATGACTTATATATGTGTCATTTATGCATCATATATGACGCATACATTTTTGATACATATTTCTGACAAAAAATATATGCTGTGCATAAACACTATTACAGTTAAACTTAATAAAACTTAAAACTTAAATTAAAAAAAAACTTAACTTACAGTTAAAATACGCTATTACATATAAACATATATACAGATATGCTACGCATATCTGTATATATGTGGCACATATGTACCATTTATGCAGTACATATGTGGTATGTACGCAGTGTGTATGCAACATATATGCTAAATATATGTGGTATGTATGCAGGGTAAATGCTACATATATCATTGATATATGATACATTGATATACAGTAATACCACGCATATACATCTCATATATAAAAACGTTACGAAAATTAGAATTTGGCACATATATGCAACATATATTTTCAATATATGGCATACATTTCACATATATTACAATTGTTAATAAAATAAATTTGCAGTATATTTTTGCGTACATAAATTTCCATGGGGGTTGAGCCGTCAGCCCAGAGATGCCAACGACCAGCTCCTGCGAGAGCGAATCAGAACCGTAGTCGTGAAAATGTCCGATGGAATGCTCGTCAAAATGGGACGGTAAGTAATGCCGGTTGAAAGAAAACGCGCATTATCACCGGAAGTAGAATACCATATGACCTCCAACGATGCACGTTCCCTTTTGTCCCGGCAATCAACCATCTCTGCAAAGAACCTGATCGACATTTTTTTTTCTCTGGCGTTACTTCGAGCCTCGACCTTAAGCCTGTCCTTCGTGCTAAACAGTTTTTATTTTTCGCGCCCCGTCGAGGTTACACTTAAGAGGCATAAAATCGTTGCTTTTGTTTGTTTGACCCAAAGTTTTCCTTTGTGACGAACAATTAGTGGCTTTCACGGATGGATGTTGTTGGGACACACCGAGGGTAGAAAAGTGACCGTAATCGGAGGCCAGGGAGCGCGCAGCGTGCCCGGTGACTCGAAAACTTCCCCGATACGAATCTTTGCCCTTTTTCTGCTCTTAGTCCTCTTTTCCAGACGGATTTTGGGATCCTGGGGATCTCGCAGTCCTCGTACGAGCCTGAGACGTGGAAAGACCCACGGAAGAGATAGACAGCTTCCGGAAGTGTCGAGATATATCGATCGCGATTAGAGAAAAACGAAAATGCGCGACTGTCTGGTGTTCCATCGTGGTCCTCAACGTCGTCGTCGTCGTCTCGTCCTATCTTACAGTTACTCCTCCGACACCCGCCTGCTGGGATTAACCACTCGTAAATAAAGACGAGCCTCGTTTCTGAGCCTCCCGCACCTTCTGCAACCTTCGAGGACTCTTCGCTCTTTCGAGCTCCGGTTAATTGACTCAAGACGCACGAATGGCTCTACCGTGTTCCCACTGACGCGTCTTGACACCAGCGAGCATTGAGAGGAAAAAAATGACCACCCAAACACTCCCGGACTATTTTCTACCGAATTCCGCCATTCTTTTTGACTTTGTCGTTTCACGGCTGTCTGCCCAACATCTTGAACATTATTTTTCCTTATTAGCCGGGAAACAATTTGAGATCGTGTTACGTACGCTTTTGGGTCAGAAGTGAGCGATGAAGACTCGATGGAGCGTGAGGTAGGCTTGACTAATTGCTCGGGTGTACTTTGCTACATCGATCTAGCTATAAATTCTTCCATCAAAGAATTATTCGGCTACGAGATATATTTGTCCGGTTTTTTATCGGTGATTTTAGAATAACTAGTCGCATAGTCAGAAATCCATTTAGTCACTAGGGTATTACCTTTGGTGGTAATAAATTACTAGAATTTTTATTTCTATTTTATAAAATCGATAAGTGCCATAAAAATGCATTTGAATTTTACATTTCAAATTTCCGCGCGAAAACGCTAGCCGCCTTGCTGCTTCGGTTCGTGACGTCACTTGCATAGTAAACATCGACGCTGCGCCAATTATAAATACGTAAATTTGTTTAGTTAAAAATGAGTTACAATCCCTATCATTGTTGGGTTGTTCCTAAATGTAAGAATACTATTGTAAAAACACCGGGAAAGTTGTGGATTAAAATGCCAATTGATATAAATATGAGGAAGACTTGGTTAAAACTTGCGAGAAGAGATCCAAAGCCATAGTCCGAAAAAAACTGATTTGTTCTTTTTTGAAATACAGATAACTATTCGAAAATTTGCAATTGACTATGACAAATGAGAATATATAGTTGGTGACGCTTTCTTTCACAGGTTAGAGAGTAATACGTCTACCGCTTTCTTTGTTTACTATATCAATGACGTCGCGTCGGAATCCATCATGGCGGTTACCGTTTCACATGTTCGTTGAACCGATAGAAAAAGTATTTTTTTTAAATGAATTATAAAATTTATTTTGTGTTTTTATAAATTAAAACCATCATTATTCGATTGTTTATTGCGAAAACTACCTTGTTTATACATTCTTGGTATGTTTCTTGCATCGAAATACACTATTCTGTATGCGCCACTTGGATCAGTGTCCTTGTTGGATATTGCTCGCTTATAGGAAGCATTCTTCTCTTGTATTTGAGCCCCTTGGTCATAAAATACTGATCGAAGTAGTCTTTGTAGGAGTTCAAATCTAATGAGCAGACCATTAAGCCGGTCATCCCATGTGACAGGTCCAAAAAAACGAAAAAAATATGTTTTTGTATAAATTGCAAACATAGTAGACTAGACATAGGGGGTGAGTCAACATTTCATTTGTGTAAATCGAAATTGAACTTTTAAACGCGTTTTTTTTCAAACCTGTAGTTTTCAAATTGGCTTCCACGATATCTCAAAAACTATTGAACGGATTTCGCTCAATTTTTTATGGTATAATCAGCATATCTATAGTTCTCACCGAACTAGAATATTTCTGATATCTGCTATACTTTTTTTAGGCTGGAAAAGTCGAAAAAAATCACGATACATGGAACCTAACTTTTGAAACCAAAAACGCAATTTTTAATATTTTTACTTTGTTCTAGTTCCGGCGATAGCCTCAGATCTACAAATAAAGATGCCGCTTGATTTGTTTATTTCAGATGAGCAAAACCTCCGGAATTATGGCAGTCGTCAACCAACTTATTTTACACATCAGTGTCTTCCGAACGGTGTAAAGTCGATTCAACTCGTTATTTTTGTTTGACAAAATTCTGAGGGACTGTAAAAATGTTAATAATAACTTTATTAATAGTAGTAAATGTGTGGTAAAAATTCAAAGGTAGTGTCTTTTAATGGTTCATAAAAAAATCCAAGAAATGCGAAAAAATTGCCGTTACACGGGATGACCCCCTTAACGGGTTTTTATAAAATGGGGGCCCGAAAACGGGGCCGATTTTCAATAATTGTTTCTGACGATAGTATTGCGATGACAAGGTCGGGATTTTGCACACAATTGATACATAGTCTTGCCAACTTTGAGCATGGCATGTTTATTGAAAAATATTTATAACAATAGAGGTTATCACAATTTAAACAAAGTAGCCTCGTTGCTGCATGGTCAATCGGTTTAGGTGATTCTGGCAACTACGATGACCTGAAATGAAAAATAAAAAATGTACTGTTATTGTAATAATGAAACTTTTGTATGACCGGATGCTTTTTGGAAATATCAACAATTACAGAAATGGCGAGCTTCCAGAAGAAAGATCGATTTTCGATTTAAAAAAATAAAGTTGATGATTGTTATTGAAAAATGGGTAAACATATTTGAAAAGTCATGCAGTCATACCATAGGAAATGTTATTAACTATGCTGTGTCCGAATTTGAAGTAAATCGGAAGAATAGATGTTGAGATACGACTTACACCGTTTTATAGAACATGGTCTCGAGAAAAACACAAAAGAAAAGATTCGCCGTAGCTCAATAAACGATCTGAGCCTTCACCAAAATCGTCATACCTCGGGCAATTTTTGGAAATTTGCCAAAACCCTTGTTGCAAATTGAAGTTCAGGTTCGAGGCTATAATCCCATGTGTCAGAGACTCGTATTTCAAAAATGTCAAGCTTACGCAGACTTACTTTGATAATAGAAAATAACATTTTCCCGGATGACATGTGCGACCAATTCGAAAAATCGATGTGGCGCCACCAAGCGGGGGAAATACAACGAATTATCTGAATTAAAAGAAAACAAATTTAACCACGTTTTTAAAACGGACTGAAAAGTATAAAATAATTTCTGCTAGCCCCATACACATCTATAACCCAATACAGATTCCTAACCCCATACAGATTGTCCTGGAAATTTGTGATTGTGAATTTTTAATAACTATGAACATACTTGTAAGATTTGAGACGAAAAACGTGGGGCGCATGCAATAGATAGTTAATGCATGAATAGTTCACCTAAGTCACTGACAATTATATTGCACTGCAAATGCTGTGAACTGTTGTGTAAGTTTTCTCAACCACAGCTACTCCCTACGCTCCATCTATTGCAGGCGCCCCACGTTTTTCGTTTTAAATCTTGAAAGTATTTTCATACCTATCAAAAATTCACAATCATGTCGATGTTTAAAAACAAAAAAAACATCGATTGCAAAATTTGTACCGAGCGGACAAACAAACAGACAAACAAGAAAGCGAGTTAATGTTGCATTGTCATCCAGTTCTGAGCTATGTTTAAAGTTTCAAGTTTCTAGCTCATTCGGAAGTTAGTTTCAAATCGATTGCAACATTTGTACCGAACAGACAAACAGATGACCAAGAAAGCGAGTTAAGGTTGTTATGGGGTTCAGCCGTCGGGTCTGAAGTACGAGGAGAGCGCCCTATGTTTATGCACGGAGCCGATTGACTGTTACCAACTGTTAACTTTCAAATAATCGTCATATTAAACGTACGTTTTCGAACTATTTTTCTACATCTAATATTTGTAAAAATATGCATTTTTGAACATTCACTGATTACGTTAAGTGTTTTCATTACTTTGAATGATTATTTTCTATAACTTTTGCCCGCACAATTAACGCGAAACAAATTGGCAACGTCGTAAATCGTGGTATATCATAGTGCCCAGGTTGGCGGAACTGTCGCGAACGTAGAGACATATGCGCCCCGATCGTAACCTCAATATCGGTCGAAGGAGCTGTCAAAATGAATTTCGGTCCGAGTAAAAAAACATCGCTGGAAAGAAAAAGTGTGTACTAAAGCTGTCTATAATCTGGAAGACATAAAAAACTTTAATAATTTTCCGATATTCTAAAAAGAGAATTATGTATGAAAAAAAGGTCGCGTTATTTTGTCCTTGCCTAGACATACCTAGAAATGTATAATTTCTGAACATAGTTATCAAATTAATATTAAGTAATTATTACCAATTAAGAAAATAAGTACCAATAATATTCATTGTTAATTATCCTGACCGAGTCGTTTGAGGTTCCCAGGCATAATGACCGAATACCGATAAGATAGGTAGCATTTGTGCCGTCTACGACGTTGCCATGATTGCACAGTCTAATATTTTGTGTGCTTGATTTTCGCACAAATTCGCTATCAAAAATATTACTAATTTTATAACGGTACTGTAAATCCTCATTTTCACGGTACCAAGGGTTAGTCCGATAATTAGTCGAACCGTGCATCTTTTTGCAGCTCTGTGATAATATTCCCTTAGCAGATATTAATAATGTACTGAAAAATAATCGAGAGTTTTTCATAACCGTAATGTAATTAGCCCACGAAATACGTCGAGTTGCCGATTTTTTTTCTAAAAAACGGTACTGTGGATCGTATTCAAACTGTACAGGATAATCAGCAAAGAGGTTATCAAGGTCCAGAAAAAAAAACCAGCTCGGCGGTAACATGTTGACTTAACCCCGTAACAACCTTAATAAAAACGTGGTAAAATATGTTCCAACTGACATAACAATTTAATCATGTTTTCCAAAAAAAACGTTACTATTCGCAAATTGTTTCGAATCGACGAATCCAGTCGATTGCGCAATATCTCGCGTACGAATCAAGCCATTTAGGGCGATTAAGCAGCGCGCTTTCTCGTTCTTTGATCAAACGAAGGGGTTAACATTGTCCGAAGCTCGAGGGAGGGCGATTATCGTACGAGGGCGGCAGAGGCAAATAACCGAGAGAGTGGGAGTGGCGCGAGCGATCCCAAGATATTAATTATGTGCCCGGTGCTCCCAGTGTACGGATATGAAGAGAACGAAAAAAAAAGAAGAAAGGAAGAGTAGGAGGATCCCGTACCTGGGGCTACAAAAGGGACTCGCGAAGAAGAGAGAACGTTTTGTCGCCGCGTGTCGCGACTCGCAAAAAACTTTTCGGTCCCGAAAAACCACATCGGATGTGCAGAAAGAGAGGAGAGCGGGGGAGGGAGAGAAGAGGAGAGAAGAGAGACTGAGACCGTAACCCGTTATTACGTGCAGTCTCAGAGCTCGCTGAGGTCACGGCTCGCCTTTTTGAGATTATTATAATAATCTTCACTTGCTGAATTCGTTTTCTCTCACATCTTATTGTCTTCCACGGCGCGCGATACAGAGTCTCGTGCAAATTTCATCCAAGCGGTGAATTTGGACCACTTGCTTCTCTAAATACCTGAGAAGTATTCATCTCGCGCATACATTGTCGAAATGCTCTTTGTGGAGAAAATTTCCGTCAACTTTTCATCCGGTCACCTAAGAAAACTGGGGAAATATTGAGGTGTTCATTTGCGAAGCGCTTGATTTTTAGGTTAAAGGTCGATTTTCGATATTTTTTCTGATGACAGTATCGGGCACGTCCAGGCCGGGAGTTTACACACAATTGATACATAGTCTTGCCAGGTTCGAGTTTTTTTTTCATTGGAAAATATTGATAAACAATGGAGTTATTGTTATTCAAACATAGTGCCGCAGTTGCTGCATGGCTAATCGGTATGGGTGGTTCTGCCAACTATGGGAGTAGAAACTGACATGCTGTAGAAAACAACGATCGTTTTCGCAAAAAAAGCAAGTTTAATCATTTAATGTCAACGAATGTATGAACGAATCAAAAAATCATCCGGTCGTACGATGGAAAATGTTATAAACTATGCTCTGTTCGAATTTGAAGTGAATCGGACGGATGGATTTTGAGACACGACTTATACCGTTTTATAAAACATGGTTTCGAAAAAACGGAAAAAGAAAACAGTTCGCCGTAGCGCAATAGGCGATTTGAGCCGTCACAAAAATCGATGAAATTTTTTATGAATTCACTGGGTTAGCACTGGTAGTAGACATGCCATGCAAGCAATATATGACGGCGACACCTATGCATGTTTTTCAGTAATACATTCAATGGGCGCAAGAAGACGGCGATATGCGTGTTTCTCAGTGATACATTCGATGAGTGCAATATGACGGTGATATGTATATTTGTTAGTGATGCCTCCCACGTGCGCAATATAACGGCGATATGCATGTTCCTCAGTGATACATCCTATGACGGCGATATGCATGTTTTCTCAGTGATACATTCGATGAGCGCAATATGACGGTGATATGTATATTTGTTAGTGATGCATCCCACGAGCGCAATATGACGCCGACATGCATGTTCCTCAATGATGCATTCCATGACGGCGATATGCATGTTCTCAGTTATACATTCAATGACGGCGATATGCATGTTCTCAGTGATACATTCCATGACGGCGATATGCATGTTCTCAATTATACATTCAATGAAGGCGATATGCATGTTCTCAGTGATACATTCCATCACCGCGATATGCATGTTTCTCAGTGATACATTCCATGACGGCGATATGCATGTTCTCAGTGATACATTCCATGACAGCGATATGCATGTTTTCTCAGTGATACATTCGATGAGCGCAATATGACGGTGATATGTATATTTGTTAGTGATGCATCCCACGAGCGCGATATGACGGCGATATGCAAAATAAAGAATATAATATGCAAAATATGCAAAATAAAGAAACTTTACACAAGTGTTAGAAAGGCTAAGTAGGTAGCGCGCTCAGCTCTAGAATTAGAAGACGTCGGATCAAATCCCGAGGGTAGGTAAGAACTTTAACGAGGCAAGATACGTTTTAATGCAATTATCATATAGGCAGGAACATAAATAAAGCACATGGATTCAACAAATACAATCAGATTTTTTTTTTCAACATTTTGGGTGTTTTTTATTTTTCACGCCGTGACACCCATATGAGCTCCATATAAGCACAACATAGTTACGTCACGCCTTGCCGCCAATATGAGCTCCATAGAATCACTACAATTTCTTCGTGCTGTGACACCCATATGAGCCCCATATGCACTCACTTATTGTTGGATATTCGTGAGCAGATTCTGCTAGTGCTGATGAATTCACTGCATGCATACGCGCGTGCCAACAACTTCGCTTCATTTGGATTTGTTATTATGAATCATCATGTGATGCAAATATGACTTTAAAGGGAGGCCTCATAAGGGACACATAGCTGTGTGATTTTCTATGCTTCATAGAAGATCTACATATGATGCCAATATGAGCTACATGTGTCTATCTGGATAGTCTATAAAGCTATGCATTTAAAAAAATCGTCTTTCTATAATGTCAAGCTAATACAAGCTAGCGAATTTTTCCGAGCCGCAGGGCTTTCCAACCTATTTTCTCCCTCCAAATTAGGGAGCCCTCCAGTAACACACGAATATTTAACTATAAGGGTACATAAAAAAAGAGGTTCTATTTTTCTTCCGTCTGTCACGTTCCATTACAATCAAAAATACTTTTCCCTGGGTTCCCGTTAAAACCGCCGCTGGCTAAAAACCCTCAGGGCTATTGCGATGAACGCAAATGGCAAAAAGGCCGAGGCAACCTATACTGTTATTCACAACGCTTGATTCCAACAAATCAAGTGAAAATCAGTGAAGGGTTGAAAACAAGGATGTTTTCTTCGCTTCCTCCTAGGCCAAACAATTTCCAATCGGAATGAAATGTCGACGACCCTAAAAAATAAATCAAACATTTTGACGCACCCAAAAAAAATAAGATATACTTATATGAGGGCCGTGGCAGGGTGCATGTACTCCATTAAAAACCTACACTATGAAGAAAAGACACAAACATTCAAGTCCCAGCCTACGGATGAGGCGGAACCTGTTTAGTTGGTTTGCATCCGCAGGACGAATAGTAAAATAGGGTTAATTTTTACAGTTTCTTTTCGTTCAGTTCACTGATACGTACCCTCTTTGCCCTGTTGTGACGATGGTAAAGAAGAGAGGGGTCACCCACGCGCGCGTACGATAATTGCACGCGCCCTTTCGGATATATATATTCTTCCTGTTCGTTCCTCAGAATCACGTTCATGCGCCACGTAACCGTACGTGTACGTACGTACTGCGCTCGTTTGCTAAGGGAGAGAGAAAGAGAGTGTAAGAGAGAGAGAGAGAGAGAGAGAGAGAGAGAGAGAGAGAGAGAGAGAGAGAGGAAGGATTGTACAAGCCGAGAGGATCATCTGCATGCGCTCGAGAGAGCCGAGAGGACCCTCTCGGGTCGCGAGAGAGATCTCGCGAGAGCTCGGGCAGATTCACCAGAGTGGAATACAACCAACGACGCGAGCCATGGGGAGAGAGGTCAGAGGTCAGCGGTGCTCTCGACAAGGCAGACGCGACGCCCACCGAGCGACACCCACGCGAAAATCTTTTTTCCTTCCTTCCTTCCTTCCTCCTTCTTCTCTTCATCCTCGTTCTTCTACGATCTCCTTGCTTGAACAGCTTTATTCCACCCCTCAACCCCTCCCCCTCTCGCCCCTCCTGACGCGGCTCAGCGCGATCAACGTTCGTCGAAATCGACGATGACGAAAATAAGGGCTATCAAGCGAGTTCTCTCATATTTTGCGCAATTCAAGATTCGTTCGGTGCAAATCGGTGAAACTGTGCTGTTTATTGAAATATTTGACGTTAAGGGCTTGTGTACTCGTGCTAAGCACTTCTAATGATCTTGACTTTTGGTGAGACTATAGTATCAACGCTAGGTGACGACCGAATGGTGAGGAATTTTCAAGGAAGACTACCAGTCTGGAACCCCGAGAAAAGGGGAATTTCGACAATTTTTTATGGATACCCAGTTAATAGAATGGCAATTTCGTTTAGTGGCGTTTCTTCTACATGTCTTCAAGTATTTTTACATTATTTTGTTAGAACATGACGGCGCTGAAGCTGGACAAAGCGAGTCACTTTTGTCTGATAGTGTCCTGTGACCAGCAACACCAAAAGCCAATTCTTAACGGTTCAAAATGATTTTTTTTAACCTTATAACAACGTTTCACATCGCAGTACGCAAGGGATTTTTGATATGTTGAAAAGTTTTTTCGAAAGAAATTATCTTCGCTGAATTGTTTACGGAAAACAATTTGTCTTTTAAATCATGCAGCTTTTTATAAAAAGTCGACCTTTTTTATTGCTCTACGTACTTTGAGGGCACATCTTGTCCAAAACTCAAATTATTTGGAATTTTTGTTCCAGGAGAAGAAATTGGCGGAGAACTCTTGACGGCCGCAGGACACTATCAGACGAAGGTTATTTACTTCGTCCAACTTCAGCGACGTCGATTTCTTACAAAGTCTCGTGAAAAAATTTGCAAAGATCCTTGAAGGCGTGTAGAATAAAGGCCACGAAACAGAATATTTATTTCATTGACTGGATGTTCATCAAAAATCGTCGAAATACACCCAGAAAAATATGAAATTTTTCTGGGAAACGATTGGTGAAAAAAAGCGCATTTTTTTAACACAAAGGTACATATATCGAGAGCCTTTGAAAACAATCACCAAAAATACGGAAAAACAACAAAACCATGGCCGCCGGCAGATGATGACATTTTTTCGCGACGTTTCACGGTGGACACTCTCCAGCTTAAACGGTCCATCCGAGTTCTAAAAACCATACGGGTTATTCAAGTTAATAATAAATACGAGACGTTGACGATCGTCGATTTTTAAAATAATGTTTCTTAACAACGATGAGACGAATTGAAACTCGAGCATACCAAATACGTGAAAAAAGTCGACATTTCAACGTAACTATTTTAAAATGAAGATCGATTTTCAAAAACTGAGATCGTCAACAGCCTTTAAATGTATCTCATCGTATCTTCTGTAAATTTGGAAACAATCCATCAAGTGGTTCTCGAGATATCATGTACACCGACTTCGAAAACAACTTTTCGAGGAAAACGCGTTTAAGGGGTACCACTAGTGTGACACTTTAAAAAAATCGATTTTTTTTGTTGCATTTTTCGATAGTCTATACCTTCAAGTATACCTTACTACTATACTATACCTTATACTTTTATTGATTTATAACAATGAAATCAATATTTTCATCTTTAAACGCGTTTTTCTCCAAACGACATGTTTCAAATTCGCTGCAGTTTTAATTCGAATACAAATCATCCGATCGACTTGAATCTTGTTTAAGCGTATTTCGTATTTGTTTCTTCATACAATGACACTCCAGTTTTTCGATTGGACAAAGAATGATTAGATTTTTAAGCGTAATTTGGAACGTTTTTTTATTTTTTTTAATCCGCCATTTTATTGGATTTATTTCACAATCGTATGTCATTGTACAGGCAATGTCTACTAGTTTAACGGACTTTGTTATCTTTTGATTTCGGGCACTCTGAAGACCGCAATCACTGCAGCAGTGGGAGAAATTTTTTGCGACTCGGGAGACGGCGCATAAGTCACTGAACATTGAATATTTTCATACAAAAAAATTACTGTATATAGATAATTTATACACAAATATATCCTCGAAATTTCAAAACATTCGACGCAATGCTTTTTTTCTATAGATTCCCGAAAATCACCTTTTTGGGCAGTCACACTAGTGATGCCCTCTAAGGCGTCACCCCCACTTGTAGCGCAAAAAAGGCCTTTTTCATGAATTTTTTTTAAGAAAACTACAAAACTTTTTTAATCGATCAATATACCATCTTAAAGAACACATCTTGAAGAACTTTCAGTAATTTTTTTATTGAAAAACATTACATTGTTTAGTTGGAAATGGCCGTGAATGAAATAATGTTTTTATATACACGGTTTGCGGTGACCAACATTGCGGCGAAGTGGATCATCTGAAAAAAAATGCGGATGGATTTAGTCAAATATAAGTATAAACTAGTCTTTAATCGAAGGATTTCAAAAAATATTCATTTTTCACAAAATCGCGGACAGTCAAAGTTAATGGTTCGATTTTAACGAAAAAAAACGGCCGTTTTTTGGCTATAAAACGGCCATTTTATCGAAAAAAAATCGAACGATTAAAGACTAAATTTTTATGTATTAAATAAGCCTGCAAAATTTCAAGAAGATCGGTTCATTAGTGTTCGAGTAATCTCGGTCACCGACTTCAGAAATGCCATTTTGAGAAAAACGCGTTTAAAGTTTCTCTTTCAACGCTCTTTCAACGTGGATTCTTCTCTTTCAACGCTCATATCTCGGTCAATTTTGTTCGGATCGACTTGAAATTTTCAGGACATATTCTCAGATACTTATACTTAAAAAAAATGCAATAAAAAAATCGATTTTTTCGAAATCGCAAGTGGGGGTAACCCCTTAAAGTTGGGAGTATGATGCTGCTACCGCTCGTTCGGCCGATTTTTAGAAGCTCATTCAATTTTAGGAATATTTCAATTACATTTTCAGGGAATATTTTTTAACCCACCTAGGTAATAGCAGCCCGTTAAAACAGCTCCTCACATCCTATACGAATCTCATTGGTAGATTGAAGAAAAATTCTTATTATTCGATATTTCGTACAGGGTAACTTATCGTAAACGGGTCACATCATCTCGGCGGCCTATGACTTTTTCGGGATTTTAGCTCGTCGAGCTAATCCCCGAGACTTTCGAACAGCAACTTATTGCCCTCTGTTTCACAACGATTCTATTTCTTCAAGTGTACTTTCCTATTGCCAACATATCGAAAAAAACCTCTTGCGATTATAAACTCCATAGACACTTGATATCACGCTCCCACAGTAATAATATTTTAGCTGCAGTGCACTTCAATTGTAAATTTCATACAATGTGTAAATATAAATTGCGAAACGTTTATTGCCCTCTTCTCGGGTATCTCATGCGAGCGTTCGCCATTTTTATAACAACGTGAAGACGTTTATTAAATGTGAACAGATTATTGAAAATGATGCGAATAAACGGTAATGGGCAGTGAAAATGTCAATGTGTTTCAACATACACGGTGTTTGGGATATTCACGAACTGAAATGAAGCTCTGCCCATCTATTCTCCATTATCAGCAGCAAATAGCGTTCGAGCTGACATTCCAGGATCGTTGTGGAAACAGCGATAGGAAAAAGTTCAATGCAAGCTGATGAAAAATTCAGAGAGAACATCAATCCTCATTGGAATTGAAACTCCACTTTGAGAGTTCGATCTTCTGACATTAAAGATACAGCAAAATTCCTCCATTATCAGAAGCAAATAACCTTCGAGCTGACATTCCAGGATCGTTATACGAACAGCCACAGGAAAATTGCCATTACTCGTTTATTCAATGCAAGATGATGAAAAATTGCGACAAAACGAAGCAAAATTCTTTAGATTAACGAATATTCAAGGAAGTCATCAATATTCAAGGAAGACATCAATTCACATTCAATCTGAAACTTCACGATGAAAATTAGATATTCTGACGTTAACGGGACACATCTACCCAGGTAGGTAAAAAAAATTGCATTTTCCGAAACTGCAACTTTTCGATGCGAAAATTACGATGTTATCACCGTTTAGCGATATTCCCGGAAAATGTAATTGAAATATTCCTAAAATTAAATGAGCTTCTCAAAGTGGACCGTGCAGGCGGTAGGAGCACCATACTTTGAACTTTAAGGGATCATCACAGTGTAACGGGTCGAAAAATAGCTGATTTTCGAGACTTTTTTGCGTTGGTTAAAATACGCTAATCAGTCTGATCTTTTTATGTCATATTAAAGCACTCAGGAAGAATAGAAATGAAATTTTAAAAAATAAAAAATTAAACATTTTTTTAACCGGTTGAAAATGTATTCGAAAAAAACGAGTCCTCACGTTGTTCCCTAGGGTGGGACAAATTTGAGCTCTATTTTTTTCCCTTTTTTCACTATCCAATTAATTTCTTTGAAGAAAAAAAAATGTCGCCAATTCTGCGAGCGGTCAAAAAATATTTAGAGATCGCTCAAGCCTGCCGATAATTTGAATTTTCATTAAAAAATCGATTTTTTTTCGTTCACTTCTCACCCATGAATTTAAGGCTTTAAACATTTTTAATTAACTTTGCGAAAGCTCTAGCTGGTGAATGAATATTTAGTGGTCGTTGAAGACCTTCGAAAATTCAAATTTTGACGATTTTTTTTTACTCCTCTCACTCATCAATTTGACGCTTTGTAAAATGTTCACAACAATTAATTGTTTTTCTTTAGAAACAGATTTTTCATATTTACCTCTCACGACCAACCCAAGAATTATAATCTTTGTTCTGATAAAATAACTCTTTAAAGCTCTTGTCCGCAAACAAAATTATAGGTCCCCCTTTTATCGGGTTAGAAGTGTGAGGTAAATAAAAGAAAATCCGTTTCTAAAGAAAAAAAGGATTACTTGTTTTGAAAAATTTTCAAGGTGTAAATTTGTGAGTGAGAAGAGAAAAAAAATCGCGACAATTGGACATTTCGAAGGCCTTGAGGGACCACTAAATATTCATTGGCCGGCTGCAGCTATCGCGAGCTTAATTTAAAAATTTGGAAGCGTAAAATTGATGGGTGAGAAGTAAACGAAAAGAAAAAAATCGATTTTTTAATGAAAATTTGAATTTTTGGGAGGCTTGATCGACCTCTAAATATTTTTTGACCGCTCGCAGCTTTGGCGACATTTTTTTTCTTCTTTATAGTAGATAATTGAATGGTGAGAAAAAGAGAAAAATTAGAGCTGAAATTTGTGCCACCCTAGTGTACACGGTTGTTGCCGGAAATATGATCTGAAACAGAATTTGTAAAAACATTATCTATAAGTATGACAAAATGGCGGCGGTTTGAATAAAAAAGTATCGTATTTAGCCGACTTTTTTGACGGTTTGTCGTTAAAAAAATATGAACATAAAAAAAGCTTACATAGCAAGATAAAGAATGGCGCGAAGAATGTTGCGTCAAAATTTGGGACGGACAGCTTGAAAACTTTTCCTTTAAGAGTGTACACCGTTTTGAAAAACGACATTTCGAGAAAAACGCGTTTAATGTTTCGAGTGCGGAATTTTCATACAAATTGCCTATTCACGATCAATCGGCGATGCCAGGTCCATGTTTATAATCGTCTATACTATAGGATAATGCAAAACAAATCGATTTTCTGCAAAGTTTACACTGCGAGGATCCCTTAAACGCGTTTTTCTCAAAACACTGTTTTCAAAGTCGGTGGACATGATGTGTCGAGAACCACTCGATGGATTGTTTCCAAATTTGCAGGAGATACGACGAGAAAATGTTTCTCGTCGTTGACGATCTCACTTTTTGAAAATCGATCTTCATTTTTCATCAGTTACGTAAAAATGAACATTTTTTTGGTAGATTTCGTATGCGCGAGGTTCAATTCGTGGCCACGTTGTTAAAAAAAATTATATTAAAACTCGACGATCGTCAACGACTCGTATTTATTGTTAGCTTGAATAATCTGTTTGGTTTTTACATTTTCGAAGGGCCGTTTAAGCTGAAGAGTGTCCACCGCCAAACGTGAGGAAAAAAAAATCATCATCTACTGGCGGCCACGTTTTTGTTTTTTTCTGTATGCTTTGGCGATTTTAAAAAAATCTCTCAATATACCTTTGTGTTCAAAAAATGCGTTTGTTTTTTACCAACCGTTTACCAGAAAGAAATCAGAATTTGGCCATTTTTTGGCCTTTAGGTAGATGTAGCCCTTTAAAGCTACTGCAAAATTCCCCATCATCAGAAGCAAATAACGTTCGAGCTGACATTCCAGGATCGTTATAAAAACAACCATGCGAAAATTGTCATTACTCGAATATTCAATGCAAGCTGATAATAAATTCCGGCAAAACGGAGCAAAATTCTTCGGAGTAACAAATATGAAAGACAGATCATCAATCCTCGTTCGATTGGAAACTTCACGACGAAAGTTTCGATCTTCCGCCATTAAAGCTACACCAAAATTCTCCGGGACGAAAAGGACAAAAATACGTGAACCAATACCGATATCGTCATGGTCGTGTCAAGTTTCTTAAAAAGCCATATTTTAAGGGGTTACTCCCACTTGCGATTTCGAAAAAATCGATTTTTTTATTGCATTTTTTTGAAGTATAAGTATCTGAGAATATGTCCTGAAAATTTCAAGTCGATCCGAACAAAATTGACTGAGATATGAGCGTTGAAAGAGAAGAATCCGCGTTGAAAGAGCGTTGAAAGAGAAACTTTAAACGCGTTTTTCTCAAAATGGCATTTTTGAAGTCGGTGACCAAGATTACTTGAACACTAATGAACCGATCTTCTTGAAATTTTGCAGGCTTATTTAATACACAAAAATGTAGTCTTTAATCGTTCGATTTTTTTCGAAAAAAAAATGGCCGTTTTATAGCCAAAAAACGGCGGTTTTTTTCGTTAAAATCGAACCATTAACTTTGACTGTCCACCATTTTGTGAAAAATGAATATTTTTTAAAATCCTTCGATTAAAGACTAGTTTATACTTATATTTGACTAAATCCATCCGCATTTTTTTTTCAGATGATCCACTTCGCCGCAATGTTGGTCACCGCAAACCGTGTATATAAAAACATTATTTCATTGACGGCCATTTGCCACTAAACAATGTAATATTTTTCAATAAAAAAATTACTGAAAGTTCTTCAAGATGTGTTCTTTAAGATCTTATATTGATCGATTAAAAAAGTTTTGTAGTTTTCTTTAAAAAAATTCATGAAAAGGGCCTTTTTTGCGCTACAAGTGTGGGGTAACGCCTTAACTCTAATACAGAAGGAACAAGGATTTCGTCGAGTTAGAGCATGAAAAAAAAGAGAGAGTCATCTTACCTCAAGATCTCGAATATCCGGTATAAAACTGCAGGACTCGTGCGAAGTGTTCGGAATGTCAAAACTCTCCTTCTTCCCCTCTCTCTCTTTCCCTCTCTAGGTTCCGAGCGTGATTCTTCGCACTCGCCATCAGCATCGATGCTGGTTACAAACTGTGGAGCAGAAGCGACCAGCCGTATGGAAAAGGTCATCGGGCAATGATCGTGGCAATCACACGAGACTCTTGTACTACACACGCGACTAGGTGTGCACAGTGTGGTGATGATGCTCCTTCGAACCTGAGAAAACACGATGTGTTGCTTCTTCGTTCGTTCGTTCGTTCGTTCGTTTTTTTTTCTTCCTTTTTTTCATTGCTTTTCTCTTTTTACCGGGCTCGAGAGTCCGTCGTGCCCACGTATAAGGCCCTCGGGGCAGTTATTAATAATCAGCTCTGGTGTGTGCACCGACCCAGAAGAGTATCCTCGCCGTGGAGAATTCTCGGTGAAGAGACGCACACGAACCCGGGTATGAAAGTATAAAGAGAGAAGCGGGAGAGAAATAAGGAGACGAAGAAGAAGGGTGCGGCGAGACCTTTCGCGCAAAGGCGCCGGGCACACTCCCCGCTTCGAGCATTTCTTCGTTGTTTTTTTTTTGTTTTTGTATCGTCGTTTTATTTCTCTCTTATTTTGGAATAAAGAAAAACACTGGGAATCCAAGATCAAACGAGCAGCTCGCGGGGAAAAATGAAGGATAAATTAATGGATAGGATATGAGATATACGCCCGATACACTTAACAGGGAGATGAGCCCGTGAAGATTATTTCGAGACAGCGCGACACGCTTGGACGATTGTCTCCTTTCTTCTATCCTCGATAATATCTGTATACCCGCATCAATTTCAACACCATAGCTAACGAGCCATTGCTCAACTCGTGTGCCGAATTTCAATCCGACAGGGCCATTCTCGAATAATTAACCGTTCTCTTTTGGCACCCTAGGCCTCGGACACACATCTGGAATTTCGTTCAACGTGTGTGACTTTCTCACGTATCCTGGATATCGGCGTGATTCGGGACATTCGTTAGCTTCGAATACTCTACTCCACTGCTCTTTCTCACTGACGGCTAACGAAGTCTCGTTGCGATCGAAACCGCAGCCGTTGTTTCTGTTCAATGGAAATTGGCCGACTTTCCGTCGATCCGAAAAGAAGAAGAAAAAAAAACGAACGAGAATAGCTCATGTGCTTGGAGAAAAAGTCAGAATGGCAACGAATATCCTCGATAATCTCATCATCATCTTTTTACAATTGATATCCCCCCGTCACGCCTCTCAACGGATCTACAAATCTCGTGATATTTATATCCCGCCCGTTTGGAGAATGAAATCACCGCCGTCATTCGCGGTACCAGGACCGTGACCTATCGCGTTAATGACCCTATAATACACTGAATATGATCCGTGAACGCGAAGATTGAGTCGTTTATAGAGTGGAGCAAGTGGAAGAGAGAGAGACAAAAAGAAGGCCTGCGAGGCGAAAAAAGGACACGAGCGTTCATCGGGAGTGTGTCACGCCAGCACATTGACAATGGGATCAGCATTGCGCTATTCCGCGGTGCCCCTTCAACGAGTTCACTCTTACGGCGTCCCACGTCTCAACATTCACGCCGGCTGTTCATTCTTAGGTGTTTCGGTACGAAAGATGGGAGAGAAGAAAAAGAAACGGCAGAAAGAACGCCAAACCGTGGACTTACTCGGGAGAGGAAGACCTGACTGCGATGGAGAGAAAAAAAATTAAAGGGGCGATGGGAGAAGAGAGAAAGAGAGGGCGAAGCATTACGAGAAGGATTACACCGGTAAGCCGGGACTAACTGGCAGCCTGACGTCATAATCTTGAGAAATATTTCGGCTGTCCCCTCTCGCGCGTCTTCTTCCTTATTTCCCTCCTCGCTCCCTTCTCTCTCTCTCACTCACTCTCTCTCTCTCTCTCTCTCTCTCTCTCTCTCTCTCTCTCTCTCTCTCTCTCTCTCTCTCTCTCTCTCTCTCTCTCTCTCTCTCTCTCCTCTCTCTTTCTCTCTCTCTCTCCCTCGCTCTCTCTCCCTACTCTTTTGCTCTTGTTTCTTTCACCTTCCAGCGATTATGTAGTACTGTACCGGGTTCTCTTGCCCATCCACGCTCCTGACTGCACGACGATGATGATGATGACAAGACGACGCTGGCCACAACGAAAGGTAGTGATCTCCACGAACGAGGAAGATCGAGGCGACTATATCGCTCCTTTTGGGTTTCGTGAAACAAAAAAAAAGACTCTTGTCGGGATCACTGGTCGATCACCAAGATTTTCGAATCGATCAATTAACGGCGTGTGGGAACCGGAGCGACGTGCTTCTCTCTCGTCCGTTCATCCGTTCCGTTCTCTGGTTCGCCCGTTCATTCGTCCGAGAAAGACGTGTTCGCACATCAGCAACCAGCGAAAGGATCTCAGGTCGGGAGAAAGAGAGAGATAGAGGGAGAGAGAGAAAGAGAGAGGACTGCTCGCATCCCTTTGCCGTATAACAGACAAAGATTAACCAAAGGGGCCCAGATCTCGTGCCCCCTTACAGCCCCACGCCGCCTATTCATCTCTATCCATCTTTCTTTCTCGCTCTGTTATCCGCAAACCTGTAATCCTCGAGCTTGTGCTATATAGAAGTCCAAAGATGATCGCACCCCACGGAAAGAATACGAAGAGCACGTAAAGGACTCTTTCGGGGATCTTGTGAGGTATTGAAAAAATCCCCTCTCTCTCTCTCTCGCTACCTCCCTCCCTCCCTCCCGCCCCCCTTCCCCTCCCCGAATTTCTCTGCCCTTCCCGAATTCCTCCATCCTTGTTACTTTTTCGACGCCTTTTTTCGATCTTTCTCGCTGAAAGTATTTTTTTAATTTCTTTTCGCGAAAGATGGACGCGCGAGGGAAGATGAGGCTCACGCCGGGTTCCCAGGGTGTCAAACCAGAGTCTTGATCCCTCCTGGCATCGTGGCTCGTCGGGTTGTCAGACCGATCGGGATATCCTGATAGGGAATTTTTGACGATGGCTCCCCGAGCTCGCGTTTATTCGGGAATCCGCTGATATCGCGCAGAACACCATGGGACGCTATGGATCGCAGGATATTCTTCTGTAGGGCGAAAAAATGAGCTCCTGATTTCCTCCGGGCTCTTGCCGATCATCCATACATTTCGGGGATGAGAAGTGCGAGATTTCGTCGGAGGTCACATGATCGGTTCGATCAGGGTGTCATTGTGCTTCACTGGATCCTTGCCATCGGGATATTTTTTTTTATCATACCAACATCAGGATTGGCTGGTGATTTGTATTTGAAAAAACATTAAGAATGGATGGTGATTTGTGCTTATTTAAAAAAAAGATGCTTTTTGTTGGACCTATCCTTCTGGAGAGGATTCTATCACACCTGTTGATCGAGTTCCACTCGCGTTGAACTTTTATTCACACTGCCAGCTAAACGTATTCCATTAATTGAACCAATATCGCCTTTGCTTTTTTGGCAATGGTTGGCTGACACGCGTTACTTTTCGCAATAATTCAGCAGCATTCGATGCAACAATTCAGCAGCGTCCAGTGATTGACGAGGCATCGACTCGGAGCTTTTGGCCACTCGTACACCTTCGTCATCGCGCTTACTTTCTTCTAGCCTATTTTGTTTCTATCATGTCTCTTGACACTCTGCTGTACAGCGCAACTTGTCTTTTCCGATTATTCGAGACTCATTATCCGCCATGCACATACACATACCAATCTATGTCTATGTATGCATCTACAAGGTGGCGTAAAAAGTGTCGTCCAAAAGGAGAACCTAGATGCCTCGTATCAATACCTATCCGAATCACCTACATGTATGTAGGTATGTAGGATCTTTTCTTAGTCTTCGAGAAGAAAGCATTTTTAATGTTCTTTCCTATGTGTGGGATTTCCTAGCGTTTTTTTGTTTGCGTTATCCTTATAGAGTGCACTATTGTGCAATAAACGTTTGTCCAACTGAACACTAACGTAAATGCCTTAGATTTTGATCAAATTTAAACAAAAATATCTTTGAGAGAATCAGCCGCTGAAGTTCAGATGCCAACAATGAATATTTATATTAGTCTAATCAAATTATAAAAGTTTTAGAAGAAATTTTGTTTCAACTATGCTCCAGGAAAACGCGATGGCCTCCGCCATTTTGTTATTTTTGCATATATCAAAAGTCGTATGATATGCGCTATAGCCATTAATACTGAATCTAAAACCGTTTGATTTTTTTTGTTTCGGATGATCCATCTCCGAGATTCCATCAACAGCCCAGACCTACAATTTTTTAGGACATTTTTTTAACTGCCATTTTCGTCTATAAATGACGACTCAAATAAATAAATATTTTTTTTTTCAATGTATTTGGAAAGTGTATGTGTTAAGTGCAACAACTTTCATATCCATATCTATAGTAAAAACCTGTCAAAAAAGCATGAAAACACGCTTTTCTTAGAGGCTAAAAAAAGCCTTTTTTAGCGTCTAAAGTGAGAAGATCACTTGACCCTTTGAAGCATACATTTTTCTTTACGTGTACGTTTTTTTGCACTTTTGTTATTGATGACCCCCGCTACGTGAAAAATAAAAATTGAATAGGTATTTTTAGTAGTTATTAAAGTCCTAGGAACCTTGAAACGCATTTGCAACCGCCATATTTAATGTAAAAAAAAACTTTTGAATCTTCAAAATCTGGATTGAATTGGGTGTAAGACCAGTGTTACACTATGCCGCAAAGGGTTAATAGACGCGGTTGACGATAAGGTGCGCGGGTATAACGCAAACAAACCAACAAACCCAAACAAGATGTTACAATAGTTCAACATGCAAGACATGTTGAACTATTGAAGACCCCAACGAACACAAACAAACCTAAACAAGATGTTACAATAGTTCAACATATAGGAACAAATAAATACCATTGTACTAAAACAATTTATTAAATGAATGATTTTGAGCAAACAAAAGATGTTTTATTTGTCAACCATTTTATACTTTACCTGATCTCCTAATTCCTAGGTAGTGCATACATTATAAACATTGCCGGTAATGTATGTATATGTATGTGTATATATATATATATATATATATATATATATATATATATATATATATATATATTTTAACTTATTCAACGTCCTAATATATATATATATATATATATATATATATATATATATATATATATATATATATATATATATATATATATATATATATATATATATATATATATATATATATATAGGACGTTGAATAAGTTCTCGCTGTTTTCCAATAGATGGTGTTACCAGAACTGCGT
Source organism: Ophion ellenae (assembly GCA_963210295.1). Classification (NCBI taxonomy): domain Eukaryota; kingdom Metazoa; phylum Arthropoda; class Insecta; order Hymenoptera; family Ichneumonidae; genus Ophion; species Ophion ellenae. The sequence goes on from OY723388.1 coordinate 18,145,833, forward strand.
GCGAGTAGTTTAAGATGGTAACGCATCTATAAATAAGTAAGGTAAGGTGCACAATGACTGGCACTTTAAGCCCAATTATTGGCACTTTACGGACCACTGTGTAGGTAGGAGAAAATCCCCATGGAAATTTATGTATGTAAAATATATGCAAAAAATATATGGTACATATATATATATCGGTCGCATGTATAGTGACGAAAAATAGAATAATACGTATATATTCAGTATATATGCACCAAATATATGACGCATATATGACCCATATATTTTCGATATATTTTTCTGACCAAAAAAGTATATGCTACGTATAAACACTATATATGATGCATATATGAGGCATATACGACGCATATATTTTCGATATATTTTCAATCTATTTTTTTGTCAGAAAAATATATAAAAAATGTATGCCTCAAATATGACTCATATATGTGTCATTTATACGTCATATATGACGCATACATTTTTCATACATATTCCTGACGAGAAATATATGCTGTGTATAAACACTATTACAGTTAAACTTGTTGAAACTTAAAACTTAAACTCAAAAAAACTTAACTCACAGTTAAAGTACACTGTTGCATATAAACACTATATACAGATATGCGACGCATATCTGTGTATATGTGGCATATATGTACCATTTATGCAGTATATATGTGGTATGTATGCAGTGTGTATGCAACATATATGCTAAATATATGTGGTATATATGTAGGGTAAATGCTACATATATCATTGATATATGATACATTGATATACAGTAATACCACGCATATACATCTCATATATAAAAACGTTACGAAAATTAGAATTTGGCACATATATGCAACATATATTTTCAATATATGGCATACATTTCAAATATATTAAATTATTAATCAAATAAATTTGCAGTATATTTTTGCGTATATAAATTTCCCATGGGGGAAGTGTCAATAATTGGTGGGGTGCCAAAATAAGGTCACTTTACCCTAACATAAGCAAGCTTCAAATTCAGTGTATGTCATTTCGCCGGAGTGTAAACAACTTTTTTATCATCATAGTGTTAAACATGTAAAATTTCGTGTCAAAAAAGAGTATTTTCGGGGAATTTTACTGCACTACTTTATTCGAAAAAAAGCTTCCGCTGAAGCACACAGAATTCTTGTTGAGACTTACGGCGACCATGCTCTGTCGGAAACAACATGCAGAGATTGTTTACATTACTTCATGAAGGCTCATGTCAGACGCTAGCTGAACCTGCAGAATCATCAGGAGTTGATCACACAACAGTTTCGAACCGTTTCGAACCATTAGGAATAGTTTTTTAAAATAAAGCATTAATTTTCACGATGAAACAGTGAGAGCGCATTCAACATCCCATATATATATACATATAATCCGCCAATAAACGACGCCGCTATATACCGGGTGTCCCATTGTAATCTTAAACGTAATTTATCTCGCAAAATATTGCTCCGATCAAGTTTTGAGTATAATAAAACGTTTAAGGTTCATAGACCAAACAACAACGTTCAAACAAAAAACTTTATTGGTAAAAAATTCACATTGGCGATATTAAGATGGCCGATATGCTATTTTTTAAATGGGATAATGAATTTTTTCACCAAAAAATTCGTCAGTCCAAAACTAACAACTTTTGTAAGAAAATCATTTTGATAACGTTCATCATTTTTAGGTTAGAGAACTATTTTTACCATCTCAGCGCTATCCAGTATGTACCACGAGGAGGTAAAGTCTTCAACACCTCTAGTGTAAGTGTGCGTGTGTGTGTGGGTGTGAGTTGGTTGGGTTCGTTTGGATTTGTTCGATGACCTGAGCAGCCCAAACAAAAATGAGGTATCTGCGGCTCGTCACTTCCGTTATCAAACAAACCCAAACAAACTCACACGCACACTTACACTTGGGTTTATTTGATAACGAAAGTGACGAGCCGCACACTGCCAATTTTTTTTTAATTTAAAGAGGATCTATTTAAATCAAATAGGTTTTTTCCTTGGCTCACGGCCTACTACGATCTTATTTCTGTCAAAGATATTTTTTTATTTGTTTCAGCTATTCTTTTTAAATATTGAATATATTCAAATTGAAGAAATAAAGATTCGATTCAACTGAATCTCTATTTGCTTACAATGTACACTGTAAATCTAAGTGTACTATATACATAAAATATTTCATAAATCCAAAATAAAATGAAATACTCAATTGAGAGTTGAAATACTCAATTGAGAGTTAAAGACACATATTAAAGTGTCTTTATTGTGTCCATTCAATCGAATAGAAAAATGGTTGACTCTGCGAAAAATCTATTTAATTTAAATAAAAAAAAACAAATAGATCCATTTCGTGGATTCAACTAAATTGTTTTTTGAGCAGATGAAACCGAATCACAGATTTATTAGGATTAAATAAAATATTTAGTTATTAGACGATATTGAATTTATTTTGATTGAAATAAATAAGTATATTTAAAGTAAATAATTTCAATAATGGAATGCGAAAGGAAAAATTGGATTCCACGAAAAATGTAGTTAATTCAAATAAACAAAAATCAAATAGACGCGATTAGTTCATATCAATAGAATTTTTCTGTCAGTGCAGAGACCTAATCCTTGGTGAAAAAAGATGGTATCCTAACCTAAAAATTATGAACGTTATCAAAAAAATGTTTCCCAACAAAGTTGTTAGTTTTGGAATAACAATTTTTTTGGTGAAAAAAATTCGTAATCCCATGTTACAAAAACATGTCGGCCGTCTTAACGTCGCCATTTCGAATTTTGGACCAAAAAAGATTGTTCTTCAATGTCCCCCTTCGATCCCTCTAAGTTTCATTATACTCGATACTTAATCGGAGCAGTATTTTTCGAGACAAATCAGGTGTAAGATTAAAATGGGACACCCAATATATATATATATATATATATATATATATATATATATATATATATATATAAGGGTGTGCGGAAAAAATCGAAATGTTTGTTCGGTTGCACCCACCAAAAAGGTGAATTAAGGTAAAAAAAAGAAGAATCCTCGAAGGAGAGCTCAAAAAAAAAAATTTCGAACGACGCATTGCATTTGAATACTTTCCATAAGAATAACACAGGAAAATATTGGAACTTCTGAACGTCGTAGTAAAACTCTTCAGAAAAAATCTCACACAAATGTCATTAAGATATTCTGATAGATAAGTGTGAAGGTAAAAATGGTACAAGCTCTGCAATCTCGAGACAAATCCAAAAAGCCTTCCGAGTGAGTAATTGTGTAAAAAAATGATTGGGAAATGTTGCTGAAAAAAGACATGAGCGATTTCGTTACTCAAGAATCCTTATTTCTTTTCCAGCAATTCAATTTACCTCATGATTTTTTGAGAGTAAATATTGAATTATGGCCGGAAAATGCCAATTATTTGAGTTGCTTAGATTTTTTTTAAATCCAAAAGTCGTTAATAACGTAGCCGAACGTGGTGTCACTTTGATAGAAGCATATAACGGTTCATTAACAAAAAACGAAGAGCAGCTACAACAGTTATTGGGCATAGTGCAAAATCATCGACAGAAATACCCTAATTGCAACAAACAGACTTTTAAAAAAAGGAACGATGATTATCAAGCATTATAATGTAAAAACAAATTATTTTATCTTATTAAACCAAATTCATTGAATAAAACTTTTCGAAACACGATCAATGATGGACGTCGTTTCTTTTATATTTCTTGTTGTACTTGATTCTTTTTTATATCAGAGAAATATTTTGAGAACGATTCCATGCAAATTGTATGTTAGAGCAGAACTTTCTCTACAAAAAAACCCCAAAAAGTTTTTTCGTAAAGCGAAAAATTCGATTTTTACAGCCTTTTGAATTATTTTTTTTCTATCAATTCAATTTCAGATAGCGATTCCACTTAACCGGGTTTTCTGAGCTAATTTCACGTAAAAACTTTTTTGTTGGAAATTCGATTCTCCATGAGAATATGTTAATGACATCTTTGTGTGATTTTTTTTCTGACGAGTTGCACTACCACATTCAGAAATCCCAATATTTTCCTGGGTTATCCTTATTGAAAATATTCAAATGCAATGCGCCATTCGAAATAATTTTTTTCTGAGCTCTCCTTCGAGGATTTTCCATTTTTACCTTAATTCACCTTTTTTTGGTGGATGCAACCGAAAAAAAAAGTATCGATTTTTTCCGCACACCCTAATATATATATATATAGCCGCAGCGCGCGGGCGGGCATATTTCTTAGGTGATAAGTAGCGTCACGAGTGGCAGAGTGTGACACTAATAGATTCGGACATTTCGCATAACGAAAATACCGGTCGGTGTCATACCCCTCGATTAGCGAAGTGCGGCTAGGGAGTGATAGGAAAGCGTTCAATTGGGAACGGGTAATACGTAAAAACCCGCCAGATTATACGTTGGTACTGAGAAAATACAAAAACATATATGCACATCGATACGTCCAAAACTGTACATGGAGACCAATATATGCGTTTCCCTGTTTCACGCGAAATCCGGTGCGTGTGGTCTCTCCACGTGGCAAAGCGTGAATCTCTCTAGTCCTCTTGTCACGGATACTTGGCACAGGGGCTTGGCTCGTATATACCGCGATGCGCTGCGACCCTCGCAGCCAAAGCGCTCACCTCGGTTTCACTTCCACACACGGTGTTCAACCGCGGCCTATCTTAGTTTTCACATTACACGACCAAACATTGTATCTCTTTCTCTGTCTCTCTCAGCCGTACCTGCGAGTGCTGTGTGCGTGTGTCCTCGTGTGCGTTCGGTCCATCGTCGTGACACCGGGCGTTCTTTTCTTTTTTGTTCGAATCGGGAATCGAGTGGGCAGAGGTAATCGAGTAAGTTTCCCCTGAGATCTCTTTCTTTAAAGCGTTCTTCTTATTCTTCCTCCTCTTACATCTTTTTATTCTTTCTATCTCGCCACGATTATCCTCCTTGCGAACGGTTCAGCCATCACACCGACAAGTCTTTATCACGCTCGCTGCTCCTTCTCGAAATAAGAAGGATCAAGATTCGTTCGTTCGAGAAAAAAAAAAGAAAAAAATTACATACACATACGCACGTGTGTATACAGGGTGGCCCGAAAAGCGACGTCCAAAAAAACAATCTGCATGCCACGTATCAACAAGCCGAATCACCCCCATGTTCTGCGATCTTTTTTAGTTTTCGGATTTTTTTATATTTTTTACTTTCTCCTTTTGGGTATGCACTGCTCTCGGGATTTTTCTACTCGTGTGACCGTTTTGAAGTGCACTGTTGAGCAATAAATAAACAACCATCGGAACACTCACCCAAATAACTTAGATTTTCGTCAAGAGTTGAAAAAATTAGTTTTAGAGGAAGTGTGCGTGCGCGCGTGTGTGTGTGTGTGTGTGTGCGCGCGCGCGCGTGTATGTGTGTGTGTGTGTGTGTGCGCGAGCGTGTGTGTGCGTGCGCGTGTGTGTGTGCGTGTATGTGTGTGTGCGCGTGTGTGTGTGTGTGTGTGTGTGCGTGTATGGGTATGCCTGCGTATGTGTGCGCGCGCGAGCGTGTGTGTGTGTGTGTGTGCGCGAGCGTGTGTGCGTGCGCGTGTGTGTGTGCGTGTGTGTGCGCGCGCGTGTGTGTGTGTGTGTGTGCGCGCGAGCGTGTGTGTGTGTGCGAGCGTGTGTGTGTGTGCGAGCGTGGGTGTGTGTGCGAGCGTGTGTGTGTGTGCGTGTGTGTGTGCGTGCGTGTGTGCGCGCGTGCGCGGGTGTGTGTGTGCGCGTGCGTGTGTGTGTCCGCGTGCGCGCGCGCGCGTGTGTGTGTGCGTGCGTGGGTGTGTGTGTGTGCGTGCGTGGGTGTGTGTGTGTGTGCGCGCGCGCGCGCGCGTGTGTGTGTGTGTGTGTGTGTGTGTGCGTGTGTGTGTGTGCGTGCGCCAAACGCATATAACGTTGGTGCTTCGCACTTTGGATCTCCCAAAAACGAAAGATCCGAATGAGCAGGTTTTCGCAGTGAACAACATACGTAGCTGCAGAGTAGACGACGAAAAGGACGTCGAGAGAACGATGGCAAGATCTTTTCTCTCTCGGTCTCTTTCTCTCGACGACGCGAGTCCGACACGGGGTGGTCCCCCGTCAATCTGGTGCTCATGCCAACGCTATGCTTTCGGCGCAAATATTCTGGAAGGTTGCACCGGGCGCTCGCGCGCGCGTGAGTTCTTAGCATGTTTCTTCCTTTTTTTCTTCTTTTTTGTGTTTGCGTTTTACGATTTTTTTTCCTCTTATACGCTCTTTCGGCACTCCAAGCACGTACGTACCCCGGCGTGCCGAGTGCCAACCACCCAGAGTGCTTCTATATACATATATATGTACCTCTGTGCATCCCTCGAATATATTATTTATCGATGCACCGCGATCTAATGGCGCAATCTCGTGAAAATATCGCTCCGATCGTTGGCGGGATTTTTCCGTGTGTTGAATGTGAAAGAATCTGAGATTTGTTTGTGGTCTCAGAGTGTGGGCCTGCGCGACGCGTCAAAGAACTTTGCGGGATAAATGAACGGAAAATAGCTGCGGGGTGCTTTTCCCCGTCAGACGATTGACGAAATTTTGATCGATAAAGTTTTACGGTTCTCCGGCGGAAGAGGTGCGGGAGCACGGATGCTGTTGTCGACTTGTGCGCAGAGAAAAAAGTCACTTGGATGTGTTAAATTGTTCGATCACAGGTGACCTATCAAGAAATAAAAATGGAACACCCAAATATTTCATTATATCAAGTTGGTGCGATGGAATAAATCATTCTTTAAATAAAATATTTCAAAATGCATCATTCTGAAAAACAAACAATAATGTGAAATAAATAATTATGAAAATAAAATAACAAAATAAAATCAATCATTCCCAAAATCAAATAATAATAGAAAATCAACTGTTCTTTAAAAAAATAAGAATGTGAAATAAATCATTCTTAACATAAAATAATAATAAGCCTTCTTTCCGATAAATAATACGTTGGCATCCCCCAATGATCAATTTGGTCAGCCCAAGTCATTTTTCTTTTTTACTCTACTGGCGAAAACCTTCGTGAGCAGCCCAGCATGATATTTCGCTTACAGGACGACAGCATGGTAGAAAAAATGCAGAAAAAAAGGTACCGTAAAACGGGGCTACTTAGACATTCAGGGTAACTTTGACAGTTTTCGGGGCTATTTTGACAGAGTGCCAAAATACGTTTTCAATGTGCGCGTAGCGAGCCCGCTTGACCTCCTGTGGCAGGCGCGAGTGTGGGGAATAAACTTGAACAACAATTTGTTGTTCAACTTTGTCATAATGTTGCTAAAGTTCATTGTAATGATGCTCAAGTTGACTTTGATCTCAATGACAATTTTAAGACTCATTGAGTGCCAATAATAGTACTCCAGGTACTTGATATTTTTATGTAAAATGTTTCCTTAAGGGAGGGTACCACTGTAACTGCCCATTTTCGGCTGTTTTCTTTGGATTTTTTCAAAGAAAGGAATAAAATACACGGTCAAAAGAGCTTTTAGGTTTTTTAAGGTATATATTGAAGTATTAAAAAAAAAATTATTTGTCAAAAGCATACAGAATGGCGGCGCACGAGATAATTAAAAGAAAAATAGAGATTAGTTTGAAAAAGAGTTCGTCTTTTCGACCATAATTTTCATCTCAAAAGTGATATATTTTTTACAATTTTCGATTCATTGAAAAAAGCGCTCGTACTTGACTGTTAAAGGAATCTAAGAAGCTACAGTTAAAATTTAAAGTCGATTGGACGGAAATTGTTCGAGTTCTGCTCCCTTAATAACGATGGCAATTTAGTTATAAAAAATCGTTGTTTTTCATTTAATTCCATGTATAATGCATAAAATATTACATTTTTTATTATAATGATTCCAAAGTAACCCTTCATCTTTGACATGAGTTGCATTTCAATGCCCTGTCAAAGAAGCCCCGCACTCAGGGCTACTTTGACACTTTAAAAAATGTATATATCAAATTGTGAGGGAGTTGTGGAGCTTGACTTTCTTATACATTCGATAGCCAAAGGACACACTGTTCTCTTGGAGCAAGAAAAGTTGGTATCTAGGATGTCAAAAAAAAGTTACCTCCAAAAAACTTCCAAAATATGTTCAAAGTAGCCACGTTGTACGGTATTTCGGTACGTCCATTCGCTGCTTGAAGGACTTTGATTATCTGTCAAACAATTTTGTCCCACAATACCACCCTGAGAAATTTTCATCCCCCAATTATCCCTCGATAAACGCACAGATTTCGTACGATTCGGGTTTCAATTTCGTGAAACATCCTCCGGATGGAACACACAGGGAGAGGTCACAAGAATGGGACACGTATCGGAAATTAGTCCGGTTAATTGCCGGCAAGTTATACACGACCGAAAAGTGAGGAGGATGAGAATGAGCGGTTTGTTGAAGCGAAGAATCCCGTCTCTGGCTCAACGGTTTGGTCATCGGAGTAGGTGGCCGTGAGACTCTCAGATCTTAATCTTTCTCTCTCTCTCTCTCGCTCTCTCTGTCACTCCCCCTCCGCACCCCGCCTTCGTGCTTTACGAGGTCTTGTCGTGCACGCAGCTCCGTTTCCTCTATCGTGTCCTCGGCGACGGTAAACGCTTCCCCACGTTTTACCCTCGTATGCATCCCTCGTGCGACAGCGTGCCCTTGGCCTTCGTCCTTTTACCCTCCGTGCGCGTTGCGCTTCGTGAAACGAGCACGAATCGCATTTTCGTCGCGGCTAAATCAAATCGGGGAAACCATGGGAGCCCAGGAGAACAAGAAAGTAGGCTCAAGGAATATTGAGCGCCCTTCGATTGCCACAGTTAAGGGGAGAATCTGGTCCAGCCGATCCAAAAAATTGACTTTTTTTGTTTGCCTGAAAATCTTGCTATACATGTGGAGAATACATTCCCAAAGTTATAGCATCAAATTCGACCTTGGTCGTGTTCGTTGGGTCTCATTATTTTGATAGGAACAAGTGCGCATGCGCATAACGATGCGCAACGCGCAACTGCGCAATGACACGAGTCATGCGCAAAACTAATGACTCGTTTCATTGCGCAGTTGCGCGTTGCGCATCATTATACGCATGCGCACTTGTTCTTATCAAAATGATGAGACCCAACGAACACGACCCTTGAAATACAGTTAGGAGCGGTGTGCCGATATGTACGACAGCGCACGCATGAAGCGGCAATCACGGCGCAGCCTCGAAAGCACAGAGGGTCGATCTGCACGAATAATACGGAAACGTCAAAAGCAGCAGTACTTCGAGGAGTCCGAAGGCCCCCTTCAGGAATCATATGCTTCAGGAATCGCAGATTAGCTTTAAGGGGCTATACCAGTGTGAGCGCTGAAAATTTGGGTGATTTTCGCGAATTTTTTGGAAGAAAAGTACTCAATTAAGGGGTTACCCCCACTTGCGATTTTGAAAAAATCGATTTTTTTCTATTGCATTTTTTTGAAGTATAAGTATCTGAGAATATGTCCTGAAAATTTCAAGTCGATCCGAACAAAATTGACTGAGATATGAGCGTTGAAAGAGAAGAATCCGCGTTGAAAGAGCGTTGAAAGAGAAACTTTAAACGCGTTTTTCTCAAAATGGCATTTCTGAAGTCGGTGACCAAGATTACTCGAACACTAATGAACCGATCTTCTTGAAATTTTGCAGGCTTATTTAATACATAAAAATGTAGTCTTTAATGGTTCGATTTTTTTTCGAAAAAAATGGCCGTTTTATAGCCAAAAAACGGTCGTTTTTTTCGTTAAAATCGAACCATTAACTTTGACTGTCCGCCATTTTGTGAAAAATGAATATTTTTTAAAATCCTTCGATTAAAGACTAGTTTATACTTATATTTGACTAAATCCATCCGCATTTTTTACTTCAGATGATCCACATCGCCGCAATGTTGGTCACCCGTACCGTGTATATAAAAACTTGATTTCATTGACGGCCATTTGCCACTAAACAATGTAATATTTTTCAATAAAAAAATTACTGAAAGTTCTTCAAGATGTGTTCTTTAAGATGGTATATTGATCGATTAAAAAAGTTTTGTAGTTTTTTTTTTAATTCATGAAAAAGGCCTTTTTTGCGCTACAAGTTAACGCCTTAACTGTTTCGGAAAATTAAGAATATATTTGGCTATATTCGACATATATTACATAATTTTTTCATAGAAAAATATTGAGATCCAAGTGACTTATGCGCTGCCTTCAGAAGCGCCAAAAAAAAGTTCCTCCACTGCTGACATGATTCCGGCCAATCGAGTAGCTGAAACCGAAGTCCGGAGTCTTCTCACTTTAGACGCTAAAGAAAAGGCTATTTTTATGATTTTTTTTATAGGTTTATATTATAGATATTGACATAAAAGTTGTTGCACTTAATAAATACACTTTCGAAATACAAAAAAAATGATGTAAGTCGCTATTTATAGACGAAAAAGGTAGTTGAAAAAATGTCTAAAAAAATTGTAGGTCTGCGAGATGGATCATTCGAAACAAAAAAATCAAACGATTTTAGATTCAGTATATTAATAGCTATAGCGCATATCATACGATTTCTGATATATGCAAAAATAACAAAATGGCGGACGTTTTTGGAAAAAACAACAAAAAACGTGTTTTCTTCACCGTCTTTGGCAAAAAAAATAGTAAATAGCAAAATTAAAAAAAAACTTTGATATGCGCTATAGCTATAGTTGTAAAGAATATGTGGTTCAAATTTCATAAGGATCGGTTCAGAAATTTCGAAGATTTTATCAACAAGCCGTCGAAAAACGTTGTTTCGAGAAAAACGCGTCCAAAGTTTTTAACGAGCAGATGAACGTGCTCAGGTAGTAACGTACAGGTCACACAAAAATACAGTTAGACTCCTCCGATCTTCATAAATCTTTAGTATGATACTTTTGCATATCTATACTTGTGAAAAAAATCATTTTAAAAAATCGATTTTTCGAAAATGATTAAGTGAGAGGACGACTTGAAACACCTTTTTCTCAAATATGCGTTTTCAGAGCCGGTGAGAAAAATATCTCAAAAACTACTGCATCGATATTTCCGAAATTTGTAGGGCTTTTTCTGGTGTAAAAATATAGTATTCGATCGAAGGATTTTTTCCCATGTATGCATTCGATTTCATTAACCATGCCCATTTTTTTTCGCAAAATCAACTTTCACTTCGAACATGCACCATTTTGTTTTGAATTGATATTTCGGAAATTCCTTCGATTAATCATAGGATAAACTACTACACTAAGGAAATCTGTTTAATTTTTTGAGTTTAGGTAACCTGGTTCAGAAGGGCATTGCTCAGCGCAAAAGACGTTTTCGAAGGGTGCTTCCCAGAGAACGTCTGTAAACCAATTATTATTAAATAATAGTACACAAAAAATTTACAGAGTGTTCTTCAGATGATACTTTTTCAAAGACCTATTTTTTGTAGAAATTTGCTATCACGATTTTCTATCAAAAAATCCCAAAAATGGGCTGTTTTCGACGGTTACAACTAGGCATAACCTGTTAATAAACCATTACTAATGTAAACACGCAGCTCGGTCTCCTAGAACGAAGAAAACGAACGCGTGCTTGGCATAGCCCGTTGCATTATTGTCGTCACCGCGGTCCCCGACGCCGCTTGGCCGACGTACCAAAGGAGGAAAACGCCGCCGTCGCGGGGCACAACCGCATATTCACCTCCGCGTTCATACAATGCTAATCATAAAGACTCCGGCATATACCGATGACGACTCACCCGGGGATATAGGCAACGGAAAAGCACTTTGAAAAGCAATATGAGTTGAACGCAGCACACTCGCAAAAAGTAAGCAAGAATCTCGTAGGAAAGAGATCTTTGACAGCGTACAAAAAAGTTTCAATAGTCGACTAATAGACTAATGGATAGCCAAAAAAATGCATTAAGGGGTCTTGTCACTTTAGACGTTAAAAAAGGCTATTTTCATGATTTTTTGATAGATTTCTATTATAGATGTTGATATAAAAGTCGTTACACTTAATAAATACACTTACGAAATACTTAAAAAAAATGTTTTATGTATTTATGTAACCCAAACAAACTTTAAACGCGTTTTTCTCGAAACTACGTTTTTCGACGGCTTGTTGATAAAATCTTCGAAACTACTGAACCGATCCTCATGAAATTTTTACCACATATTCTTTATGACTATACTTATGGCGCATATCAAGGATTTTTTTTGAAATTTACTATGTTTTGCCAAAAACGGTGAAAAAAATACGTTTTTTTGTTTTTTCGAAAAATGCCCGCTATTTTGTTATTTTTGCATATATCAAAAATCGTATGATATGCGCTAGAGCCATTAACATACTGACTCTAAAACCGTTTGATTTTTTTGTTTCGAATGATCCATCTCGCAGACCTACAATTTTTTTGGACATTTTTTCAACTACCATTTTCGTCTATAAATAGCGTCTTAAATCATTTTTTTTTGTATTTCGAAAGTGTATTTATCAAGTGTAACAACTTTTATATCAATATCTATAATATAAACATATTTTTTTTAATCATGAACATAGTCTTTTTAGCGTCTGAAGTGAGAAGACCCCTTAAAAAGATCGACAAAGCGATGTTGTCACGATAATAACGGAACTCTATGAACGAGCCATTCATCACAAAAAAATGTGCAATGTATTTATGGATTTTTTCACATAATCCGCATTAACAACGCCTAAAGATTTATCCCCCACGCATGTCGCCTCAGTCTATTAGATATACAAGTTAATCGCTTACGCAGATTTTTCGCACAGATATGCGAAATTATAGTAATCATATCGTTGTCTTCAATTTCATATGCCCCGCTCCTTGTTCCGATAACAAAAATAGGTAGATTTGCAATACTTTTTTTCTGCCGAGCGTATTGGGATGACGAGGCCTTGATCTTATAGACAACTAATACATAGTCTTGCCAAGTTGGAGTTCTTTTTTTATCGAAAAATATTCATAAACAGTATATTTATTATTATTTGAACAAAGTGCCGCCGTTGTTGTACGGCCAATCGGTTGGTAATTCTAGCAACTAGCTTGCTAAAATGAAAAATAAAAAATATACTTTAAGTATGATAATAAAGCTTTTTTATCACCGGATACTTTTTTGAAAATGATGAAAATGGCAAGCTGTAGATCAAAGTACGATTTTCGACTAACAAAACAACTTTAGTCATTTACTTTACCAGATGCACAAACCGATAAAAAATCATCCCGTCATACGATAGGAAATGTTATAAACTATGCTCTGTCGAATTCGAGAAAAAAGATAAAAAAAACGGGAACGATGGACTATCTGAGCCTTTACAAAAACCGTGCACTAAGAGAAGTCCATGGTATTTACAACAAACGCCCATGGTAAGAAAGGGGATAGTAGTTCATTGTAGTTTATTGACACCGCAATCGTAATATGGTTAACACGACTATAAGCGAAAAGTATACCTAAACAAGCGATTTGGGTGGCGTGTTTGACTATCAATTACCCCCGAAATTATTATCCACTATTGTAAAATACTTGACAATGTAGAAATGGTTAATTCAGTGCCATAACAAAATCGGCGTAGAAATACTAATGGTGTATACTGTACGTTAAGTTTTGTTCAGTCACACGTCTACTATTCTTTTCAAGTTTGTACAATTCACATGATTAACATTAACGTTTTTCAAGTATAATTTGTTGAAAGGCCTTATGAAAAGTGACCTTACGAAAAAAATTGTAGTAAAGTTTACTTATAGCGAAGACGTAAATCACTTGCAGTTCGAGCAACCGCAGCTTACCATAAAACAGGGCTTCTTTGAACAGGTTTTGGAAGTTTTTTGTATGTAACTTTATTTTAACGTCCTAGATACCAACTTTTCTTGCTCGAATGGGACAGTGTGTCCTTTGACTGTCAACTGTATAAGAAAGTCAAGCTCCACCACGCCCCCACAATTTAATATATACATTTTTTAAAGTGTCAAAGTGGCCGCGAGTGTGGGGCTTCTTTGACAGGGCATTGAAATGCAACTTATGTCAAAGATTAAGGGTTACTTTAGAATCATTTTGATAAAAATGTAATATTTTACGCATTATACATGGAATTAAATGAAAGACAACGATTTTTTTATAACCAAATTGTCATCGTTATTAAGGCAGTAGAACTCGAAACAATTTTCGTCCAATCGACTTGAAATTTTAACTGTAGCTTCTTAGATTGCTTTAAAAGTAAAGTACGAGCGCTTTTTTCGATGAATTGAAAATTGTAAAAAAAATATCACTTTTGAGATGAAAATTATAGTCGAAAAAAACGAAATTTTTTTGAAACCCGTCGCTATTTTTCTTTTAATGATTTTTTAATGCCCCCCGTACTTGACTGCTCAAAATAATATAATTAACGAAAATATTCCACTCTTAGTTCCGGGACTAAATTTACGACAGTTCTACTGCGTGCCGCGGAGAGGGTTGGCGGAAAAACAGTATCGCTATAGTGACTCGTGCGCCGCTATTTTGTATACTTTTGACAAATAATTTTTTTTTCACATACTTATATATACCTTATAAAACCTAAAAGCTCTTTTGACCATGTATTTTATTCCTTTCTTTAAAAAAATCCAAAGAAAACGGTCGAAAATGAGTAGTTATTGCGGTGCCCTCCCTTAAGGAGACATTTTACATAAAAATATCAAGTACCTGGGGTGATATTATAGGCACTTAATAAGTATTATCATTTGTCGTTGAGATCAAAATCAACTTGGGCAACATTATAATAACCTTGAACCACAAATTGTTGTTTAAGTTTATTCCCCGCACCCGCCGCTCGCCACAGAAGGTCAAGCGAGCTCGCTGCGCACACATTTAAAACGTATTTTGGCGCTCTGTCAAAGTAGCCCCAAAAACTGCCAAAGTTCCCCTGAATGGCACAGTTGCCCCTTTTTACGGTAATAGTTTTAAGAACCACGCATGTCTCACGGACTGTTACGTAGTATGTATGTTGCATTGCTAAAATAGGATTTCGGTGCAACACTTCTTCTTGTAGTTCACCTTCTGTTCTTGTTGGACACACATCACTATGCATTGAGCAGGTCGTATCATATAATATGATATAAATCACTATTAGACGGTATAAAACTATTCCTAAGCGCCAAAACTCCATTTTAACAGTGACTTATATTACTAAGAAAGAAAAAAATATGTGCAAAAGTTCACCTAAATCGCAGGTAACAGCTATACAGAACTACAGCGGGAATTACTTTTGCCACTTGTGTCATATCTGCGCCAAATATGCCAAAACTACTCGGTAGCATAGTGGCAGCGTGCGTAGTACAGGCAGAAGGTAGGCAGTTTGGGTCTATGTTCGATTTCGATTAGGCGAAATATTTTCTTCGAAATAAATCATTACGGGAGGTCAGGGAATGGCGAATGATAATAAAAAAATCATCGAGGTAGATCTCTCAGTTGCGTGTTTTATTTTATTTTGGATTTATAAAACATTCTATGCATTCAGTAGACGGGTATTGATGCCTTGTACCAACACTTGAGTAACACGCCTAATACGCATATAGCAGGGCGTATCTTATAAAATGATACAAGTCACTATAAACATCGACGCAAATCATAGGCAACATTTTTAATCAATGTGTATATATATATATATTTCAATATATATATATATACATATATATATATATATATATATATATTTCAGTTCACTATTAAAATCTTAGGGAAGTACATTTTTTATAGTGTCAGGGAACATCCATTTGATTAAAACCTACCATATTAAATAGCGTTGAAGAATAAACGTATGTTTGTAAGACAGGTGGTTGCGGTTAACATATGTGCATAATTCATGCAATCGCTAAAATATCAGAAAGCAGTACATTTTTGGCAGTATCTATAGCCATAAAGTATTATCGTCTTCTCAGGGAAATTTAAAAAAAGTTAAAATATGATTGAGAAAACCATACATTTCTCTCAGTGTGGTAAGTCGATCAATTAACATTTTTTTACGAGATATTTGCTCCAAATTGATCTCAAGATTTTGCGTTGAAAAGTACCACGCCCACCTGAAAAAAAAACACTTTTCGAATGGATATTTCTGTAAATTTAAGAAATTAAACGCACGGATAATGAAACGGCTCTTGAGAGTGAGGGTATGACGGTGATATTGATCCGTAAGGAGAATTAAATCGTAATCTACCGCATTCCCTAAGGGGGGGGGGGGGGAATAATAAGGGTCATTGGGGACCGGACTACTCGTCGGACATTCGAGAAGCACTCGAATCTAGTCTTGACTTCGAGGATGCTTCCGAAATTCGACACGCTCCATGAGATCTTGGAAATCGGTGAACCTCTCGAGAATCGGCCGTCGGACCTCGTGTATCTCCTTTGTGACCGATTTTTCATCTCTCTTATTCTAATCCACGGACGATCCGGCGAAGGCTGAGAGGAGGAAAGAAGCGAGAAGTGCGTGCGAACGGTAAAGTGGACGAGAAGAGAATTTTAAAAAAAGGCAGGATCCCCCGTGGTGAATGCGCACGGTAGCACCGATTCCTATAGTGTCGCCGACATTGGCCCGTCCACAAAGCAGACCACCGTGACATTTTCACGAAAGATTTATCCTTTTCTGCTGCCGTTCAGCGTTCGCCATTGTCGAGATACACAAACCAGACGCAATTTGGGCCTCCTTTTTAAAATATGCCACCGACTCGCCACGTTTTACTGGACAAAGTGAAAGAGAAACTCGGGAGACGGCGGTGGCCATATGTTTGCCATTATTGTCATATTTTGGTACCTTGGCATCTTTGTGCAACCTCCGATGAGTTGAATGCAGAGTTTTCCATGAGTTGCCGAGATGGCTATGCAGGTAAGACCGCGACAAACATAAATATGGATTTCCTCCTAGCTCATCGACACAAAGGTGATCCGTGATTGGAATAGTGCTCGTGATTAATTTAAAAAGCGATTTCCTCTTAAGATCTATTACCACATCGATGCTGTTATTAGCATACCAAGCTCTTGTCCTCTATTTGTGTGGACACGAAAGCCCCCCCAGGCACATGACTTGTTTGCAACAACAGGTACTCCGTTCTCACTGTTACGAAATCGATCGCCAGTTACTCAACTCCATGCTTACATTACTCAGTGCACCCGAGGTCAAAAA
Source organism: Ophion ellenae (assembly GCA_963210295.1). Taxonomy (NCBI): domain Eukaryota; kingdom Metazoa; phylum Arthropoda; class Insecta; order Hymenoptera; family Ichneumonidae; genus Ophion; species Ophion ellenae. Next base: position 18,163,016 of record OY723388.1, read on the forward strand.
TATTTTTCGATTATTCGAAAAGACTCTGCACAGTCAGCTGCACCACCCTTACTGTTCCAGAAACGAAAATCGAAGTAGCTATGCATGCAGAGATTTTCGTAGGGATCCAATTGGATTCTCATACTTATCCCGGCTCCCTGATAGAGAACCAATGCGCCATCGCATTGGACCCCTATACTAAAACGTCACGCTGGCACATCAGATTCTAATCGGCATTGCCCATTCGAATCCACTGTACCAATCCAATCTGAATCCTGAAGAATCCCCATGTTATGGAACATAATCCGATACAATTCTTGATGGATCCCATCGAATACCGTACGTTGAATTTTCTAAACAAAATATGTAGATACATTGGGAGTACAAATAAGTCTCCGCCGTTTGACAAAAGGTGGCCCCACCAGGAGGTTATGGTTGAAATTGTCAGATGTACAACGTCATATCGTAAGGTTGGACATCTGGCAAGACCATAACCTTGAAATAGTAGCGATTCCGTATCAGCATCACATATTTTTTTTCGTGCGAAAATGTCGAGTTGTGAGCCGAATAAGCGTCATTTGCGGCAACTTTTGATTTACTTCTTTTATTTGAAGAAATCTGCAGCTGCGGCGCATCGATTGCTTGTAGAAGCATATGGTGAGTGAAAGAAGTTGGCGTGAGTGGTTTCAAAAGTTTAAGAACGGTGAGTTTGACGTCGAAGACAAAGACGTAGCGGAAGGCCGAAAGTGTACGAAGACGCGGAATTGGAAGCGTTATTGAAGGGAGATTCGTGGCAAACGCAAGAAGAACTTGCACTTACATTAGGAGTGACTCAACAAGCAATATCACATCGTTTAAAATCATTGGGAATTATTCAAAAGCAAGGAAATTGGGTTCCATATGAACTGAAGCCGAAAAAAGTTGAACGCCGATTTCGCACATGTGAAATGCTGCTTGCCAGGCATAAGCGAAAGGGTCACTCATAACACTCAATTGGAAAGTATTCACCAGGCATTGCTCCCTCTGACTATCATTTGTTTCGATCGATGACGCACAGCCTGTCTGAGCAGCACTTCACATCATATGAAGATACCAAAAATGGGTCAATTCGTGGATAGCCTCAAGAGATGAAGCGTTCTTTCGACGCGGTATCCAGCGATGGACAATACTTTGAATAAAACATAAAGTACCGTTCTTTCACAATAAACGCCCAATTTTTTTTTAAAGGGCGGATACTTATTTGTACTCCCATTACAAAATGAGTGAACCTCAAAAAAGTATAAAACTTCTCTTAAAAAGGAAAATAGCTTCAAAAAATTACATCTTCGAAAGCGATTTGAACCACATCACTTAAAATCCACTGTAATTATCGTTTGTTATCTATGTGACTGCACTTTGACATAACATCACCACACACGTGTCCACTCACGAAGCGTTGCAGGTTACCTACGTTTCAACACGCCATGTTTTTTTTTCTCAATACTCTTCACATATTTTCGTTTCGAACGTGGTAAGAATTGTCAAACGACGCTCATCGAGAAACAGTGCAGAATCCAATTGCATACCAATGAGGACTGCCGATGTGCGGTGGACCTAACAAATCCCTATAGAGATGTGGGTGCATCTTGCGACTCCCCAACAAATTCGTGCACGAGATGACGAAAGGATGCTTCTTATGGCAGATCCAACAAATACCGCTGAAATGTTCAAATAAAACATTTCCGTACAACATCAATCGGGAAATAGCGCGGTATCCACTGGGATTGCAATGTGGACTTCAATGTGAATTCCAAAGGGGCGTCCCTATCAAATCCCCATGGGGATCTGGTAGTATCTGAAGACTCCCTAACAACTTTCTGCGCGGGTAATGCGAATCGTTAAGTGCTAACGTTTCGCGAAGGCAAAAATCGGATCTTATTCTGTTAACTTGTCATCCGAATCATAAACCTTCTTCGGCTCCGTGACTCGCGTTGGAAGCTTGACATTCATTATAGGGCTGCATTATGCTCTCCTTTCCTGACTCTCTGTCTCTCGTTTCGTAAGTGAAAGTAAAAAATGTGATCGCAGTTGATGGCAAACGAGAGGCAGCATGTGTGCGAATAATGAACGAAGGGAGGAAAGTAGGAAGGTGCGGTGTGTCGGCCGATAAAGTTCGTGTGCACTTTGACCTGCGTGATCCTCGGGTGCCGTATGGAGACGGGATCTGAAGTGGCAGAACATCGAGCAACGAGATCGTGAGTTCTGCTATCCTCGCAAAGATTTCTCGTTGGCTCTTGAAACTCAGAACGCGATCTTGTGGGAGAGTTCAGAGCTGCTGTCACTCAAACGGTCGATGTCTAGCTACCCTCCTATTAGCCCTCTTCTCTTTTTAATTGCTAAATTGAAGGCAATTTCGTACGAATGGGATTCGACGTTATAAGCGCGATCGTTGAAACATCACACGAACGGGGCGAAGGGGCGAGAGACTGAATGGGGATCACGTGTGGGATTTATCATGCCGTTGGACCTTCACCCGCCCGCGCAATCCTTCGCAAAGTCTTGAAGAATCCCAACGCGATGGGATATCCGAGAAATCACCCAGCGAGTGCCCCAATGGGCAATTCTTCAACAGTTTTGGCTTCTACGCAATTTCTAAGCCCGTCTCTTAAACAATATCCCGCGGCCGTTGATCGTTATTCCCGGAAATCACATCAGCAATTAAACCGCAAAACGCCGAATGCTTCGATTAATTATTGCCGGGGGACGCGAAGGCACGAATGATCCTGAAAACTGCCGGATTTACGCGACTGCACGAATTTCGTTCGCGCATTCCCACAGCCTGATGGGTTGAACGCGATGAACAAAGGAAAGACAACACAGTTGAATCCCTTGGCTATATTTCCTCGAAATCACCGATAATTATAGACGTGTCGTAAAGCGCGACCATTCTTTTTTCCTACTCGTTTCTATCCCCGCGCCGTGTCCAAACTACGGACAGCCGGAGTGTAATTGCCCCTACGATAAATCTTGGGAATTCTTTTGGATTTCGGTCTCCCTCAGCGTCTGGTGCTCCCTGAGAAATCTACCGAAAACCTCCCAGTGCCCAGCAGCGTCGGCGCAGATATGGAAGCCGCCGTGCAGACACTGCGATGCCTTTCCAAGCGGTTTCTAATGAAATAATCATAGTCATGCCGAGGCATAACTTGTTACGAGAAGATTGGAGCGAAACGCGTGGCGGGGGGGGGGGGCGGTATCGCTAATTGACTCGGAACGGATGGGCTGAAAAATTCGGAAATAAATACTGTGACCTGTCGAATGAGATGATAGGCGGACAAGTGTTTTGACGGGTTGATGATATTGACATCGTACTGATGGAAGTCTTTCGGTCTTTTCCCAAAATCTCTTGTCTTCGCACCCTGTATTTACCATCCAAAAGAAGTCTCGGAAGTCGTTGCTAACTTTAACGTGACTGCTTCTTTTTCCATCCTCGTTGCCTCTACTTCATCTCCCACGTCTTGCCTCGCGAACGACTTGACCCGTTACCGATGTTGTTCTTATGGTTTACGGGATTCTGCATGGACCAAACAACCCCTGATCTTTGCCTCCGTAACTCGACTCTAGAGCCAATAATCCACATAATACGCGTAATAGGAACGTGGCCGCAGGACAATGGGGGGCCCTTAAAGTGTTGCACCGAAGAAATATGGGAGCCGTATGGAACACTCACTTCTCCCAAGGGCCTCTGCAGCACCGAGAAGGCTCCCACTCACAAGACTGCCCTCCCTCCTTCTCCCTCGCTCTTTCTTCCTCTCGTCTCACCTTACTAACATGGGTTCGTCGTAAACTTGGCGGAAGGAAGAAAGAGCGAGGATACAGCCCGTCCGAGGGCAAGAATGTGCAAAAAGCTCTTCAACCCGTCACCGATCCTTATCGAGTTACCCCCGTCGTAAAGTTATCGAGTCACGGAATCACGTGCCAGCTGAAAAAAAAAGCGAAAAAAGCACAAGCTGCGAGGGATCAATCGTTTCCGAGACCTCCGGATACCGTCAAGCATTTTGAGAAATAAAAAATTAGGGCTCTGAATTAAGGACCGGTATTGTCTGATCAAACTATTGAGAGAGTCGCATCTGCATGCTCGGTTCAAAATATTGAAGAAATGTCAATCGGCATGCTCAAATAAAAATATTGAAGGAACGTTAATCGGGATGCTCGGATCGACACATTGAAGGAATGTCAATCGGCATGGTCAGATCAAAATATTGAAGGAATGTCAATCGGCATGGTCAGATCAAAATATTGAAGGTATGTCAATCGGCATGCTCAAATCAAAATATTGAAGGAACGTCAATCGGCATGCTCGGATCGAAATATTGAAGGAATGTCAATCGGCATGCTCACATAAAAATATTGGAGGAACCAATTGGCATGCTCGGATCATTATATTCAAAGAGCGCAAATCGGCCGGCTTAGATCAAAACATTGAATAAAAATCAATCGGCTTGTTCAGCTAAAAATATTAAAGGAATGTTAATCGGCATCGAGAAATCTATTTGCAACGATCGCGTTCCTTTCCAGTGCACCTTGTCGATATTTTGTATCCATGCAAGACGAAAGGACTTTCCCCACCAAAAAAAAACTCTTCGCAAATTCGATCGCCGATCTTTTACTCTGCATAAAGTTCGTAAGGGCTCCACACATATATATTGTCCCGATTTCTCTTATTACTAAGAATTTGGAATGTTTCTCAGCTTTTGAACATACAAAATTGGGCCTCACCAGTTTTAATTGGCTACTCTATAAAGAACCCTTACAGCCTCCTCGGTAAGGTCCCTTTTCGGCACAGGGACCACCTTTTTATATATTGTACGGTGAGCGTTATAAATGCCCGAAAATTTTCTGACGCAGATGGACGTACCGGATATATACATATACGTTTCAGCAAGAAACCATAGGGATATGGGCCCGAAGTCAGAGACGGGCTTTTACGACTTATAGCGTGAGCAAAGGATGAGAACGAGACGTTTAACGGGTGCTCGTCGAGTTCAGTCCCAAAATAATGCCCCGAGGCTTCCGCGGCTCTCTTTCTCTCTCACTCTTGGCTTTGCCCCACGAAGAAGCCCCAATTATACGCGCGTCAAGTTTGCTCCTAGCGATTCTGGAAATAGAAACACGTAGCCAAGTTCCTATGTTTTATTTCTTCAGGTTCTCTTGGCGCGCGAGTTTTCCCAGTTATTATTCCGCAGCTGTAGAATATACGGGAGTACAAGAGGGAAAGAGAAAGACTGGTATCCGCCTTTCTGTCCAGGCACCCAAAATGCCCATCATATAATGGGTAGCGTTATTAAATAGCGCTTAAATCCCACGATAGTCACGTATATACATACATATCGGTCTTTTAAATTGAGGGAGCCCTCACTTAATTAGTGGTACTGCCGGTATCCTTGCCCTAAGAAAATGAAGTTTTAATGCAAGATGCTCCTCGGCAGCCCTCTTTCCACGATCCCATTTTTTCGGGTCTTCAGCTTCCTAAAGATTGAATCCAACGGCAGCATCGGAAGAGTGCACGATGCAGAGTAGTAGGTGAGGGCAAGAGGGCAGACGGAGTCTTTTCTCTCGGTCTTGCTTCTTCGCTACTCTTCCTCGTGTCTTTAAAAACACATAAATTAGAGGCAAACGGCTCGGGCTCGCGAGCTTCATGGAGCGGTAAATTATGGATCGCTGACGCGGCAAGCTATGAGGCGCGTTATGTCGACCGCGATATATCGCAGCTGAATCCTCCGAAAGAATCAATACCGTATCCGTAAACCGCTCGAAGTACATTCGTGATCCAATTTTGGCCACAAATGGCAACCAACAAAATTGCCCGATAGCGTTGAATCGTGTCAAACGCGAGAAACCGTATCGAAATATACGATGATAAGTTTTGCAACAGAGAGGGGATCCGCGTGGCAGTTTGCGCAACAAAAGTGAGTGAAAATAAACAAAGAGGTACGTTAGCGATAAATCTTATCCTGGTCTCGCGACCACCAACGTTCGTTCGAACGTTGCATAAAATGAAAATGAGTTTTAGTGTCCTGCTAGCTGGGGGCTGAACTTGGCTGGCGTGTTGGGGGCCCCCACAGTCTCCCGTATCGGTCGTGAGCTCGTTTCACTCGCACCACAAAATACCAACGTTCTCGACGATCATTGCGCTATACGTATTTGTGCATATGTATATGGGTACCGAGAGGGGTACCGACGCTTCTACTTTGTGGCAAGTATAAGCTTTCACTGGGTTGTAAAGGGGGAACAACGCTTCGCGCTCCTCCTCGTGTGCCAGACGACGAGGAAGAGGAGCAAGAAGGGGAGGAAGAGGGAAAGAAAGCGAGAAAGGTAACGCGAGGATCGGAGGAAGTCGAGATACAAGGAAGATCGTCCGCGGGCGGTCGCACGTATACGGCCAGGCGTTCAAGCTTCTTTTTCTCTCAACCCCCTACCTAAAAATGGAGACAAAGACACTTAAAGATTCGCATTGACGTTTCTCTTCATCGAGCAATTGCTCGAAGTATACCGTCCGATCACTCGATCGAGATCAACGCTTCAAATGTTATGCTTTATTTTCTGGGTTTTTTAGAACACGGAGTAGGGATGTGGGCGGGCGAATTGGGCGATAAGATGGTGAATTTAGATGACTATTGGGGGTACAAGTATGACTATGGATTTTTTGATGATATAAGACATTGATTTGAAACAATAAATCATGCTTACTTTATTGAAAATATGTCGTCACAGATCGGAACAAATAGTAATCTGACGGAGCAATGTCTAGGTGAATATAAGGGGTAGGGCAGAATCTCTCAGTTCGTTCCTGCTAGATAATTATTGACTTATGCATGAACATGTGGTCTGGTATTGTCATGCTGTAAAATGCTTTAAATGCTCGTGGTACCCTTGCTTTTGGACCATTCCCATGGCATTCAGACGTTAGGAAATGCATTGTTGGGTGACATTCAATGCTGTTACCAATTCTTTTTTCCGTTTGACACCCACCTTCGTCCAGTAACTCTTCCAGTCGTGCGTCTTCTAATTTTTCAGCGGGTTTCCATGCCGTTTATTATTCAAAACAAAATCATACTTTCCAAATCGTTGAAACCCTTTTTCACACATTCTACGAATGGGGCATATGTTCTTTGGGTAAAAATATAGAATCACGGCTCCAGCCCAAAGTCGGTTCAACATTTTTTTGGGCTATTTTTATGGATAAAAAACGATGTTACATGTTGAATTGAGGTGGGGGAAGCCCTAATATGAAAAAAAACGATAAAAAGTGCCATTACGGTGGAGATCAAACATAATTTGTTATGTTTATGTTTCTTGTTTATGTTTATGAAACTTATTTATGTTTCATCAATTCAATTTGCTTCGTGCGAGTATACATATATGTACACGTGTGTGCGTGCGTGCGTGTGTGTGTGTGTGTATGTGTGTGTGTGTGTGTGTGTGTGTTTGTGCGTCTGTGCGTATGTGAGTGTGTGTCTATAATGCGCTATTTTGTCCCTCGTTTCCGCAAACTTCGAAATCCCATAATTTATGGAATTAATAAAAAAATGTCGGCCTCCCCCAACTGAATATCAATAGTAATGACATTATAAAGGCGTTCATGGCAAAAAAAAATGTTGGCATCGAAATTTGTCTGGAGCCGTGATTTTATAGTTTTGCCGTTCTTTGTAAGCATCGACAAACAAACGATGTTTGTAGCCGCACTTTTCTTTGAAACAAAATAATGCGTTAAAACCGGCCACAAATTACGTTTATTCGGTACGAAAGTAGACACCCTATTGAGGGTGTCTACTTTACGTGAGGGTGTCTACTACGATAAATATAATGACTGTTCAGACTTCAGTCAAATAGCATCAACTACGCTTGACAGCATCGTACAGACATTGCGAATACATGTACGACGAACCTTCGCATAACGCCACCAGTACGCTATCTATAGAAAATGCCTAAAGTCATACCTGTACGCCCGTTAAATTCGATTGGGCAACGCACGGGGCGGCGTTATTTCGGTATAATGAACCACGTCGAAAGATCACTCGGCAATAGATAAATATACCTTTATGCTCCTCCCCAAACTTTCAAATTCGAAAAGATTCAAGCTCGTTCCAGCAGCGAACAAATACTCATTCGAAAGGTGAATTCACCAGCGAGTAATTACCACGTAATAAAAAAATACAGCCTACTAGTCAACTTCAAACTACTGTGTAGAAAGTTGATAATAGTTTTCCGCCCGGTCGATGATTCCTCGTTAATTCTCTTTGTAGGCTTGTGCCGCGTTTAAAAGCAGAAGCACCAACAGTCACGGGCCCCAAGGTCACGACGATCGGACTTTTTCGGTACGTAGGAGAAGCCAGGCTCGTTGGGCCTCCCGTGGAGACTCGTCGCCAAGAACGGGCCTGATTTATACGAAATAACGTTGGTCCCCTCGGCGCTGTTTCCACCGCTCGGTCATCTTCTTAGCCAGAGAAACACACCCGTGTCTTCCTCTCCGCGTTGTGTTCCGGCCGCGTTACCTAATTGAGAAACCCGTGCGCAATGGCTGAATGAGTTATCGCCGCCGCCGCCGTCGCCTGCGAGGCTCGACGTTACAGACTCGTTGGGGTACTTCTCTAGTTCTCATCGTCGTATCCGAGCGCCAACGAGCGTGGACCTCGTATGCCACTCTTACGAAGACTTTATGAATTAATATCGCCAATAAGCCGCGTAGATATCTCGTGGAATGTCCCAACGTATGGTGCGGGATCCGAAATATCGACGAAGCAAGGAGGAAGTGAGGCGCCTTGCCGAAATGAAACTTTCATCTTTTATTGCCGTCGTTTTGGCTCTCGCATGGACAAAGCCGTTAAGAACCCTGACCATGGAGACCACACGCGTTGACAAGTAGATAAAAATTCGCTGAAAGACAGATGTCGCCACGCCTCTTCATGACGAATACGCAAATAAGCCACGCTGTCCAAACGTCCCGATTATATTTGTCGAGTGAACGTTTGACATCGCTAAAAATCGTCAATTAAATTTTGTCAATGAAACTCTCACGTGAACGTATTACCGTGAGGTAGAGCGAAGCTTGGATCCCTGGGAGCGTCCATGGTGATGGGAGTATGGGCGACCGACAAATCGACACTGCTCGAGTCACGTACATTTTTCGACAATCCCGCATTGACAAACGCGTATAGGTGGCGCCAGTCGAGCTTCCAATAAATCTTGACGGGTGTGTAAAGCACGTGCTGGTACACATTGGCGAATACGTGGACACCCCGCGCGGTCGCGAGAGCATATCTTACCGATGCATCGGAGTCATCCACCGCACGAGAAAACGCAAATGGAAGTCTCATCTCGTAAGAAATTCCAATAGGGACCATCCCAAGCTCCTGGTGTGCCACATGAATATATATGGAGGTTAGTCGGTGTTAGAAGCGTTGGCTACGCGGCATACCAAATTCGTCCTCGTACTTTGGTTTACAAAGTGGTCATCGGGAGTTATAAGCGGCGCTTGGTTGCTGCGCTCCTTTGTCTAAGCCACGTTGGCATCGTTAATCCTCAGCAGGAGCGGCAGCGAGCAACACTTGTATACCGTGCCGATATCCAACCTTCCGTGTATAGAGAAGCCCCGGAGTTGAACTATGAGCTGATATTTATTATCACAGGCACGATCGAATGAATCGCCAATCTATACATGCTCCCATAGACTTTCATCGAATCGGGCATCTGCGAGAGCATCACGGGAGTTTAAAAAAAGGATAAAAGGAGAGACAAGAGTCTTGAGCTGAGAAACCCCGCGATGCGCGACTCTCGCTGGGCCCCTTGACACGACCTAACAAATGGCTGTTTTATGTCCGAGAGAAAATGAAGGGAGCATGACGAGTTGATTTTCGGACTGCACGCAGCCTCGCTCGTTTCTTTCTCCCTCTCGCTCTCTCCGCCCCCCCCCCCCCCCCCTCAACCGGTACGCACATACACGCGCTCCAACTTGGCAAGAACGAGTCAAAGTTGTGGTCGAGTGTCTCGAAGAAGAAGAAGAAGAAACAGCAGCAGGAGCAGCGGCAAAGGACTCGAGAGACTCCTACGCCGAGGGAACACGAGCCAAGAGGTGTTACTTGTCAGGAGGGCCCCCTCGTGGCCCCGAGGCAATGACAGCCGCGGCCGAGAATTAGCATGGGATAATGGGAGACGCGCGGTTGGCGTACCCCTGTACCCCTGCTGAGGCTTCACCAAAGCCACTGAGACGCCAACGCTGTTTCCTCCTCCCTTTACTTCCCCCCCCCCCTCTCCCTCTCTCTGCCTTCAGATGACAATGGAAACAGTAACAGTCATGATCTTTTCGGGGCTGGAGATCCAGATTTTAAGAGGCAATGAGGCAACTCCAGCTTTTGGAAGGAATCGTTCCCGAGGACTCGGAGCTTATTTCATTGGCAGACTTCGAAAATGATTAACAATTCTTTTGTGCAGAATAAGTTGAATGGCTGATGTATGCGAAGCATCCTGGCATACTTTCAAGAGTAAAACCAAAAAGAAAAAAAATCCATCGAAAAATGGAAAACATTGACGTGTATTTTGCCTACCCGGCAAATGACTAGCTAGCTCCAACGGCCACTTGTTTCTATTTTAGAACAGTCGTATTCCGACGAATCCAAAGGATAAACGAAATACTATTGCGAGGACGTAACTCTAAAAAGTGTACTTACTCGTCATTAGGCGACTGAGTCACTCACCTGAAATTTCCATGAAAACCGGTACACCGGATCGACAGGCGCAGCCAAACAAACTCGTGACTCATGTGAAACGGGACACTCGTCGTTCTCCCTTTTTCCAAGACACGGGGACATCCAGCACTGTTAAAATTGAGAATTTATCGATCACCGTGGTCATTTGGGAAATCATATTTTTCCCAAATTTAAGACAGGCAGTCTGATAAACTGGAATGGAGGGAGCGCCGTGTAACGTTGGCTGAAATTCAACTACTGCCCAGTCCCGTTGATGAGCCTGTGGATCTGACTCGTTGAGTAGCTGACTCTCATTTGGAAGGAAAAACACGGCATGGTTTCTCGATTAAAATACTTCGTTATTTATCGTGCCTAGACACGACGATTATTATACCGCTCATATGCGTTTATGAGCGTCCTCGTAAACGCATATGAGGACGCTCCTCTTCTTGAGGAGGCTTGAAAAATGAAAAAAATTGTAACGCGTCAAAAGTTGTTTTTTTGTGAACATTTTCGCCCAGTTCTTTTTTTTAGTCTACCTTCGCCAACTGTCGAGAATTCGGAGCCTTGGAGACGCTCTCGGGACGGCGAACTCTCGTGGTATTTAGCATCAGAAGCTGGAACAAAAGCCTGTTCGCGATAAGCACTTGAGATCTTAGGGTTGTGACAGTCAGAGACGACGAAGTGTGTGACACCTGACGTTTAGTGAACGCCCCCACACGACACCTGGCACGCACAACTCATAGCACACGAGCAACAAGAGGGAGAGAAAGCGCAAGGGGAAGACAGAGAGGCCTTCGTTTTTTTTTTCAACATCCAACATCACAGCCCCACAGTCGTACAACACTCCCACATTCCCCGATGACGAGACCAGATCACCGTGCTGATAAATTCAACGTCGAGCATAGGACCACCTTCAGAGCTCCACCTACGAATAATCAAAGAGCATCGCGACTCTCTCCGGTAAGACCAGCGCAGGAAATCGCTCGAGTCACTTGATTGCGACAACAATCCATTCTCGTGTTATAACTACGTATTAACAACAACCAGGAGAATCGCCGTAACAACCTGCGATTCCCTCTCGCGCGATTAAACCATGTACGAGACGAGTTTGCCCGGCTATGGAAAAATCATAGTGCTGTACACCGGGACGACATGGGATTGGTGACAACACGACCGCTATTGACGCACATTGTGATGCATGAGAATGGGTTTCATCGTCTATTGTGGCGCAGTATGGAAATGGGTTTATCGTCTATCGTCGCGCATCCACTATAAACATGATCAATTTAAGGCAGTAGTGTGCTTTAGAAGCCGAAAAAATCGTTTTTTCAGCAATTTTTTTTAAAGGGAAGGAAATGATTGCGGTAAACGAAATTTTGAGACGATAGTGTATTATATTCAAGCTTTAAAAAACAATTTTTATTATTAAAAAATATTGAAATTTTTCAAAGTTGTAACGATTTTTCTGGGGCGCCTGGAGTCTGCACTTGTAAATCGGTGCCGGTGATGGAGGTCGTGCGATGCATCTGAAACAGTCGAACCAATTTTTTTTTTTAGTTTTTATAAGTTCCTTTTCTATATGAACTAAAAAAATACCGAAGAAATGATGAAATTCCAAATTTTTTCGAAGTTTGAAAAAAAAATTTACTTTTTTGAAAAAAAAAATTCACTTGAAGTTGCAAAACAAGTAATTTAAATAGTACTTTTGTCCAACTTTTTTAGTTCAAATAGAAGATAATTTAATACTGAAGCTAGATCACTTTGATTTTTTTCGATCGGCCATATATTGTTTTTGCTATCGGCGGCACCGTTTTCTAATACTTGTGAAAATGAAAACGCGAGAAAACGGGCTTTAAAGTTTTCGGTCCAAAAAAATATAAGTTTTTGGATACTTACGCTAATTAGATGTTAATCAGCTATCCCCGGGCCATACAATAATCTTTCCTCTTCTTCAAATCGATTTTTTGAAGCCTGTAAAGCAGACTACTGCCTTAACTCGTGCGGAAGTTGTCGTAAGGACCCAATTGAATTCCCATGCTTGGCCCTGATAGGGATCCAATGGGTCGCCGCGTTGGATCCCTATACTAAAATATCACGCTCGTACATTAGATTCTAATCGAGATTCCCCATTGGAATCCAATGTACGAATCGATTTGAATCCCGAAGGCTAGATATTAAACATTTATCCGATGTTCCCATATTTTTACATCCTTGACACCAAATGTTGTGAAAAAAATATTGCGTTGCCAAAAAGTTCGTTTCGATCGTGTGATGCGCAAGGCTCCTACGATTTTGCCGTTCTCAAGTTAGTTGGCGCAGAGAAAAACATGGAAATCCGGCTCTATCGATCATTGTCTCGCCGAAGCAGCTGAGCCGCAACGAATTCGTGACGCGAATTCGAATTTACCGCCAACGATAGGGATCTCGAATGTTTGTTTGGAAGGACAAGTGCATTTCGCAAGACCATAAGGATGACGACAATGCTCACCAATTCGATGACTTCGCGGAGGGATGAAGCTAAAGTACAAAGAAGCGAGACGATTTTTCGCTAGCATCGACCAAGGTTCAATGACCTTTTCACGGATCCTTGCAACTTCCGCGATATATTATCCTTCTACTCTTCTCATCCAGCTGCATCTCTCTCTCTCTCTCTCTCTCTCCCCCCTCTCCCTCCCTCCCGTGGCTTTGAAATAACTGTACGATAGATTACAGTTTTGCTGCTCGTTGGTAAGTGAAAACGAAACGAGTTGTACTTCGTACAGCAGCGTCTTTTCGTCGAGGGGAGAAGTCGTCATGCGAAACTTTAATGCCTCGGGGTCTATAGTCACTCCATAGCCATCCTTACCGAAGAGTGATACATGGGCCTAACTTTGCAGGCTTATGCATTCATGTTCATATTCACATTGGAGGATGCGATACAGGACGTCCTTTCGACGTAATACCAGCCTCAAGGACATGAAAATTGAAATATTGAAATCCGGGACGTGTAAAAGTCACTATTCCAAATTAACGGGTCTACGTAAGCTTGAGGCCCAAAAAAGTAGCCAATCTTCAATATTTTTTTCTAATGAGAGTATTGGGATGACAAGCTTGGGATTTTACGCACAACTGATACAAACTCTTGCCAAGTTCGAGTTCTTTTTTTATTGAAAATTTTTGATAAACAATGAAATTATTGTTAAGGGGCTATACCAGTTGTGAACGCTGAAAATTTGGGTGATTTTCGGGAATTTTTTTGAAGTAAAGTACTCAATTAAATGTTTCGGAAAGGTAAAAATATATTTGGCTATATTTGACCTATATTACATAATTTGTTCATAAAAAAATATTGAGATCCAAGCGACTTACGCGCTGCCTTCGAAGGCGCCAAAAAATAAAGTTCCTCCACTGCTGACATGATTCCGGTCGATTGAGTAGTTGAAATCGAAAAAGGAAAAAAATGTCTTTGACTTAGAAGGTATTTCCTGTACAATGACGTAGGATTTTCGAAAAATATCAAAATCAAACAAAATGGCGTAGTTATGAAAAAAAGTCTGGTTTCTTGCCTATAAAATGGTCGTTTCTTTCAATGCCAAATCGTCAATTTTCGTCCAATCAAAAATATCCTACGTCATTGTAGAGCAAATATATTCAAGAGTACTCAGTTTAAATTTCAAGTCAATCGGATAATTGCTCGTTGAGTTACAATGTCAGCAAATTTGAAAAATCTAATTTCGAGAAAAACGCGTTTAAATATTTAACTATCGATTTTTGCAAGATAAAATGATAGAGATACGGCCTTGAAATTTTTACAGGATATTCTTGAAAGTATAAACTGTAGAAAAAAAACAAAAAAAAAATCAATTTTTTCAAAATGTCACACTGGTATAGCCCCTTAATTAAAGAAAGAGTCGCCGTTACTGCATGGCCATTCGATGTAAGTAATCTGGCGCCCAGACTGGTCTGACATGAAGAATAAAAAATGTACTTTTAGTATAATAATAATACTTTCGTTTGACGAAATACGTTCGTTAAATTTTAAAAATTACGGACGGCACAAGCCGTAGAGAAAAAACTCTCGAATTTTACAAAACAAATACTTTGATCTTTTTTTCAACAAATGGATAAAATACCGAAAAGCCATGCGGTCATGCGATAAAAAATGTTATAAACAATACTCTGGCCGAATTTGAAGTGAATCGGACGAACGAATTTCGAAATACGACTTAGACCATTTCATGAAACGGCGTTTCGAGAAAAACGCTCGAAAAAAAGGGTATGTCGCTGCGGAGCAGTTCACCGCAGCACAGTGGGCGATCTAACCCTTCGCAAAAATCGTCATCACTCCGTCAATTTTTGGAATATTTACAAAATCTATGCTGCAAGTTAAACTCAAAACTGTAAAAACGTGCGATAAAAAAATTGTATTTTTGAAAGTTCAAGCTTATGCAGACCCCTTACAAACTCGAACGGTATGCTCAACATATTTTCCCGCAATTAATCGATACTGCGATCTACGTCATCTCCGAAGCTATTACTTCCCACATAGAACGTTTTCTCTATTAATAAATTCCCACTGCATTATCTTCGATGCTACGTCTCACTATTAACAACAATAAATTATCAAAGGGGGTAATTTGTAGAGTTGAGGTAGGCTCGGCTCACGCCATTATCGCGCAAATAATATTGAACGCTAGTAACGAAACACAACCTATAAGGAAGCCGATAAAAATTGTAATCCCATTTTGTGCGAAGGATACGCTGAAAACTTACAAAAAAAAATCGTTTGGAAATTCTTCCTATTGTATCCCAAACGATCCAAATTTTGCTGCATTTCCCAACGTCAAAAACCCCACTGAAGGTTCGTCTGCAAACTTTAAAATTGATTTTTTTTCAACTGCTCACCGCATGCGACGTCTTGAAACGAATTCTTATACGATCTTATACGTCTTGAAAGAACTCTTATGCTCCCATCCATATGGGAGCAGTACGTTTTGGCACGAGACATTTGGGCGCGGGGACGTTTTGGCGCAGGGACGTTTTGGCGCTGCCGTTCTAGCGCGAGGACGTTTGGACGCGAGGACGTTTTGGCGCTTCCGTTCTAGCGCGAGGACGTTTGCGCGCGAGGACGTTTAGGCGCAAGGACGTTTTGGCGCGGGGACGTTTTAATGTCAGGGTGTTCCGGCACCAGCGCAAGTTCGTTTAGCACCACGAATCGTGTGTCGATGATAAACCATATGCCATAGGCCTAAGTCTTGGGCTGTTTGAGGAACAAATTTGAAAAAAAGAATGAATACTCCTTTTAATCAATACAAAATGTATAGAAACATCAGCTAAATAAAAAAAAATGTAATTGGTTTGGTTGTTTTTTTTTGTTCGGGCTTGTGGGGTTTGTTTTTGGGTTTGTTTTTGGATTTGTTGTTGTTTTTTTGTTTGGTTTAGTTTTTTTTTTGTTTGCGCTTGTTCGGTTTTGTTGTTTTAATTTTTGGATTTTTCGTTTGGTTTTGTTTGGGTTTCACATTTATGAATTTTTATTACGTTGCTTTCCTGCATAAGTACAAATCGCGCGTGTGTGTGTGTGTGCTTGTGTGTGTGTGCTTGTGTGTGTGTGTGCTTGTGTGTGTATTGTGTGTTGTTATGGTTTTTTTGACTTAATTCGGATTTGCTTGTGCGCCAGTACATTCCTGCAAAAGCGTCCCCACGCCAAAACGTCCCCGCGCCAAATCATTCTTGCCCCTAAACGGCCTCGCGTCGAACGTCCTCGCGCCAAAACGGCGGCGCCAAAACATAACGTACCCCATATAGAGTGTGTTCCATTTTAATTGCACACCCCAAATAGATCGCGAAAATTAAATCCAATGAAAAAACCTTTTCTACAAAATATTCCTTGCGAGAGAGACAATCGACGAAGATTTCAATATTTTTGTTGTTAAGGGGAGAGTAGGGGTTTTAGCGTGAAAAAAAACACTTTTTTGCGATTTTTTTTCATCCATATGGATAGAGCAAATTTCACGGAATTTTCTTGAAATGACACTTAACAATGTACAAAAGGTTTCAATAAATGTCCTCCATCCATATAGATAAAAAAAATCGCAAAAAAGAGTTTTTTTTTCACGCTGAAACCCCTACCCTCCCCTTAATGAGTTCGCGAGATTTCGCGGTAACCTTTGTTATTGAAAATGGAAGCATGCAGTTGTTGTTTGCTAAAGAAAATAATGGAGTTTACATGGACGTGACAGGCATAAAACTCACTGCTTTAGTATAAAAAAAATACATTATCCATAAATACATTATCCAGGACGTGGTGCGTGGAGGTTGGGCAGGACGTTGAACCGAATCCATACTCTAACGATAAAAACAAATCGAGACAACTGCGTTGGATGGGAAAATTCGTCTTCGAACGGAACAATCAAATAATGAAACGGACAAAATGTGAAGACCACAAAATAATTCTCTCTTACCGGCTGGTATCATGAAGTTTGCAGCTGCATTCAAGATTTCCGTTCATTGTCTTTAATATTTAGAGAGACAAGTAGAGAGTAAGTAATACCGGGACAGACGAACATAAGAATTATCTTTTACGATCCATTCCATCAGCGTCGTTAACTAGAGGTTTAGAATCTGAAGCTTTCGGAGTAACGTCCTTTTTTCGATTAACTTACATGGGTAAGTTGAAACCGGGGTAACTTTGGGATTGGGGGTACAATTTTGGGACATCGCCTAATATGCGACTTTTGAATTTCCCACCAACACCGTGTCTTAGGGATCGTCCATTAATCACGTGAGGTTTTTTGGCCACTTTGGGAGCCCCCCCCCCCCCCCCCCCCATGGTGATGTGGGGTCGTCCATAATTTACGTGAGGTTCAAATAGGGAGGGGGGGAGAGGATTTGGATAACAGAAACCTCACCACATATCACCATGGCGGAGGGCGGCCTCAAAAAGTGGCCACAAAACCTCACGTGATTAATGGACGATCCCTTATGAATTGGCGCTCAATCACCGCTACTACCATACGCTGGTATGTGCTTGCACCTACGCGGCAAATATTTGCAGCTGTAGTTGTACTGACGTGTCCCAAATTTACCCGAAATTGTCCCAAAGTTACCCAAAATTGTCCCAAAGTTACCCAAAATTGTCCCAAAGTTTCCCAAAATTGTTCCAAAGTTGCCCCGGTTTACGGCACGTAAGAAAATCAAAAGATATCAATTTTTGAAAAATCGAAAAATCTCAAGGGTTGGAAAAAATATGTTTACGTTTAAAAAAATACTGAACATTTTTTTGTCGCAAAAAGTTTTCGCCATATTAGAAATACCCGGCGTACTTCAATGCAAAGTGTTGTTACAAGGTTTCAAAAGAAATCTTTTAATGAATCAGTGAAGAATGTGGTTAATGTTGTCGGCCGCAGGATACCATCAGACAAAGTGATTCGCTTCATCCAGCTTCAGCGCCGCCATATTGTTACAATTTTTTGTGGAAAATTTTGTAAATATACTTGAAAGTACGTAGAATACAGGCCACTCAATGGAATTTTAATTTCATCAACTGGGTATCTATAAAGAATTATCGAAACTTACCTTTTTTCCGAGCCCTAGGCATGGTAGTCTCCTTTAACACAAAAATGTTGTATTTATTCGAGACGTCATTTGCATCGCCCTTATCGATGAAAACACACGCATCATAACTTACTCCATTTTAGAAGCTTCACAATCCAATAACCTTCGTGTTATACAATCCAGAGAGGTGATATTTTATTGATTCGATTCAATACACACTCTGCTATCGTTTAAATGAATTACCAAATGATACTATTCAAGGTATTCCTTTCACGAACCCAAATATTTAACAATTAACTGATTTTCGTCTCTAATGAAGTAAAAACACATCCCAGTATAGTGATAAAATTTCAAGCCATGTTACGGAACTTTTGACGAAACCTCAAGAAACTAAAAATCGTCTCATTTAATACGGCACTTTATGGAGATGACAAGCTGGCCACATTTCTCTCTAATAATTTATACACTAAATAAGTCCATATGCCTGATTAAAACTGCTCACGTGTGTGAAAAATTCTAAACATTCCGTAACGACGATAAAAACAGGTGGTCACTGAATATTTAAGGGGTTATATGCAGTTAAAATTTTCGGAAAATCGATTTGTTTTAATTTTCATAATGTACATATATTTAAGTACACACAGAAATGTTTTTCGGTGTTTTTCTCAAAAGTGTGTTTTTCAAGTCGGTGAGCAAGATTTCTCGGAAACGGCTGAACAGATCAGTCTTAAAGTTTAACACAATCTTTTCAAGTATATTTTTTAGTAATTAATCGAAGGTTTTTTCTCACCGATAAATATTTTCCATTTTATCAACAATTCAAGGCCTAAATATTTGCCAAAAATAGATTTTTTTAGCAGCCATCATTTTGTATCAAAATATTATTTTGCTTATTCCTTCGATCAATTACAAAATAATCCATTATATTAAAGAAATATTTTTGTTTTTTACATTTTAGATAATCCAGTCCAGAGATATCGTGCTCACCGCAAGACGCCTTTTTTAGAGGTGCTCCCGGAGATCAGCTATAACAGCTTTCAAAATGATTATTTTTACAAATAAAAAATGTTAAAGTACAATTAAAATTTACCATAATATGTGTACAAATTTTCACGTTAATAGATTTAAAGGTCTTCTCAAGAAAAATTCTTCAAAAATCGTTCTCTTTGGGCCTCCTGACTGTATATAACCCCTTAAGGTAGAACGAGCGCGCCCTTTTGATTTCTATACATTTTATTCAAATTTTAACCAGACATTGTTCATATCATTGTGCATGTTTGAGTGAAATTTCGGAACAGTCGACTATTTAGATTGAGAGATGATGGGTGTTTAAAGTGCAACTTTTAACACTGCAGGGACTGGATTGAAATTTAGACAGAATAATTTTCCGTAAAAAATATTAGTCCCCTATAATAAGAAGACATACGGAAACACCGTATCGTTCCACATACCCAATGACGTAAGTTTTCGCGGCATATTTACAATAATACTACAACACAAATTTTTCTTTTGGAATTAATTTTTAATTGAACAAAGTTTCTAATTAGTTATGAATTAATCAACACTTTCATTTGTTAATGAAGATAATATAAACAATATTAATAATTATATGGCAAATATTTTTTTATGATCAAAGTTTTTGACCTTAAGAATACGATGACTACTTTTTTTGTCTCGCAATATTGAACAATACTGTTCTGAGGTGTCGCCATACATCTCCTTATTATAGGGGACAAATATTTTTAACGGAGAATTAGTATGTCTTTAATGGACGTTTTTATCAAAACTGAATAGTAAAGGCAATCCAACCTTTTTTCACTCTTTCCCTAACTAGTTTGCTATATAAGCACATTTTTTTGAATTTATTAACACAATAGAAAGAAATTGCAGTGTTAAAAGTTGCCATTTTTAAACCCATCATATCCCAATCTAAATAGTCGACTGTTCTGAAATTTCACTCAAACATGCATAATTATATGAACAATGTCTTGTTAGAATTTGAACAAAATCTGCAGAAATCAACAGCGCGCATTCGTTCTACCTTAAAGAAAATATTAACGATAAAACTTAGAAAAATGTGACTAGCGGAACAATTTTCGTAGCGGCGACTTTTCAGAGAAAATGTAAAAATGTCTAAATCAACTAAATTTGCGCGAAATTTTTCGTTCCTTTCTATCGTTCGGTATAATAATTTCCTGCAACCTATTTTTATTAAGCACCGCTGTAATTCACCAAACACGGCCCTCCGCGAAAGAAATACTTCGAAACAATCAAGATTACTATTTTTTTTAATATCGGATTCGAATTTCTCCCTCAAAATCAAACATTTTTTGCACGAAGTGTTTTTCGGTCCGACTTTGCGCCGTCCGCTGGGGATGTGCTACTGGAATTGGACACCCTGTATGTGAATAAATATAAAAAAGTGTGTGCATGCGCGCGTGCCCGCGTACACGTCAATGTGTGTGTGTGTGTAAAAATGCTCAATCAGGCTCCATCGGGGCAGCAACGTAAAATTTCAAATGCTTCCGAAATAATATTTCATTCACGTGGCGAAGAGAGCGATTAGGAAGCGCGCAGCAGCTTCTCCATATCTTTACCTCACCAGTTATACTATTAGGCTCACGCGAACACGCGATCTTGAACTGCCGCTCGCGCGCGAGTGCCCCATACCGGGGCACACCAGCGGTGAGCACCGGAAGCCCAACGGGCAATCGATCTTAAACTATTTGACGATTAACGGGAATTCCCACAGAGAATGGGAAAAGCGTCGCCAGTTAATGCGGAAGCCTGAATTAGAAGGTCCGAAAAATCGTTTTGTTTCTTTTATTGCTTAAATCGATAGATAAACTATCCAAGAATATATTTAAAAAGTTACAGAGGCCAATTGTAAATACTTTCGAAAATACAAGGCCAAAATTAGAGAAGCGATTGATCTTTGATATATGCATAACAAATTAACGATCCATAAAGGGGGCGTACACAAATTTCGTAACGCCAAATTTCACAATTTTTGACCCCCTCTTCCCCCACGTAACAGGACCGTAACGCTTGGCCGGAATCCATCCCCCCTTTCCATTCCGTTACGTAACGGGTGCTTTGTCGTCAGTCATTGCAATTTTTTTCATAGACATGACTAATTATGAAAGGATCGGGTTTATACTCATTTTATGAAGTATATATCCACCTAATTTTATACCAACTTTTATGAAAAAATCTTTAAAATTAACCGAGATGACCGAGCCTTGATTTGACGACGAAAAAAAATTCTCTTCCTTGTCCTATGGATATCTTTATGAAAGGTTATCTGTAAAAAAAAGGTCAACAATTTATCGATACCTATACAAATGGAGTTATCGTTATGCGTAGCCGTTGTTTATTTTGTTTTTTTTTTTACATAATATCGACACTTTGGACATTTTTTCGATTTTCAAGGCCCTTTTTTGTATTCAAGTAGTCTTAAAAAATAGTAATTATCAAAACTTGAAAAATCGGCTACGTACAACCTCAGTCACTGCGATTACAAAAATTTCAACGAAAAAAATTGAAAATAGGGTGATAAGTTTTTTAGTATTCGCTGGGCAAGGTCAACAAAAGTAGTTTCGAGAAAAAAGCGTTCAAAATTTTCGTTCCGTTTTTCTTGATATAAGGTTAGGTTTTTTCTGGAATATTGATAGTTACATCGATGTATCTATTCGCGGTCAATATGACGGTTCTTCATCTTCATTATATTTCACAAAATAATAAGAGATATAAATGATGCCACACCTGCAGGGAATGAGGGCACTTAACCGGTCGCCTTACCTGTTTTCACTAAAGTGACTTTAACTCCTTCAATTTTCGGACTTGTGAATAAAAATGTTGCCAAGCTATTTTTCAATATGTGTCCTTTCAAGCATTATAAAAAAACAATTTTTTTTTCCTCAAATTTTGCTTGGGGAAAGTGGGAAAGCTACTGTGCAAGTTCTTGCACAGTGACGTCCCCCCTTAACTGACATTTCGTATGGAAAGCTGTCAACTTTCCTCGGCAAAATTGCGCGCGAGTTTGAAATTAAAAACTTGAACATGCCGATATTTTGCCATTCTAAAATCGTGACCTAACGCAAACCTTAAACCCCCTCCCCCCACGTACGTAGACCGTAACGCCTGGCCGGACCCCCCCCCCCCCCCCCCATTGCGTTACGTAATTTGCCAACACGCTCAAAGCAATACTTAAGCCAATATGGACTTATGGCATACAGTTATGGGGTACAGCCAGCAACTCAAACATCGATATACTGCAGAGGCTGCTATCTCAAACGCTGCGAATAATAATCAACGCCCCTTGGTAGGGGAAGTCGGGACAAGATGATAACGCTAAGGTCATGCTCAAATAAACCAATACATATATGAGTTAGTCAACTTCAATTGTTTTTTAAACTAATCAACATTTATTGATATTTTAATTTTGGAAGCAAAAAATCAGTCTTTCTGATTTGTACCATACAATATATATTTTTTATTAAACCTGTATTTTCCCATCTTATCCCGTATGCAGGGCAACATAAAACAGCGCTGAGATAATGATTCGACACGAATTATTGGCATGTTTTGCATATAAAAGTGATTTCATTCTCAATACCAGCAATTTGATAGACCATCCGTTTAAGTTCTGTAGGATTAGTTCGAATAATCTTGCTCCCATATAATTTTGATCATTTGTAAGTTCTTTTTCTTCCCCTGGGAAAAACACCGGTTGAAAAGGAACCAAATGTTTTACTAGTTCCATTTCACCCTTTCTAACGCAATTAGTGGTACGTTGTAAAATATTCCGGGTTTGCGATAGCTTGTATTCGTCTTGCCCCATTAGACGGTCAACGAATTAACAAAAAATCACGCAATAACCTTGAAAATTTCTGACAAACCGTTCTTATTATATTAATAATTAGTACTTTTATTGTGTTTACCTACCTGTCTCTGATCAATATCAGCAACTCAAGTAAACTGAAACGACGTTAAACTTTCCCAAAAATTAAGGTACCTGCGGGTAATAAGGCCTACCGAAGCGAGATTGGCGATAAAATGAAAAATATTTAAATTAATCGAGCCGTTTTTAATGATAATCGAACTTTTGTATTAATGGTTATAAAGTATAAACAAAAATGGCAACTTCCACCATAAACAAAACAAAATTAAATGTTTTTAAAAACCTCGTCAATAGTCATTATTTTACTATGGTAGGGTAATAAGGCCTACGGCTTTAACATACTTAAATAATTAATCTGGATGCTATACATTTGGTATTTCCGATCAACAATCGTAGAAACGCACAAATTACATTTCAGAAACGCATATAAACTATACACTTGCACATTTAACAGCCATCAGGGCACTTAAAGTCAGCGGTATCTTCAAGTGACAAACCGAAGCATTCTTCATGATACCACTTTCCACGTTTTGTGCACTGTATCATGTCAGCTGTCCTGTCCTCTTCACAGCCATGACAGCACCAACTCGCTTGCTTCTGTGAACCACGGTTGCCTTTGGTGGTGGAGGTCGTTTAAATTTTTTTTCTTATCTTCATTATTTTTATTGAACAGAGCTTTCGTGACCGGAGTTCCTCTGTAATTTATGGCTTTTCGCCTAACCGTAGATTTTTTTGTAACTTTTACTCGTGAGGGCATAAGTTGACGAAATGCCGCTTTGAGCCGAGTGAACGGTACATTGTCTCCATCATCGTCTGAACTCGAATTACCGTGAACCATAAGGTAAAAGCTTCCCGTAGACACTAAAACTGAAAATTAATCAATCAGGAGCCATATTCACACCTTATTTACATTTGTAGCATCGTCAAAGTAATGAAAGATCCATTAAAAACAACCAAGCTTGTCACAAGAAGAGAGAGGATAATAAGGCCTATGGTGAACTTTAATAGGCCTTAAAACCCGTCGACTACGTCTGTAGAAAAAACAAAATGACAAATATTCAGACCACGATAGCTCATTCGAATATTTAATATCATAGAAACATGGAATAATAGAGAAATGGACAGAAAATTTATCTAGCTAAGTGTAATATTCCAATAAATACTTAGGATTGATTTGGAACGATTTTTATTATTCGCACCGCGCGGCGGTCCTTCACAATGTATGATGCAACACTGATCGTGTTCGTTGGGTCTCATCATTTTAATACGAACAAGTGCGCATGCGCATAATGATGCGCAACGCACAACAGCGCAATGAAACGAGTCGTGCGCAAAACGAATGACCTGTTTCATTGCGCAGCTGCGCGTTGCGCATCATCATGCGCAGGCGCCCTTGTTCGTATCAAAACAATGAGACCCAGAGAATACGACCACTGGCGGCGGGGAGCGGGTTATCGCGCATGCGCCCGCTTGTGGCGACATCTTCGTGCGTTATGCGCCTGCGTGTGTGGCCTTGAGCGAAAGCGCTGATTCAAAATACGATTTTCGTTCGATAAGCCTTATTAGCCGACAGGCCTTATTACCCGCAGGTACTTTACATCGTTTTGTCAAACAATCGATATTGTTTTCTCATTCGAGACGCGTGCTCCCCTACGTGTACAATAACATCATACACTGAGATCTCAAAATCGACACGGTCAAAAAAGAAATCCAACGCCTCCGCCAATGCTACGAAACGAGGGTCAAGAACCACCTCAACGAACTAGCTTCAGGCCTATACTAACAGAAGACGCAATTACAAGAAGACTCAAGGAATATAAACTGAGGGATCTACAAAATCGATTCCCAGTGTAAAATGAACAGTGAACAAACATTCTGAACTGCGCGAGTTGAGTATCACTGGATATGATGATTTCACAATTTTCTTAGCTCTTTTTTAATTCACCCAGAAAAAAATATATGACAATTGAAAAGTTCATTGACTTATTTCGTTCAGTCAAGAATTACGCTGGAGATCTTCCGCAAGCGAAGAATGTCATCGCTCGCGCACCGACATACGTGGCTCCTCCCACTCCCACTTCCATGTTTTGTCAAACTTTAGAAAATATTTTGATGTTCAATAAAGACCCGCGTAGCCAACATACCAAATATCAACATTCTATATTTAATACTTTTCGCATAAAAAATTGGTGAAAAATCGAACATTTTTTTGGTCCAACAAGGCAGAACCTGCCCTCACCGATTCGTTTGAGAACGTTTTCTTCATTTTGTGATTTGCTGTTATAAATTAATTCAGTGATATGTCGATAGTAGCAAAGGGGGGACGAGCTTGTTCGAACTACCCTAATACATTTATACAGGTGTTATACAGGGTGTCTCTCTTACCTCTGCCACCCGAAATAACTCGGTAATTATCGACGTAACAAAAAAATGTTCCAGACAAAAGTTGTACGGTGTAAAGGGGGCCATCAAATACGCCCAATTTTTTTTTATTTCGTTGGAGGCGCTGACGCACAGTGAAAGTCACCTCCACTTTTAAAAATGGAATGGTAATTTTTTTCAACCATCTTGTGGAGCACCTCAAGCCGCATAAAAAATATTAGGGGGTTAAAGTCTTTCAAGGTCATTCAAGGTCAGTATCGATTATACAAATCTAAATATCTTAGATCACTACCAAATATTTGGTAGTGATCCGAGATATTTACATTTGTATTTCATTTTAATAGGTGTTCGAAATGACATTGAACAACTTTGACCCCCTAATGTGTTTTATGCGGATTGAAGTGTTTCACAAGATGGTTGGAAAAAATGCACCATTTCATTTTAAAAAGTGGAGGTGACCTTCACAGTGCGTCAGCGCCTCCAACGAAATAAAAAAATTGGTCGCATTTGGTGGCCACCTTCACACCGTACAACTTTTGTCTGGAACATTGTTTTGTGACGTCGATAATTGCCGAGTTATTTCGGGTGGCAGAGATAAGAGGGATTAAATTAAATTATATTAGATTTATTATAATGCTCTAGGACGAATAAGTCCTTTGGCATACGGCCTTGGTACATGATTGATAATTAATAATGCGAGTACTCTTAAGTAGCGGTGGCTCGATACACATAAAAGTGAGAATACAAAAAAAAATTAAAAAAAAATAAAAATAATGAGGGACACCCTGTATGTGCGAAGAGTATGTTATTCAAAAATTTAGAAAAAAAACGCTTGCAGATTTTCTATAAAGTGATTTTTCTTCTCATTTCGGGATAGCAATAAAAATTACGATAAATTGACACACAATCTTGGCTCCTCCAGTGAAGAGCAAGGAGAACGCTTCCACCGAGACATAAAAATCATGGAAGATAGGTATCACGTAAGGTACCCACACATGATGGCGGATTACGTTTGGAGTTTGATGCACAGCTGCCTCGACAAGTCTTACTCAAGAAAATCACGAAAAAAAAGCTTACCCAATGTAAAGAAATTCAACAAAACTTAAATTTTTTAACAAATTAATATTTTATTAAAAACATTGTATATTTCCATATTCTTGCGTAGAATATCAATATCGAGTGTTAAAATAGGATCAGTATAGAGATAAAAATTAGAAAGAAAATACAGTTTTGTGGCCTTAATCGGCTGCAGAGTTGTATTATAATTAGATCCGCATAATAATAATTCAATATCTGCGGAAAAATGTACACGAAATAATTACGTGAAAAAAAACACTCCTCATTCCCTCATAAATCATGCGAATCTCGTTGACGAGAATTCATAAAACTCTGAACTTCCCTCTGGACAATTATGCAGAGCCCGTAAGATTCCTCAAGAATATTTCCACCGCGGAAGCTCGAGAGGGGTCGGATAAAGGAATCGACGACAGGAACGTTTTTTTTTCTAGCCGCTGAGTCGATAATAAGGCAAAAAAAAAGAAAGGAAAAAGAATCAAAGGATTTGTCAAATTTTATATTGACCGGGAGTCGAAATTCACGAATGAAAGAACTCATCTGCATTGTCCTCGGGAAGTTGGTCTGTTTATTATGTATGTACATACACTTATATGTATATATGCACACACATATGTATATGTGCGTATGTATGTATATGTATATGATTTGGTATCTTGCTGAGAATGTGGGCGGACGGGGAGCTGCTGGTGCTGGACCCGCTTGCTTAGGCTTAGCAGGAACCCGAAAGAAACTTGGAAAAAGAATCTCATATAGCACGTGAGGAGGCGAAGAAGTCACGCGCTGGCATTCCGGGACTCGCGGATAAGTCCTCGACGGGATACCGTGGGCTCTCTCCGGTAGAGTGGTGCAATAAATTTGGACAAAACGAAGACCACAAATAACCGATCCTCTTCGTTCCCTCTACACGTTTTATACGGAATATAATGTACGAATAGCAACCAACAGCAGCACAAAACTCCAGAACCGTTTCGAACTGTCCAAGACATCGGTTGTGTATACTCATATTTATCCCCCTCTCTCCCTCTTCCTCTCTCTAGATATATGTATATATAGCGCTAATAGGATTTGCATAAGCGTGCTGGTGTGCGAGTTATACCGATCGCGGTAGCGTCGAGAGGGGCTGTGCTCACGATCATCACGTAAGTGTGCCACGGCCGCGAGGCTTCCCCAGCCATCGAGACTGAGCTCTCCTCTTGATCCTTCGCGGCAAAGGTCCCCCCATAACAAACCTATATACATGCACACGACTTTACTCGTATATCAAAGTTATATGATACGTGTATGTTTGCCGGAGGTTCGGAGTCCTCGTTGCACCGGGTGACCTTTAAACACCTATTGATCGAAGATCTGCGAGTACGGTGCGACCTGCCGAGAACCGAGACATGCAGATTCTCGGTTGCGGCAATAATCCTTCCGGAGACTTTAATTCTGGAAGTATTCTGGATGACTCTGGTGCGAGGCAACGTTGTGACCGTACGCTTTCCGAGACTTTGCGTTACCGATTTTTGTGGTTGTGGCAATAATCGTTGCGGAGAGTTCAATTTTGGAAGTATTTGGGTCCTCCCGAGTGCGTGGCAACGTTGTCGCCGTACGCGTCCCGAGACTTTGCATTGCCGATTTTTTGGCAATTGGAAAAGACATGCAGAATCTCGGTTGTAGCAATAATCCTTTCGGAGACTTCAATTCTGGAGGTATGCTGAACGTCTCTAGTGCGAGGCAACGTTGTGGCCGTACGCTTCCCGAGACTTTGCGTTGCCGATTTTTCAAAATTAGATGGGAACGGCCGAATCTCGGTTGTGGCAATCATCGTTGCGAAGACATCAATTCAAGAAGTATTCTGGATGTCTCTAGTGCGAGGCAACGTTGTGGCCGTACGCATCCTGAGACTTTGCATTACCGATTTTTTTGAAATTGGAAAAGACATGCAGAATCTCGGTTGTAACAATAATCTTTTCGGAGACTTCAATTCTGGAAGTATTCTGGACGTCTCTAGTGCGAGGCAACGTTGTGGCCGTACGCTTCCCGAGACCTTGCGTTGCCGATTTTTGGAAATTATATGGGACATGCAGAATCGCGGTTGTGGCAATAATCGTTGCGGAGACGTCAATTTTAGAAGCATTCTGGATGTCTCGAGTACAAGGCAACATTGTGGCCGTACCCTTCCCGAGACTTTGCATTGACGATTTTTTGGAAATTGCAAAGGACATGCAAAATCTCGTTTGTGGCAACAATCCTTCCGAAGACTTCAATTCTGGAAGTATTCTGGACGTCTCAAGGGCGAGGCGACGCTGTGGCCATACTCTTCCCGAGACATTGCGTTACCGATTTTTGAAAATTGGAAAAGCGTTGCAGAATCTCGGTTGTAGCAATAATCCTGCCGGCGACTTCAATTCTAGAAGTATTCTGGATGTCTCTAGTGCGAGGCAACGTTGTGGCCGCACTCTTCCCGAGACCTTGCATTACCGATTTTTGGAAATTGAAATCGGCATACAGAGTCTCACCCGAGTAGAAATCTTGCTCCGGCTACAAAAAAGACCTGATCAGGCTTCCTGATTTCTTTTTCCGGCCTTGATCAGGATTTGTTATCAAGCCCTGATCATTTTTGAAACACAATCCCCGACTTCGGTCTGATCAGGGTAAACAATCAAGGCCTGATCAGGGTAAAAAGCAAGACCTGTTCAGGGTGAAAAGTAAAGGCCTGATCAGGGTGAAAAGTGAAGGCCTGACATGCAGTTCGAAGAAAGAATTTCGCTGTTGTTCGGAAACCTCCATCCCATAACGTTCTTCATCACTGCTAAAAATATTTAATTTAAATAGGATCTATTTAAATCGAATAGCTTTCTTACTACGATTCTATTTGTTTTGAATATATTTCATAGAATATAAAATAGAATATTTCATGAATCCAAAGTAAATTGAAATACTTCATTTAGACTTCTACCACAATGATTTTGTATCATAATTCGTAATTCCCTGGCCTTCTGAATGGATTTTTTTCGAAGAAAATATTTCTACATTCACATGGGATCGAACCTAGTACCTACCTACCTAGAGCTACGCACGCTGCTCCTACGCTACCGAGTGTTTATAGCATTTTGGTCACAAATATGGCATAAGGGACCACATGTGTTCCCATAATTATTTGTCGTATCACATAAACTATATCAATTAGTTAATATCATTGTAATAATTAGAAAGTTTTATTGAATATCATGCTATATATTTTTCAAGCATAGCCTATATATATGACAGACCATTCATTCAATTAAGTAGAAAAATGCTTGTCTCTATGAAAATTCTATTTAATTGAAAAAAATTAAATACGTAAACTTAGTGGATTCAACTAAATACTTTTTCGAACAGAGAAAACCGAATCATAGTTTTATTAGGATTAAAAAATATGTTAGGAATAATAAAAAATGTACGCATAGAGTGGACAATCTCTCTCGACGTTTTGTCGACACGCTAATATATACAGTTCGTCTGGTGTATAATAAGAGATTAGGCGTGTATAAGGCGCCAAAGTGTATATAGGTCCAGTTACTTGATGATTGCTTAAAGCTAGCCGGATCAGACGAATTGAATCAAGCCGTAAGTCCAGTTGTCTGACCATCGCCTGAAGGTAGTCTGATCAGGTGAATTTATGCAAGCCGTAAATCCATTTGCGTGACGATCGCCTGATCCTGGCCGGATCCGCCAACCGGAGGCAACCATCAATCCAGTTGCCTTATTATCGCCTAAAACAGGCCGGATCAGGCAAATCAAGGCACACGGTAAATAAGGCTTCCGTGCTACAGCGTGATCAAGCCCGGATCAAATGTCAGGCCTGCCTGAAAATATTTCTACTCGGGCAGTTGTAGCAATAATCCTTCCGAAGACTTCAATTCTGGAAGTATTCTGGCCGTCTCTAGGTCGAGGCAACGCTGTGGCCGTACTCTTCCCGAGACTTTGCGTTGCGATTTTTGGAAGTAGATGGAACATGAAGAGTCTCAGCTGTGGCAATGATCCTTCCGAAGACTTCAATTCTTGACGTAGTCTGGACGATTCTAGTGCGTGGCAATATTGTGACCGTGCTCTTCCCGAGACTTTACATTACCGATTGTTCTGGACGATTCTAGTGCAAGTCAACATTATGGTCGTAGATACTCTTCCCGAGACTTTGCGTTACCGATTTTTGGAAATTAGATTGGACATCCCAGGTACGGAATCCAAAGGCTGACGATGGAAACAAACTTGTGTGAGCCTTGTTTCACCGAGCCTGAGTGAGACAGACCTGGGCCAGGTTTGATTGCATCGTTTGGAGCAGCCTGGAACCAAGACTGGCTGCTTAGCCAAAACTCAGGGTTATTTCAAGCTTTATTCAGCCAGTGAATTTTAAGCCTAAAAAATCAAGGCTGGATGCAGGCTTGTTTCAGGTTGTGATAAAATAAAATAAATTTTGAATAATATTTTTTCTTTACTTTTATGAAAAAGAATTAGCAATAAATTTGTCGGGTGCGAAGGCACGAAAAACGAAAGCAAAGGAGGCAGCTGAGAACATTCAAACATATTCTCTTATCGATATTTATGAGGTACACAAAAAAGTTTTTTTCTCGTCATATACACATTTCGTGTATACTCACTCTCTGGGCTTTGCGTACACTCTGTGTATTACGTGTCCCATAAACAATAAATAAAATAAAGTATTGTGTTTAAAATATTTTATATATATTTTATAACAAATATTATAATGAATAATAAATATATATTATAAATAAAATGAATTCTTTACAAATTTATTAAATTTATCCCAATGTAGAATATAGAAAACTAAAAAACAGGCTTCATATAGCCTCGAGAAGAGTTTGGGATAAGCCTGGTCATAAATGCTCGTGAAGGCTTCATTAAGGCTCGTTTTGAACCTTGTTGTTTCGTCGTTTCAGGCTTAGTACAGGCTTTTCTACCAGCCTTTGGTCAAGCCTGTGTGCAACAGCCTGAAACCGCGTTATTATTCAGGGGTTCAGCTAGGCCTGAAATCAGGCTGGTGCTCAGCCTGAATTAAAAAATGTGAGCCTTGTTTCAGAGCTTGGCGAGCCCTTTTTTCATCGTCAATTCCTACCTGGGATGCAGCATCTCGCTTGTGGCAATAATCCTTGCGGGGACTTCAATTCCGCACGTGTACTGGACGATTCTAGTGCGAGGCAACATCATCACCGTAAATACTCTTCCCAAGACTTGGCGTTACCGATTTTTAGAAATTGGATGGGACATGCAGGATTTCGGTTGTGGCAAGGTTCAAACGTCCAAAATTGAAGTCTCCGGAAGGATACTTCAATTCTGGACGTGTTCTCGACGATTCTAGTGCGGGGCAACATTATGGCTGTACTCTGCCCGAGAATGGTAACGCGAAGGCGTTACCGATTTCTAAAAATTGGAAGAACGCAGTCCTCGTAGGAATTTCCATCGCGGAATTATTTCCTCTGCGCTCGGCGTCTTAGAAGTCTGCGCAACAAACCACAGAATTATCAATCTCGACCGCCAATAGAGAATCGGTTTTTTTGTGTAAACATTGGGAGAATTTATACGCGGAAAATGGCCACATGATATTCACCCTCGAAGACGGCGGCTCTACTTTTTTTCCCTAAATGTTGTACTGCGTTAATGCGCGTGAATGTTGGCAGGTATCGTAGGAAACGAGTATAATCGATGCGAGGCGGAACGGTGAATGGCGTGTCGAGAGCACTGGCCGAAATTGAAGAGGGTTGCGGGACGAGGTGTTTTGGTACTTCGTAGCCAAGAACCAGTTAGTGAAAATATAGCCAATTTCATGGTTTATTATCTGTTGGGAGAGACAAAACAGGCTACAAAAATTCGAAAGAGTGAATAATCGAATGTAGTAGTTCCAACTTTTCGGTTTCTTATTCCCAGCCGTTAAATCGAAATAGATGAATGATAAATAATCCCCTTTTTTTTGCAGTGGAATATAAAGTTAACGAGTTTAGAGTATGGGCGGAAGATTTTGGACGCGTTTATGCACAGGCATTAGCTACTGTTAACTACCTGAGGCCCAGAATAAGGAAGGCTAAATCGAAGATATTGAAGATATTGTACTTATACTAGAACTAAATTATTTAGCCACATAGATCCACGCATAAAAATATTAATATAGCTCCATAACGAAAAAGTATTTAGGTTTGATACTTAGAGGGTGTTGCTTATATTGAGTTAGAAATGCCAAAACTCAATAGAAAAGCTTCAAAATATTTGTTTGCGTGAACAGACTAAGCAGAAGTGTCAGACTGATGTGCCATTTAATTGAAAACTTTAAACTTAGTTTGAAAATTAAGTTCTAGTCATACACCTTTGGTCATGGTTCCAACGGCGTGATTAGTAAACGGAGTATATCCGAGTTCATGAATTTGTACTAAAAATAGTACGCAGGGCCTCAGGAGGTTGATTTCAGCCATCTCTAGTTAGACTGTCGCTACCGTATTTCACAAAAGGTCATCTTTTATCAAACACTTCATTGGCAGTAGTTGATATAGACGTCTATCTTGAAGAGAAATCTTAAAGACACGTGCTTAATTATTGAAAAATACCAGCTAAGCATGGTCACCTGAGTTTTCCTTTTCTTTCGTTGAGGCCCAAAACTGCCCATGGTCGCGATCGTTTCCACACGTTTCCAAGATTTTTCCCAGCAATTGGCAGCAGTGCTGTGAAACGGGGAGGATGTCACTGCGATTTAAAGACAGCCGTCACGCTTTTAGCGATAATGGCGTGGGCGATTGTTGGGTCCGGTACAAGGGAGTGCTATAGCCCGAAGGAGCCCTCCAGAAGACGATGGCTGGGAACTGTGGTGCCTCCGTATTCACATATTGTGCCAACAATTAGGTGAAAGGCTGTTGGGCTCCCACAGACAGCTACAAGCGTGCTCTTCGGGCTTGGCGTCGAACCGAGGAGCGCCGGGTGTCGATTCTCTAGCCTAGCTGCTGGTTTGCATCCACAAACTATATACACGTGTGCCTATGTCTTTAGTTATACCCTATCTTCGCTCTCTAACTACCAGATCCATTTAATACAACAGCTCCGGGAATAATAAACCATCGAGCCTGCCACATAGCTTTGCGCCATCGATTACCTACCACGTGGACTTGGGTTATCGGGCATCAGCAAAATAACAGCTGCAATCGAGCAAGAGTTCCCTACATACTAAAATTCTCCTTCCTTTTTGATGGCTCTGTTCCATTTTCGCTTTCTCGCAAGGAGCTCCAGCTGCGTGTGACATTTCAGAACATCATCGGAACGCCATCCAACATGGAAAATCGTGCACGTCCGTCTGATATTTGCATTCATGTCCCGTCAAGTTCCGTAAAATACACTAACAATCCTTCGAGCCATTCAAAAATAATTGTCCTCACCTTCAGATGCATTCTGTATCAATTCGCTGATGTTTCCAGTCCCCTAAAAGTCTCCAGGTTCGCGGAGCTTCTTCGAAAACCTAAAGAAGACCTCCAGCAGGAGCGTCTGCTGAGGACACGTTAGGGATATGGCATACTCGTTGCAGATCTCTTCCGCAGTGAAAGCAAAGAATCGTTTGAGCCATTGGCATTGGAGCTATTAGCAGAGCCGCGATTGCGCGTTTATTTTTTTCTTTGACCCACACGACCCCGCGCGAGGGGGCCTCACGCGGCCACCAGAGGCGAGTATATCAGTGGCAGTAGTGGGTATCTTTTACCGACTAAGCGAAGTTCATAAGGCGCCCGCGGAGGTGAGAGTCCATGGGAAGCTTCTGCCCGCTACCTCAACGCCCGCACGAGTTTCTATTTTCCCGTCGGGCTTCTAGAATACAGTAATAGGCGTACATACCTCATGTGCATATGTACCGTAACGTATGAGGTGTACATACATAGCCACCCACACGTACATACACCCACATATTTATGCACATATGTATCCAGAGATTAGCGAATAATAATAATTATCGTAATTATGTTAAGTGGTAGTGATACCCGGTTGGGCCGACAGTGACAGACTTACAAGCGTGACTTTTCGCTACCTTGCTACTTGTAAGTGGTAACGTACGGTGTGGTACTAATAAAGGCAAATCTATACGGTGGCTCCCTTACATCATATTATTTCTCAACGATCCGGGTTTGAGAATTTCCACCGATACCGCTACCAATAAAAACTATCATCAAGCCATAAAATGTAGCTTCTATGAAGCTTGGCCAATCGATTCCCCGACTTCTCGCTACGTACACGTATTTGGTCTCTTTGATCGTGGGATTCGTTACATTCGACCACAAATAATATCTTCCTCGCGCCCTCCTCCTCCTCCCGCTACTCCTCCGGGCTTGTAAACAGGCCCGTCGTTTTACGATTTACCGTTCGCTTCTGATCGTCGCTACCACGGAAAGTCACATAGACACCCACGCACCTCGATAAAACATTAC
Organism: Ophion ellenae; assembly: GCA_963210295.1. NCBI lineage: Eukaryota > Metazoa > Arthropoda > Insecta > Hymenoptera > Ichneumonidae > Ophion > Ophion ellenae. Next base: position 18,198,046 of record OY723388.1, read on the forward strand.
AACGTCGCCCAGTTTGCGCGAGTCGTCGTAACTCCGAGGAGGAAAATCAGTCGCCTACGAAGCTTGAAAGTTTGGCATTTCGAGTTTGTTGACCGTGCCGATTTTTGTTGCAACTACCAATTTATCGCATTTCGAACGTATGGATTTTTTTCGAGTCGTGTTATCGTTGTTGAGACACGGAGGTGGAAGGAGTAGCGGAATATCGATCGGGGCTTCTCGCAGACGCGAATGGCCAGATGGAGAAAAATATTCAATAAGTGAGTCACGCAATTGACGATCTCAAGGCTCGCGTGTATCGATCGCATAATAAGCCAATGAGGAGGCTAAATTACCACCTCGGTAGCTACACCGCGAGCGTTTAAATCTCTCCACGCGGATATATCCCGGTAGCTATAGATATCTTGTTTTTTCTTCTTCTTTTTTTCGCTGCAACTATTGATATACCGGTCGGTGCAATCATTGCGTAACGTTAATTAAACGCAAGAGCAGTTAATCACGCGATTCGAGCTGCTTTTTACAGCGAGAGCTCCGCAATGGCATTTTGGAAGTGGCAAAAGAGCTCTATGTCGAATCCTGTGCACCGAGCGAGAGGAGTAGACCGAGGGAGAGAGAAAAGCATTAAGGGGTTACGCCCACTTGCGATTTTGAAAAAATCGATTTTTTTTATTGCTTTTTTTTAAGTATAAGTATCTGAGAATATCTCCTGAAAATTGCAAGTCGATCCGAACAAAATTGAACGAGATATGAGCGTTGAAAGAGGAGAATCCGCGTTGAAAGAGAAACTTTAAACGCGTTTTTCTCAAAATGGCATTTCTGAAGTCGGTGACCAAGATCACTCGAACACTAATGAACCGATCTTCTTGAAATTTTGCGGGTTTATTTAATACATAAAAATGTAGTCTTCAATCGTTCGATTTTTTTTTCGAAAAAAAATGGCCGTTTTATAGCCAAAAAACGGCCGTTTATTTCGTTAAAATCGAACCATTAACTTTGACTGTCCGCCATTTTGTGAAAAATGAATATTTTTTAAAATTCTTCGATTAAAGACTAGTTTATACTTATATTTAACTAAATCCATCCGCATTTTTTTTTCAGATGATCCACTTCGCCGCAATGTTGGTCACCGCAAACCGTGTATATAAAAACTTGATTTCATTGACGGCCATTTGCCACTAAACAATGTAATATTTTTCAATAAAAAAATTACTGAAAGTTCTTCAAGATGTATTCTTTAAGATGGTATATTGATCGATTAAAAAAGTTTTGTAGTTTTCTTTAAAAAAATTCATGAAAAATGCCTTTTTTGCGCTACAAGTGGGGGTAACGCATTAAATGCAATCGCGGTCGGAGTGATGCAGTTCCCCATGGTCGCTTCACAGCAGGAGATCATTCCCATCCGCACCTCTCGACAACTGTACACACAGCTTCTTGGCTTCATCCTCTTCTTATACTTCTTTTTCCCCACTATCCGAGCACCGCGATATTCCTTGCCCGTATCCCTCGAATTTTTACAATCTCGGAATGATATCGAACATTTCTTTTTATTATCTTAAAAAAAACACCGTATGTTTTTACGAATCTTGACTCTTAACGAATGACAGGAATGTTTCTCTTCGGGAATCTTTAAGGGCGTCATTTAGCCCGAGCCACAAAATTCGACCGTCCCGAATCCTATCGAAAAACACATGAAACATTTTTCATTTTGAAGTTTAGATTGTCGTGTACACGGTTCAACGCGAAATTCGCACTTTCAATGGTAATTGACGAAGCGGGAAAAAAATGAAATTTGTTTCGTCGAGAAGATACAATGTACGAGTGCTTTACGGCGTTCCTGGTGTCTGCAAGGACAGCCTATTTTCGGACAAAATTTTAAATATATATATTCAAAAATTATTATTATTTTCGGTTTTTTTACCATTCTGGCGTAAAAAACGATCGTTTGAGCACTAATAGAGGCCTAATGAAAATGGGTTACTTCTGTGCCATTTTCTTTTCGCAGAACATAAATAACTGTTGTGAATTCGCCTTCGGGTCATTTTTCATCGTTGGGTCTTCTGTGATGCAGTTTTTGCGAAATGTTGATGCGATTCCAGTTCGACGGTGATTCGGAGGTAAATAACATAACCTCTTCGAAGCCCACCTTCTCTTCAGTATACAGTACCGATCAAAAGTTTTCGATCACTTTGGATAATGGTAAAGTTATATTACTACAATATAATTGATTTTACAGAGGTATGTAGTATCTTCGTAAAATAAGAAATAAAATGAATTATAATCTCCTATTTTAATATTTAAAATTACAAAAAATATTTTTTAAATATACTTTTCCAATTATCCAAAGTGATCGAAATATCATTCGAAATATCATTTTCCAAGTGGGTTCTCATAGGAAATATGATACTCCACAATAACGTTCATTGAGCCATGGCCGTAAATTCAACCGTTTCAGCGGCATCATTATTTCAAGTGAATATTGTGCAAAATATCTATTCAAACGGCTGTAACGCCTAAGCTATTAGATATATCAAAAAAAATTCAGATGAGAACTTTGTAGAGAAAGTAATTTTCTACAAAAAAGTCTTATAAGCCGAGCCCGAAAATTCAACTCTTTTTCAGCTATAGGTGGATGAAGTAAAATAAATAGATCTTTTTTAAAACAAAAAAAAAACTATTTATTTTACTTCATCCACCTATAGCTGAGAAAGAGTTGAATTTACGGGCTCGGCTTATAAGACTTTTTTGTAGCAACTTACTTTCTCTACATAGTTCTTATTTGAATTTTTTCGATATATCTAATAGCTTAGGCGTTACAGCCGTTTGAATAGATATTTTCATACAATATTCACTTGAAATAATGATACCGCTGAAACGGTTTAATTTACGGACATGACTCAAAGAACTTTATTGTAAAGTATCATATTTCCTATGAGAACCCTCTTGGAAAATATCGCGATATCAAAATTCGCGGAATGGTAACACTAATGATGAGAAAAACATTTGTTTCAATGTTAATCAAATGGGAAACCTTTAATTTTGATTCGCGACCTCTAAATATTTTTTGACAACACCGCCCTTTCACGAAACTTCGTTTTTGGGTGCCAACTAAAGGTTTTCGGGCACGATGGGTCAGAAAAAAAACGTTACCCTGAAACGAATCACCCTAATATATATATATATATATATATATATATATATATATATATATATATATATATATATATATATATATATATATATATATATATATATATATATATATATATATATATATATATATATATGTATGTATGTATGTATGTACGTATGTATGTATACGCATATGTACATATAAAATCGATTAATATCACAAATTTCTTTCTACGAGCGCAAAAACACGATCCAGGTACGAAACGCGTTCTTGACCGTGAAGAAGTAGAATACAACGAGACGAAAAGATAGAAGCAGCCTCGATGTTAGCCGTCGGACGGGACACACGATGAAAATGAAGTGTGTCCCGAAATGAATGGGAAGGAAGGTGGGAGGAGGTAAGAAGAGGAAGAAAAAAAACGTAACAAAAACGAGAATCGCTGGCGGGTTTTTTACGACTTGGCGAATTTATTGGGTAGGCCGAACTGGCGGGTCGCCCCACAGTACATTGCGATTCCTCGAAGGCAAAACACACGGGCGCACGACGTCCGACTCATCCTTTTTTTTCTCTTTCTCTCTTTATATAATTTTTCTTTCTTTTTTTTTTTGCTTTCCTGAAAGCAAATCTTGTACGATCGCGTGAATGAAAAGAAATGTATAAAAAAAATTCTGTCGTGCATGCGAGTGACGAGAAGCCTTCGAAGGTGTTTGAGCGCAGAACTCTTGTTTTGCGGAGAGAAAAAAAAAGTGTATTTTTTTTCGAAACATTGAGTTCCGGCGTTCAATTGTAAAGCTAGCGAGACAAGGAATGTGAGAATCGATATTAATAATAGTTAATTAATATAATTATTATCACTCCACTAGTACTAGGTACATTTGGGGATCTGATACGTCTCGTTCCCACGGATTTTCACCGATCGAGCGTGCGTCTGTATATGTATGTGTGTTTTCTCGTGTCGTTCCGTCACTAATATCTATTTCCATCATATTCATATAATATAATATAATAATACTAATAATAATATTAATAATGTCCTCGTTTATGATTCGCATTATTTGTGATATAATATTAAAATAATAATAATATTAAAAACATAGTAATAAAGAAAAGGCTATGTACAAAGCTCGACTGCAGTCTCATACAATAGAAATTTCATTTCACGCGCGAAAAATGCGAAGACAAGAAAGAAAATTGAAAGGGCCAGTAGATCGGTACATTGTTTTTTTCTCCCGTTTTCTCTTTCGTTGTGTTTACGGAAAATATAGATTTTGCTACATCGTGCCTCGGCGTGTGGCCCGATACGCCACAATCCAAATATCGTAACGAGAATAATTTATGCATTCAAAAACTGGCTGAGCAAGCACAAAGTCTCGAAATAAATTCGAGTCGCCGTAGCCGCGTATATGAGAACATTATTTCTTAAGAGTTGATTTACGATGCAAACTTGTTCCTTTCTTTTTTTCTCTTTCCTTTTCATTCGTTTTGCTCGATAAATTAAATCTGCGGCGTTTCCTCGACTGTGTTGAAGAATCAATCGAGTGGTGTTTCTTTTTTCGTCGTTTTTTACGTTCATACATATATATCGGAGTGTGGATTGGAGATGCCCTCTTAGTATACAATATTTGTCACAAAGTCATCGAGGTAATAAATTAATATTAGATGAGAGGGATTAGTTTCGTTCCTTTTTTTTTCCAATTGTATCTTATCGAGAAAAGCCGGATTCGTATGAACAGCGTATTTTTTTTTCTCCCTCTCCTCTTGCTTTCGTCGCTTCACTCGGCCCGCCTTCACCTGATCGCTTCCATCGCCAATTTTTTTTTCCGCCTTTACGTTCGCTGTGCTTTTTTTGTTATTTCCTTTTTTTGTTCCTTCTTTCGAATGCAATTAATGATTAGTGGCGTCATGCGCGATCGCTCCGGACGGCGAACTTCGGAGGGGGGTGGGGTGGGGGGGAACACTAAAGCGAAGTGACAACCGGGCTCGCTGCTAACCCACTGGAAACTGGACCGGTGGAAGCGAGTAGCGGGCGCACACTCACTTCATAACGAGATCACCATGGGGGATCACCGTCATGTACGATTGGCAGCTTTTCTGCCCGCGAGCAAGGTCGTCCGGTGTGTTCCCCGAGCATCGATTACCAAACCAGTATGCGTCGTTCCTTAACATTCTACTCCGTCCTCAGCCACGTACCGTACACGTTCTGTTTTCGGCACGAAAACTTCCTTTTTTTTTTCATTTCAACCTTATCCTTTAACGTCACGTCTTTCAAATTGATGGTCGAATTGCGTCCCCGATCACGGGGGCATTGGACATTCGGGAGACATTATGATTCTTTTGTTTCTCTCTTCGTAATGATGCCGGGGATATATGCGAGATATTGGAAAGGGTACTTTCGCCACTGAGGAGGGATGGAGTTTCGCGAACGCGAAAAACTCCTACCAAAGACGTGCCTGGCGTCATCGTGATGTCATATTGGCAAAGTGAGGAAATCGCGTGAAACATTGGCCAAATAGTTTGGACAATATTGTAACCGGTGACGGTGGTCAAAGTTACGCGCTTCGCGGAATATTCGAGCGATGTACAATACCGGATTTACTTTGCAGCGTGATCAGCGTGGCCAGCTCGACCGTCCACGAGGTCGACTTTCTCCCCGGTGCTTAGACGTCACGGGGTCACTCCCGCAGATCCTGGCGAATCGGAGGAAGCCGAATTCCGGCGGTCTTCAACGCCGCCATTGTCAGCGGAATTTTGCAAGGACGAAAAACCGCTGATGGTCGTCGGTTGATGGTCGTTCGCCAATGGGCACTGGAGCACGAGCTTTGCCAACTGCGTTCTCCTCTCGTTGGAATCCACATTCCATTGGAGGAAAGAACCACCTCGATGGGCACTCGCACCCTAGCGACACGAACAAGCGTTGAATCTTCGAATCCCACCGATTGAAAGACGAGTGTTGTAGATTGGCAGCCATCGTTCGTTGCCCGATCGTCAAGTGACTCGGTCATTGAGTCCCAGCCACTGCTAATCCCATTCCATATTGAAGACAGGTCCATACGAGGAAGTCCCTTCATTTTGGTGATAGCGAGTCGTCGATTCCGGCCCGCGAATCCCAATGGTCGCACCCGCAGATTCAACATTGCCGATCAATTCCTTCGGCTTTTGGCCAAACGAAACGGAACAGTGGGGAATCTTCGAGTCAACCTTCCTGATTGGACTCTGAACACTGTTTATCGGCAATCGGTAGAATTCCCGTACATGGCACTCTTCGACAAGCCCGAGCCCTTCGAAGCCCACGATCCCGGCTGATTGGCGAATACGGTGGCGAATTCCCCGTTGGCGGTGGGTCGAATAACCGGGAGAGATGAAGAGTAGCGGTTTCAGCGGTAGCCGTAAGAAGCTCAGCCCGTTGATGTGTCGCCCGAGGCCTGGGCGTGGTTGTTTCCCATCGGAAGCACGAACGAACAACATTCTGCTCGCCCACGGTAGCCCACCGCTCCTCGGTCGCGATCATTGCGTAGTCCAATTTTCGTATAATGTCTCGGAGGTAGGAGGCTTGCGTTGCCGATGTTGCTGTTATTGTCGTGCACAGTGACGGCCCTTCCGGGACGGGTGGAAGCTCGGAACGAAGAGGCGGAAGGGGGGGAGAAAAAGTGGTTGCGTTCTATTCGTTTTGTTGTCGTTAAGCAAGGATGTTTCGCGGAACGTGGCAGGTTGATGAACATAGAGTCCGATTGATCGTCTTTGGCTCGATCGCTGTGCTTGCATTGCGGCTAAACGCTTTGTGCAGCGTTTCGTCGCAATTGCTCGCACGCGATCGGTCCACCGTCTCGCGATAAGTCTAGGCGGCGATAGGAAAGATAATACAACTTTAAACGAGATTTTCGAGGACTTGTCTGTTGCATTGTTGGGTGTATGTGGGTGTGTGGGTGTAGGTGTGTGTGTGCGGTGTTTTTGTTTAAAGACGTCTAGAGGATGTCGGGATAGGCCGGATCGCGACGGCTTCTTTAGTACCTAGAGTAGCCATTCGAATAGCCATTCGAGTAGCCGTTGGAGCCCTTGTAGGGTACGGAGTGTATGCTCCTGTAACAGAGATTGCCGAAATCGTCGTGTCAGGATGTCAGGTCTCAATTCATTCATTTTCTTTCGTGTCTCTCTCCCTCTCTACGTCTAACGAGCACCCTCTGTCTCTCTCTCTCTCACTGTCACTCACTCATTCTCTCTCTCTCTCTCTCTCTCTCTCTCTCTCTCTCTCTCTCTCTCTCTCTCTCTCTCTCCCCCCCCCCCCCATTACCACTGATATAATTTTTTTCTTCCATTCGTCCCAAACATTCTTCATCCACACCCCATTTCGTCCGTTTTGCGTGCCCTCCACTCCTATGCAGAAGTATACCTTCGTGTGCGTCCCTTTTCCGTATCTTTATGTTAGTTGAAAGGATAATAATTGGATTCATGCCGCGAAGAGGGGGAGGGAAAAGAGCTTGCAAAAGATTGCAAGTCGAAATTCGGGAAAACAAGTTTCAGGTTTGCTTCGATCCGTCTTATCATCGTCTTTCGTTTCTTTTTTCGTTCGTATGGGTTTTTCGTAGGCAACATGCGGTGATAGCAGATACGGGATTGGTAATGATAGCCGGACGAGGTCCTGGCGGGAGAGTCGGGAACGTTTGTGCGGCGGAAATGGTAGTTGTTGTGGTTGATTTGTTGTGTGGTGGTGCAGGGGGTACGAAGCTCGCTCCCGTTCACCGCCACCCACATCTACAACAGAACAAGAAAAACAAGACCGCCGACGTTACATACAAATTATGCAATTGCCTGCTCCGAGGCATTTGTTGCGGAGGTTTGTTTCATTTGTCTTTTTTTGCTCAATCATTGGCGGCTCCGGAAGCACGAAAAATCTCGCTGTGGCTTATTTTCGAATAAATCTTAAACTTTTGTTTATTTGCACGTTTCATTTATCAAACGTATGATTTTCCGGTGAATTTATTCACAGCGTAATTCTGAATTTTATTGGTAAATTTATTCACCACGTAACGTTACTGTGTTAAATTTATTCACAGCGTAATTGTGAATTTTATTGTTAAATTTATTCACTACGTGACGTTACTGTGCAACAAATACGCGACTGTACGAACGATTTAATCGAATCGATCAATATTCGTGCCAAATTAATCAACTTTTTTTTTCTTCCTTGCCGTTGATTTTTTTTTACGTATTGCCGTGTTTCTGCGCCGGGCGTGCAAGTGCCTCCTTTACGTACCGTGATTATTCTTTCATCCCGTTTATTCGTGCAAACATGATCGTTCAAATTAAATATGTACAATAGAAGAAAAAACGAAACTATTGGATTGCAGGATCGCATGAGGGAGGAAGGCGTTGAAATTTCTTCGTCGCACAATGACGATCAAAAGTATGTCATTTTCAATCCTAAATTAATCGACAAATTTCATCACTCTCGTATTTTTGTTCCACGACAAAACCGTTTATCGCCGAAAATTTGCGTTGAAATGGCGCGAATGCTCGAGTGCGCGATGAAATGTAAGCAGCCCGATTTATCCGACGGCTCGACAAATTGCCCGACCACGAAACCGTCGCACCGCGCTTCAATGTTCTCTTTCACTCACGACACTTTTTACTATCCGACAGTAAATTACCGTGCAGCGTGCAAAAAAACGTTCACCTCGCCGCGCCGGGTTTAAAGTTGGAAAAAAAAGTAACGTTCACTTGACACTCGTGAGAATTTCAAACGCGCCGTCACTGATGTCGAGGCAACAAGATAGACATCACCGCGAAACAGACAATTGCACGTTTTTCGCGAACGGATTTCCACTTGGATCGGTAAGCGACGATTTAGACCAGGAACAGGAGTTTTTCGCGATGAAAAGGACTGTGGCTCTTTTCTCTGTTTTTTTTTAAAGGTACGATGAGAAAATTGCAATAAAAAAACATGGCCAATGTGGTACGTCGATATTCCTTTGGGCCTGATGGAAGTGGATTTTAGGATAGGCTAATGACAGATTCGAGGCAAAACAAACGTGATATTTGAATTTTTTTACGGTACCTGTGCTGCTTCAGGTTGTCCTGCCTCTTGAACGATTTTCCGCACACCTCGCACGTGAACGTCACGTCGTCCTTGTGGCTGCGTTCGTGTATCATGAGGTTGTAGGGTTTCGTGAAGCGTCTCTGGCAGTACTTGCACGTGAACTCGACGGTGCACTTGGCGCGCATCTTCTGCCGCCGGCCGAACTCCCTGCCGTGCCCCTCTGTCTCCATTGGCATTATCGCGAACATCCTTATAAATTCCCACCGCTCCCTCTTGCTTGCTGACTATACGATCTCTTACTCTCTCTCTCTCTCTCTCTCTCTCTCTCTCTCTCTCTCTCTCTCTCTCCTCTCTCTCTCTTTCTCTCTCTTGCCCTCAGGCTCTCCGGACTCCCTCCACTGCTTCTTCTTCTTTCCTCAGCTCGGAGGAACTCTCGCTACTCTCCTCCCTCGCCTTTTATCCACTTCTTCGACGTTCGACTCGACGCGACGGGGACTCGAAACGATCGCTTCTTCCACCGAGCTCTTCGCCTCTCCGTCTTCGCTCCTTTTTTCCCCCTTTTTTTCTTCTCTCAATTTCTTCTCCTTTTTTTTTCTTCAGAGACGCCCCCTTTACGGAAGATTTCACGACGATGATTTCCTACCTGTGAACAGTGATATTGCTGTTACGAAGGTGGACGGGGATAATTGGTAATGAGTGAGAGACAAAACAAAAATCTGTAACTTGAAACCGGCTCGGAGAAGTTGACTTCTCCCCAGGTAGGGAATCAAAAGGCTGACGATGGAAACAAACTTGTGCGAGCCTTGTTTCACCGCGCCTGAGTGAGACAGACCTGGGCCAGGTTTCATTGCATCGTTTGGAGCAGCCTGGAACCAAGACTGGCTGCTTAGCCTAAACTCAGGCTTATTTCAAGCTTTATTCAGCCAGTGAATTTTAAGGCTAAAAAATCAAGGCTGGATGCAGGCTTGTTTCAGGTTGTGATAAAATAAAATAAATGTTAAATAATATTTTTTCTGTACTTTTGTGAAAAAAAAAATTAGCAATAAATTTGTCGGGTGCGAAGGCACGAAAAACGAAAGCGAAGGAGGCAGCTCAGAACATTTAAACATATTCTCTTATCGATATTTATGAGGTACACAAAAAAGTTTTTTTCTCGTCACATACACATTTCGTATATTCTCACTCTCTGGGGTTTGCGTACACTCTGTGTATTACGTGTCCCATAAACAATAAATAAAATAAAGTATTGTGTTTAAAATATTTTATATATATTTTATAACAAATAATATAATGAATAATAAATATATATAATAAATAAAATGAATTCTTTACAAATTTATTGAATTTACCCCAATGTAGAATATAGAAAACTAAAAACAGGCCTCATATAGCCTCGAGAAGAGTTTGGGATAAGCCTGGTCATAAATGCTCGTGAAGGCTTCATTAAGGCTCGTTTTGAACCTTGTTGTTTCGTCGTTTCAGGCTTAGTACAGGCTTTTCTACCAGCCTTTGGTCAAGCCTGTGTGCAACAGCCTGAAACCGCGTTATCATTCAGGGGTTCAGCTAGGCCTGAAATCAGGCTGGTGCTCAGCCTGAATTAAAAAATGTGAGCCTTGTTTCAGAGCTTGGCGAGCCCTTTTTTCATCGTCAATTCCTACCTGGGTCGCGCTCCGTGTCGGAGGATCGATAAATCACGTTTTTTCTTCAATCGCAAGGACTATCGTCAAGCCCGCAAACATTCTTCTTCAATGGCGAATAATTGGGAGATTTTTTTTTTACACTTCGCCTAATTGGTTCTTAGCGCCTGATAAAATTTAACCGAAAAATCACGGCATTATCCTGCGGTGAAAATGGTCGAAATCAATGGCAAAAATCCAACTCGCCATAAAGGGGTGACGGAAACATCGATATGAGAAGATCGTATTATCGTCGTTTAACTTCGAGTCGACAAAACTGGCCATTGAAAGTGGCTCGTTTGTCTCAACGATCTCCCCCTCCGTTTCCCCCTTCACCCTCGTCGCGCTCGGTATAACACAGATTCTATTGTACCAGTAATCGTAACTCGCGGTCGGGATGTCTATTCCGACAACGACAAGAGATAAGTCGTGGCTGGTAAGATTGATGATCGGTATTCCGCAGTGATGGTAGGCAGTCTGGTCGAATGATCGATTATTCCTCGGGAGTTGGTGGGCAAAGTATCGCGCGGTTGCTTTTTTTCCCCTTGGATATTACAGGGATGGAGGATTCGCTACTTGGAAGGGATACGTCGAGAAACGCGTCGAGTTGGAAAGTCTCGTCTATTGGATTACGAAGCACACGACGAGACGGGGTTTGATCTAGCCGCGTGCGTGGCGCGCGCATGATCGATCGCGTCGTTCCGCGCTTTTGTCCGGCGCGTGAATCAGGATAGAGGGCGCGCCTGCAGCTGAGTTCCCAAGGAGTTCGCGAGCGCGGCGACGGAGGGGTGTGCTAGAGAGTGAGACTGAAATCGGAAGTCGTGAAAAGATTGTATCGGCCGGCGGATTTATGACGGGATACCCGGCTCTGGAATTCATTCTCGATTAATGCCCCTGGCGTCCCGGGGATAGAAAATAAAGACGCACCGGTTGGTTGTATTTGCGTTAGCGCGTGGTAGCCGAGCCAACACCCGATTTACCGATTAGATTGCCATGTAACCTTCGGGGAATGTCCTTCCACGTCCCTGTCCCGTTGTTTTCCTCGCACGCGATCACACCCTCGTGTGACACAGAGCGTGAGGGAGAGTGACAAAAAACGAGCGCCGACCCTACGAAAAAGGATTCTACCGTGTGGAGGGAAAACGGAATGGCGATTATTCAAACGAGCCAAAAAAAATCGGCATTTCGTCCGAAACGAGTCGTTTCGAGGGCAAAGAATGTTTGGCTGGTCGGGAAGATTTACGGTGAGCGAGGGGGGGATCGAGGCCTCGCTTATCGCACCGGATCTTTGGCGGCTAGTCTCCCGAGTCCTTTGATTCGTCTCGTTGCCTCGTGGATCCTTTCGCGGCTCGCGCATTGCACGATACGTGTCTTATTGGCAAGCCAGTGGGTGCTTCGTGTGGGGAACTTGAGGTTAGCGGATCGGTGATGGAAAATAAAGACGGCAAGGTTGCGTTGTGGTCTCGTACTTTGTCGCTTAGTGCCCATATAATCAGGAACATTGCCGAGGTGGAAAGAGGCAGGATGAAGCGAGAGTATGGTACACACGGCTCGGATAAAGTGGCGTGTCCGAATGAGTAATAAGCGCGTGTGGAGCTGGGGCGTAGCCCGGTTTGTTAGCGAGTCTAAAAGGCCCCGAGGCCGCTAATTGGGGAGCCGTGTTACGCACGACGCCGCAGCCGCTCTTCCTCACTTCCCTCCCTGCGGCTTCTTCCACCACCACTACTCTAATTCCTTCACTCCTGGACCACAAATGTTGCGCTCTCTCTCTCCCTCTCTCTCTCTCTCTCTCTCTCTCTTTTCTCAAAATTTATCCATGGATCAGTCGTGACGCGTTGATTCGCCCCGAAGCGAACGAATAACCGGAGCTCCTGAGTGCGTGCCGATAAGACGAAGGGTTCATCATGAATGAGAGACCAGAGAGAGAGAGAGGCTGAGAGAGATAGAGAGAGAGGTGAATGTAGAGGGAGAGAGCGAGAAACGAGATGAGGAAGCACGCGCCGCGAAACGCGACGACTCGAGGACTCTTGGCCAACCAAAGAGCTGCTACCGTGCACCGCCCTACGCTAAAACCCATACAACTAAAGGGGGGGATGGCTACTGGCTTTTTTATCGTCTTTTTTTTCACCAGGAGAACTCGCTCGTCGAGTCAGACCAACCGTGAACAACGCAGCACCTGTGCGCTGTCGGTTCGTTTCCCGGGGCCCTCCGTTCCTCATGGTGCTCTCTTCTCTCTCTCTCTCTCTCTCTCTCTCTCGTCGAGCGTATCACCGGTAGCACTCCTTATCCCCACCCAGACTCAACTGCAGCACTCGAGTCCCGTGCTCTCCCCATGCGCACACGTATCCTTGTCGTTTACGTGCTTTCTTTTTTTTCCTCTCTTTCTCTCTCATCTTTTTATTCCCACCCGGGCTACCGAGCAGCTCACCAAACGAGAACTTATTCCTCGTCGCCACGACAGGACCCCATTGGAGCCTCTCTGGTCCGCCTTCCGTTTTATATCCTGACTATAAGATGGAGGACCAATCACTCTGATCAATTTCCCCGGGAACAATGCCGAAAGCCTGCTCGTGGGGAGTCATCGTCGTCGCGTTGGAGCAGTGAGATTGAGAGCCGAGGACTCTGGCGAGGAGTCGGATGTTAATTTGAAACCGATGAAACGGTAGTCGGGAGCTTGACCTTCACACGTGGCTTGTACGTGAAGATTGGGGGATCGCACGGTCATTGCAAGTCTCGAAAGTACTCAGGGCTGTGGGTGATGGGACACAAAAAATGGTGGTTGGGGGAGTATCGGAGTATCTGCGAGATACCGATCGCTGGAATCTTGATCGATTCATTCCAAAAGTGGTAAAATCATGAGAATAGCATTGGCACTATCTACTGTCTGGATTGGACGATTATACGGCTTGTTAAAGATATAATCACACGGCACACCAACAATCTCCGCAGTGGTACAATATCGAGTGATCGAGGTTGAATAAAATGGACTTACCAGTATTGGCGAGTATCTAGCCGAGGGATGATATTGGTCTGGGGGCAGCGAAATTCCTCGCTATGTGTCTTCTTGGTTAATGTTCGTCCAGCACGTTGTGAAGAAATTAATGTTTTCACAATGTTCGTCTCAACCGGTCTCCAACGGTCCTCGATGCATCGGCGCGTTTCGCGACGATCCAAGTTTCGAATCGTCCGAGTGCAGTCGGCAAAGGTACGATGAATTCGCGGGAATCGGAAACTCCGCGTTGTGCAAGGAACGTCCGATGAGCAAAGCAGAGACCGAGTGTTGAAGTGCTCGATGAGAATAGGATCGGTTGATGATCGTGAATCACAACAGAGGGCACAAGCTCTCGGTAGGTCTGGACCGTTTGGGTGCGCGGACTCGACTGAACCTTCGGCCGCGGCGTTTCGGAACCTCGTTGGGGTTTGCCACACTTGGGTATATGCCGGCCTCGTTCGTCGTTGGTCTCAGTTCTGGGGCTGCTGGCTGCTGCTCCTTGCTGCTGGTGGTGCTGCCGGTGGTGCTCCTGATGCTTCTGACGGTGGTTCTCCAAGCTGCCGTAGTAAACCGTGGACGCGGGTACTCCGGTTGTTGGTATATACAACCCGATGGTAGCCCGAATATAGTAAAGCGTTTCTATAAGCAGCGATATCCCGAAGACGGGTACAAGTTCCTAGGGGTCCCCTCGGGTATACACGGTGCGTGTAACGCGCGCACTCGGCTGGCTCTCTTCAACAGCCACCGACACGCCGTCGTTCAGCTTGGCTTCTTCTGGTTGGAGGACAGGAGTCCCTGGGACCTCCCTACCGAACTCGACCAGCACCCACACAGGCTCACATACGTTGCTTCCATCTCACTCGGCTTGCCGCTTCTTAACCCCTCTGCCGGTGTTCCCCCGATGCCTTATTTCAGTCCGTTGTCCGTTTCCATCGCAGTCACTCTTTTCTCCCACCTTTTGGTCGATGTTGTTCGCGCCCGAAGGACCGGTGGCCCGTTGCCTCGAATATGCACCAGCACTCACCCGTTCAGACAGTGGTAGTGTCCGCGGAAGTGTGGTAGCTCTTTTTATCCCCCTTGCTCGCAGCGGGCTACCTTCCCACTGACTCCTCCACCACCAGCGGCAAGGCACTCTCACTAACACTTGGACCCTGCCTCAGCTTCTTGGTGCGCTTTGACGCAGCTTCGCGTATACGCTGTGTGTGTGTGTGTGTGTGTGTGTGTGTGTGTGTGTGTGTGTGTGTGTGTGTGTGTGTGTGTGTGTGTGTGTGTGTGTGTGTGTGTGTGTGTGTGTGTGCGCGCGCGTTTGTGCTTGGTGTTTTGGATCGCAGGGGCAGTGCATCCAACAACCAGAATCGGACAGCGCGCTGAACCCCCTCTCCAACCCTTTGCCCCCTTTTCTTCGTCGTCTTCATTCTTCTTTTTCCCTTCCGCGTCGTCTTCTTCCTCCCCTCCGTCACAAAATTTTCCTCCTTCTTTGGCTGGTTTCTCGGCTTGAGGGACCGCCCTCTCAGATCGCCCTGAAACGACACACGCACCCACGCTCGCCTGTTGCCGGCGTTTGGGGGATCGCTCAGCATCCCTCTTTTCGCCCGATTACCGGAAAGAGAGAGAGAGAGAGAGAGAGAGAGAGAGAGGGCACAGCTCCGTTGGTCCCCAAGGATTGCACGACCACACTGTAGGTTATGCGAACTGTGGCGGCAATTCTTTGGCCCCCCCGCGGGGGCGGTAGCCTCCTGAATGACGGCGCCAAGTCAAAGCAACGCGACACTGCCTACCGGCGATACGTATTCTTAATGCCCACCACTTTTCAAGAAGATTTTCAGACTTGATCGTTATTCCGCAGATGCAGAGGGAAAAGCATCCTTCGTCTGGAATGGCGTTTCAATGGTTCCAGGATATTACCTTCAATGAGAACGCGAAATCAAAGACCCCGAAAAGCTTATCCCAACGGAATGAAGACGTTGCTTGAGAGATTTCAGTACTCACGAGAATATGGCAAGATACACCATTATCAATTTTGCGGAATAGGAATTATTTTCGAGATTACATTGCGGTGATCTTCATTCGCCAAAATGAATCGATCATATGAATTCCGTAACTCAAGACATATCTAGTTCCACACACTGACTGTACAACGCCAAGGTGAAACATTACAGTCGTACGTTTCACGATGCATCCTTCCTCGGCAAGCCCCATGACTCAGAACCGGAAAAATTGTGCCAAGTTCGTCGGATAATTCAGTGAAACGACATCTGACAAACACCTTTGTGAGCAAAAAATGTTTTCCTTTTTACGCACTGACACAATCAATCATTCTCCGCCGCACTCGCTACACCTACATTCGTTCGAAGCTGAAACAAAGCAACGAGAAAAAAAAATCGTAATGTAGATTTGGTGGAGCGTAAAAGATGTACGAGCAAGCGTGGTCCTTTGGCGTTCGGGCGTCAGCGAGCGTTATTAGGTATAGACGCGGCTGATGACGCGTCATGTGGCTAGGCTAGGTAGAGTGGGTACGGTGCGGAAAGGCTTCGCGTTTAGACGCGTGCCTTTCCGTCTCGCTCCTCATCGCGACGAGTATCGTCTTCCCTCTCAAGAGGTGACTTGCGTGCGTCCACCAAGTGGGAGTAAAAGGAGTGAGCGAACAAGAGCCAACGGACACATGGACACGAGCACAAAGGCAGCGAGAAAAGAGGATGGAGAGACTACTGGGCCGTAGACGGAGCGAGGGAGTAAAGAAAAGAGGTACGTGTGCGAGGCTCTCGGTGTATGTGGGTGTGTAAGTCATTGCGGGGGCCGACATAGTGCCGCAAGGGTTCCCAGGGCACGTGGGAAATGCACAGTAGTCGGCGGTGCGGGCCCCGCGGGATCCGTACTCTTAGCCCCACTCCTTCGCCGTCTCCCGTCTCGCTTCTGCTCGCATCAGGGGAAAAGAGATCGCAGCATCACGACCAGCAGCTACGACGGAGCCAACAGGTATATATCTATGTAGGCACGATGTTGCGATCGGACGGCGCTGGTGGCGCTGGATGAAGCGAAGCCTCACCGAGATTCCCCACCACTCGTCGCAATATCTTCGGTAAGGCCCCGAACGTTGAAGAGACGATTCGAGATCCACGACGAGGGGGGCCCCACAGGACCCCGGGACACGCCTACTAACATCATTCGCTATCGTTTCATTGGACGACAACAGGAACGGAAGATTGCCTCCTACGCTTGGGGACGTATTGACATCAGAGGTGAAAGCAACGCGAGCTTCGTTGGTCCTCCAAATGCGTTGATGTTGCGGGAGTGTTGATCCTATAGCTTCGTTCTCATACTCCTTCGCGAGGCCCTTTGCTTCGCTTCTTCTTCGTCTTCATCTTCATCTTTCCTTCCGCTGCTGGGGGCTCTTTTCGTTGCATTAGCATTTCACATAAGCGCATTCGTGCGGGAGACTGGGTGGAAAATCCAGCGAATGCTAATGTCTTAGGGGCCCAGGCTAAGATAAGACGAACCACAGCGCCAACAACAACGACAATGCCGATAATGATGATGATCATCATCGTCATCACGACGATCATGATGACGACGCTGATGATTGTGATGAAGAGCCGAGCGTGGGTTGCGCAACCAAAGGGACGCCATTGCGTTCTGCTCTTTCTATGTCCACGTCTCTCCTCTTTGTTGCCTCGTCTACATCCAGACCTTCGGAGGTTGGGAACTTGGCGAAAGAAACCACGCCACCCCCGCTACGCGGTTCACCACGACGTGACCACGACGTCTTCCGTAATGAACCTTCTTCTTTTGCTTCTTCTTCTTCTACTTCTTCTTCTTCTTCTTCTTCCTCTTCCTTGGAACGTACACGTTATGTCTTCGTATGCACTGTATGGGAATATATATTCTATTCGTCGCCGTGGGGCCTTTTCGTCACGGATATTCCACGCGTTATTTCCTTTTGCCAAATATTTCGTGACTTATTCATACTCGCAACATTCTATACACCTCACCGAAAGTTGCGAACTTGGTACATTCGTTGGACCCTTGCGTTCGAAGAACAGATCTATAACGCGACCCTCAATGGCTCATTCGTCGATTGAACAAAATGGACGTGCCTCAGGCTTGAGCATACACACGTATCATCTGTCCAAAACTTAGATTTTTCGTATACCCGCGGCTGGTAAACAGACAGGACCTACTTACGGTCTGTGGCGCTCCTGAGCAGATCTTCTTTTTCGCCAATCCCTTTTCCTCCTTCCGCCATTACTCGTCATCCTAGAGTTGCAATTGCAGCGAAATACAAATACAGAAAAACGCGACAAGTAATAATAAAAACATCTGATAAGGACGGTTCATTTCTACGTCCATTCAACGGAAATAACCTCTACGAGCTTTCGACCCCGCGAATTCTGTTACAAGGTTGTCGAGCTTGATATTCCTTGTTACTTCCGGTTCGATGCGCAAAGTAGCAAGAGCATTGAGACGCTCCTTTGATATGGTCGATCTCAGATAGTTTTTTACTGCGCGTAATACCGAAAATGAACGCTCAGCTCAACAGTTAGTTGCTGGCATACCAATGGTATACGAATAGCAATGTTAACGTTCGGATACACTGGTCTTAAGTTTCTCTCAAACAGCCCTGTGCACAATTTACTTGCTGAAAATGATTGAATTTCCAATGACCTTAGGTATGCATCAGCATGTTGACACCCAACTTCAATCGACTCTTCTAAATCTCCGGGATAGACGGACTACAGATCACGTGATTTACATCCGATTTCAGAATGTTCTGGATTTTACTTTCGATCGGATTTAAAAAAATGTTTAAATATAGTACAGACGTTCGCCGGAAGAAGGGACTTCGAAAAATGCATCAAAGTGCCACCCCCCGAGTTGTGTCAAATTAAAGACAGAGGCTTCATTCGGACAAGTATGATTCCAGCCCCTAGTCCGAAGCAACGTACCTGTTCATCCAAAGCAATCATTCCGATGGAAAAATGCACTCGACAAAAAAAAACATAGACAAGTACCAATCCGTCCAGGATCAGCTATTGAGCCAGCTGCACGTGTATGCCGCTCCTCAATCAGTCCAATAATTACGTATTTGTAAAGCTGCAGGAAATATATCTTCTAAAGTAAAATGGAACGTGTTAGCGCAGGTGTCGTGAGTCATGGAGTCGCAAAGGGACCATTTCGTGAACCACGACGAAATATCTGTCAACAATGGTGTGACGAGGCGATGACACATATCAAACATATGAATGAGACATGTTCGAGAGGCGGAAAAAAGAACACAATATGGGGGGGTAGAACAAAAATAGATATCGAGACGACGCTTCCAGCCTCTATGTGAGAGAATGCCGCACGCGACCTGTTGCGCTGTACGAGCCCCATCTGTAACATAACCTATATCTATATATACCCGGGTATGTACGAATACAAGAATACTACGCCATTGGAATTGTTATACGAAATACCTGGTCGGCGGGTGATCACAGAGAATGCCGCGATGTTTGCCGAGAGGTTAGGGAAGTAAGAGCAAGAGAGAGAGAGGATAAAAAGAGTCCGTTGCGATAGCACCACGCGTAGGAAACGGAAACTGGCGGAAACAAAGCCTCGGTAAATAGAGATCGTCGCGTAGTCGTTCTCGTTTTGTCGTCGTCTTGTGGTTCGGGCACTGACGGCATCCGTGGCGGCCTCGTCGGCGTTCTATGGAAACACTCTGGCGCATGAAATATTTTGCTCCGGGTAAATAGAGGTGTCTCTCTTGCTTTCACCTCGTATCCTCCTGCTTCTTCTTCCTTGCTGTGTAATGTGACAACGATGACGACAACGAGAGAGAAGACGAAGGATCTGTGAAAAAAAGAAACTCGCGACAAATATTGTCACATCCGAAATCCATCGCGCGCGATAACCTCTCGCAAGAAAAATGATTCCCTTCCCCGTCACCTCCCGAGCAGACACTGCACGTGAAAACTTTTGACGGCAATCACGAAGATTATGAGAGAAAAAGAAGAGAAAATACATCGTCTCTCGTAGTTTCCTTTATCTCAATGGGCTTTTGGTCTAAGTGGAAAGTTACACATTTGAATAAGTGATAGGCTATCTCGGCCGTTGTTTACCAAGGATCCGGATGGGAACATTCGAGAGTAGATCGCACGGATATATCGCCCGTGTTGAGCCAAAAACTCTTACGAACGCTCAGCGTTAAACTCATTGTCCGCCAAACAAAGGCACTTTTATCTTTGCGTTTCCTCCACTATCGCCGATGGGGGCCATATTGGACGAGGAAGATGCGGTTTGGAGATTTCGGACAATCGGCGATGACCGGAAATCACTTTGGAGACACATGCCCAACTGTTTCAATCAAAACTCAGGTCTTGATCTTTGTACGATATTTCAAGATTTTTCACAACGAAAATATGTATTGTTCAAATTCAAATTCCTCGCCTATCTGTTGCTTGGCACGGAATGTGCGAGCCGTAGCGACCCACGAGTCAATGATTTTGAAACCTACATGACAATTGTGCATCACCGGAAATTGCGCTCCAACTGAGGCGCAATAGTGGACGTACCACGTGACATTTAAATGCGAGAAAGAGAACCAAAATTTTCCACGGATGCATAATATTTAGGGCAAAATCATCGTTAAGGTGGTTTGGAAGAAACTATTCAAAAACCGACTGGGGTTTAACCTCCTACTATTTGTGAGAAAGAGATAGTATGCCATTAACCACGTTGAAATAAAAAATTTTACGCCACTCCACCATACCATTCCCGAGATATTAACGTTGAAAGTTGGCCTAAAATACACGCACTCAAACGTAACCTCCGAAAAATTTACCGGAAATGATAACTTTACGTAAAATTTAGTCGTTTGACCCAACAAACAAAGCTTCTTATTCGAATCTTCGATTAATATGGAATTCACCTGCAAACTTTGTAGCTGATCCAACGTGTACTTTTTTCCCAATTATTTATTATATTTTGCTATGCGACATCTATCTCTCTCTAAACGGTGATCGGAGCGTCAGCTGTTATTCACACAAAATGCGATATGAACGTCGCTGAATGCCTACGCTGCAGATCATGCTAAATACAATAAGAATAGAATGAAAGTAACAATAAAACGAAGGATAAAAAATGAATAAAAATATATTGATTGTAGATCTTAAGTTTTTTTTAATTGATTATTACGTATACAAATATACATTTGAAGAACGGCTGTAAACATTTTTATTGAGGAAACATAAAAATTTATTTTTGTTTCCGTTCTGTATATTTACCTGAAGATGAAACTTTCAAAACTGCCCAATCAATCTCTTAATATTCATCTGCGTGAACGAAGCGGAGAAATTTTCTGTAAAAAAAGAAACGACCACTTGCACGTAATTGTGCCATGTTTTGACATTTGTCGAGTCGTTGAGAAGTGATGTTTGAATTCTTTTGAAGTGAGGTTATGTAACGTTGCCAACTGCTTAAAACATGAACTCACTAGTAAAGTCGATAAGGATCAACCGAGTGCTCAGTAACCAATGTCGATTGTATGTATTTATGCAAATCATCATAAATTTTCATTCTGATGGGTACCAAAATAAAAATACTTTTTTATGAGATCAAACTCTATGTATTTTAAACATTCGAAAGAAAAAAATAAAATTGTCAGTTTGACTTCCGGTTTTTCTTCCGAACTACCTTAAGCTCTGAGTCAGGGATGTTTACAGAAACTGATGCTCTGTTTTTCCTAAAAAAAAACTTAAGCATCTATGACAAAACTCCCCATGTAGAGATTGACCGTTGGGCCTGGGACGGGCCTTCACAGTTAGCCTTTCTAGAATATTGGGCCGTGAGTATTTACCAATGAGGTGCCTTTGTAGAAATGATAAGAACGGCCCGATATCGTCCAACAGAGCCAACAATTATTGGGCCAATGATTTAATTCATTGTAGCGCCAATGTTGGTGATTGCACTTGACCCTATGTGGGCCCTCTTAAAGGGCCTATGTAGAAATTGACCACTGGCTCTCTGATGGGCCTTCACAGTTGGTCTATCTACAAGTTAGTCTATCTAGAATATTGGGCCGTGGGTTTGTTTGGGTGCGTGATAAATATTCAACCGATATCGGGCCAAGATTGGTCCTTATGGATACAAATTTCATGGAATAACCTTGAAATAAATAGTGATTTGCGTATATGACAGGTTTCAAAATTGGCATATTTTATTTACTTATGTTGGTTATTTACAAATGCCAATAATAGGACGAGACTTGATTACAAAAACTGAACTACAAAATATAGACGATTAATATATGACGTGCCAGTTATTTGCTTATTCTGGCACAATATACAGATAATGAATAACCCAAGGCTTATATAAAATAAAAGCAGGTATGGTCTGACCCACTTAGCCAATAAAGGGCTTAGATTAATTTAATTTAATTTCCAGTATTTTAGCATTGCCAGTTTTAAAATTGGCAAATTTCGATGAACTTTCACGGCTGTTTATTGGTTTTAACAGATGGGCCTGGATACGTTTTAGTAATGGGCTGATATTGTGCCAGTTCTCAATTTGTAGCGGAACAATAATGGGCCAATGTAATCGGCAGTACTTCAGCATCACCGGTTTAAAAATTGGCAAATATTGTTTATCTATCATGACTGTTTAATGAATTTAAAAGATGGGCCATGATAGGTTTTAACTATGGGCCGATATTGTGCCGGTTTTCAATTTAGAACGCGACAATAATGAGCCAATGTAATAGCCAGTATTTTAGGATTATCAGTTTTAGGATTGGCAAATTTAGTTTAACTATCACTGCTGTTTATTGGTTTTGAAAGATGGGCCAGGATAATCTTTAGTAATGGGCCGATATTGTGCCGGTTCTCAATTTATAACGGGACAATAATGGGCCAATGTAATTGCTTGTATTTAAAATTGGCAAATATAGTTCAACCATCACGGCTATTTATTGGTTTTAAACGATGGGCCGATATAGTGCCGGTTTTCAATTTATAACGGAATAATATTGGGCCAATGGAATTGTCAGTATTTTAGTATCCCCAGTTTTTAAATTGGCAAATTTAGTTTAACTATCACGGCTGTTTATTAGTTTTCAAAGGTGGGCCAGGACAGGCTTTAGGGATGGGCCGATATTGTGCCAGTTTTCAGTTTAGAGCGGAACAGTAATGGGCCAATATTATTTCTCTTTTGTTGGCTAATACGATGGTCCCAATATCGGCCTGATCGTAACATTGGGCGACTCATGGCAACCTCTACATGGGTCTGTTCGGAAAGTTGTGAGGTTATGTCGACCTTGTCCTTACAGTTCAAAGTTGCATATCAATTGGTACGCGTAGTTAAATATTCTTTCTTTTACTCACCACAATAGTAACAATTAATTGTTCTTGTTATTAGCTTTCGTCTTTCGCACTTTAGTAGGAAAATTATGATAATGTATTATAATTTTTCCATTTTTCCCACCTGTGACATCAGCTGTACGCGAAACTGGATACATAGTTTTTAAGTAATTCCATATATACAGCGGATATTTGCCCACCTCGCTTTTTATGTGTTTCGTGGGCATTTTATTTGATGTAAATTATTTGTATAAACATTAACGTACAGTTTGCCCTAGCAGATTGGGTGCCTATCAATTTACTATAAGAATGCCCAAGGCACTTTGGTAGGCATATTAGTTCAAAAAGTGCCGGCAAATGCCGATGAATGACGAACGTTAAATTTTATGAGCGCACAGAGAATGCCTTCGAGTGCCTGTTAAAATGTCTATGGAAATACTGATGCGAATGCCGGTCAGAATGTCTATGAAAATACTGGTGCGAGTGGCTGTTGAGTCTCGGCGAGAATGTTTTGCACTTACATTCCTAACCAAAATACATTTCGGTAAGATTTTTAAGTACTTCGTGTGGAGAAACACGTTTGGAAAAAACCAATCATATTCAAGATTATCATGATATCAATTTGTTTGATTTTTTTTCAAACAATTTTATTTCGTGACGACGGCCTTAAGTTGTAACTGGAACTCAATTTTGGTTGGGATAGAATGAGCATACATTTTGGATACTACAACCAGTATATTACCATATGAAGTGCTCCTTCTTAGTTGGCTGGTTATTTATTCGTACTTTCGGCTTTGGGTATACTGCAGCTGTCAGAAGAAATTGTAATGCCGGTGAATATCGAAAAATGCCGGTGAATGCCTAAAAAAATGTAATGCCAGTGAGTGCCTAACAAAGCCGGTGAATGACCAAAAAAATGCCGGTACTTCGGATACAAAATTTTGGTTTGGTCACGCTTCAGCACTTACCGTCACTATTTGAACCAGAATGCCTGCCAAAGTAACTATAAATGCCTATAATAGGCACGGCATTCAGCCAGTCACTTCAATAGGCATATCAAACGACTTTCATTGGCATTTATCAAGGCACCCAATCTGCTAGGGTGTACGTTCAAAGTGAGCTTTCCAAAACAATAATCAGCAAGAATCTTTCGCTTCGAAGAGTTATTTGAAAAAAGCGAGGTGCGCGATACTTTTTTACTTATTGTAAGTTGATCGTTAGCTTTGATATTGATATCAACATCTTAAAAAAACAATTGGATCGAAACACTTAGATAATGCGATTCGTAATTAGAGTATTATAGATAATACGATTCGTAATTAGACTATTATAGATAATACGATCGTAAATTCGTGATCATAAAATCATGGTGACTACGATTCGTAATTAAATCAAATCAAAATTTTCAAACAATCTAATAGAAAGTCATTGAAATCTGAAAAAACACAGCAAAGATGGCGGAAAAAGTGAAGTCACTATTAAACAAGTTTTAAAACACCAGGAGACAGCATGTCTTATGTGTGGAGAAACATTTGACGAAGCCTGGATAAAGTGCCACGTTGATGATGAAAATCGCTCGCGAAGATAGCGATTCCAGAGATCCAAATTGTTTTTACCCACATTAGCATCATAATTGAATACGAAACAGCAGAATTAATATTTAAATCCGTGTAATTTATATTACAATCGTGAAGTTTGGATTGCGAATAACAATTTTGTTCACGAAAATGCTGACTGTTCCACGTTACCAGACATTTTTTTTTATACTCCATTGCACAAAAACGATCACTTGGGCTGATCGTTTTGGGCATCTGTCATGACGAGATGCCAACGAATTATTCATTGAAAAATCTGAGTGTTAGGTTAATTTTAAGTGATCATTTTCTTCGAACAGTCGAATGCCCTAAATAATCAAATCTTGAAATGTTTCCTTTCAACTTTTCGTTGGCCCCCTGCAACGAAAAATCGTAACGATCCAAGTGATTTTTTTTCTCTGTGCAAAATGAAACCGTTTTTCCAGTTGATTCTTAGGTTGTATATTTCAAGTTTGAAGATTTGCTGACAGTATTTCCCAATAAGGGAATGTAAATTTTCCCTTTTATTTGTTCTTATTTTTCGTGATGGATTAACGGTGATCAAAAGTAGCAAGTGCCCAGGGCTACCTCCTCCCTCTTCTATTGTTAAGAAAAAAAACAACAACGGCACAATGAATCTCATAACCACACCAAGTCCCCTTATTCAGAAATTAAACTGTACGCAAGCCTTGCCCACACATCGCCGCTTATTATTAACAAAAAATTGAAACGCACGACGTGAAATTAGTCGTAAGCAACTTTGGATGTAGTCACAGATCGGTCCGAAATTTCGCTACGTCATGGCGACTTTCCCTACAGCTGAATAGGGAAAATCAACGTAACTCTGATTCTGGTGTCTTCAATCTCAATTACTATGTACATTTATTCCAGTCAAGTACAAATGCCACTCAAATATATATATATATATATATATATATATATATATATATATATATATATATATATATATGTATGTATGTATGTATGTATGTATGTATGTATATATATATGTGTGTGTGTGTGTGTATATATGCAGGATGGCCCGAAAAATGATGTCGAAAATAAAAATCTAGAAGCCCCGTACACTTATCCGTATCAACCCTATGTATGTGCTACGATCTTTTTTGGTAATCCAGAAAAAAGCATTCTTTTATTTTTCGTTTTTCGTATGTACTTTCCGCGCGATTTTTTTCACTCGTCCTATAATTATGAAATTCACTGTTGAGCAATAAATAAATGACCAACTGAACCCTACCGCGAATGCCTTAGATTTTTATTTTTTTTAATTTAAGTTAGGTTCGAGAGGATTAGTCTCTAAAGTTCAGATATTTAAAAAAAAAATACTTGCATCAGTGTAAACAAAGCTCAATTTCTTTTAAGAAGTTCTAAGAGGAAAGTACATACACAAAAAAGGAAAAATATTGAAACCTATGTACAGTAGCACTCGAAACGAAATTACAACATGCTTTTTGTCGAAAAGTAAAAAAACATCGTCGAACGTGGGGCCGATTCGGATAGGTATGAAGGCAAAGGGGAAGATGTACCGCGAGAGAGACTTGAGCAAACATTACTTGAGTGTCCGCCGTCGATTTTGTTAAAACAACTATATGTGGTGAAGCATTGAAAACTGTTAGACGCGTATTTTTTAATTGGCGGAAAAGCGGTTTTAAAGAGAAAAACCACCCCTTAAAAAAGGCGTGTTACCCCTTATTGAATTTCTTTTTTCGATACTTCTATCGAAAAAAGAATACGTGTCTAATAGTTTTCAATGCTTTATCACATATATGAGTTTCAGCAAAATAGAAGGTGGACACTTAAGTGGTGTTCCTTGTGAGAGATGAATAATATTTGGGGCAAAAGAAAATCGTCAAGCTTTGCGTCAGGAAATTCTGCAGAGGAGATTCTGCAATTATCTGACGATTTGTTAGGCAAATTTTTGGAATGTGAAAAATTTGTCTAAAAAATCGTCAGATAATTGTTAATAATAAATGAACTATTCAATATAAAAAAAAATCCTACGTACTTCCATAGACAATGTATTTTTCAAGAAATATTCAATATTTCAAGTGAATCGGTTGAAAATTGTCTGAGTAATGTTTCCGGCCAACTTAAAAAATGCATTTTTGAGATAAACGCTGCACAGCCACCATTTTGAAATTAATCGCTTCAAAAATATTATTGTATACAGTCATTGATATGTATGATAAACACCCTTTTTGTAATATCGATTTATTTTGTAGTTTTTCTGAAAAAAAAATCCCCAAAAAGGCTATTTTTTCTGCCTTTAGAGTGGCTTAACCCCTTAATAAAAAATACCCTAAATTTCGAAAACCGTGAAGAAATGTTTTCTTTGAAAAAAATCATGAAAATCAGCAAATGTTTTCCGCGCCTAAAGGTACCCCCCCCCCCCCCCCCCCCCCATAGAGTTCTAACAGTTGTATCGTTGTAATCACAGTTTAGCTTCAATTTGCGACTCCTCCACCACATGTTAGACCTTTCCCTTCAATCTGATATGACTCAAGCGTCGAACGAGTGTTCGTCATTTTCACAACAGCCTTACCCCTTAAGGCCGGAGCCGGCATTAGAAGGTCCGAAAAATCTTTTTTTGTATTGCTTAAGTCGATAGATAAACTATCCAAGAATATATTTACAAAGTTATAGAGGCCAATTGTAAATATTTTCGAAGATACAAGGCCAAAAGCAGAGAAGCCATTCATATTTGATATTAATATTTCCTCATATTGAAAACTTCGAAGCGCGTTATCTCCAGTTTTTATTTTCACGATTTTTCCGAATTGGCGTGCGTAATAGCAAAAAAACTAAACAACCTATTGAATCAAACCAAAGTTTATTTTCTTCAGTATGAAAATCTTTTCTAAGTGAATTAAAAAAGTCGTTGGAAAAGTCTTTTTAAATAACTCTTATAGCACGTTAAAGTGTTTCTTTTACACATTTTTTTTCAAACCTGAATAATTATAAATTCACGATTTGTTTAGCTTTCTCTTAATTCACCCAGACGAAAAATATGTGACAATTGAAAATTTTGTGGTTTTTTTGTTTCCATCAAGAATTACGAGCTGCATCTTTCCCGCCGATTGGGAACTGCAGTGGCAAGACCCACATGGAATAGGCTGATAAATCTGCAGTCATTTATTGTTTCATGTTGGAACATTTTTTTTTTACATTTCAAATAAACATGAAAAGATCTCAATGTTTACTGGGCTTGTTTTTTTGCTTCTGAAAAAATTCACAAAACAACGGATTGTTCACAAAACAATATTGAAAGATTTTTAAAACCAAGAAATAATTATTCTACAATTATCAAACTTTGGGTACACTTTAATAGTATATTCAAGTATACGAAACAATCTTTTTTTCATTAATTCATCATCAAAATGACGGAGCTGTGGCAGAGTGTTACAGCAAGGCCGCCGCGGGAGTTGCGAATCGGCGTGCAGTCTAGCTTTCCCTAGACTTTGATTTGCAAAACAATTCAAACATTTTTTTCAGTCAGAACATGTATAGTTTCTATATGACGTAATTGAAATGAAGAAAATGCAAATTTAAGAAAATGGCACGCGTTTACAAAAAAATCAACATTTCACGCAACATTTCTGTAAAATGTGGATAAAAAAAGTAGTTTTTTCTTCAATTTTTCAAAAACAATTCTCGTCAAGTAGGAGGTACCAATATTGTCAATATTTCTACGAAGTTTCAACAAAATCGGCTTAATAGTTTTTGAGTAATCCTGCACGCCAATTTAGATAATGCAGTTTCGAGATAACGCGTTTGAAATTCACGCCCGCGCCGAATCCGAGCGGTGAGGCACAGCGTTGACGGGCTGTGACGTGTAAAGTTTTTCGAATTACGATTTAAAACTTGAGAAAAATATTCTACATATATAGTTCTATCGTTAAAAAAAAGGAAATCGATTTTTTACCGTTGTAAATATATATCCCGCCTTAAGGGGTAAGGCCACAGTAGAATTTTCAAAAAATCGATTTGAGCGTATAACGTAAGCTCACCTCTGGCACGGCCATAGAGTATGTTAAACTTTAAACGCGTTTTTCTCGAAACAGCTTTTTGTACTATTGGCGTGACAAATAACTTTAACAATTTTCACTCGATTTACTTCAAATTTAAAGGTTATGTTCCTAATTGCATTTCCTAAATTCATTTCTTAAGAAATGAATTTTCAGCACCCTACAACTTTTGAACAACACAATATTTTTTAAATTCTAAAAGTCCCGCCGCGGAGCGCCTAAAAAAAGATAACAAAAGAAAATATTAGTAGTCGGCCATTTTATACATCGAAAAAAAATATATACACTAAGCGCAACAATTAAGGGATCACTATTTTTTCGACGAAAAATAGCCCTTTTCCAAACCGCTGTAACTCGGTGAAAAATGGTCGGAGAAAAAATGAAAAACAACATTTTGTAGTGTAAACCTCCGACTTTGATAATCTGATTATAAATATTTTTTTTTCGTTTCGTTTAAATAAAGAAATTCGTTGTTAAACAAAACAAAACATAAAATCAAAAAATTTGCTCGAGTTTGACAAGGTACACGGGGAACAGAATTTTTTTTTTTCGAAAATCTGTTTCGACAATTCGAAAGCTTGTATCTTTCCCAACAATTTGGTTTTTTTTCAATTTCTGTGCGATTTTTTTTAGCCAAGTTATCGCCGCTTCACGAAAAAATGCATTTTTCAACTTTGACCGGTCATAACTCTGGTCCAAATCATCGCACAGCATCCAAACCGGCATCGTTGGAAAGCTTGGATTTCCCCCTACAAAACTGTTTATTTTTCGTATTTTTCAGAAGCCGTTTTCAACATTGTAAAACTGATTGTTTAAAAGTGTGTAAAATGCCCATTTTCACACTTTTTTGTTTATCATTACAACAAATGCAGAGGCACCAAAGGTTTTTGCGTTTTTTTTTAGTTCAGGGTATGTAGAAATACTCCACCAAAAAGCAGATCGCTGCCTTTATTCTTTATTCGGGTTGCAACCCCGTTCTTTTGGAGAAAATCGAGATCCGTCAATTTTCACGAAAATCGAGGTTTCTCAGGTATCAGCGCGGGGTGAAATTTTTCGAAAAAAAAAAAATTCAGAAAATTACGAAATTTGGTATTCAAGGGGTTTCGAGGTTGCTGATTGCGAATCTGGGATAAAAAATGGAAAAATTCAAAATGGCGGATTCAAAATGACGGATCAAATGCAAAAATTCTTGCAATCGGGCGAAACTCGATGTTTGGGGGTTTTCGAGGTCATTCATTACGGATCTGAGGTTTAAATTGAGGATCGCAAATTCGAATTGAATCAAACTTTGCATTTCGGTTCGCCATATTGGACCCGTCGTTTTGCAGAAATGCAGAAATTAAATGAAATCGTATGGAACTCGGTAATCTGCGGGTTTTGAGGGATCGTTAATTACGAATCTCAGGTCGAAGAAAAAAAAACGACGGGTCCAATATGGCGAACCGAAATGCAAAGTTTGATTCAATTCGAATTTGCGATCCTCAATTTAAACCTCAGATCCGTAATGAATGACCTCGAAAACCCCCAAACATCGAGTTTCGCCCGATTGCAAGAATTTTTGCATTTGATCCGCCATTTTGGATCTGCCATTTTGAATTTTTCCATTTTTTATCCCAGATTCGCAATCAGCAACCTCGAAAACCCTTGAATACCAAATTTCGTAATTTTCTGATTTTTTTTTTTCGAGAAATTTCACCCCGCCCTGATACCTGAGAAACCTCGATTTTCGTGAAAATTGACGGATCTCGATTTTCTCCAAAAGAACGGGGTTGCAACCCGAATAAAGAATAAAGGCAACGATCTGCTATTTGGTGGAGTATTTCTACATACCCTGAACTAAAAAAAACGCAAAAACCTTTGGTGCCTCTGCATTTGTTGTAATGTCATAACATGATAAACAAAAAAGTGTAAAAATGGGCATTTTACACACTTTTAAACAATCAGTTTTACAATGTTGAAAACGGCTTCTGAAAAATATGAAAAATAAACAGTTTTGTAGGGGGAAACCCAAGCTTTCCAACGATGCCAGTTTGGATGCTGTGCGATGATTTGGACCAGAGTTATGACCGGTCAAAGTTGAAAAATGCATTTTTTCGTAAAGCTGCGATAACTTGGCTAAAAAAATCACACAGAAATTGAAAAAAAAAACAAATTGTTGGGAAAGATACAAGCTTTCGAATGGTCGAAACAGATTTTCGAAAAAAAAATTTCTGTTCCCCGTGTACCTTGTCAAACTCGAGCAAATTTTTTGATTTTATGTTTTGCTTTGTTCAACAACGAATTTCTTTATTTAAACGAAACGAAAAAAATTATTTATAATCAGATTATCAAAGTCGGAGGTTTACACTACAAAATGTTGTTTTTCATTTTTTCTCCGACCATTTTTCACCGAGTTACAACGGTTTGAAAAAGGGCTATTTTTCGTCGAAAAAATAGTGATCCCTTAATTGTTGCGCTTCGTGTATTTTTTTCTAACAGCTTGATATTCATACTAAATAGATGTGTAATTAATTTTATGAGTGAATCACTTTCTCATACGAAAAAAAAATGTTAAATTCGCACATGGTTTTATAGCCATTATTGTGGCCCTTAAGCCGCATCTGTTTAAATATTGGAAAAACATCGATTAAACATTGACAAAAACATTACGACATCGAATAGTCCGTTTCTCCAATCAGCTATTACAAGCGTATTTTTGGTACCGGTCCAGTCGGGAATTGCAAATAATAAAAAGAATTAACAAATACGAGACTCGAAGTACGAGATACACGAAGGATTGTTACTTTGTCCCATTGTATTCGTCCGTTTCGGCCGCGCACAAGCTTCGTCTCTCACAGCACGAGTTCAAACGGAAGAAAAGCCCGAATGTATGTATAAAGACTGAGTCGTTGTCGCTGCAGCATCGAACCATTAAATTCACCCAGTCATTCGTATGAGTGAGATCATGAATAAAGGAGGATCGATGATCGACGTAAGCGCACGAGAGAGCCGAGGATATCCGAGTGGATGAAAGAAAGGTAGAAAAAAAAGTAATAAAAATTGCCTCATAGCTGTAAGAAACAGGAGGTCGCATGTCGCAGAGACATGTCCTCTAGTCCGTGTGTGCCGGTCCTCGCCGAGCTCGAGCATACGGGGTAGGCGGGAACCTCTTTCGACGTTCGCCACGACGATAATATCTGTCCCCCGCAACGTCGGCTAACATCAAAGCCAACGATTCTTATATACATATAGATAGATATTGGACGGACTATATGCACTTTTCTACCTTACAATGAGATAGAAAGAGAGAGCGCGATGAGTCGTATGAGATACGGTATAGGCGAGAGAGGGTGGCGAACGGCGGAAGATTCAGCGAGAATATCGTCGGACCTAGTGCCGCACCTTTGACGCTTTTGCATATCATATCGCGAAATGGGTTGCGTGCGCTTTCGTTCACCGAATGTAAACGAGGACAAACCGTAAAGTCGAGATACCATCGCCAAACAAATTCTTTACGATCTCCTTGCGCTTGTTACATCTTCGGCAAGAAATCGTCAAAATCACCCCCATGGAAATTTATGTATGTAAAATATATGCAGAAAATATATGCTACATATATATCGGTCGCATATATAGTGACGAAAAATAGAATACTACGTGTATATTCAGTATATATGCCCAAAATATATGACGCATATAAGACCCATATATTTTCGATATATTTTTCTGACCAAAAAAATATATGCTACGTATAAACACTATATATGAGGCATATACGACGCATATATTTTCGATATATTTTCAATCTATTTTTTTGTCAGAAAAATATATCAAAAATGTATGCGTCATATATGACTCATATATGTGTCATTTATGCATCATATATGACGCATACATTTTTGATACACATTCCTGACAAGAAATATATGCTGTGTATAAACACTATTACAGTTAAACTTAACAAAACTTAAAACTTAAACTTAAAAAAACTTAACTTACAGTTAAAGTACACTATTACATACAAGCACATATATACAGATATGCGCAGCATATCTGTATATATGTGGCATATATGTACCATTTATGCAGTATATATGTGGAATGTACGCAGTGTGTATGCAACATATATGCTAAATATATGTGGTATATATGCAGGGTAAATGCTACATATATCATTGATATATGATACATTGATATACAGTAATACCACGCATATGCATCTCATATATAAAAACGTTACGAAAATTAGAATTTGGCACATGTATTTCCAATATATGGCATACATTTCACATGTATTACAATTATTAATAAAATAAATTTGCAGTATATTTTTGCGTATATAAATTTCCATGGGGGCAATGTGCTGGGAAATGGGAATCTTGGGGTTATATTTTGTCCCTTTACCTCGGTTGATGAGTATGTTTATCACATTCGGGGATATTTCATGAAAGATCGATACACTGCAAATTTGGGGTAATCAAAGGGATGGATTAAACCGTTTCAGTACAAGAGTCCAATCGAGGGGGCATTCAAGTTGTCAACTTAAAACTCGGGCCCAATTTACTGCGGAAATTTGACAGCTTTCTATACGAAATGTCAGTTAAGGAGGGAAGTCACTGGCAACAACTTGCACAGTAGCTTTCCCTATTTTTCCAAACGCAATTTGAAGAAAAAAATATGTTTTTCTTTAATTCTTAAATGTGCATATATTCAAAAATATGTTGGCAACATTTTCATTCACAAGTCTGAAAATTGACGGAGTTACAGTCACCTGGGCGAGAAGAGATAACGCGACCAGTTAATGCCCTCCGTCCCTACAGGTGTGACATCTTTCACAATAGATGAAGGGCTGGCTCTTATTATTTTGTGAAATATAATGGAGATGAAGAACCGTCATATCACCCGCGACTAGATACTTTAAGGGAGTAGTAAAGCCACGGTAACGGGTATAAAATCATGTGCGAATATAACATTTTTTTTCGTATGAAAAAGTGATTCACTCATAAAATTTATTACACATCTGTTTAGTATGAATATCACGCTGTTAGAAAATATATATATGTTTTTTTTTCGATGTACAAAATGGCCGACTACTGATATTTTCTTTTGTTATCTTTTTTAGGCGCTCCGCGGCGTGAAATTTAGCATCTACAATTTTTGAAACCGAACAAAAAAAAATTCTTGTCAATTCACATTAGAATACCTAGAGAAGTACGTACGGAGTTTAAAAAATATTGTTTCATTCAAAAATTGTAGGTATTTGAACTTAAGGAATTAATTTTCAGTGAAAAATTTCGTTATTGCTCATACGCTGCTCATAAAATAAAAAATTTTCGCTTAATCAGAAATTCCGTACGCACTTCTCTGCGAAATGCAATTACGAACATAACTTGTAATTTGAAGCAAATCGAGGGAAAATTGTTGAAGTTATTTGTCACGCCAATAGGAAAAAAGCTGTTTCGAGAAATTTCGAGTAGTCGGCCATTTTGTACGTGGAAAAAAACACATATTCTAACAGCTTGATATTCACACCGAATAGATGCGTAATTAATTTTATAAGTGAATCACTTTTTCACACGAAAAAATATTGTTAAATTCGCACATGATTTTATACCCGTTACTGTGGCCTAAGGCCTTAATGTAAGTGTCAATATTCTCGAAAAAACATAACTTTATATCAAGAAAAGCCAAACGAAAACATTGAACGCGATTTTCTCGAAACTACTTTTTTCGCCTTGTCCCAGCGAATACTTAAAAACTTAAGAACCGATTATCAATGTTTTTTGTTTGACATTTTTGTAATCGCAGTTAAATTTTTATCATTACTATTTTTGGGGCCTATGAAAATAGAAAAAAATGTCCACACTGTCGACATTTTGCAAAAAAAAAACAAAATAAACTAGCGGCTATGTATAACGAGAGCAGCATTTGTATAGATATCGATGAATTGTTGACTTTTTATTTACAGATAACCTTCCATAGAGATATCGATGGGACAATGAAGAGAATTTTTTTTCGTCGTCACATCAAGGCACATATCTCGGTTAATTTAAAAAAAATCATAAAAATTGGTATAAAGCTAGATGAATATGTACTTCATAAAATGAGTATAAACCTTATCCTTTCATAATTAGTTATGTCTATGAACAAAATCGCAATTATTGATGACAAAGCACCCGTTACGTGACGGAATAGAGGGGGGGGGGGGCGAGGTCCGGCCAGGCGTTACGGTCCTGGTGCGTGGGGGGGGGGGGGGGGGGTGTAAAAACTGGGAAATTTGGCGTTCCGTAATTTGTGTTCACCCCCCAAGTCCACAGATCCCGGAAGTAAAGCATAGCGCCATCTTGGCATGTTAAAAAACGTTACTGGTTCAGTAGTTCAGTGGAAATCGTCACGGGGAATAGGATTTTCTGAATGGGATAAGTATGGTACATTCAACTCTGCGCTTTTTCAAATATTGAATATATCTAAGTTTTAGCATGAATAGGTTGACTGCATGCGGTTGACCTTCATTCATGTACATTTGAAGAAAGGATTTTTTTTCAAGTGAAGAAAATATTTTTAGAAATAAGGAAATAATTTCTTTTTATTTTTTACGATAATGAACAGTGAATTTTTTTTTAATACCAGAGCTATAGTTTTTTAAAATAATTCATAAAATATTTGTCTAAATAACTAACTAAATATTATCGTGTTATTTTTCAAATAATAAAGACATTTTATCGAATAATCGACCAACCAAAAATAATGCAACATATATTTAAAAAATCAATGAACCAAACATTTTAAGACTTAATAATTAAAACGAAATTTATTACAATAGTTGAGAACAAGTTTTTCCAAAAAATTCCGCGGAAACTTTCTAGCATTCTGCTCTTCGTAGGCGATCCTCTGGCCATATTCAATTTTTTCCGGTCACAAGCGCTACCGTAAAACGGGGCTACTTTGAACAGGTTTTGGGAGTTTTTTGTAAGTAACTTTTATTTTGACATCCTAGATACCAACTTGTCTTGCTCCAATAGAACAGTGTGTCCTTTGACTATCAAATGTACAAGAAAGTCAAGCTCCACCACCCCCTCACAATTTGATATATACATTTTTTCAAAGTGTCAAAGTAGCCCCGAGTGTGGGGCTTCTTTGACAGGGCATTGAAATGCAACTTATGTCAAACATTAAGGGAGACTTTGTCCTTGGAGTGCCATATTTCAGGTGTTTACATTTTATTTTTTTTTAAGGAAACGAGTAAAGCTTTTTGAGTGCGGTTTTTTTCTTGCTTTTATGCGTGATATACAGAACGTTAAAAAATTTAAAAAAAACCAAAATGGCGGCCGTTGCAGCTCCGCGAAAACAGGTCCTCAAATCGCGGGAGGTAAACGGCTGACATCACTGCCCCCTCTTTGTTGATCTGAAATACAAATTCAAAGCATATTATCAATCTGTGACCCTTTGGTCATGGAATGACGGATGGGTTTTTCGTTTAGTACAAATTTCGGAAAATGGCGGCAATTTAAAAAAAATCGAATTTTCGCGTTTTTTTCGCATAAAAAGATAAATAATAAATGCAAAAATGCATCTATCGAAAAAACGATCCGTCATTCCGTGAAGACATATTTTCTGAGTATGCTCTCCAAATTTCAGGTCGATATGTTAATTAGAGCGGTCAGGAGAATGTCACCCATTTTTATAAACGTGTTTTCGAGAAAAACGCGTTTAAAGTTTTGTAATGTGTTTACACAAATGTGTTTATAATTACCGCTAATCGGCAATGCCTGGTCCATAGAGGCATCCCTCCTCTTCTTCTAGCTGCTCATGTTGAGCCGCTAACATCTCCCGCTGCATTTCAAGGACAAAGTCTCCCTTAAAGGTTACTTTGGAATCATTTTGATAAAAAATGTGATATTTTATGCATTATACATGGAATTAAATGAAAAACGACCATTTTTATAACCAAATTGTCATCGTTATTAAGGCAGCAGAACTCGAACAATTTCCGTCCAATCGGCTTTAAATTTTAACTGTAGCTTCTTAGATTGCATTAACAGTCAAGTACGAGCGCTTTTTTGATTAATCGAAACATGTGAAAAATATATCATTTTTTAGATGAAAAATTATGGTCGAAAAAACGAACTTTTTCCAACTCATCTCTATTTTTATTTTAATTATTTTTCAATTCCCCCCGTATTTGACTGCTAAAAATAATATAATTAACGAAAATATTTCATTCTTAGTTCGGGCACTAAATTTACGACAGTTTAACTGCGTGGCGCGGAGAGGGTTGGCTGAAAAACAGTAGTGCCATAGTGACTCGTGCGCCGCCATTTTGTGTACTTTTGACAAATAATTGTTTTGAACATACTTCAATAAATACCTTTAAAAACCTTAAAGCTCCTTTGACCATGTATTTTAGACCATTCTTTAAAAAAAACCAAAGTAAACGGTCGAAAATGGGCAGTTACAGTGGTGCCCTCGCTTAAGGAAACATTTTACACAAAAAGTTCAAGTACCTGGGGTGCTATTATAGGCACTTAATGAATCTTATAATTGTCATTGAGATCAAAATCAACTTGAGCAACATTACAATCAACTTTAGCAACATTATCATAAACTTGAACAACAAATTGTTGTTCAAGTTTATTCCCCGCACGCGGCGCCTGCCATAAAAGGTCAAGCGGGCTCGCTGCGCACACATTTAAAATTTTGGCGCTCTGTCAAAGTAGCCCCAAAAACTGTCAAAGTTACCCTGAATGTCAAAGTAGCCCCGTTTTACGGTACGTAGCGAAATACTTCGGGAGTTATATCGAAATATATGGAAGATATTAAGGGGGGATTGTCTTTTTTTTCGCAAAATTTACCGCTTTTTGGGAATTTTTTTGTGAAGAAAGTATACAACGGAAAACTTGTGAAACTTGGCATATAGTTTTATTGATCTGTTTACTACATACAAAAAAATTTTTAAACAATTTCATCAAAAAATCCGCCTCCCACCCCCCTCGACGCGCGATGGTCCTTTTTTGATGGTGTGCACGATTTCTCAAAAACTATTCAACCGATTGCCTTCAAATTTGGACAGAATGCTCAGCTGACATCCTTTTATCGTTTGATGAAGCAAAAAAGCAATACGTTTAATAGTTTTTTATTTATAACAAAAAATCGATCAATTTTTTTCGAAAAATCGATACTTCAAGTTCAAAACGTCACCAAATCGTCAATTTTTTCTCCCCTTCATCGAACGATAGCTATGTGTGTCTAAAGTAAAATGCTTTTTAGGTTTTTGTTGCAGGATGAACGTGAAGGCTGTAATCGTGCACACCATCAAAAAAGGACCATCGCGCGTCGAGGGGGGTGGGAGGCGGATTTTTTTATGAAATTGTTTAAGAATTTTGTTGTATGTAGTGAAACAGATCAATAAAACTATATGCCAAGTTTCACAAGTTTTCCGTTGTATACTTTCTTCACAAAAAAATTCCCAAAAAGCGGTAAATTTTGCGAAAAAAAAGACAATCCCCCCTTAAGTGTACCGATCTCGATAAATTACGTTCGGAAGCAGTCTAAACTGAACATGCAAGATACGCCACGGCAGGCACCAAAGCCTTGGAAATGTATTTTGCTTAGTCTGAGCAAGGGTACAGCCAAATGTTTGTGAATCGAGGTCCCGAAATTTGCATGGATTTAATTTTTTCTCACTTTTGTCGGATTTAAGCTACTCTCAAAACGAAAACATTGTTTTTTATGAACCCTCTTCCCGGCTAATGTCGTTGGTGGCCTCAAGGGATCTTTGATCCAATGATATTAACATTTCATTTTCCTCCAGGACTATTCTACTATTTCACAACGTATCCTAAAATCATCGCAAACTTCGTGTAATCGTCGAACGGTAAATATATGGCGATTATATCTTCACTCGACACTGCCTGACGCACCTTTAATGAAAACAAAAGACTCGCGGGATCGTTATGGCAGTAAAGTATCGTGTATTCGTTCAAGTATCTCAAATTAATGGTTGCAATGGACAATCGAACGCGTCGACGACACCGCGTATGACAAAAAACAAACGAGAAGTGCGTGGGAAATTGAGACTCAAATAAAAGTTCCCTAGTCGCACGAACAAGACAGAAATCAACCAAACCCAACAATTACGCTTAATCGGCGCGTTGCGCGTTATTGCACCTCTGATATTGCGGCTCGAATTAATCGTACGAGACTTTCAAGGATGAACCGCGAGTGCGCTGATAATTATTCGTTCAATTAGCGCTAATGTGCTAAGAAAAAATAACGCGAACGACATTCTTCGAGGGAAAGAACGAAAGTATACCGCAATAAAGCATTCCTTTATTTTCGATGAATATAAATCCGCGAAAATATTACTCGTTAATAAATTTATCTCGGAATTATTCACGGCACGGAATTTGCAAAAAAATCAATCACCTGAAGTGTCGATGATCGCACAGAGTTATGGGCAAAAATGTCGAAAAAGTCTTCAAATTTTCATGAAATGGACTATGATCAATTATTTCGGATAAGGTTCCAAATCCCCCCCCCCTCTCCGATCGAGGTGAAATATTGCACAAACCTTCCTTTTAATATTTTAAGATAATCCCTAAAGGGATTTTTGGCGACTTTTGAATTTTTTGTAACGCGCGCCGACTATACGTTTATCTGCTACGTCTCCGTTCATATATATATATATATATATATATATATATATATATATATATATATATATATATATATATATATATATATATCGCTATATATATATACATATAAATATATATATTATCGCGCTCTCCGTTTTGTCCAAACAAAAATACCCAAGCAAACAAACCTAAACAAACCCAAAAACTACTGCGCGTCGCCAAAACTCCTTTTTGGGGTTGTCTTGAAATATTAAAAGGAAGGTTTGTGACAAATTTCAGCTCGGATGGAGGAGGGAAGGGGGGGGCCTTACCCATTATTTCACACAAATATTTTTAATTTCGTGTAGGCTGAACATTTGTTTCCATGAAAGTTTTTTTTCTTTGATATATCAATGGCAATATGTCCAAAATGTTCAAAATCGTTGAAAAATTATATTTGTAGATTTCGGCCGAATGTATGTGTATGTGCGATTTATTTTGGGCACGCTTTAACTTTCACAAATTCGTAAACATCGGGAATTGTTTAACACGTGAAAGTACCACCGGAGGGCAGTTGGAATTGAATTTGGCGGAAAGCGATCAACGGGTTCAGATTCAATATATGTAAAATCTTTCCGAATTATATTAAATATCTTTCCGAATTAATATATTTTCTAAATGTCGAGATATCGGGATTTTTTTCGTAAGTCGAATATTATTAAAGGACGATTTAAAAAAAAACTGTACAAATTGAAAACGTGCACACTGCTTCGTATCGTTGTCTTTCAGAAACTTTTGCTACGAAGAAGCGACTATCGATAGAACGACTTACTCAAAAAGCTTTTTGAGCATATTAAAATGGTAAGGAAACAATTTGCAAATTTTCAAATTACACGAGCTTTTTATTATTTGTTGCGATGTATTAATAAAGAATTGCTTTTATGTTCCCTTTTTTATCTGTGGCGCATGGCTATATTTTTCGGATCTAGTAGAATAACGCTCTTTTTTCGAAATAAAAAAAATGTAAAAATGAACAAAGAGAAATTATCGTGAATTTATTCTGGGATAACGTGTGCAGGTTTTCAAATGTTTATTTGCATTAAAGAATACAATTCTAAGTTTCTGTTACTATTTTTGGATTGAAAAATATTTACAAATCGGAAACTAATCATCTGAAATTTGAACAATCAAACGCATTTAGTTTTTGCATCAAATTATCCAATACTTGGTTGAAGGATTCAATAAAAGATTGATTTAAACAAAAATGGCCGCAGTTGGAAGTGAAAGTATTGATTTTCGGTGAAAACAACGTTCTATTTTTGTTGAGAAAAAGAACTATGCATCGAATAAAATATTCCTTCTTTCACGCACGGTTTTTTGATATATAAAAAAAAACTTGTAAAATTTGAAGTCGTTCGATGCAGTGATTTTTTAGACATCGTGCTCACCGATTTCGAATAAGTAATTTTGAGAATAATGCTCATAAAGTTCGCCGGTTAGCGGAGCCTACTTATAAACGCCCATCACTTCCTGAATTTGAAACCGGTCGACGTGAAATTTTCAAAGAATATTTTTGTAATAATATATTTTGAAAATCCGTCTAAAACGAAAAATCGATATTTTCAAAAATGTCAACTAAGTGTAGGCCCTTGAAGATGTATCACACGATCGGTAAAAATTCTGCGGAAAAAGTTTTCTCCCAGATGGATTACATTTCGAACAAATGACGATAAAAGTCTTCTAAGAAAAATATGATTAATTCGAAAAAAAATGGAAGGAAAAATGAGCCCACGATAAGAATAGTCTCAAAAATCATAGAACGGGTCACTCTATTTTAGAGAATTTTTGGAAAAAAATTAAAATGGCAATCATGTTTAAAAAAAATAGTTTTCACTTTAGGAGCAAAAAAATGTTGACATTGATACTTGATAATTTGTTCCATATTTTTTAACGAAAGTATGCTTCAAAATAAAAAAATTATACAGTAACATTTGTCGATATCTCAATTAGTTTAAGAGTTATCAGCGTGTAAACGTTTCCAAAACTTCCGAAATCGACATTTTTTGGAAAATTATAACTGCTAAAAGAAAAGAAATAAACATCTAAAAATTGATGTGGATATTCCTTTCATGGGGTACAATTTTACACAAAAAAAATCGGGAAACCCAAAAATAATTGGGGTCACGGGCTAGGTAAAATGGCGTTGAATTTCCCCTTTCCTTTAATAGAGCAGAAGGTTCTCCCTTTTGTTTCGAAATTTCAATTTTTTGAATAAAAACTATATGTGTGAGAAAACTCTTTCTCTCTCTGCCTCTCCCTCTGTCTCTCTCGCTCTCATAGTGACTTGGTCGGGTGCGGCTCATGCTTCAAGCACTGCACAAAGAAAAAAAATCAGAAATACACCTATAACGCAAAAACGGCCATATTACGAATTGCTCACTAAAAAAAACAACTAAATTAATGTTCCGCAATAAATATAAGGATCCATCGCAAGATGAGTATTCACTGGTAAAACCGGCAACCATTCCGTTTTAACATTCACTTCTGATGAAAAATCGGAAATTCCAAATTTCCAAAAGACCTTCTGCGCAGGAATTGTAGAAAATACTGTAAAAAAGAAATGTCAATTTTCAGTTTGAAGTTGACTACTTCTCAGTATCCTCAAGCATTTGAGCTATACATAAAAATATGCCAGACAGGCTTGATAAATTTTTCAATTAAGCATGCACGCAGTCCATTTTGATGTATGCTAAGCGTCCGCGTTGGGTAATAAAAAGAAGAGGATGAAAACGCGTTGCGAAACGATATAATCAGACGAATGCGAGATCCTGAGTAAGCAATCATTCATAAACGAAATCCTCTCTTTCTCTTTCTCTCTCGAGAGCTGGCTCCCACACTCCGAACCATCAATCCATCGCCTCGCGAATGGTCGACTATGAGAGCGCTCTCCGAAAAGTGTTTCAAGTGCCGAGGTGTGTATCCTATACATGAGGCATTTTGTGTGAACTGAACCAACAACTTCCGAGGCTCGTGATCTTTCGAATTTCGACCAGTCCTTTTCCGAGTAATTGCAACGATCTTGAAAACGAAATTTTCTTCTCTCTTAGCGTCCTTTCTGTCTATATAGTCTAGAAAATCTAATGGATCTTCTGAACTTTCAACTTAAGGGGTTATATGCAGTTTAAATTTTCGAAAAATCCATTTAAAAAAATCGTAATGTACATATATTTAAGTGCACAGACAGAAAATGTCTTGTCCATCCGGCGAATATTCTCGAAGTTACACGCACATTTGTAATGACGTGTCAGAGCGTTCGAAAGTATTTTTGAAAAGTTAAACGCGTTTTTCTCAAAACTGTGTTTTTAAAGTCGGTGAGCAAAATTTCTCGGAAACGGCTGAACTGATCAGTCTCAAATTTTAACACAATCTTTTCCAGTTTATTTTTTAGTAATTAATCGATTGTGCTAATGTGCATTTAGCACCGATAAATATTTTCCATTGTATAAACAATTTAAGGCCTACATTTTTGTCAATAATCGAGTTTTTTTTTGAAGCCGCCATTCTGTCAAAAATTATTATTTTGCTTACTCCTTCGATCAATTACAAGATAATCCAATACATTAGGAAAATATTTTTCGTTTTTTTTTCATTTTACATGATCCAGTCCAGAGATATCGTTCTCACCGCAAGACGCCTTTTGTAGAGGTGCTTCCGGAGGTCAGCTATAGCAGCTTCCAATATAATTAATTTTACAAATAAAAATGTTAAAAGTTACCATAATATGTGTACACATTTTTACGTTAATAGATTTAAAGGTCTTCTCAAGAAAAATTCTTGAAAAATCGATCTTTTTGGGCCTCCTGACTGTATATAACCCCTTAAGGAGGGAAATACCTTTAGGCAGCTGAAAATAAGTCATTTTTTATTAAATATCGATAAAAGATTGATGCGTTTTGAATTACTTAAGCTTAGGGTGTTATTTACTATTACTTTCAACTATCACAACGTATTTTTCTTTTTACAAAACAATTAAAAATGCTGGAGTTATGACACTATCATCCGAGTAGGCTGAGACGTGAGCTGTAAAACGACGAAAGCGCTTTTGTAGTATTGATCAGAAACAAAATGGCGATTTTCTTATGAATAACATTTAGATAGTGTGCGTGAACTCATAATAGTTCAAAAAAATTAATTGAAAAAATTGTACTCTGAAAAAAAGATTTTGAATTTAAAAAAGAGTTTTTGAGTTATTTGGCAATTAAAATACTTTTTTTAAACAATTTTTCGAAGCCGATAGGTTCAAGTACAAACGAATATTATTATTAAAATGTCTGTAAAATTTGAACGAGAACAATTAATTATTTCTTGACTTATTGCTTGAGGCAATTCCAAAAGTACGGTTTTGAGGAAAAAAACATTTACAGTTTTGAAGAATGAAAATTCGATGATTTTAGAAACTCACCAACTAGTCGCGATATTCTTCGGTATTTTTTTTATTTTTCCAGAATATGCATGCTGGCAGTAACGGCATTTAACTACCAAATCAATAACTTTACTGAAGTAGTAGCCTATCGGCATTGTTAAGCCAAATTCCATCTATAGTGCTTACTGACGTCAAGCGTAGATGAATCACTTTCACAAGCTATAACTTTAGAAATACATTGAATTTCGTTTGAAAACTTTCCTATTGTATTCTTAAGATGTTGCAGGAACTTCTCATTTTTTTTAAATAAAAAATATCTGGAGGTTTTGAAGCTATTTCCCCCTCAAATTTTTTTTCTCGGTACACTTGTAAAACATAATTCAATTTGCTGACAATTTTAGAGCTTCGTGGATCAACAAAGTTTTAATAATAATCAACCGTATTGAAAATGTTAACATCAATTTTCATTAAGGCGTTACCCCCACTTGTAGCGCAAAAAAAGGCCTTTTTCATTAATTGTTTTAAAGTAAACTACAAAACTTTTTTAATCGATCAATATACCATCTTAAAGAACACCTCTTGAAGAACTTTCAGTAATTTTTTTATTGAAAAATATTACATTGTTTAGTGGCAAATGGCCGTCAATGAAATAATGTTTTTAGATACACGGTTTGCGGTGACCAACATTGCGGCGAAGTGGATCATCTGAAGAAAGAAATGCGGATGGATTTAGTCAAATATAAGTATAAACTAGTCTTTAATCGAAGGATTTTAAAAAATATTCATTTTTCACAAAATGGCGGACAGTCAAAGTTAATAGTTCGATTTTAACG
The DNA here is from genome assembly GCA_963210295.1 of Ophion ellenae. NCBI lineage: Eukaryota > Metazoa > Arthropoda > Insecta > Hymenoptera > Ichneumonidae > Ophion > Ophion ellenae. Next base: position 18,242,678 of record OY723388.1, read on the forward strand.
AAAAAAACGGCCGTTTTTTGGCGATAAAACGGCCATTTTTTTTTCGAGAAAAAATCGAACGATTAAAGACTATATTCTTATGTATTAAATAAGCCTGCAAAATTTCAAGAAGATCGGTTCATTAGTGTTCGAGTAATCTTGGTCACCGACTTCAGAAATGCCATTTTGAGAAAAACGCGTTTAAAGTTTCTCTTTCAACGCTCATATCTCAGTCAATTTTGTTCGGATCGGCTTGAAATTTTCAGGACATATTCTCAGATACTTATACTTCAAAAAAATGCAATAAAAAAAATCGATTTTTTCAAAATCGCAAGTGGGGGTAACCCCTTAAAGATAATATGAAAAATTCTATTCTTTTAAGAACATCTGTTTAACAAATAATAAAATCAACAGTTGTATCTCGAAATGAGCTTAATGGTTTATTCACATACGTAACAATTAAATAAAAACATCCCCCACTTTTTCATTAGATTTTTTGTAATTTTTCAAATATCATTTAAGAACCATCAAGTGTTTGCATATTTGTAGAAAGGTACATTTGACATAAAGTAAAGCCGTCGAACGAGCGTTTCATAAATACAGCCTTGGAAAAGAGCCTAGGGGAATAAGCGTGAAAAGTTCCGTTGAAGTCGAGATTGGCACCTATGTGACTAAAGAATCCTGCAAATGTCAATTTTAAACTTACTCATTTATAGGAATGTATACAGGAGAATGCAAAATGAGAAAGGGTTATTTCTACAAAACGGCGGAACGAATTCCGATTGAAGAAATACATATCCTGAAAATCATTTTTTATCAATAAATTTAAAAATATTTAAGTGGTGGTTTCACAGGACACTCTCGCTACAGACGCGTTTATCAAACTCGATTGTCCAGTTGATCCTACATTGAACTAGTTTTCCAATACTAGTTTAATTTCCAATTTTAGAATAAGTGAATAAATAGAACGTGGTGCTTTAATATTTTTTCGTCTTTGGCAACCTCAAAAATCCGCGCCTCGTTTCTTTCCACTCCATTAGATTCACGGCAGACAACCGTCTTATTGCGAACACGAACTTCGCCATGACGTTTGCTCCCTGCTCGAATAAAGAAAAACTTGAAAGGGTGAGTAATGAAAATGATGCGTTATATCAAAATTCTTCTTGAAAACGAATTCACGAGTATTCGCGACCTGTTATAACTGCTAGCAGTTAACCTATGCCAAGAAGTACAAAATGCCAGTTTTTGTTTTTGGGTAGTCATTATTTCCCTGATTGGTACTACGCACCCGAGTCAAAATTTTCAAGCCGAAAAATGAAGGCTTCCTTTCCCAAGTAGAAATCGGCGACAGCGGATTATCGGGTATCTAAAGGAGGGTACAGTCTTTGGAAATACCATGCGTTAGGGCCTCCGATGAAACCCCGGCATGGCAGAAACTGGACATTTTGACTCAAAGGAGGCTAGTGAGCACCACAACTGAACCTACGGAACCTCAGGTGGGCCTACTTCGAGCGCTCCCCCAGAACCTACTGCACCCCCATTTCGGCCTACTGTACACTGCTAAACAAAAAAATTAATTTTTGAAGGATCTATTTAAACAAATAGTCTTTTTCCGTGTCTCACAGCCTACTACGATCATATTTGTTTAAAAAATATTTATACGTGTAAATAAAGATGAGATTCAAATGAATCTTTATTTCCTTACAATGTACACTGTAAAGCATAAAGTGCATAAAATATTTCATAAATCGAAAATTAACTATATGCATAAAATATTTCACTAAATGCATAAAATATTTCATAAATCGAAAATTAAATGAATCATATAATTGAGAGCTTTACCACAATGATTTTTCATCGTAATTTCCTGGCCTTTAGAAATGATTTTTTTCGAAGATAATATTTACCCAATATGCGAATCGAACCTAGTACCTACCGACTCATAGCTACGCACGCTGCCCCTATGCTACCGAGTGCTTATAACGTTTTGGTCGCTGATATGGCATAAGGGACCAAATGAATACCTATAACTATTTGTTGTATCACATAAACTATATCAATTAGTTAATATCATTGTGATAATTAGAGAGTTTTATCGAATAACATGCTATAGATTTTTCAAACATAACCTATACATTTATATATATATATATATATATATATATATATATATATATATATATATATATATATATATATATATGTATAATATATATATATATATATATATGTATATAATTCCTCTCTCTCCACCTTCTCTACCCCCTTTGATATAAGTGTTGCACTAAAGATAGACCATTAGTTCATTTAAATAGAAAAATGGTTGACTACGAAAATTCTATTTGATGTAAATGAAAAAAATTAACTAGATCCATTCAGAGAATTTAAGTAAATCGTTTTTCGAACACATGAAACTGAATCACAGATTTATTAGGATCAAATAAAATATTTAGTTATTGGACGATATTAAATCGATTGATTTAAATAAATAAACATATTTGAAATAAATTATTTCAATAATGTAATGCAATAGAAAAAAATTGATTCTATGAAAAATCTAGTTAATTCAAATAAAAAAGAATCAAATAGACGCGGTTAGTTAATATCTTAATATTTAGTGGAAAGAAATAAAAATATGGTTCATACATACACGTGGAAGTATTTTTTTTTATTTCCGACGTGCTAAAAATGAAAACAAAGAAAAATCAAGCATTTTATTTGAAATCGACGGTAATCGGCCATCGCCATTTATCGACTCATTGTTGAATGACCCAAAAAAAAACAAAAAGAACAAAAACAAAAGGAAAAAAATTAACAAAAAATCGAATGGGGTTGAATTCCAAACCGACAATTTCAGTCTTTTAGAACATGAAGTAGACTATAATTAACACCCTAACGTTTCTTATAGATATCAACATTATATGTTATTTAGATCTACACTGCCAGCCAAAAGTTTTCGGACACTCCACGGAATCGCAAAACTTTTGAGCGCTGGATGATTGCCAAATAATGTTAAAGTAATATAATTTATTAAATTTATTATTTTACGAAGATACTATAAAGGTCCATATAATTAATTAATTATACAGAGCTTTATAGTATCTTCGTAAAATAATAATTATTCTACCATAATTTTGCAATTATCCAAAATGATTGAGAGTTTTGCAATAATCTGAAGTGTCCGAATACTTTTGACTGGTAGTGTATATTCGAATATATTAACGTATATCTAGTATAATATATATATATATATACATATATAGTATTACATAATATACACCGTCGCTTAAAAGTTTGGATACACCAGTCGAAATTTCTTGCACTAAAGCACTAAAAGTTACATAGCTTCGTAAAAAAACGATAACCAAATTTACCGAACGGCGTTTTGAAGGGAACAAATTCAGCGTTATTTTGCTTTTTTTAAAGATTTTTTTTTCGACCCGGTACGCACTTTTGTACGTGACTGTTTTTGGCTTTTTTTCGACCATCGAGAATTGGGCGCATGAATTATGCAAAAAAAATTGTCACGTTTATCCATGATAAACGTGGACGGGGTAGGACAGCTCCATTTTCGTTTTTTTTTAAGTTTCGTACAATTTTTTCGCAAAGTTATTTCATTTTTTGTTAAAAAAGACTAATTCTAGATAATGCAATGTGATTTAAGAACTAGAGGGTTTAAGAAGAAATTTCAAGGATGTAAAAAGTCGCGTAAGTTTATAGTGGATAGCCTGGCATTTTTCAAAAATTTTCCTGTGAGATTTTTTCTCACAGGAAAATTCGTGTCGCCCATTAATCCGATAGAATTGCAGTAAGACTGTATATATGAGCATTCTTTTATGAATCGCCTATAAAATAATAATAAATCGATATTGAGCCAGACAGACGGATATATTTATTCATCATCTGATAATGCATATTTACCTGTACCGTTCTCCGGGCGATAATCAGGGAAAACGTATTGTTTTCGTCATCGACCGGGTTACCGATCAGGCCACAATGGAGTGATGATGGAGGAGATATCGAATTGGGGCCGAAAGCAGGTTAGGTGGGGTCGACGCAACGGTTTGAGATCGGAAGCAGGTTAAGGAGGCCTGTGTTCTGCACGTTTCACTGAAACTGGGGGTCGAATGAAGGTTTGGGAGAATCCCGATTACAATTCAATGTACGGGCGCAACGTTTTAGTTTAGGGATTCAATGCGATGACCTATTGGATCCCCATCAGGGAGTAGGGACAAGTTCTGCACACAATTTCTGCACGGGCAGTTCTTAAGGGAAGGTTCTGCCTTGTTGGGCCAAAAAATGTTCGATTTTTCAACAATTTTTTTATGCGAAAAGTATTAATTATAGAATGTTTATATTTGGTATGTTGACTAAGCGGTCTTTATTGAACATCAAAATATTTTTTAAAGTTCGACAAAACATGGTGGTGGGAGTGGGAGGAGCCACGTATGTCGGCGCGCGAGCGATGACATTCTTCGCCTGCGGAAGTCCCAAGTCCGGGACAGGTAATCTGAAGCAAAAAAATCAAACATATTTTTACTTTGTACAATATTGTGTATAAGTTGACCTGGAATCAAGAAGAAAAAAAATTAAAAGTTTGTTTTTTTCCCAAACATTTTCGCAGTTTTTTGCTCACTATTTTTTTATTTTGTTTTCTTGATTCTACGTCAACTTATACACAATATTGTACAAAGTAAAAATATGTTTGATTCTTTGCTTCAGATCACCTGTCCGGGACTTAGGACTTCCGCAAGCGAAGAATGTCATCGCCCACGCATCGACATACGTGGCTTCTCCCACTCCCACCACCATGTTTTGTCAAACTTTAAAAAATATTTTGATGTTTAATAAAAACCGCTTGGTCAATATACCAAATATCAACGTTCTATATTTAATACTTTGCGCATAAAAAATTGGTGAAAAATCGAACATTTTTTGACCCAAAGGCCCAACCTTCCCTTAAAGAATCACATGTACCCAGAAAATTAACTAAATTCATCGCCTGCAAAAAAAAAGAAAATTCTCTACACATTCGTCAAGCTCTTTTCAAAATAATGTCTTTGATGATCATTCGATACCATTCAAAATTCATGTTTTTAGCGTTTTCAATACAGGTAACTTTTCACATTCATATAACACACCGCAGCACCCATACTACCTCACTTTTTGCTACCACGTACATACAGAACGGTGTCGTGTTCATATGTTCACCAATACGCTCTTGCAAATTCGTTTTGCAGTCTTTAGAAAAAGAGATCCTGCCCAGTGATCTATCTGCAACATCCAATGTTCTCGCTCTTCGCTCTCGATCTTTTCTGGACGTCCTCCCCAATTTCGATTCTCGATTCAATCAAGTTGGGCAAAGAGGCGAATCCAAAAAAAAGTGTTCCGACATAATTGGGAAACCAGAGGGCCGGTGTTTGCATGATGGGAATCAGTGAAATCACCTAGTCACACGCACACACATATGTGTGTGTGTGTGTTATAAGGATAGAGAGAGCGGTAAAGCGTAAGAGCCGAAGGCTTGCATTACTTATGTGCTCAAGCTATATAGCTGTGGCCGAGTTTATGCCGTTTCTCGTCTTAACTGGATTTACTGAGGACGTGATCTCTCTCCCTCTCTCTCTCTCTCCCTCTCTCGCTCCCTCTCTCTCTCTCTCTCTCTCTCTCTCTCTCTCTCTCTCTCTCTCTCTCTCTCTCTCTCTCTCGCTCGACGAACACGCCCATGTTTGTCTCCGCTTTTGAGTAATGCCGAAATTTTCACGGAATATGAAGACGTTGTCGCACGACTAGCTTATCGTATCAACGCCCGCGAATGTATGTGTGTGTGCATGTATAATCACACAACGCACACACATAAGTCCCATTTTTTTTTAAATACTTTAAGTACTTTGGAATGATAACCTCGGAATTTATTTTCACGTCAGAAGAATCCACAACGTTATATATATCGAAGAATCTATCAAAGAAATGCAACTCTTATCTACACAAACAAGACTATCAGGTAAAAAAAATGCATGCCAAATTTCAGCTCTCCAATTCATGACCAAATGGTAGGAGATTCTTTCACCCCCATTTGATTTACACGAAAAATCCGTTTTAAACTTTCAAACTCGAAAATGTTAGGACCAATATTTGTTAAATCCAGCGGGATTCTAAAAGCCATGACTTAAAGCTTCAGGAAGTTTTCAGGAAAGCTTCAGCTCGATGCAAAAGTTCGTCCAATTGTTGCCATGCCATTCAGCGCCAAAAACGAGACGAACTTTTGTATCGACCCATCAATATTTAAGGCGGCATTACCGTGTAGAAACTTAAAAAATCGATTTTTTTAAAAATTTTCCTATAGTTCGGGGTTCTAAGAATGTGTCTCGAAAATATTAATTTGAAATTCGGAGAACTTCCATAGTTGCAGAGGTTTAAAGGCTGCGGTGCGTTGGGGCGCGGCAGGTAGTCATCCCCTCAACGGTTGCCGTTTAACTGGCCGACTAGATCTGGCCGACCATTTAACTTGCCGATCAGATCTTGCTGACCATTAAACTCGCCGACCGGTGAACTCGCCGACCCGCAAAGACAGAGGACAAACCAAAACAAACCCAAACAAACACAAACTCAAACAAACTCAAAATTTTGCGAAAATTGCACAATTTCAGTTTTGCAAAACAATAGTCGGCGAGATCTTTGGTCGGCCAGATGTCTGGTCAGCGAGTTCTTAGTCGGCCAGATCCAGTCGGCGCGATCGAGTCGGCGAGTTAAATCATTGCGCCCCTCGACCGTTGTACCTCGACCGTTATGTCCATTGTATACCGGCTTGGGGAATTTCCCTATACATTGCCCCCCTTGCAGTCCAATACCCAATGTACCCTTACAAATAGTCAGTATACTTTTGAGCTTTAAACGCAGTAGATGTGCGTATTTCAAAAATGGATCGAAAAGGCAAGCGAGTTGGTTGTGCTCCGAAATCAAAATCGGCCATGCATCAGAATCAAAATCGGCCCTAACGCAATACAATACGCAGAGAGTGGAGACAACGAGCGTATACGACGGTCCAACGGACGGGCGTCTACCGCATCTAAAGAGGCGCGAACCGCCAGAAGAGAAGCGAGTGCGGCTCATTCTTTTTTTTTGAAGCTGAGGAAGGTGGTCTGTATGGTGGTACGGCTGATTAAGGGTAAGTTACTCAAATCAGTTGTTATCCACCGTAAGTTCAGCCGTATCGGTGCTAAATGTATGGCAAACTTTAAACGCGTTTTCCTCAAAACGACTTTTTTCAAGTCGGGCGCACGTTTTTCTCAATAACTACCCAGGTAGGGAATCAAAAGGCTGACGATGGAAACAAATTTGTGCGAGCCTTGTTTCACCGAGCCTGAGTGAGACAGACCTGGGCCAGGTTTCATTGCATCGTTTGGAGCAGCCTGGAACCAAGACTGGCTGCTTAGCCTAAACTCAGGCTTATTTCAAGCTTTATTCAGCCAGCGAATTTTGAGGCTAAAAAATCAAGGCTGGATGCAGGCTTGTTTCAGGTTGTGATAAAATAAAATAAATTTTAAATAATATTTTTTCTGTACTTCTATGAAAACAAAAAATTAGCAATAAATTTGTCGGGTGCGAAGGCACGAGAAACGAAAGCGAAGGAGGCAGCTCAGAACATTTAAACATATTCTCTTATAGATATTTATGAGGTACACAAAAAAGTTTTTTTCTCGTCACATACACATTTCGTATATACTCACTCTCTGGGGTTGCGTAATACTCTGTGTATTACGTGTCCCATAAACAATAAATAAAATAAAGTATTGTGTTTAAAATATTTTATATATATTTTATAACAAATAATATAATGAATAATAAATATATATAATAAATAAAATGAATTCTTTACAAATTTATTAAATTTACCCCAATGTAGAATATAGAAAACTAAAAACAGGCCTCATATAGCCTCGAGAAGAGTTTGGGATAAGCTCGGTCATAAATGCTCGTGAAGGCTTCATTAAGGCTCGTTTTGAACCTTGTTGTTTCGTCGTTTCAGGCTTAGTAGAGGCTTTTCTACCAGCCTTCGGTCAAGCCTGTGTGCAACAGCCTGAAACCGCGTTATCATTGAGGGGTTCAGCTAGGCCTGAAATCAGGCTGGTGCTCAGCCTGAATTAAAAAATGTGAGCCTCGTTTCAGAGCTTGGCGAGCCCTTTTTTCATCGTCAATTCCTACCTGGGATCCGATAGAACGAGCGTCTCACGCCACGACCTGGAGAACAGCGCATAACTCGTATAGATTTCAATTAAGTATTTCATAAAAATTTGTGTTGCTAATTGAAACATGTATTTATATGCGTTAAAAACCCCGGCACTGAAGGGTTGATAGTTTTCGCAAAATTAATTCCTAAAAATGACTTATAAAACAAGCTTCTAGACGATAATACTCCCTTAAAATAATCTCGATATCATTAATTTCACACAAGCAAGAGCCACTTATGAGATGCCTTTTTCGTTGATCAAATCTGTCTGACGGATTCTTAAAGCCATGCCTCTACAGCTTTAAAAAGTATGGCTTGATACAAAAGTTCGTTCTATTTTTGCCATGCCATCGAATGCCAAAAACGGGACGAAAATTGGCATCAACCCATCAATGTTTTAAATAATCTCGATATAATCAATTTTACGCAAATAAAAGCTAGTCAAGAGATGCCCTTTTCTGATTTTCGCCACGAATCCGTACATTTTAGAAAAAAAAACACTTTTGCGCGCTACCACTTAGAGTTAGAATGCTTAAGAGCATGTATTTTTTGTACCCAATGATATTATTTGGAGAAGTTAATACAGTTCAATTGTATTCGGTGAAACTTTCCTGTCAGCATTTTTTTTCCATATCATCGCTAAATCCTTCAATCAAAAATAAGAAAAAGCTGTTGTCTTCGCACATGGTGAGAAATTCGTGAAGCGCTCAAGGTATCCCTTTTACGAACCCAAATATTTAACAATTTGCTCATTTGCGTCTACAATAAAGTAAAAATGCATTTTTTACTTATAATGTATACGGGATGAATTGCAAGCCGAGTTGCCGAATTTTTAACAAAAAATTGCCACTTTATAAATCGTATGATTTATACGGCAGTTTATGGAGACGACATGCTGGCCACATTTCTATCAGATTATCTATATACTAAATAACATTAGATGTCTGATATAAACTTGCTTAGTTCTAGTTCAGAACTCTACGCATCTGAACTTTTTTGAAGATTCCGCAACGTCAGTAAAAAAAAAGTCACCGAATGTTTAAAGAAAATATTCACGATAAAACTTGAGGAAGAAAAATGTGAGGGTGAAGTTCCAAAAAGGTCCCCCTCCGATCGGGCTAAAACTTTGCACAGACCCTCCTTTATATTTTGACAAATTCCCTAAAAGCATTTTCGGCGACGCGCCATAATTTGCGAGATATCAATTTTTGAAAGTTAATTTTTTACCATGCTCCTACTATGTTTATAGCTGTCGGCCTCAGCTCTGGCTATACCTATGGGACATTCCATGCCATTTCACCTGGCCCGTGACCCCGACCATTTTTGGTTTTTCCCATTTTTTTTATAAAATTGTACCCCAAGAAAGGAATATCCACACCAATTTTTAGATTTTTATCTCTTCTCTTTGAGCAGATATAATGTTACAAAAAATGGCGATTTCGGAAGTTTTGGAAACGTTTTAATGCTGATGACTCCTGAACTAATGGAGATATCGACAAATGTCACTATGTCATTTTTTTCACTTTGAAGCATACTTTCGTTAAAAGCGATGAAAAAATTATCAATTATCAATGTCACCGTTTTTTCTCCTTCTAACGTGAAAACTATTTTTTTTTTTAAAGATGATTGCCTTTCGTTATTTTTTCCGAAAATTCTCTAAAATAAAGTGACCCATTCGATGATTTTTAAGACTAGTCTCATCTTGGGCCCATTTTTCATTAAATTTTTTTTCGAATTAATGTTATTTTTCCAGAATATTTTCATAATTTCCATCTCCAATAATGCTATTAATGGTTTTGTGATTTCCAATTCGGCTACGAAAGGCTTAAAAGGGTTTACTTTTAATTTGTGTGAAATTTAACCAAAAAAAAATATTTTGAATAAACAATCATTTTTTATCGTTAAATTCAGCAGAAAGTAAAAATTAACTGTTTCAGACTTGTCGAAGCCGAATTGTACATTCAAAAACCATTTATAGCATTATTAGAGATTAAAATGTTGAAAATCTTCTAAAAAAATATGATTAATTCGAAACAAAAATAGAAGGAAAAATGAGCCCACGATGAGACTAGTCTTAAAGATCATAAAACGGGTCACTCAACTTTAGAGAATTCTTTGAAAAAAATAAAAACGGCAAGTACCTTTTTTAAAAAAAGTTTTCACTTTAAAAACAAAAAAAACGTTGACATGGATAATTGATAATTTTTTCATATTTTATAACGAAAGTATGCTTCAAAATGAAAAAAAAAACGTATACAGTGACATTTGTCAATATCTCGATGAGTTCAGCAGTTATCAGCGTTTGAACGTTTCCAAAACTTCCGAAATCAACATTTTTTGGAAAATTATAACTCCTAAAATAGAATAGATAAAAATCTATTCTAAAAAAATTGGTGTGGATACTCCTTTCGTGGGGCACAATTTAACAAAAAAAAATCAGGCAAACCAAAAATGGTCATGATCAGGGGCTAGGTGACATGGCATGGAATGTCCCCTATATAAGCTATCGCGCTCTTCATTTTGTGTGGATCTTAGTCAAGCTTTGACGATAGAAACCCTCCTCCCATCACTACCGCGGCTGGTTACCATGGATGATAAAGAGGTAGACACCATACAAAATTTTTAAAAAGGTTGAACCATGCAACACTCAAATAATGGGAACAAACCTACAAAATCCAAAAAAATTAAAAAACTATTAAAAAACAAAAAATCGGAAACTATAGAAACCAAAAAAAAATCAAAAAGCTTGAAAGCTAATAAATGAACCATAGAAATCGATGACACTTCCAGAGAAATGAACTGTGAAAAGAAAAAAAAATAATCGACGATGCTCTGTGTCTACAACTCAACACGCACATCTTAGGTGCCTCGCGCCCACACTAGCATTCTACGCACCGCACCATTCCACACGCACATCCGAGGTGACCCACGCCCACACTAGTGTTTCACGCACCCCACCTTTCCCCACGCACATCCGAGGCGACCCGCGCCCACACCAGTGTTCCACGCACCCCACCATTCGCACAAATGAAAAGCGCGATGGTATATATAGATATAGCTAGAACCGAGCCTCTTAGCTATAGATATAGTAGGAGTGGAATAACAAACAATAACTTTTAAAAACCGAAATCTCAAAAACTATGACGCGTCACCAAAAGTATATTTAATGGATGTCTTAACATATTAAAAAGAAGGTCTGTGCAAAATTTCAGCCCGTTCGGAGGGGGGACCTTTTCGGAACTTTACCAAAATCACTGCACCGATCAACGTCAAATTTCACAAGCTTCTTTTACATATCCAAAAGCAGTGCTCGAACGAAGTAATTTTTTTTTTCGATGCATACTTTTTTTTTATCAACGAAACTAGAGCTTTTCACCCAAAATCGATACTGTCACTTTGGACTGCGGCCGATTTTCAAAAAATCGTCATTATATTAAATCTTCCGTCCAATTACTAGATAATGCAAACATTCAATGCGTTTGATTTATTTTACTTCGGACGATTCGTTTTCGAGCAGCAGTGGTCACCGGGAAGGGTTCTTCAAACAGCGGTCTGCACAAACCCTTGTTTCTACCACATTTATGAACATTTTTCAACACAAAAATTGTTAAAGATACTTAAAACCTTGCAATCTGTTGTAAAAAAAAGATTGATAATTTGCACACGTTTTCCCGAAAAAAAAACACAAAAATTCATTTTTTCGGCCACTAGCTAGGGGTAACCGTTAAGGGGTTAAGGTAAACTTCGGGAATTTTTATCTCAAAAACGAATGTTTCGATTGGATCCGGGTTTTTTAAAATTGGAAAATATGTACATTGAGGTACGCTTAGGAATTTTTTAAAATAAATTCGTTGACTGGAAACGATTCAAACGCCATTATCTCGAAACATAGTTTTCAAAGTCGGTGGCAGATGTATCTGGAAAACAGGTTGTCTAATTTTGTCTAAATTTGGATACAATATTCTTCGATAGTTTTTCTCGTTCGCCACGTAGGGGTTTTTCATTTGATTGAACCATTGCTTTTTTGTGCAGTATTTTTGCAATCCAAAATCGTCGGAAATTGCGAACGAAAAACGAATGTTAAATTAAAAAGGTCGCAATTCCGTCAAAAATACTACGTGGTGAATGAGAAAAATTATCGAAGAATATTGTATCCAAATTTGGACAAAATCGGACGAGCTGTTTTCGAAATACATCTGGCACAAACGTTGAAAACTATGTTTCGAGATAATCGCGTTTGAATCGCTTCCAGACAACGAATTTCTTTTAAAAAAATCCTAAACGTACCTCAATGTACATATTATCATCGTTACCAGTCAACAAATTTATTTTTAAAAAATCCTAAACATACCACAATGTACATATTTTCCATTAAAAAAAACCCCGATCCAATCCAAACATTAGTTTTTGAGATTAAAATTCCCGAAGTTTGCCTATTTTTCTCGCCGTTTACTCAGGTACCTCCCCTTAAGGCCACTGTGAAAATTTCGAAAAAATCATTCACCTCTTGAGAAGACTCAAACTGAAGCAGAAGGTCCTCCATCATACGGTGCCGGAATCGCAGGTTGAAGGTAAACTCATGATTACAACGATAGAACTGTTAATGAAACTTTAAACGCGCTTTTCTCGAAACTATGTATTTTAAAACGGTGCACACGATTTAATCAACAGATTGACTAGACATTTAGTACACTTATTCGGTGTAATAGTAGTTTAATCTTGACCGACGCTTTTCTTCTTATTCGTTATTAACAATAATGATATCATTTTTCCTCAGAAAAGCAAAAAAAAACAATTCAAGCATTTTTTTATCATTGAAACGTGATAAAAAAAAAGCTCGTCCAAGTATTAGCCACCAGTATCTATTTTAAGAAGAAAAAAAAACTCTTTTTATGTGTTTCAGATCAACCGAGTGGCCAAAATCAAGTACACCGTTCAGCCCCTCGCGTTCACATGTCCTTCACGAGATTGTTTACAAATTCTTAAGTTTTTAAAACAATTTTCATGAAATTTGGTACACAACTTTGTTAATGTACACTGCCGGCCAAAAGTTTGAGTACACCAGTCGAAATGTCTTGCCGCACTACAAGTTAGATAGCGGGCTCAAAAAATAAAGATAATCAAATTTCTCAAGCGGCGTTTTAAAGAGGACAAGTTCAGAAAAAATATGACAATTTTTTTTGGGCCCGGTACGCCTTTTTGAAAATGGCTGTTTATCAGTTTTTTTGCACATCTAAAACTGCCCGCATAACTTCTGGCGAATTTCTTCGCTCGTTTTTCCATGACAAACTTAAAGAGAGTATCAAAATCCCCATTTTCGTTTTTTAGAAAGGTTCGTACTAAAAAAGACACGTTTTAGAAAAATAGGCGTGGTCCAATAATTATGGGGTTTCAAAAAAAATGTCTAGAGGGAAAAAAGTTGCATAGGTTCACACTGGAGTAGCCAGAATTTCATCAGAAGTTTTTTTGAAATTTTTTTTATTTACAATTTCTAGTCGGGACGCTGAGGTACACTAATTGCGTAACGCAAAATTTTTCAATTATTGACCCCCCTCCTCACCCCCACGTAACGGGACCGTAACGCTTGGCCAGACCCCCTTCCCATTCCATTTCGTTACGTAACGGGTGCTTTGTCGTCAATGATTGCGATTTTTTTCGGACATAACTAATTATGAAAGGATCGGGTTTATACTCATTTTATGAAGTATATATTTATCTAGTTTTATACTAATTTTCATAACAAAATCTTGAAAATGAACCGAGATATAGGCCTTGATTTGACGACGAAAAAAAAAATTCTCTTCATTGTCCCATCAATATCTTTATGAAACGTTATCTGTAAATTAAAAGCCATCAATTTATCTATATATATACAAATGTAGCTATCGTTCTGTGTAGCCGTTTTTTTATGTTGGTTTTTTTTACAAAATGACGACAGTTTGGATAGTTTTTTTCCACTTTCAAGGCCTTCTTTCTGTATTCGAGCAGTCTTTAAAAATGGTAATTATCAAATGTTAAAAACGCGGATCCGTACAACCCTCACTGACCGTACAACCTCAAAGTCACTGCGATTACGAAAATGTTTTTCAAAAAATTGAAAATCGGTTGATAAGTTTTTAAGTATTTGCTCGGACGTGGTCGAAAAATCTAGTTTCGAGAAAAACGCGCGTTCAAAGTTTTCGTTGCGTGCTTCTTGATATAAAGTTATGTTTTTTTCTAGAATATTGATACTTACATTGAAGTATCTAGTCGCGGGCAATATGACGGTTCTTCATCTTCATGATAGTTCACAAAATAAAAATAGCCTGTACTTTCTCTATTGTAAATGATGCCACACCTGTAGGGACTGAGGGCACTGACCGGTCGCGGTACCTGTTCTCACTAAAGTGATTATAAATCCGTCAATTTTCGGACTTGTGAATAAAAATGTTGCGAACATATTTTTCAATACATGTACTTTCAAGAATTACGAAGAAAAAAAAATGCCTTTATATTTTGCTTGGAGGATGTGGGAAAGCTACTGTACAGGTCCTTGAACAGTGACTTTCCCCCTTAACTGACACAGCGTATAGAAAGCGGTGAGCTGTCCACGGTAAAATTGCACGCGAGGTTTAAATTAAAAACTTGAACATGCAGAAATTTCGCTATTTCAGGCAGTTTTAAAATCGTGACGTAACACAAACCTTAACCCCCCCAATTGCGTTACGTAATTTGCGTACGGCCCCTGATGAGTGAAGGGGCTCCATTTGGGAATTATGGGGTCTAGGACCGATCAGATCTATCAAGAAAGAAAATTTGTTTACTTTTTCTTTTAAATTAAGTACATTTTTTCAGAATTTGTGTACAAATTATCTTTAGAATTTATCCGACTTTAAAAAAATATTATGTTAACAATTTTTCCGACTAGAACTCGGATAATCATCCTCGGTTGAGTCGTTGTGTCTCGAAACCTATCGGATTTTACACCAAATATTCAACGAAAAACTCGTATAGATAAGGTAAGAGACGTGATTGACTATTTATTTTGCGTTCAAAAACAAGTTCAAAAGTTTAAAGTTTTTTCTTTTTAATATTCGGTCTTAAATGCGAAACGTCGACTGGTGTACTCAAACTTTTTGACTGGTGTACTCAAACTTTCTGTACTAAAAGATTTTTGAACCATTTTTCTTATTCCTTCAAAATTATTTTTTTTAAATAACCCTGATTTTCGGGTCGTCAGAGCAGCCTAACCCCTTAAGCGCCACTGTAATTTACTAATAATTCCGAAGGGCCCTGCTTATGCGCCCTCAAAATCAGGCCCTCGGCGAATGGAATACCTTGGAGATTGGGAACGTGGATTTAAAAAAGAAATGCCGAACGCAAGGTCATTTAACTATCTGTTTATTCACTGTTAATATTGTTATGTTCATTGTGTGTATATATATCACACACACGCAAACACGCGCTCGCACACGCACGTACACACACACATATATACATGTATATATTTAATCGTGGGTTTAAACTATAATAACTTAGGGCTATATGCTTCATATGTATAGTATGTATAGTAGTGATTTTCACTGACAAGTGATCTAGACTCCGTTCCCTCTCTCGCGCCGTTTCTCATTCTCTCCTCACCCTCATTCTTCTTCATGCAGTTACGAATAGGAAAGAAAAAGCGGTACAATTTCGAACTGAATGGGGCAGCCAGAGTTGAACTTCTCGTCGTCTTCGAGGCAGGCTCGTTGAACGAGTCGCGCTATCCAGCCGAACTCCAGCCGCGACAATTCCCCCGTTGCCATTCGAGCGAAGAGAAGATTCAAAAACATAAAATGCGAAAACGACCCTGTAACAAGAGATAACGAAGGAATTTTCTTTGTTTTTTTTTCCTTTTCGATCGACTATTTACAATACGTGCAGGCAAATCGGGCCGTTCGTTCGCGATGGCCGCTAAAGTCTTTTTTTTTACTCGATAGCCCTTCGACGCATCTCGAAAAGTATACGACGAAGGTTTTTTTTTCTTCTCTTTTTTAAATTACGGAACAAAACCGTCTCTATTTACACGAACGCTAAAGATTATTCAACGTCGTTTCCGTTTCTTGTTTTTTTTTTCTCCTCTTTCCGTTTGTTTTTGCAGCATTCCTCGCACCCTTTGGGCAATTCTAGTTCTGCTTGAGTTTGGCGAAATCAATTTCGGCATAGCTGAAGCCCTCGATAGCGGGTGTGGGTGAAACGGGCGGTGGGGGGCCAGCGGCCTCGGGGAGATCGAGACTAGCGTAATGGAGAATCATAGCGCCGGGTTGAAGTTTCTCGTAGCCCTCGGAATCGAGGGGACTCGGTGTGGCGGTCGGTGTCGGTGTGGCCGTAGGTGTCGTGCCGCCACTCCCGTCGTCCGTTCCCGTTGTCGCCGTTGCATTCGTCGTCGTCGTCGTGCTCATCGCCGCTGTGGCACCACCGGTGAGGGCCTTAGGTCCTTGTATTACCTTGAAGCCAGCCGAAGGTGTCGGGCTCGTGTTCGGCGAGGCTTGAACGAATTTAGTCTTGACGACAACGAGATCGGAGAGTCTCTTGGTCAACGGACTCGTTGGCATTTCCTGTTGCGAACTTTGCACCCCTGGCCCCGTTGCCCCGAGAGCCCCCGTGTCGCAATTATTGACAATTGGCTTCGTCGCGAGGGACAAGGTCGACGGAACGTGGCTCTCGTCCTTGTCCTTGTAATGAGCCCTCGAGCTTTTCATTTTGGAGAATGTGACGTCGCCGACGGCGCGTCTCTGTGAGACCGGACTCTGCGACGTCGGATCGGCCGATTGAATCGGCAAACGGAAACCCGAGATCAAATTGTCGACCGTGTTTGTCGGGGCCTTGTCCCCAATCGGAGGTTCCTCGTTCGTTGCGACAGCGGCGCTCGTGGCGGAGTTGCTCGAACTTCGCGTCGATTTCGTACGCGTAAGGCTCAATTCGGCGAGCCTCTTCGTCAGCGGACTCTGCGGCATCGCTTCGTGCAGCGCGTTTGACGAGGTTGAGAGAATTTTCGGATTTTCGTCGCGATTCACGTGAGACAGAGCGTTCTGCAATGCCGACGACGCTGATGCCGATGTCGACGCGATGCCGAGCGCCATCGCGGCGTAATCACTGGGAATAGGCGGCGTTGCTGTCGCATTTGCCGCTGTCGCGATCGCCATTATCGTCATTGGTCCGCGAATTTGGCCGTTCTCCTCATGACCGATCGGTGCACCTTTGAATGGCTTTATCGGCGATTGGGGACTGTTCAACGAGAACGGGAATATAGTCGCGCTGGAACCAGTCGGCGTAGCGCGCGGCGGCGACACCGGTGTACCGACGAGACTCTCCGACGTCGGGCTACCGTTGAGCGGCAAAAAGCTCGGTATCTTCGTCGTCTTGCTCGACGTTTGTATGGCTATCGGCTTGGAACGTTGAGACTTGTCGGTACGACTTGTCGGACGTTGCCGTCGCGTTCTGTTGCGACTCGAACCCGTCGAACCCGAACCGGTCGAGCCACCGCTTCCAATACTCATGTTTATGTAGTCCTGCTCGAGACTGGGACGCGACTTGAACGACATCTCGACGTAACCTTCGGGAGGACGTCGTGGCTGTGGTAGATCGACCGGTGCCGTTCTCGTTCCGCCTGAATCACGCGACGACAACAAAGAAATGTTATTACAAGCTAAAGTAATCCTATCGCTTCACACTAGTCATACCACTGATCATACTTGAGACTTGTACAATTTATATCTTTAACATATGCAAAAAAAAAATAATTAAAAAAATATACAAAATAATTATAAAAATGAAAAAAGTTATTCCAACAATCCGCGCGGTATTTCTAGGTTTGATATTTGGCAACATTGGTTCGATCTCCGTCTCTTTTTACTCAACCGAGTTAAACCTCCATGCTTTTCAACGTCGATCTGTCAAAACAATGTCAGGTGCGGGAAATATGAAGCATTGTATTCAGGCCACGACTGGTAAAGAGCGTGGGAAAATTTGTGTCGCCGAAATATGTTGGTTAAAAATGGAATACGTGTGGAAATTCGAATGAGTGGGATGAGGTTAGGACTACAGTCAGCTGTTGCTTTGCCGTCACGTCTCTTTGTCGTAGCAAGTGGTATAAAATCCAATACCGGAAGTTCAAATTAAACTTGATATTACATAAAAATTAGGTCAATAAGCGTTATTTAGTCTGAGAAGTTACAAGTGTTAAGTATGTAAATCTGATTATTTTTTATCCGAGGGATTCCCACTATTGTATACACTTTTTAGCGACTGGAAATTGCGTTTTTGCATGTCGTCTCGGAATTCCTTCACAAAAATGTGCAATTTTAATATGTTTTTCTCTGTAATTAGGTCGATAACCGACCCTGAAATTTTACAGAGACGATTATTAATATATTTAGTAAAACTCGAAAAAAAATTCAAATCCTATGGATTGAAACTTGGCGATAGGACTACCTTAAAAATCTCGCCGTTTCGTACAGTGGAACGTCGATATAACGAATCTTTAGAGAAGTTCGTTATATCGCGATCATGTTCTTCAAAAATATATATATTAGTACTATAAATATAGGGATATTTTTCAAAGAAAGAAATATTTAAATTAGAGCAATTTTTACAAGGCAATTACCAATTAGAGCACAATGTATGTTAGAGCACAGTGTACGTCGGGTACCTATCGGAAGGGAATAGACTTCATTATATCGAGGTTCGACTGTACCCTTACACCGTTGGCTACTTATTTGCAAAGTGGGCGACGTCGCCGATTGTTTTTACTTTGATACGTGTCGCAGGGCACATAATTGTCAGTTATCTTGATCTTGAATTATCTGACAGTCACTTGCTGGTGAACATGGTAGAAAACTTTGAAATTTTTGGAATTTGTGGACAAAACGTGTACAAATACTGCAATATTTCGTTGCTGACCTCCCACTATGCATACGATCGACGATAATGCCAGTCTGATTTTGTTTAACTCTCATTCTATTTATTTTGTCGTTTGGACGGTCTACTTCACCCTATCGATGGCGGAACGCGTGCTTTTATTTCTCAATATTTTGAAACGGTATTGGTTCGGATTTTTTCGGGTACCAAAAGACGGGCTTAATGAGTGTGGAATAAGTAGGGGCTGTAGCCGAGCGTACTATTTTCAAAACATCATAATTTTCTAACGGAGCTCGACCGCCGCATGTTCCAAAGTCGGGATTACCGTGGAAGCCAGCCATTGAAATATATGTCATGTTGCTCACTTTGCAAATCATTGCCATAGCTTGCCTCGGCCAATGAGGAATAAAAGTATCGTTACATTCGCAGCATGCGGTCGCAATAGTTTCTTGATCGATTAGAATTCCGTAGTCAGACAACGTGGAAGTTATTTCTTTGATATTCCGCAAAGAGACCTGAATGATTTTCGTTTTTTGATAGATCAAGGCGTTATGTTAATCACTGAGACGAAGTTTCGTAGCGATCTACGGTCTTAGGAAGCTGATTCTAGGGATCTACCAATTCTAGGGATCTGGCGGTTCTAGGGCCCTAGGATGATTCTAGAGACCTAGAGATTTTAGGGCCCTAGGATGATTCTAGAGACCTAGAGACTTTAGGGATCTAGGACGGTTCTAGAGATGTAGCATAATTCTAGGGATGTGGGATGATCCTAGAGATCTATGATGATTATATGGATCGAGGGGTTTTATGAATCTGGAATGATCTCAGAAATGTAGGATAGTTCCATGGAGCAAGGGTGATTCAAAGATTTAGAATAGTTCTAGGGAACTAGGATGATTTTAAGGGTCCAGGACCGGTTTTGGGAAGCTAGGGGGATTCTAGCAATCTCGAAGTTTCAGAGCGTCGGGATAATTCTAGAGATCTAGGATAATTCTAGAGATCTAGGATGATTCTAGGGATCTAGGATGATTCTAGGGATCTAGAATTATTCTGGGGATCTAGGATGATTCTAGGGATCTAGGATGATTCTAGGGATCTAGGATGATTCTAGGGATCTAGTATGATTCTAGGGATCTAGGATGATTCTAGGGATCCAGGATAATTCTAAGGATCTAGGATGGTTCTGAGGACTGAGGAGTTTTAGGAATCTGAAAGTTATAGGGATCTAGGATGGTTTCGGGAAACTAGGAGTTATACGGAGTAGGATCTAGAGTTTTAGGATTGTTTTAGGAGTCTAGTAGTTATATCGATGTACGATCTAGGGATCTAGGGATCGTGCGAATTTCGGTTGAATGTACCGCGAAACAGCAACTTTCGAAGGCGAACAAAGTAGTGAGTGACAAAACGCCAAATGTTGGGGGAAAAAATGGGATTGAAAATTCTAGTTTGCCAATTCTAAAAACGATTTGATATAATTTGGTATTATCAAACGGAACGAAAATGTTGTTTGAAATGGTTTCAAGTGGCAACAACAAACTAATGTCACAACGGTACTATCGTTGACCATGTTCAGGTCAAGTTCAATTTTACTGTGCAACGTCTAAGGTGCTATGAAGGCACCTCAGAGGGGCATTCATCTTCATCTCGTGATTGCCAAGAGCTCGTATACGGACGCGGGGTAGTCCGACACTTAAAGTTCAAGGGAAGGCCCGAAAAAGTATCTAATCTCCAAACGCTGTTCGTAAAAAAATTGAAAAATTGATATTTTTCCGATTTTTCACTATACTCGAGTACACTATAAAAAGTAAAAAAAACGATTACAATCGAAAAATCACCGCGGTGAGAGGCTGCCGAGCACTCGGCCTTTTTTCAGAAGTCCAAACGGTGTAGCTCACCACTTTTTTTCGATTCTCTAAGACCACGGAACCGCGCCTTTTCATTGAGCATAAATCTGAACTTCAGCATTAGAGCCTCATACCTTTTTACCTTATAATACACTAGGCCAAAGAATTAAAGGATATTGAAAAATTCCTCCAAATTTTAGGGTCATTTTCAAATAGCTGCAACTCCTCGAAAAATGGTCGTACAGCGAAATAAAAGAAAGCAAATTGAAGGTGTGAATCTCTAGTTTTGAGATCTTGATCTCAAAAATTTTTCACATCAGCCAATTTTTAGTAGCCATCAAAAAACCAAAGTAAAAAATTTTTCCAAATTTTTGCTTATCTTTCACAGTCTGCACGGACTTTAATAATTTGTTTTGAATGATCCCATTAAAGGATCGTCTAGCTGGATTCTTCCCCTTTAATTTGGGCGGTGAGAGAGCTCTGTACGATTGTTTCTCGCTGAGTTATCGATGTTCAAAGCAAAAATGACACTTTTGACTTTGATGACTGATTACTCGGAGACTAATGGTCGCACAGAAAAAAACCAGAGGGTTTTGGAAACTTTAAAGTATTCTCTATAAGATGCTTTCATCATTTTTTTATCAAGATTTTTTTTATGCGGGAAAATGGATTTAAAAAAACGTGAAATATGGCATATTTACGGATATTCTTTTAACTAAGGATTATTTTGCCAATATCGAATAGATCAACAAAAAATTCGGTTTTTTTATGACCTCAAAGTATCCTAAAAAAGCCCTTAAAAGTTTAAACCCCTGCGATTTTTTTTTCATTGTATTCCGAATGATCGAAATTGTGGTTTTTGCCAAAAATCGATTAAAGCCTAAACCTACCACCTTTTATTCGTCTTTTGAAAATCACAATTTTTTTGGCACTGATCCGAATTTCCGGTGCTAAAAAATGTTGATTGTTGAACAACGGGAACAAATTTTTGTATAGTGAAAAAAAAATTAATTAAAAAGAAAATTTTTACAGAAAAAAATTAATTTAAAAAAATCAAAAAAAATTGTTAGATTTTTTTTTATAGCGCTGAACGTTTTTCATGATACGACGACGAATGGAGTTGTTGGAATTTCACAGTTCACACATGTACGAGTACGTAGCCGTTTGTTCATTGAATGTAAACTTTTTCTTTTATAAACAATTTACTGCTTATTTTTTGGGCAAAAAATTGATTTATTTCTTTCAAAGTGGGCTATTTTTCGAAATTTGATTTAAAAAATCCCTACATAGTCCCATAGCTAATAATATATAAATTATAATTTTTTTGTTTTTTTTTCCAAGTCTTATACTTGACGAGAAAGCCGTCCTCCTGTGAAGCTATTTGTAAAAAAACACGGTTTTCAATATGGGCTCTGTCCCCGCCATTTTGTATGAAAATTATAATAAAAAATGTTTTTTTATACTTTAATATGTTTTAAATAAACCGTCTCAAAAGAAATACTATTCCTTTTTTCATACTCCCAAAATAAATTATCAAAGTTAGGCTTTATTTTCTGCCGTTAGAGTGGTGCTATCCCCTAAGTCTAAAAAGATATTTTATTTTTTTAAACCTTGTTCGTTTTTATAATAAATCATCCAAAAACGAGGTGAGCCGGACCTCTGAAAAAGAATTGAGCGGCAGCGCTGCGCCCTCTACATCGATATTGACGACGATTTTCAAATAATTATAATCATTTTTTTACGTTTATATGATATAGTAAGGCGTTGGGCCACAGTAACGGGTATAAAATCACATGCGAATTTAACAATTTTTGTTTCGTATGAAAACGTGATTTGCTCATAAAATTAATTACACATCTATTTAGTGTGAGTATCAAGCTGTTAGAAAAAATATATATTTTTTCTTTTTCGATGTACAAAATGGCCACTACTCGAAACTTCTCGAAACAGCTTTTTTCCAAATGGTGTGACACATCACTTCAACAATTTTCACTCGATTCACTTCAAATTTAAAAGTTACATTCCTAGTTGCATTTCGCAGAAAAGTACGCACGGAATTTCTGATTAATCGAAAACTCTTCATCTTATGAGCAGTTTATGAGCAGTTGTAACGAAATTTTGCATTGAAAATTCATTTCTTAAGGCGAAGTAGAAGATCTACCACGTGACATATGAGTGCGAGAGAGATAGCTGAAATTTTCGCCTAAAAAAAGATAAAAGAAAATATTAATAATCGGCCATTTTGTACATCGAAAAAAAAAAATTCTAACAGCTTGATATTCATACTAAATAGATGGGTAATTAATTTTATGAGTGAGTCACTTTCTCATACGAAAAAAAAATTGTTAAATTTGCACATGATTTTATACCCGTTACTGTGACCGACGGCCTAAGTGCGAAATGGAAAATTGATAGGATGTTTAACTTCTTTACTAACCGAATCGGAAAACTGGATACCTTTTAAGGCAGTCACGATATTCTAACCCTGTGAAATGGAGCTTGTCTTTCTTCTGCTCTTTTCATTTTAACTCTTTGTATACGCTGCGATTCCGGCGCAGGGAAGAAACAATTGCCAATTCGGTTACAGTAAGCATCGCTGATTGTATTTAAAAAAAAACAATAGTATTGACCTGGAGGTCCATTCATCTGCATGTAATCGTCCTGCATGGGTGACGGTGCCTGTTTAGGACTGGTACCCGCTCTGGACCAGTCCTCGATCGAGCGTTCCATCCTCATATAAGCACCCTCGGTCTCCTCGACCGGTTTGAGTGTCTTTATAACCGGTTTGTGAGCGATCAACGATACCGACGTCGTCGCTTGATCATGGTTGTGATTGGCAGTGCTCTTATTGTTGTTGTTGTTATTGTTGTTGGTGTTGTTGTTGTTGTGGTTGCTGCTGTTGTTGTTGTTGTTACGATTAATCTGCGATTTTCAATGAAACAGAAGAGAAATATAGAGAAACGAATTATTAGTGGTTCAATTTTGGCCGTTTTGTGCAGCTGTAGAAAGTTTCCGTCAAGGATTTTGACTTTGTTCAGCTGCAAAAAACGTCATTCTTACGCTAAATGTAAGATTGAAGATTTAGAGTGTGTGGGGAAAATATGAATTGGACATTCGAAAAAATGGAACTCGCGCCAGCGATTTTTGGAACTATACGCCATTTTGTCAAAGCTACTTTATTTCGATTGAGCGCAAGTGCTCCATGGCGCAAAATTGGGCAATTTTAATTAATAAAAACTTCAAATGTTCATGAAACTCGTCTTCATGAAGATAAATTTGAAATTTCAAGTTGAACAACTTTTGTGACGATCGAAAAACTAACATTTTTATTGAAAATTTGTTTACTTTGACGCTCTACCATTAAAGGGTTAGGCTTCTGTGAGAATAACGAACACTCGATCATCGCTTGAGGCAACTTAAATAGGAAGGTTCAACATATGGTGCAGGAATCGCAGAATGAAGGTAAACTTACGATTCCAACGATATAACTACTGGTAGGACTTTAAACCCGTTTTTCTCGAATCTATATTTTACAAAATGGTGTGCACGATTCCTCGTCATCTATTGAACGGATTGACTTGCAATTTAGTAAATTTGACGTCTTGGTCGACGTTTTTCTTCTTAACATTCTTTTTTCATTAGTTATTAACAATAATGTTGTCATTTTTCCTGGAAAACATCGAAAAAAACCAACTTTTTTTTGATAATTGAAATTTTACAACAAAAAAAAAAGCTCGGTCAAGTCTCAACCAATATCTAATTCAAGAAAAAGAAACCCTCCGTTTTATTTGTGTTAGATCAACCGGGTGGCCAAAATCAAGTACACCGCTGAGCCCGTGAGGTTCGAAGCTCCTTCACAGAATTTACACTTCTCCACTTATTGTTATTTTTAAATGAAACTTTGTATACAAGTTTGTTAATGTACATACAAATGAATGTCAAAACGAATCTTCGATTGTCTTACTTATTCCTTAAAAAAAAATTCTTTTAAATAATCCTGATTTTCGGGTTGTCACAGTAGCCAAACCCCTTAACCCAAAAGTTCGTATAAAATGATGATTGTAGTTTACTTTGATGAACAAACTTGTACAGATCGAGGATCTAATTGATTTTTGTGTATCAGATCATTTTTAGAGGATTAGACTTCCGCAGCGCAATTCTCACGTGCACGACTCCACACCACAATTTTCGCAATATGAACTAATTTTGCCGTTGAAGAATAATACATTTACAAGTGTGCAAAACTCCATGATTCGTCTTTCAGTTTTATCTTGAAACAATTCATCAAAATTCACGGCTTACGAACCCAAAAAAGTAGGAAACCGCCTTAGCCCTTGATTTTCACATTTATCATAGAATTGTGAATAATTATGGAATTTAAAAGTGACGTTTTATTTATTCGCCATCGAATAGTGAGTAGCTGTTGCTCATTTAAGGCGGGATATACATTTACAACGACCAAAAAATCGATTTCTTTTTTTTCTTCTTTGGCCGATAGAACTATGCGTGTAGAATATTTTGCCAGTTTCAAAGCGAAATTCGAAAAACTTCGAACATTACAGCCCATCAACGCTGTGCCTCACCGCTCGGATTCGGAGCGGGTGTGAACTTCAAACGCGTTTTTCTCAAAACTGCATTATCGGAATTGGCGTGCAGGATTACTCAAAAACTATTAAGTCGATTGAGTTGAAACTTGGTAGAAATATTGATAATATTCGTTCCTCGTACTTGACGACAATTGTTTTTGAACAATTGGAAAAAAATCGACTTTTTTAATCCACATTTTACAGAAATGTAGCGTGAAATGTTGATTTTTTTTTTGTAAATGCGTGTCATTTTATTAAATTTGCATTTTGTTCATTTTAATTACCGGCACATAGAAACTATACATGTTTTAACTGAAAAAATTTTTGAACTTTTTTGCAAATCAAAGTCTACGGGAAGCTAGGTTGCACGCCGATTCGAAACTCCCGCGGCGACCTTGCTGTAACACCCTGCCACAGCTTCGCCATTTTGATGAATTAATTTAAAAAAATGGTTTTGTATACTTAAGGAGGTACACTAGCTTCAGCAAAATGGTGATAGATCAATAAAAATTGGTGAATATATTCTTTAGTATTATTCATGTAGATACAAATTTTTTCAGATTTTTTGGTTGTGCCGTTTTCTTACAAATAATTCACAAGCGTTTATTCTTATACCCGGAATATATACCTATATCTATAAAAACGCTATGCTTATACACGTGAACTTCAATGTTCAATTACTCGATAACGGCACAATGAAAAAATCTGAAAAAAATTGTATTGACATATATAATACTAAAGAATATATTCACCAAATTTTATTGATCTATCACCATTTTGAAATTTTACCATGGTTTAGCATGGTAACATTGTATGAAGCTGGTGTACCTCCTTAAATATACTATTGGAGTATACCTAAAGTTTGATAATGGTAAAATAATAATTTCTTAGTTTAAAAAATTCCTCAATATTGCTTATTTTTTTCCTGTCTAAATGTATATCCCGCCTTAACTTGCAATTTCGGGGCGCCGTTTTCGCATAGCTACACTCCGAGGGAGCGGAATTAACAAGCACGGCAATGCTGACCTTGTTGATGCCGCTCATGTCGACGTAAGGGGCAGTGAGGGTCGTAGCGGTAGATATCGTTGAGGCAGCGGGGTGCGGCTGTCCGGGCGACATGTCGACGTAGGAACTCGTATCCGTGGCAGTTGAGTAAGATTGCGAGTGCGAACAGGAGGACGAGGGTGGCGAGTTGATCGCCTCGTGAGCGGCGTTAGGTCTCGTAAAATCGAGCTCCATGAGATCTTCCATTCTCTCGGAAGCAGTTGCGGAACAACCGGAATTGTGACCCCAAGAGCTCGACAACAAGGGTGCCGAGTTGGATTTGTTCGAGTTCGAGGAGTCCAAGACACCGGAGGGTAGCCGAGCGGCGATAACGTTCGCCAGGCGGCCGATTATTTCCGGCCTCTTGGAACGACTACCGACCGAGAAGGCGCGAACTCTGCTCGATTCTTGCTGCGCTATGTCGAGACGATTCTTGCGATGTCGGTTCGCGGGCTCGGGTCTCGAGCCCACCGAATAGGCGCGTGTCGGCCTAGCAGAGTTGTCCTCACCGGGCATCAGGTAACTCGTCACTTTGTCCAAATGGTATTCCGAAAATCGTAGATCGGTACTGGGCGTTCCCGAAGTTACGGAACAACTGCTACCGCCGTGCTGCGACATGTCGTCCGGAAAATGACCGTTGTGATTGTGATGTGACGAACTGTTGGACGGATCCATGTCGACGTAACCGTCGTCACCGACCGGCGCCATCGGCACGTAGCCTTCGGGCAACGTTGTTTCCTCGACGAGAGACGAGCCGCGCGAATGAGCGTGCTGCTGTACCCCACCACCGGTCGCCGGACTCATCGGCATGTAGGCAGACGTACCACCGCGACCGGGACTCGAACCGCAAGGACTGTACATCTCGACGTACGAACTCTGCTGCAATTATTTTTTTTCATTTATTAAGGGATCGTCGCAGTGTAAAGCAGGGTTGCAAATAATGCATTACTTTTTGTAATGCATCAGCGTTTTCATTACTCAGTACTTTACATTTTGTAATGAAAAAAAAAATTCATTACCCATTACATTATATTCAGTAATGTGAAAAATTTCCATTACTCATTACATTACATTTTGTAATGCAAACAATTGCCATTATGCATTACATTGAATTTTCTAATGTAAAAAAATGTCATTACTCATTGGATTAAATCTTGTAATGTAAAAAATAATCATTACTCATTACATTGGAATTTGTAATGTGAAATATTTTCATTACCCATTACAATGTAATGGGTAATGGAATTTTCTTACATTACAACGTTCGAGTAATGGGCAATGGAAATATTTTACATTACAAAATGTAATGTAATGAGTAATGGATTTTCTTTACATTATAAAATGTAATGTAAAGAGCAATGGAATTTTTTCCATTACAAAATATAAGGTAATGAGTAATGCAATTTGTTCACATTACTAATGCGATGCAATGTAAACAATTTCCATTGCCCTCTACAATGTAATGTGTAATGAAATTTTTTGTCATTACACATTACACATGACGGGTACCATCCACCTAGGTGGGTTGAAAAAAATATATTTTCCGAAAATATTTTTATTCGATAGTATCACCTTTTAGCTATATTCCCTGAAAATGTTATTGAAATATCCCTGAAATTGGATGAGCTTCAGCTTCTTACAGTCGGCCGGGCGAGCGATAGCAGCACCATACTTCAAATTTTAAACGCGTCTCTCCCCATACCTTGTTTTCAAAGTCGGTGGACATGATATCTCAAGCACCACTTGATGGTTTGTTTTTTAATTTACAGGACGTACGATGATAACCATTTAAAGGTCGTTGACTATCCCTCATTTTCAAAAGCGATCTTCACTTTCTAATTGTTACGTAAAAATGACGATTTTTTTTCATACATTTTGTACGCTCGAGTTTCAATTACTCGCCACGTGGTAAAAAATCATGATTTTAAAAAGCGACGATCGTCAACGACTTGTATTTATTGTTAACATGAATGATCTGTTTGGTTTTTAGATTTCGGATGGACTGTCTGAGCTGGAGAGTGTCCGCCGTCAAACGTCGAGAAAAAAGTTTTATCTGCCGGCGGCCATGTTTTTGTTTTTCCGTAATTTTTAGTGATCTTTTTTTAGAGTCTCAATATATGTACCTTTGTGTTTAAATAAATGGGTTTTTTTTCGACAACCGTTTCCAAAAAAAAATCGTTTTATGGCAATTTTTTTCAAGCCTCTGGGTAGCGATGTAGCCCCTTAATCGACGTTACTTCGACTAGAGACGCTCAGGCAAACAGGTACTGTGAACGTTTAGCCCCATGGGGTCGCTGAAGACCCCCACGGTAACATCAGCGGCGAGTAAAAAAAACTTCCTCGGCCTTTACGGATTAACAGTGGATTAAAAAAGTGTTATCTGTTGATCCTCCTGACAGAATGTATGAACGATTATAATTTACAGAGTAAGCTAGTAAATTCGTTTTAGCAATCATTGAGTTAAGGTATTACAATACTAATGTCCGAATTGTTAGATACGTTCTGTAGAACAATTAAACTTTCGATTAATTTACCAATCGAGAAGTCATGAATACGAAACAATTGCCAATTTGCAGATACTCAGTGTTCGTCGAGACGACTGATATTTCGGAAAAAATAAAATGAACACCCTCCGCTCTGTGAAGGAGCTTCGGGAGCGTTTCTTGGCTGCGAGAGTGAAGATGAAAATACAATGAGTTTTCGGCCGAATGCCAACCTCTTGCGAATGAAATGTAATGTAAAAACAAATTATCATTCCAATTCATAACAATGTTGGAAAATATCTTTAGGCCGGGAAATAATATCAATAGTTATCATTTTTATAACTAAGTATAAATATATTGAATTTTTATTCGAAAAAAAATAACCGATAGACTTGGAATCAGCGAAAGTTTCTGCCATCGGCACAGCCGTCTATCGCTAAGCCTCGTCGCCTGCGATACTATGTACGTTTTAAACAGCGTTATGGATTTTGAAATAACCGCTAGTTGATGCTTGGCTATGAGTTTATTATTCGACAGAGCCAGTTAACGTTTAAGGCCTTAGGCCACAATAACGGGTATGCAATCATGTGCGAATTTAACAATTTTTTTGGTATGAAAAAGTGATTTACTCAAAAAATGAATCACACGTCTATTTAGTATGAATATCAAACTGTTAGAAAATACATATATTTTTTTTCGATGTACAAAATGGCCGACTACTCGAAACTTCTTGATACAGTTTTTTCCAATCCACGTGACAAATAACTTCAACAATTTTCACTCGATTTACTTCAAATTTAAAAGTTATGTTTCTAATTGCATTTCGCAGAGAAGTACGTACGGAGTTTCTGATTAATCGAAAACTTTTCATTTTATGAGCAGTTTATGAGCAGTTACAACGAAATTTTTCACTAAAAATTAATTTCTTAAGTTCAAATACCTACAACTTTTGAATAAAACAATATTTTTTAAATTCCGTACGTACTTCCCTAGGTATTCTGATGTAGATTGACGAAAATTTTTGTTTTTTGTTCTAGGTAAAAAATTGCGGACGTTAAATGTCACGCCGCGGAGCGCCTAAAAAAGATAACAAAAGAAAATATTAGTAGTTGGCCATTTCGTACATCGAAATATATATATATATATATATATATATATATATATATATATATATATATATATATATATATATATATATATTCTAACAGCTTGATATTCATACCAAATAGATGTGTAATTAATTTTATGAGTGAATCGCTTTTTCATACGAAAACAAATTGTTAAATTCGCACATGATTTTATACCCGTTACCGTGGCCTAACCTACAAGTTTCGTTAATGTTCGAAAACATATCGTTTGCGCTCAAAGTTCACATGTTATTTCGAATATGATTAATGAACGAAGTAGAAAAGCCACTTAATTTTTTGACACATTCCTAACACTATACTCTGGGTTTGATCAGATTATTTAATTTTAAATTTCAATATTATTTTAGTTCCTACAGCCCTCTAACTAGTGTTTGCGATAATCGAAACTGAATATCACGATTTTAGTTTGAAAACTTTTTTCAACGTTTTTAACTTTTATTCCTTAGTTATTGACAATAATGATGTAATTTTTTCTCAAAAAATCGAAAAAAAGTAAACATTTTTTTTAATGATTGAAACACGATACCAAAAAAACTCGGTCAAGTCTTAGCCAATATTATCGATTTTAATTTTTTTTTAACTCGTTTTTTTGTGTTAGATCAACCG
Organism: Ophion ellenae; assembly: GCA_963210295.1. NCBI lineage: Eukaryota > Metazoa > Arthropoda > Insecta > Hymenoptera > Ichneumonidae > Ophion > Ophion ellenae. The sequence continues at coordinate 18,273,476 of OY723388.1, forward strand.
GGTGGCCAAAATCAAGTACACCGTTGAGTCCCTCACGGTTAAAGGTCCTTCACGAGATTGTGTATAACTTCTCCAATTATGAATGTATTAAATGAAATTTGGTACCCAACTTTGTTACTGTACATACAAATAAATGTCCGAGCGACTTTCCAAGCATCCTACTTAATGCTTCAAAATGAATTTTTTTAAATAACCCTGATTTTCGAGGTCGTGACCGTAGCCTAACCCTTTCAACCGACGAACAACGTCTACCTCTTCGTTTGCCCGAAATGTAATCCGTCTAGGAGAAAACTTGGCCGCAAGATTCTTACTGACTGGACATGTGATCCCTGTCCTTAAGGGGAGAACCTCCTCCAGATATCATTTTTTTTATTGCTTTAAAAATTCATTGAGTATCTGAAGAATATATTTCCAAAGTTTGAAGCCCAACAGAAAGTCCTAAAAGTCCCTAGGAAGTCAGCGAAGTGATGCCCTCCAAAAGTACCGACAGTAGGTAAACGAGCGCGCGCCCTTTGCGGCCTCTACCTTTTAATTTCTTAGCCGAACATGTTTGCTAGTTTACTTTTTCAATAATAGGGGGCACTTCCGACGATTGTAAAGAAAAATTCGGCCTGTGTAACCGTCGTTTTTCGTTTTCACACAAAAACAGAAAAATGCAGCCCAAATTCGTGATTTCCTATAAGAAGGCTTGCTTTATGACCGTGGCATCGCAGATTAAGCTTGGATAATTATAAATCACTCTAAACTCTACTTTTGAAGAACGAAAACTTCAATTGAGTTTTACGCGAAACGGGTTTTTTTTTCGTGCCGTGGAATATAACTCAAAAAGTAATGAACCAATCAACTTGAAATTTTGTACAGATATTAGTTAACTTATCGGCCTTTGCATAAACCTAAAATTTTGTATGAATTGTTATAATAAATATCGTTTTTAACGATTTGTTCATTAAAAAAGTGTTTTTCTTTCTTTTTGTCCTCAAATTTACCATTTTTTTCCCTAAATTTAGGTTCGTGCAAAGCGGAATGACTTATTTTGATTAAAAAAAAAAATTTAATGAGAAAAATTTCGTTGATTTTAGTTAACTATAAGGACCTGGGCGTTCCACGGCGCAACTAGGAGCCAAGTTCGAGTACCTCTAGAGTCGCATTTTGTTTTCTTTTGCACGCATGATTTTTTTTTGTATTCATTGGTACGTTAATATTATTGTGTAATTTGATTCATGGCAATAAAAGCTGTCAATTTTTTGCAAAAAATCATTGAAAAACCTAACGTCTGGAGGAAGTTGCCCCCTGAAGGACATTATAAAAATTGAATAAAAAACTCCTTTCGCATATCTGAACATTTATCATTCACTCGAGTGAAATCGGTGCTGAACGCTCGCAATCATTTCGCAACCGGAGGCCAATAAAGACTGGTCGCGTCCACCGTTTTACGTGACGGCGATTTACCATTGCTCCATAAAGAATGACGTTGAAGTTTTTCATCGTTGGAATGCAACGAAAATTAATTCTTTTAAATTAATCAAATATTTTCGTCCGATTTAGGCCGTAAAAATCGCCCAAACGTTTCTACGTATTCTTATTAGAAATGTACGACCTCAATTTGCAAAAAAAAAACGGCTCTGTATAAAGAGAAAAATCAAGAAATAAAAAAAATCGTTGCATTCCAACGATGCAAGCTTCAACGTCATCATAAAGAACGGTGGCAATTGCTCACCTGCGAGGGAGAGTGCGATTTGAAATTCAATGAGTATTTGTGTTGCGAATGAGCTCCCGACCAGGAGGCATAGTCGTCGGGATTTTCCTCAAGGATGACGGGCTCGTCGGGAGTCAACGAGTGACCGTATCTCGACGAGGTAGTTCCCTCCTCGAGTATATTGTCGGTGCCATCGTCCATGGAGAGTGACGAGCCGGCCGAGTCGGTCGAGCAGGCAACCGATGCCGGGCTAATAGGCATCGACGATACCGGCGGCGAGTAAGACAGTCCTCGTCCGTACATGGAGTGAGGCCTCGATACGTGGGGCGCCAAGTGGCCACTTCGCGGATGACCAAGAACGACGGGTGTCGGATGTCCCTCGCTGCTCGTTCGGGCCCTCGAAGGTAAACTGTCACACCTGTCGCGTCCCGTCGCGCCTGCGTGATCGGACATACAAGAAAATTGTAAACATCGCATCGCTCTGACCGTCTCGAACGGACGAAAGGAGAACGAGTCGCGTTTTAAGGTTGTTGTTGAAAATTGTTCGGCTGACTCGTCACTCTTGAAATAACTCGTACCCTCCCATTGCGTCATTCTTCGTCGACTGAATTCGAAGAATCGTCCAAGAATTTGCAATTGCCAAATTCGCGTCATTTTGCAAAGTACACCGAGTTCGGTCGCAAAATCAAAGTTTTACCGATATTGCGAACCTCTTTTTTTCGATAAATTGAGGGCCACGGAAAGCTTGGAGGTTATGTGCAGCATCGTACGAAAGTATCGCGCAATGTTGCACATAACCTCCAAGGATGCGCCGTTGCGCGCCCTCTAGCCGTTACATTTCGACCAACAACCTTACGTAGCGCCCTCGCGGACAGACATTGGAGGTAATGGCAGCGAGATAGGGAAAGAGCAACAAAACACACGAGGTAAAACGGAAGATTGCCGACACAGTCATTTTGCGAAGGCTGAAAGAAAAAAAAACGTTCCAGCATCCGAGCAGCGGGTTAGTCTCCGTTTTCTTCGCGAGGTTAATTTTTTTTTCATCATCCCCACGTTCGCGTCGTGCCTCGATTCTGGCAAGCCACGTGGCGCCAAAGGCTCCGAGAATGCGCATTTTCGCAGAATCCTGTACGGGACAACCGCGAAAATCGTACGAACGTGTACGACGTAACATGCAAGCAACGAAATCTACGAATTCTTGGCGCCAGGCGCGCCACGATTACCTGCGTCGAGGACCGAAACCTACGACCGAAATCAATAGAAACACACAAACACGCGCCACACATTCGACGTTCCTCTCGTCGACAGTTGTGTGACCCGTTCTTTTTTTTTTCTCGCGACGATTGCGCGATATCGGGCGACCAAGCAAAAGTCGACGCCCGGAAGTCACACGTCATGCGAGAAATGAAACTTTACGAAAAAAAAACCCTCCCACAAGCAAGCGAATTCTTATCTTTGAGAGCGACATTTCGTGCAGCCCTCACACCAAACCCCGCGCGACATGTTCGCGGCGCAAAAAAAAAGATAAAAAAAATTAATAAAGCAGCGGCGACACCGACGAAGAGATAGAGAGAAAAACGGAAGCTCCATGTTGTCTATTGTAAGATCGCGTCTTTCTCGACCTCCCTCTCTCTCTCTCTCTCTCTCTCTCTCTCTCTCTCTCTTCGTCTCCAGTATGTGTATGCGTGTGTGTATATGTGTGTATGCTCATTGCCAAGCGTGGTTTCGTAGGGTTAGAAATGTGTCCTCTCCGGGCTCTCATCGCGTGCGTTCAACGATTTAGTGTTTAATCGAATCTCGACAAAGTTGAAAAGAAATGAGAAGTGGAAAAACAAACTGGATCAAACGTTCGTCCAGTGAAGAAGTGAATAAGGCTGAGGTCTTTTTTGTTTTGTTTAACCAAATAAACGCATCATTCCAACTGAAATACATACAGCGTAAAACGGATCTTTTGGATGATTGCGTTTGATTGACTACAACGGCAGCTAACGGCAGCGACAGAGTTCTCTGATGCGATTTTGTCGCTGTTGTTGCCGTGTTCGGAGCTGTTGATGCTGTTGTTGTTGTTGTTGTTGTTGTTGTACTTGTTGTCATTGGTATTGTGGTTGGATATGCGGATTGGGAATTGTTCGTGGAATGGGAATGACTCGCGACCGAATGACGGCGCCGTTTTGCAGTGGCGGCACTGCTGCTGTTGCTGCCGACGATGGCGCTGTCGCTGCCAACCGCGTTAGCCCCGAAGTTTCCAGTTCCGGCAACAGCTGCAAACCATTCACCAGGCTATCCATGTAGCTCATCTACCATCTAAGCGCTCTCTTAAATATCGCCACCGTACTATCTCGTTGACAAAACAAATGGGCTCCTTTGCACACCAGGGGCTTCCTTTAGCAGTTCCCGATCAGCCTTCATATTCCAACAGGATGTAAGAATATGGAGTCTCGCAGGTTTTGAAACTGACCCTATTTTTGCGTGATGGAGGAATATAAGCTTGTATAAATATCATTCAAAGTGGATTAAACACGAAGAGTTTTTATTATTGTTAAGGTAATCCTATCGCCAGGCTTCAATACATAGGAATTACATAATTTTTTTTTTGAGCTTCACTAAATATATCAATAATCGACTCTGTGAGATTTCAGGGTAGGTTATCAACCTAATTACAGAGGAAAAGAATATTAAAATTGCGTATTTTTGTGAAAGAATTCCGGGACGGCATAGAAAAGACCAATTACCGGTCGCTACAAAAGTGTATACAGGGTATCCCAGAAGTAACGTACGCCCTTCTAGCATCTGGTAGGAAAAAAAAATCTGAGACGAAAAGACCTCAGTCATTTTTTGATCAGACGCATAGATAATTAATTATGAATTAAAATAAATAGCCAAACAGGTGCGCGCTACAGCGGAACGGCAGCGTAGAGGGGAGGGATAGGGGAATGCGTTGTACTTGCGTGCACCTGAAAATGTGTGCGGAGGGAAAATTCCGAAAGCACGTGTGCAAATGTGTAAGTGTGTGGGTGTGTGTGCGCGCGCGCGCGCGCGTGTGTGTGTGCGCGTGCGTGTGTGTGTGTGTGATTAAGTGTGTGAGTGTGCGTATGCAAGTGTGTACATGTGTGTGCGTGTGGGTGTGTGTGCGCGCGCGTGTGTGTGTGCGTGTGTGTGTGAGTGTGCATATGCAAGTGTGTACGTGTGTGTGTGTGTGTGTGTGTGTGTGTGTGTGTGTGTGTGTGTGTGTGTGTGTGTGTGTGTGTGCGTGCAAGTGTGTGACCTAGTGTGACTTGCACGCATGCTTTCGGAATTTTCCCTCTGCACGCAATTACAACGCATTCCCGTATCCCTCCCCTCTGCGCTGCCCTCCCGCTGTAGCGCGCACCTGATTGGCTATTTATTTTAATTCATAATTAATTATCTATGCGTCTGATCAAAAAATGACTGAGGACTTTTCGTCTCAGAATTTTTTTTCCTACCAGATGCTAGAAGGGCGTACGTTATTTCTGGGATACCCTGTATAACCTTGCGTGTGTACACTGGGTCTTTGAAGGAACAGTCTAAATTTGAAACTCAAATGTCCCTCTCATGCATAGAGGGCGGGCTTCGGCTACACCTCCCCCCCCTAAAAAATCTCGGTAGTAGTGGGCACTAAGGGCCCAAGGTACGCCCGGCTCTGGCAATTTACTTGCAAACGCCAGCCAGTGAGTCATGCCTGTTCCCTGAAAGGGTCAGTGTACACACGGCGTCGGTATTTTCGAATGTAAGTGAATGCAGCTTTTTTGCTTCCCTCGTAGTTTTTTTAAGTTTTTTTTCATGGCTGAAATCAATGTTTTATGTAATTTGATGTTGTTTCGGCTATTTTTTTACGGACTTTTATCTCAAAAACAATTTCTTTTTGTATTTTTAGCTTATAAGTCCGTTATTTTTCCCCATTTTTATAAAAAATAAAGTGTTGCTATATTATTTCTTGCTTTCTTTGCTTTCTTGCTTTTTGGTTTTTTTTTATTACTCCATGCTTTTTACTCAAATAAGTTTTTTCGTTCTAACAGTTTTTGAAGATGGGTGAAAGCAGTGCATCTCAGGTTATGTACAATTTACGCGACCGTCGCCATGACGTGTTGTACGATGAAGAAAGTTCAAATGAAGCCGATGGAGAAGAAGTTCATGAAGAAAACTAAAAAACAATGTATTCTTGTGCATCATGCGAAACGCCAGTTTGCGATGATCATCTAACGCACTTTTGCCACAATTGCGCACTGTAAATTCCTTTTTTGTCACTAATTATTATTAATATTTCATAATTGTTGTATTTGCAACAATAAAAACTCATTTCGGGCCGAATAATTAGCGTTCCGTTTATTATGCCGGAATCCGTACAATATTCCTACTTTCAGGTGCTTAAATGATTCAACTTTTTGGAGCCCACGCCAAAGACACTATGTTCTTTTGAAAGCTCACAGTCTAAGCTACAAGAGCATATAACCATTTTGTTAAAAATTTGTTTATTGTAGAGTTACGATTTTTTAAACAAAATTCTGTTTTTTCCGCTTTTTCCACTATTGTTCAATTTTTATTAACAACGGTTTTGAACTTATGACTTTGGCAACTTCTGGGCCATGTAGTAGACATTTCAAGAAGTAACCCAGAATTTTTTTAGATTTTTTGAAATCCTAGAAAACTGAAAACCCGGCTGTTCCCTAAAGGACCCAGTGTACACACCGTGTCTCGAAAAATATAGTGTACACACGCACGAATAATAGTGGGAATCCGTCAGATTCTTTAAACAAATCGGATTTACATGCTCAACAGATGTAGTAAACCAAATCTCCCGGAGAAAATTACGCTTATTGACCTATTTCTTATGTAATATCAAGTTTAATTTGAACTTCCGGTATTGGATTTATTACCACTTGCTACGATAAAGAGACAGCAAGGCAACACCTGACTACAGTCCTAACCTCATCTCACTCATTCGAATGTCCACACATTTCATTTTTAACCGACATATTTCGCCGACACAAATTTTCCACGCTTTTTACCAGTCGTGGCTCGAATACAATGCTTTATATTTCCCGCACCTGACATTGTTGTGACAGATCGACGGTGAAAAGCATGGAGATTGAGGTTGAGTAAAAAGAAACGGAGATAGAATCAATGTTGCCGAATATCAAATCTAGAAATACTGCGCGAATCTGGGGAAAAACTGTTTTTTCATTTTTCTAATTAAACGTGAACTTTCTTTAAGGGGTTACCCCCACTTGCGATTTTGGAAAAATCGATTTTTTTTATTGCATTTTTTTGAAGTATAAGTATCTGAGAATATGTCCTGAAAATTTCAAGTCGATCCGAAAAAAATTGACTGAGATATGAGCGTTGAAAGACAAGAATCCGCGTTGAAGAGCGTTGAAAGAGAAACTTTAAACGCGTTTTTTTCAAAATGGCATTTCTGAAGTCGGTGACCAAGATTACTCGAACACTAATGAACCGATCTTCTTGAAATTTTGCAGGCTTATTTAATACATAAAAATGTAGTCTTTAATCGTTCGATTTTTTTTCCGAAAAAAATGGCCGTTTTATAGCCAAAAAACGGCCGTTTTTTTCGTTAAAATCGAACCATTAACTTTGACTGTCCGCCATTTTGTGAAAAATGAATATTTTTTAAAATCCTTCGATTAAAGACTAGTTTACACTTATATTTGACTAAATCCATCCGCATTTTTTTCTTCAGATGATCCACTTCGCCGCAATGTTGGTCACCGCAAACCGTGTATATAAAAACATTATTTCACTGACGGTTATTTGCCACTAAACAATGTAATATTTTCCAATAAAAAAATTACTGAAAGTTCTTCAAGATGTGTTCTTTAAGATGGTATATTGATCGATTAAAAAAGTTTTGTAGTTGTCTTTAAAAAAATGCATGAAAAAGTTGTTTTGCGCTACAAGTAGGGGTAACGCCTTAAACAGTTTATACATGGAAAATTTTACTTTTTACAAATTATTTTTCTTCGCATATGTAAAAAATATAAATTGTACAAGTCTCAAGTATGATCAGTGATATGACTAGTGTGAAGCGATAGGATTACCTTAAATGAGAAATCTCTTTTACGGAGATCTATATAATTCAATCATTTTAGAAACCGAAACTTGTGGAGTCTTTTTCCATTTAGGCAGTTTCTTTATTCTCTGGAGACACATTGCTTGCCAAAGAGAACAGACGTTCGAAAGACACATCGCATCATTTTACCGCCGCATGTAGCAGGTTTGCAGGAATTCATTTTTTTTTAATAAGCAACCCACCCTCGCTGCTGGCGGTGCGAATTGATCCTAACATTGACAAGTGTTGATAAATCTTCCTGGATTGTCGCGGAATTCTTTTTTTCTTCACGAGGATTCACGAAGAAATGTAAAACCCTTGAGAATGTTAAATTCAGTCAATTACGGAAATACTGTGGCTGCTCAACATCAATGGAAAGGCTTATGCGATTACGACACCCTTCTCGTAAACGCATAAGACTAAAAACAAACCTAAGTTGAATTGAGGGGCCTGTGTAAGCTTGAAATTTTAAAAATATGATTTTTTATTACATTTTTGTAGTCGAGAGTCTTAAATTTGATATGTAACAAAGATTTTGTAAAATCTCCAACAACTGATCGAGTTATGACGATTTTTGTGAAGAGCCAGAATGTGCAAAATCCCACTGCGATTTATCTTTTTATATTTTGTGTTTTTTTTTCTCGAAATTTTGTTTTATAAAACGGTCTACGTCGTATCTCTTATTCGAATTCGGACAGAGCATAGTTTATAATATTTTATATCGTATCACAGGATGATTATTACATATGATTACCCATTTGTGAACAACAAACTATTGAAGTCGTTTTTTTTTGGTCGAAAATCAGACTTGTTTTCCTGCAGCTTGGCATTTACGTGATTTATGAAATTTCAGAAAAGTATCCGGTCGTCGAGAGTTCTATTGTTATACTAAAAACACATGTTTTATTTTTCATTTCGAGTTAGCCGAGTTGCCAGAATCGCCTACACCGACTGGCCATGCACTACTTTCTTTCAGTAATAATAACTTCATTGTTTATCATATCGTTCAATAAAAAAGACTCATTCTTGCCAAGATTGCATATTTAATTGCGTGCAAAAACCCGACCTCGTAATTCCAGTACTCTCATCAGAGAAAAATACTTAAAATCGATATATTTTTGGACGCTCAACTTATAGAGACCCGTTAGGGATCTTCTCACTTTCGACGCTAAAACAGCCTATTTTCATCATTTTTTTTATAAGTTTATATTATAGATATTGATATATAAAAGTTGTTACACTTAATAAATACACTTTCTAAATACAAAAAAAAATCTTTTTATGTATTTATGTGACCCAAACAAATTTTAAACGTTTTTTTTTTGTCGAAACAACGTTTTGCGACGGTTTGTTGATAAAATCTTCGAAACTACTGAACTGACCCTTATGACATTTTAACCACATATTCTTTACAACTATAGCGCATATCAAGGATTTTTTTTAAATTTTGATATTTACTATTTTTTGCCAAAAACGGTGAAAAAACACGTTTTTTTGTTTGTTTTTCGAAAAATGTCGGCCATTTTGTTATTTTTGCATATATCAGAAATCGTATGATATGCGCAATAGCCATTAACGTACTGAATCTAAAACCGTTAATTTTTTTGTTTCGAATGATCCATCTCCGAGATTTCATCAATAGCGCAGACCTACAATTTTTTTAGGACATTTTTTAACTACCATTTTCGTCTAAAAATAGTAGCTTAGATAAATACAAAAAAAATTTAATGTATTTCGAAAGTGTATTTATTAAGTGTAACAACTTTTATATCAATAACTATAATATAAACCTATCAAAAAAAAATAATGAGAATAGCCTTTTTAGCGTCTAAAGTGAGAAGACCCCTTAATATTCTGACTTCGGAGATGTCAAGTTTTGAAGTAGGCCTTCACGAGCAGTTTAAAGGGGCGAAGTTTCAATATTTTAGTAGCTTCAACGTGCTATTGACGTTATGCTAGTAACTTACTCGTTACCAAAATACTGATACTCTTAACTGCCCACGAAATGATACGTTAACCCACACAGACCCCAGGATGCGGAATATAGATGGCGAACGAGACGGATTAAGGGTACAAATTATTTACATAAAAGGTTTGAATGAATGGCGGTCTTAAGTACAGGTCTGAAAACTCCGCTGGATGGGTAAAGTCGTTAGGCGGAGACGTTTAATTTCTGTATTGGTTGCTAGCGTCGAAATTATCGTTTTTGTTATTGTAGGATACGAAACGGCGGGGTGACGGATAAAGTTATCGATAAGCATGAACGGTATCGAATTACAGGCTGTGTGATTCAAGGGAGGAGATACCTTTCGGCGAGTAATTTTTTTTTTCGTGACTTTCTTTTAAGGAAAGATTTCTTCACCTTCTTTCAGACTTAGGGTATGTTTCATTACTACTTTTGGCTGCTACATGGTATTTTTTTCATTAATCTGTAAAAATGGCGGACGTATGGCACAGCCTTTTAAACTGCATTTTCAAAACTGGCGTGACTATAACTAAACAACTAATCGACCGAGTCTGATGAAATTTGGTATAAATCTTTCTAACCTTATTGTCGTAAATGATGATCGTAAATGTTTTTGACAATAAGAGAAAAATCATTTTTTTATTGCAAAATGTAGCATATTTTTTCGGAAAATTCAATCTTTTTGTTTAATCGATTTTCAACATCTCTCACTTTTTCTTGGTTCACGTTCTGTGTATAAGTGTTAATGAAAGAAAAATCTTCGTTGTTTTTTTTTCTCGGATTAATACCGCCGACGCTTCCTGTCACGTCGCCTGACAAGATTCGCCGCAACTCGGTTAAACGACCGTGCCGTAACTACGCCAATTTTGAAGGGAAATTAAAAAAAAAGTAATTTAACAACCAAAAACAAAAAAAAACCCAGCGAGGGGCAGGGTACGCCCAGGGTACCCCTAGGAGGGGCTGCCCCTCCTGGAAGAAAAAATAAGTCTATTATCTATTGCCCCCCTCTTCTGCGAAACTAATATGAGCCCCCCTCTTAACTTAGATCGCGCCCTTGGCCAAAAGTGGTAAGAAAACGTTCCCTAAGTCTAAAAAATGGTGAAGAATCCTTTCCTATTTGAAAAAAAATCATGAATGTCAGCAATTTTTTCCTCGCCAAAAGGTATTTCCACCTCTCCCTTAAGTGTTTACACAGTCGTTAGGTATGATTCCTATGATCTAAAAATAAAAATTAAAAAAGACTAAAAATTAAAAAAAAAAATAAAGACTAAAAATTAAAAAAGTATATATATAAAATGAACACGAGCTTTTATCTTTGTATTCAAACTTTTACTCGCCATTACCTTCTACTGGCAAACATTTTCTTTAAATTCTTGTCAGGTTCATTTTATTTCCATTAGAAGTGCAAAAAATAAATTAAATAACAATCCGAATCCACCATTCATATTGTATGTCTTGAAGTTTTTCGTTCTTCAGTATAACTAAAGTGGATGAAGTATACAGTTATCAATAAATGAATAATAAATGAGAATAAATTCATGTTATTTCAATTTGATCAATTGCTTTTTCGAATTTAGTTTCAGAGCTTTCACGGCTTTCGACGTTATTACAAAAGTTTCTGGCTTCTAATCTATGACGGTATATACATTTAGACGGGAAAAAATTAGCAATTTTGAGAGGTTTTTTAAACTAAGAAATAATGATCCTTCCAAATTCTTCTAATTCTAATTTAATTCTTCTAAATAATTTATCAAAACAGTTCAACAGTATATTCAAGTATACAACACCATTTTTTAAATTCATATATCATAAAAATGGCGGAGCTGTGGCAGAGTGTTACAGCAAGGTTGCCGAGGGAGTTGCCAATTGGCGTGCAATCTAGCTTTCCGTAGATTCAGATTCACAAAAAAATTCAAAAAAATGTTCTGTTGGAACATGCATAGTTTCCATTTAACAGTAATGAAAATTAAGGAAATGCAAATTTAAGAGAGTGGCATACATTTACGAAAGAGGAACATTACACGCAACGTTACTGTACAATTTGGATTAAAAATGTATTTTTTCTGATTTTTCAGATACAATTTTCGTTAAGTGGAAGGTATTAATATTATTAAGGCGAGGTACCTGAGTAAACGGTGAGAAAAACAGATAAACTTCGCGAATTTTTATCTCAAGAACTAATGTTTCGATTGGATCCGGCGTTTTTTACTGGAAGATATGTACATTGAGGTATGTTTAGGATTAAAAAAAAATAAATTCGTTTACTGGAAGCGATTCAAACGCGATTATCTCGAAACATAATTTTCAAAGTCGGTGCCAGATGTATCTCGAAAACGGTTTGTCCGATTTTGTCCAAATTTGGATACAATATTCTTCGATAGTTTTTCTCGTTCGCCACGTAGGGGTTTTTCATTTGACTGAACCATTGCTTTTTCATGCAATGTGAAAAACGAATGTTAAATTAAAACGGTCGCAATTCCGTCAAAAATGAAAATATTCAAAAAACAATCCCACGTGGCGAACGCAAAAAACTATCGAAGAATATTGTATCCAAATTTGGACAAAATCGGACAAGCCGTTTTCGAGATACATCTGGTGTCACGTGCGACGTTATTCTCCGATTTCTTTTTGACCAGCACACACATAATTGTACACGTGCGAGAAGCAATAGAGCCAGCTATTTTTATTTTTCCCCGCAACCAAAAATATAAGCGTTCGAGAAACCTATCACAATTGTATTGCTTCTGACACTCCATGGACGCGTGCATCACAGACCATAGCGAAGATATACTCTTTCCTTGTTTATCAACTGGGCACAATACCTAATGCATGTATTTTCGTGTAGCGAGCCGCTCTTCTATTTTTCCCGCTCTGCACGAGAGCAGTAATAAAAGTTTTCCGGCCGGAGCCTCAAGGCGTTACCCCCACTTGTAGCGCAAAAAAAGGCCTTTTTCATGATTTTTTTTAAAGAAAACTGCAAAACTTTTTTAATCGATCAATATACCATCTTAAAGAACACATCTTGAAGAACTTTCAGTGATTTTTTTATTGAAAAATATTACATTGTTTAGTGGCAAATGGCCGTCAATGAAATAATGTTTTTATATACACGGTTTGCGGTGACCAACATTGCGGCGAAGTGGATCATCTGAAGAAAAAAATGCGGATGGATTTGGTCAAATATAAGTATAAACTAGTCTTTAATCGAAGGATTTTAAAAAATATTCATTTTTCACAAAATGGCGGACAGTCAAAGTTAATGGTTCGATTTTAACGGAAAAAAAACGGCCGTTTTTTGGCTATAAAACGGCCATTTGTTTTCGAAAAAAAAAATCGAACGATTAAAGACTACATTTTTATGTATTACATAAGCCTGCAAAATTTCAAGAAGATCGGTTCATTAGCGTTCGAGTAATCTTGGTCACCGACTTCAGAAATGCCATTTTGAGAAAAACGCGTTTAAAGTTTCTCTTTCAACGCTCTTCAACGCGGATTCTTCTCTTTCAATGCTCATATCTCAGTCAATTTTGTTCGGATCGACTTGAAATTTTCAGGACATATTCTCAGATACTTATACTTTAAAAAAATGCAATAAAAAAAATCGATTTTTTTCAAAATCGCAAGTGGGGGTAACCCCTCAAGCCCTATGATAGGGATCGGCAAGGCCACATGGTAGGGATCCAAAATATCCACCCGTTATTGCTTCTCAGAGGAGGTCGAACTCTCGGATATTAGACGAAAAATAGTTCTCCTCTGTGTCCAAATTAAGAGGGTAGCCCTTCTGGCAAAGTTATCTCGCCCTTATAAAACCTCCTTGTCTCGACGACAAGCGCGAAGTATAGCCGAAGTTTTTAACGCCGATACACTGTTCGTAATCCAGGTCTTCCGTAGAAGAGAGTGATCCGACAAAAGGGTCAAACGACCAAATACTTCGTTTACAATTTATTGTTAATCCGCGACCAGATCTCTAGAAGATTGTGAGAGTACGCGTGTGTGTTTAACGAAATATTCAACGAAAGCAAGAATACGTTATTGTAAAGCGACGACACCCCTCCCCTGATTGTCAAAGGTATTTATCACATTATAAAATTTACTTGGAATGTACCAATGTATTATTTCATCGAGTGTTTATTAAACAATTGTGTGACTCAAGACATTGACGTCCCTTTATCACCAATTTCCGAAATCCATAAAAGAAACAAGACCTCTCGAGGTCTCACAGCAAACGTTCCCACATAATTATTATCCCGAAGAGCGCTCGTGACTCATTAGGGTAGTAATCAGAGTAAAGCGTTTACCGCTCGACGCTTATAACTCTGAATATATATATTTTCTAAACGGCTTCGGACGTAACACTGGCACCGACTTTGAAAACTATGTTCCGAGATAATCGCGTTCGAATCGCTTCCAGTCAACGAATTTATTTTTCAAAATTCCTAAACATACCTCAATGAACATATTTTCCAATGTAAAAAAACTCGGATCGAATCGAAACATTAGTTTTTGAGATAAAAATTCCCGAAGTTTACCGGTTTTTCTCGCCGTTCACTCAGGTACCTCCCCTTAATATTTTTACCAAGTGTCAATTCAATCGGCTCAATAGTTGTCGAGTAATCCTGCACGCCAATTTTGAAAATTCCGTTTCAAGGGACATTTCACTCAAGGACCTCACTTTGACGCTACAAAAATACTATTTTCATGCATTTTTTTGATAGGTTTATGCTATAGATATTTATATAAAAGTTCTTACACTTAATAAACACACTTTTGGAATACACAGACATTTTTTTGAATGTATTTATGTAACCCAAACAAATTTTAAACGCGTTCTTCTCGAAACAACGTTTTTCGACGGCTTGTTGATAAAATATTCGAAACTATTGAACCGATCCTTAGGAAATTTAAACCACATATTCTTTACAACTATAGCGATAGCGCATATCAAGGATTTTTTTAAATTTTGATATATACTATTTTTTGCTAAAAAGGGAGAAAGAAACACGTTTTTTTTGTTTTTTTCGGAAAATGTCCGCCATTTTGTTATTTTTGCATATATCAAAAATTGTATGATATGAGCTATAGCCATTAACATACTGAATCTAAAACCGATTGATTTTTTTGTTTCGGATGATCCATCTCCGAGATTTCTCAACAGCGCAGACCTACCATTTTTTAGGAAATTTTTTTAACTACCATTTTGTTATAAATAGTTACTTTAATACATTTTTTTTAAATATAATTCGAAAGTGTATTTATTAAGTGTAACAACTTTTATATCAATATGTATAATATAAACGTATCAAAAAATTCATGAAAGTAGCCTTTTTAGCGTCTAAAGTGAGAAGACCCCTTAAGAAAACGCGTTTAAAGGAAAAAAAGAAAACGATTTTTTTATCGTTATAAACGTATATCCCGCCTCAAGGCGAAGTAGAAAGTGTACCACGTTACATATAAGTACGAGAGAGATAGCTAACATATTTTAAAAGAGATTTAGCAAAAATGAGTAATGTTTAGGGCAAAAGAAAACCGTCAAGCTCTGCGTCAGGAAATTCTTCAAAGCCTGATGCTTTGTTTTTTCTTCAAAGAAGATAACCATCCATGGGAAAACTGGATTGGAAAATTTGTGAGGTTAAGTTGACCTTGCACATGCCCTTGAGGCCATGTATCGCACGCTGCGAGTTGCGACGCGATCACGACGGTATTGCAGAAATCGTAGTTTCAGGCTACGAGCCGCCGCAAACTACCGCCAGATGTCGCAGCAATCGTCTGCTACTTAACTACAGCAGAGTCGCGGCCGAATTGGCGCCGGTTGCTGCAAGTCCATGTGTGTATCCGTATGCATGGGTGCACGTTCGGCACGCGGAATCGCCGCCAGTGGAAAAACTGATACACTACATTTTTACAATTTTCGATAATATTTCGAGCTTCTTTGGTACAGTTATGCTAGTTTCACGTCGAAAACACGAAATTCCAATTTTCATCTTTCCACGAATTTCCATTAAAAACAACGCTCAAAATGTGTTTTTTCACTGTCGTGAGCCCACGATCTTGCAGTGCGCATGAATTCGATGCGTCGGTTAGTAATTCACAATGCATCCTACGGTAACAACAATCAGTAATCTTTTTCCAAAATTTGGCGTAATGTCGACCGTCAGGCTCTTGCAGCAACATTATCGCATGTACACGATAAATTTCATCGTAATTGATTGTTTGGTCAAAACCGCGGTTCGAAATTTCGAAGCGGTCGAAGCGTGCGATACATGGCCCCAATGGCAACATATGTCTCCCGTTTTCGAGGTTATGTAGATTGGCTTTGGCAGCTGGAGATTAGACTGCAGCGCCGCATTGCGGCAACTCTGGGGGAATAATAAATCTTCCTCAATAATAGACCTACCCCGCCGTGCGGAATCGATGTAGTTTCCAGATCTGCATGTAAGCCCGTAGATCGAATCATCGTGATATGCACGAAGGTGATCCGATGAAACGCTGGGAGAATGTAAGCTTAAGCATTAAGGGATAACACCACACTAGGATTTTGGAAAAAACGTTTTTTTTTGCTCCAAAAATACTTTGGGGTCATTGAATCAATATGCAATTGGTCCTGTAGCGAATTTTTTTTTTAAGGTTCAATTCTCGATTTTTCCGCAGCGCCTCGGACTTTTTTCAGACAACTTTAAACGCGTTTTTCTCGAAAACACTTTTTTCAAAAAAGAGGACGGATTACTCGAACATCTATGCATGGATCGATTTGGAATGTTGATAGTAGCTTCACAATTACATTCTCTATGGGTAAGATTTTCTATGGGTAAGATTCTCTATGGGTAAGATTTAAGCCACTTGTGCTTAAATCTAAACTTTTTTTTATAAACGATTTACTACTAGATTTTGGGGCGAAAAATCGATTTATTTTTTCAAAGTGCGTCATTATTTAAAAATTAAAAAAAAAATATCCCTCCGTAGTCTCATAGCTAATAATATTTAGATTATAATTTTTTTTATTTTTGTTCCAGGTCCTATACTTTACGAGAAAATCGTCCTCCCGTGAAGCTATTTGTAAAAAACACATTTTTCAAGATGTGCTCTGTCGCCGCCATTTTGTATGAAAATTGCAATAAATTTTTTTTCAATACTTCAATACGTGTTAACTAAACCCTCTCAAAACAAATCCTATTCCTTTTTTCATACTCCCAAAATAATTTGTCAGAGTTAGGCCTTGTTTTCTGCCGCTAGAGTGGTGTTACCCCTTTAAAAAAGGGAGACAGAACAGTGATGTAGGGTTTGAGAATGAATCGCGAACGGGGGAGCGGGGGAGATGAATTACCGACGAATTACCAAAACATTTTGACCCCTCGACTGACATCACAGGCATATTTAAATCAGCGAAATTACGGTATACAGCAAGAACTTGACATCCAACTGCAACGATTACACAAAAGCCACGTTGAATTGGCGCGAAAAAAGCACACAAGCTAAGTTTCCACGTATATCATTAGAAATCGGAAGAGCAGCGAAGCGACACCTTCGCTAAAAACCGTCAACTACCATCACCCATATTTTTGGTGCCATTTACAAGCCCTGTGGCATGAGAATACGAAAATTGTTGGAGCTTTCCGCCACCAGGCAGCGCATTGATAATTCGCGTCCCCGAAACGATATCGAAAGCTGGGATCGTTGATATTTTGGTTCATTGAGGAGAGGGAGCGCGCGCGCGCGCGCGCGTAATAGAGAGCGCGAAAGAGAGTATAGAATGCAGTTACATAATAATACAGGAAGCATAACAAGACTGTCGTGACAGAGAACAGACCCGTAAGTGTATTGGAGGAGGAGGTACTCTGTGATTGGCTACACTGTGAGGGGGCGGATGTAGTGACGTTTTGCTCCCGCAACGGATCCATCTGTTCCTTGGTGTTCCTCTGTTCCTCTGTAAAGCCCGCAACCCACGTGTTTTATAATACTCCCTACATTCGTAAAACCATTTTCTTCACGAGGGCGTACAAACGTAATTACGTACAGATATACGAATAAACCTTACTGAACGACGAAGAAAAAAACGTGAAGAAATTAAAAGAAAAAAAAACGTAAAAACAAAATAACAATGCGGGGGGGGGGGGGGGATACAAGGTAGCTTGTAAGAGCGGTATCTAATCGTGGCAGTGATTAGCAGCTGTGTTTGACTTGTGGCGTTGTTTGCTTCGCGAAATATAATGAATTCGATGGAAATTTCGTTGCGTCATGAGGCGCAATCTCGCTGCTTCTAGCGTTTTTTTTACCATGAATCACTGACGCGCTTGGCTTGTTGTTATTGTTATTTCAGATCAAACCGTACTCGATGCCGATGTAAACAACGGAAAAGCTAGCTTTGCACTATAATGTGTAGTAGCGTGACTCAGTGATGACGAAAGTCCCGCTCATTATGAACGAGCGAAATTTGTACCGGGCTCGCAAAATAAAAAAAACAGCAACAAACCACAATTGTACGTCTACATCTCGGGAAAAAAACGAGCAGTTCAACGATAACCGCGATGATAATGATGAATTCTTGTGTATCTCGACGAGATAAATCGAAAGTAAAGAATACAATTTTTTGATATCGATATTCGTTCGAGATATCGAATTTTTAAATACATTTTTTTAGATAATATAGTAAATCTGTCGAATTACACACACACACACACACACACACACACAGACACACACACAGACACACAGACACACAGACACACAGACACACAGACACACACACAGACCCACAGACACACACACACACACACACACACACACACACACACACACACACACACACACACACACACACACACACACACACACACACACACACACACACACACACACACACACACACACACACACACACACACACACACACACACACACACACACACACACACACACACACACACACACACACACACACACACACACACACACACACACACACACACACACACACACACACACACACACACACACACACACACACACACACACACACACACACACACACACACACACACACACACACACACACACACACACACACACACACACACACACACACACACACACACACACACACACACACACACACACACACACACACACACACACACACACACACACACACACACACACACACACACACACACACACACACACACACACACACGCGCGCGCACGCGCACGCACGCACGCACGCACGCACGCACGCACGCACGCACGCACGCACGCACGCACGCACACACACACACACACACACACACACACACACGCGCACGCACGCACGCACGCACGCACGCACGCACGCACGCACGCACGCACGCACGCACGCACGCACGCACGCACACACACACACACACACACACACACAATTCGAGATCTCGAAAACTAATATCAATATGGAAAACTGTATTCTTCACTTTCGATTTGTCTCGTCGAGATACACAAGAATCCGGCATTCAATTGCGACGCCACGGTTATCGTAGAATCCCCAAAAAATGAAACTCTGTCGAGATCTGCGTGTCTTTCGTTGTCGGACGTTTTTTCGGTTGTTTTTTCCTTGAAGGAGGGCTCGAATCAATGTGAGTGCTCCTTCACACGTGATGACAGACGAAATAAGAGCACTGGCACACACGGACACACGTGGAGGGGACGTGAATAATGGGGGGAAAAAAAGAAGACGAGCTTAGGGGTAGAGGACGATTTCCTCGAGACGCGACATGAAAATTCGTTTTTCACTTACCGAGCGGCGAAAAACCGTGAAGCTTGGCGCCGGTGTGCCTCCGTTGGAGAACAGAAATCGGCTTGCTGGCCTCGTTCGCCGAGGAACTTCGACCTCTCTGACGGGGGCCTACGTCGTCCTTGTTGGAGTTGGGACCGATTGCGTTGTTCGAGCTGCTACCGCTACTCATCGCGTTCAGGATCGCCGAGTGCATGTTGGACGCTATGTTGTTGTCCTCCGCCTCCATCCACAAGTCACCACCTCCGGTTATCGCTGATCTGCCCACTTCCATGTAAAATATTCGCTCCATGCAGCCACATCGACGAATGGAAACCAACTGTGAACAAAATTTGAATGAGGTTTTTTTTTGGTAGAGAAGATATACTTCCAAAGTGCTTGCGCATTTGATTTCGCTCGTGAAAATTCCGACACGAGCAAGTCGGATTTCGTAAATTCGCTTCCTAGTTAAATCTTTAAACGCGTTTTTCCTGAAATGAGATTTTTTAAATTTGCTGACATTGTAACTCAAAGAGCAATTAGGCGATTGACTTGAAATTTGAACTCAGTACTCTTGAATATATTCACTCCACAATGACGTAGGATATTTTTGATTGGATAAAAATTGACTATTTGGCATTGAAAAAAACGACTATTTTATAGGCAAGAAAACCGACTTTTTTTCATGGCTACGCCATTTTGTTAAATTTTGATATTTTTCGAAAATCCTACGTCATTGTACAGGAAATACCTTCCAGTTTAACGACACTTTTTCCTTTTTCGGTTTCAGCTACTCAATCGACCGGAATCATGTCAGCAGTGGAGGAACTTTTTTTTGCGCCTCCGAAGGCAGCGTAAAGTCGCTTGGATCTCAATATTTTTTTATGAAAAAAATTATGTAATATAGTTCAAATATAGCCAAATATATTCTTAATTTTCCGAAACATTTAATTGAGTATTTTTGTTCCAAAAAATTCCTGAAAATTACCCAAATTTTCAGCGTTCACCTGGTATAGCCCCTTAAGGAGTCTTCTCACTTTAGACGCTAAAAAGGCTATTTTCATGAATTTTTTCGATAGGTTTATATTATAGATATTGATATAAAACTTGTTACACTTCATAAATATACTTTCAAAATACATTTTAAAAAATGTGTTTTTATTTATCCAAGTCACTATTTATAGACAAAAATGGTAGTTAAAAAATTTCCTGAAAAAAATTTAGGTCTGCGCTGTTGATGAAATCTCGGAGATGGATCATCCGAAACAAAAAGATCAAACGGTTTTAGATTCAGTATGTTAATGGCTATAGCGCATATCATGCGATTTTTTATATGTGCAAAAATAACAAAATCGCGGACATTTTTCGAAAAAAACTAAAAAAGGTGTTTTTCCACCGTTTTTGGCAAAGAAAAATAGTAAATATTAAAATTTCAAAAAAAATATTGATATGCGATATAGCTATAGTTGTAAAGAATATGTGATTAACATTTCATGAAGATCGGTTCAGTAGTTTCGAAGATTATATCAACAAGCCGTCAAAAAACGTTGTTTCTCGAAAAACGCGTTTAAAGTTTCTTTGGATTACATAAATACATTTGAAAAAAAAATGTATGTAATTCGAAAGTGTATTTATCAAGTGCAACAACTTTTATATCAATATCTATAATATGAACCTATCATAAAAATGCATGCAAATAGCCTTTTTTAGCGTCCAGAAATGCATCCAGACATGTCAAATTTCGAGAGAGTAATAGCGTAAAGAGACTGCTTTCTGAAAACTCGAACGTTCTCAAGGAGTTTTGGGACCGTTTCTTGGGTGCGAGAGTTGAGATGAAAATACAATGAGCTTTCGACAGGATGCCATCCTCTTGCGAAACAAATGGCATGTGAAAATAAATTATTATTGGCAAATTTTCAATTTATAATATTGTTGAAATTTCATTCTTAGCCGCGAAATTATATTAATAGTTATAACTTTGGCAATTAAAGATGAATATAATAAAATTTTATTAAAAAAAAATATCGATAGAATCGTCAACATTTTCTGCCGGTAGCACGACTATCCCGACTATCGCCAAAGCGTCATCGGCTGTAATACTGTGTACGTTTTAAGGGGTTATATACAGATAAAAATTTGGAAAAATCGTTTTTTTAATATTTGTTTCGCAATGTACATATATTTAAGTACACACACAGAAAATTTCTTGTCAATCCGGCGAATATTCTCGAAGTTACACGCACATTTGTAATGACGTGTCAGAGCGTTCGAAAGTGCTTTTGAAATGTTAAACGCGTTTGTCTCAAAACTGTGTTTTTAAAGTCGGAGAGCAAGATTTTTCGGAAACGGTTGAACCGATCAGTCTCAAATTTTAACTCAATCTTTTCAAGTACATTTTTTAGTATTTATTCGAAGGTTTTTTCTCACCGATAAATATTTTCCATTTTATAAGCAATTTATTATTTGTATTATTTTGCTTATTCCTTCGATCAATTACAAGATAATCTATTAGATTAACGAAATATTTTTGGTTTTTTCATTTTAGATGATCCAGTCCAGAGATTGACGAACCTCGTAATTTCGGAACATTAAAATTAGGAATTTTAAACCGTCGGCGCATTCAAAGTTCGGAATTTCAACCCGCTCCCCTTTTTTTTGAGTATGATTAGTGAACGAAGTAGAGAAAACGCTCCATTTTTTAACGCGACATTCCTAACTCTATATTCACGGTTTTCATGGTTTTTTAAATTTACATCTTAATATTATTTCGGTCCCCACAGCGCTATGCCATGTGTTCACGAGGTGTCATGTTTATTACCATTAAATAAAGGTTCAAAAAGGATAAAGGTTCAACTTGAACATTACAAATATACGACACCATGTTGTGAAACTGATTAATTTTCCGTCAGTTATTGCACCATCTTGAGAGTTATTGCACTCTCTCGTACAAATTTCAATCGAATCTCAATATTTCGATTTTAGTCCCCAAACTCCTTAAAAACCCGAAACCCTCAACGATTTTGTCAAAATTGAACCCCGACATATACCGCATCACACACTAGTTTGTTAAGAGTGCCAAAACCTACAGTTAATTGAAATCACAGCAGAATGTAAGTACATTACAGTAAGCGGAGTATATGCAATTTTGAAAACCTACAGCGTAAAAATCTTTCTTTTCCCTGAAAATGTATACTTCTTGAAAGTCTCGAATGTTGCGGAAACTTTCGCAAAATTGAATGTCAATATACCGCCTCCACGTTCATAAATACAAGCCTGGAAACTTGTAGGGTGGGGCGTGACTCAGATACTGAGGCAAAGTGGTAGTTCACGCTTCTGCTACCTGAAGCGCTGCTACCTTGGGGTGAGCCAATGAAAAGCAGGTCCAAACAGCTCCGTAATGGCGCCGATTTTTCGGAATAAGGAATATTTTTCAGAGTAATATGATTGGAAAATAATTCGGTGTTTTTTTAGTACTGATCCTATAGCAAGAATGACAATTATTTGTGATTTAAAAAATTCTCAATCATGTTCATTAATGACATCTGTAAACATCAAGGAAGAGTACAAGACTTTTAAGACAGTAAAATATAATATGTTCTTATGCAAATGTGTTGCAACGTCTTTACCACTACAATGTGCAAAATTGCGTCTTCTCATCTCCGATACAATTTTTCGTTCTGCGTTCTGCGTTCTTCGCATTATCGTGTTTGGGAACTTTTTTGACAGTTCGGTACGATGCACGCTTTAGGCTTTTGCTGAATTTAATGGACCGTTCACGCTCTATCTACACTACAACGAAACACAGAAAAACGATTCAAAGACTTTGAGGAAGTTAACCATTGCTGTATATCTATATCTACAAGACCCCTACGTGATGGCGCTCCTAGTGGATAGATGAGGAACTATATTAAAAACCCCGGAGTTTCCAGACCTGTATGTAAGATCGGGACTCCCCTCAATCCTCGTACAAAAGTTCATCCCGATATCTCAATACTTAAGGGGTCTTCTCACTTTAGACGCTAAAAAAGGCTATTTTCATGAATTTTTTTGATACGTTTATATTATAAATATTGATATAAAAATTGTTACACTTAATAAATACACTTTCGAAATACATTTAAAAAAAAATTCTTATATTTATGTAACCCAAACAAACTTTAAACGCGTTTCTCTCGAAACATCGTTTGTCGACGGCTTGTTGATAAAATCTTCGAAACTACTGAACCGATCCTTGTGAAATTTTAACCACATATTCTTGACAACTATAGCTATAGCGCATATCAAGGATTTCTTAAAAATGTTGATATTTACTATTATTTTTTGCTAAAAACGGTGAAAAAAACGTTTTTTTTTGTTTTGCCATTAACATACTGAATCTAACACCGTTTGATTTTTTTGTTTCAGATGGTCCATCACCGACATTTCATCAACAGCGCAGACTTACAATTTTTCAGGACATTTTTTTAACTACCATTTTCGTATATAAATAGTGGGTTAAATAAATAAAAAGTATTTTTAAATGTATTTCGAAAGTGTATTTATTAAGTGTAACAACTTTTATATCAATATCCATAATATAAACCAATTTAAAAAAAATGAAAATAACCTTTTTTAGCGACCTCTTAACATTGTTGCAATATAGAAGCCATATTCCTAAAATGTTAACTTTCGTATAATCCAAAGCATTCATCTAATGTTCGCAAATGTAATTCAACAACACCCTATATAATTGCGATCAAAAGTTAAAAGCAAAAATTGAAACGTCTATTTTCACTTTCAAGTTCATTTATGAGGATGGATGACAAGTTTCCCACCGGACCAAAAAAGATCAAGATTTCAGTCTAACACCGACACTTTTTCACCAGATGGCGGTGAAAAAAAATGGAAAAATTTAAGCTGGATGCCAATCGTGCAATTAGTTCATGTCTGACAATCTTCGAAAGTGACACTTTGTCACCAATGAATAACCTGGAGTATGGCGCCAAGTTGCTCCTTCCTTCGCAACTATGGAAACCAGGGCTGCCGTTTAATTTTGTAAGAAACACCGTAGACACCTGACATCTCGAATGAACGGACAAACAATATTTTACACAAGGTACTGGGTATGAGGAAGTTGAGCGCGCATTGGATGTCGCATTCGCTCACCGCACCAACTATGGAGGTTAGCGTACAGGAGTCCAAACTCCATAGGTGAAGCGGTAGAAAAACCGTTCGGGAGAATACAAAAAGTTCAGGTACAAAAATTCACCACCAGTGTCGCTCCTATAACAAGTGACCGACCAACATGGTCTGACCACCGAGTCAAACTCACCGCGACACTCCGATTAACCCTAAAAGACTAGTTTGTGTATGAAAATAATCCTGAATACGTTTGTCGTAACGTCATGGCTGCAATACCGGAAACAGAAGCATAAACATCGTAAGTATTTGAAAAAAAAAAATAATAATCCACAGACGTAAACCAGCATCGAGATTGATAATTTTTAGATTATAAATTATTTTGGATTATACGCATACCTACAATGAAAGACACTTGAAAGTGATTGCAAAATTATTACAAATTTAAAAGACTGTTTGCAATCATTTTCAAAGGTCTTTCATTATCGGCATGTGTATAATCGAAAATGGTTTATAATTTTAAAAAAGTGCTAATCCCAATGCGAAATGTTTACATCTGGGAATTATTTTCTTTGTTTTTCAAATACTTACGATTTTCGTGCTCCTGTTTCCAGTGTTACAACAATTACGCTACGAAAAACGTTTTCAGGATTCTTTTTATAGATAAATTAGTCCTTTTGTTTGTTTTCAATGTTTACTTTTTTAAGATTAATCGGAGTGTCGCGGTCGCTTTAACTTTGTGTTACGGCTATTACTAAAGAGCGCCTCAAAATAACCTGACACTTTAATTTATCAATAAAATGTATTATTTATTTGACAAGTACGAATATTTTAATTTTAATATAAACTACAAACATGGAGGTTATGTGTGGAACACAATATCCGGTAAACGGCATAAACGGCATGGACTTGGGAGACATATTCTTTCAACAAGATGGCGCAACCTGCCACACTGCGGGCGAAACAATGCAGTTATTGCGGGCGAAGTTTCATGGTCGTGTTATCTCGCGCCGCGGCGATGTGAATTGGCCACCAAAATCGTGCGATTTGACGCCATTGGACTTCTTTCTTTGGGGTTTTCTGAAAGGAAAGGTGTATGCCAATGGTCCACAGACAATGCCGTACCTCAAGTAAGCAATTGGACGCATCATTAATGAAATCAGTCCGCAATTATGCCAAAATCTTATTGAAAATTTCGTCAAGAAAGTGAACGTTTGCAAACAGGGAGGAGGCGGCGCCGTTTATCGGATATTGTGTTCCACACTTGACCTCCATGTTTGTTACCTTCAAATAAAAGTATTCGTACTTTTCAAATAAATAATACGTTTTATTACTAAATTCAAACGTCAGGTCCTTTTGAGACACCCTATGCACGATGTCCCCTTTATCTCCGTCACCCGAATTAACTCGGTAATTATCGACGTCACAAAAAAATGTCCCAGACAAAAGTTGTACGGCGTGCAGGGGGCCATCAAATGCGACCAATTTTTTTTATTTCGATGGAGGCGCTGAAGCACGGTGAAGGTCATCTCCACTCTTTTAAATGGAATGGTACATTTTTTCAACCATCTTGTGGAGCACCTCAAGCCGCATAAAAAACATTTGGGGGTCAACGTCGTTCAAGGTCATTCAAGGTCACCTATGAAATACAAATCTAAATATCTCGGATCACTACCAAATATTTGGTGGGGATCCGAGATATTTAGATTTGTATCATCGATACTGTGGAGCACCTCAAGCCGCATGAAAAACATTTCGGGGGTCGAAGTCGTTCAAGGTCATTCAAGGTCAGTATCGATGATGCAAATATAAATATCTCGGATCCCTACAAAATGTTTGTTAGTGATCCGAGATATTCAGATTTGTATTTCATAGGTGACCTTGAATGACCTTGAACGGCTTTGACCCCCTAATGTTTTTATGCGTCTTGAGGTGCACCTCAAAATGAGTAAAAAAAATGTACCATTCCATTTTGAAAAATGGAGGTGACCTTCGCTGTGCGTCAGCGCCTCCACCGAAAGAAAAAAAAATGGTCGCATTTGATGGCTCCATGGACACCGTACAACTTTTGTCTGGAACATTTTTTCGTGACGTCGATAATTACCGATAAAAAATATGCTTTGTAGTTTCGTTAAAAACATATTAATAACATTACATTTTTATACACTCGTCATACTTCACATCATGTCCGTATTTATTTTGCATACGCTCGATTAAAGCGAAGTAAAACATGTACCACGTGACACACGAGTGCTCTTAAAAACATTCTTTATTCCGAAAAAAAAGCTGCATCATTACACAGCTGTTCGGACCTGCATTTGATTGGCTCACCCCAAAGTAGCAGCGCTCGAGGTGGCAGAAACGAGAACTACCACTTTGCCTCATTATCTGAGTCACTCTCCACCCTACAAGTTTCCAGACCTGTAGGTAAAACCGTTGGTGAAGGTCACCACGAGAAAATATTAGGATGGTAAGTGAGGTTATAAATACTAGCATAGCTACGGTCACAGTGAAGGTTAGTGAAAGGACGCATCGGACAAATAACTGGTCGCCATTTCGCAAAATAGATGAGAGTTGACTGTACGGAGTTTGGACTCTTGTACTCTAATCTCCACAGCAGTGGCACACAAATTGGCTGTTGCGATTGCGATATTGCAGGAACTGAAGTACGCATTGATGCCGCGTCGACCGTACTTTCGAGTTTCGGCCTCGTGTGACGTTTTCTTCCCGAATAAAAAAAAACAACTCGCTATCTAGAAAGACATGGTTATTGGATGCTGATGTCTGAATCTTGAGAACGTTGGACTCAAAAAATCTTTTGGTTCTTAGTTATGTCGGAAACTTTCCAATCCACTGTCTTGGAACGTACTTGCTATGATGAACTATTGGTATGCAAAAATTCGGTCATCTCCAAAGCTGTAGAAGTTTTTCGTGTGGAAAAAAAAAACATTTTTTTTAAATATAATGTTACGTTCTTTGAACATTTTGAACCCATTTATATTAAAATGCCGTAACAAAGGTTTCGCGAAAACAAAGCTTCCTTCAGAAGAAGCAAAAACTTTGTCAAAATTCTTCTCAAGGATTTGATTATTCTTTTTTTCTTCTAATTGCATGGATACGATAATTACCGAAAATTCGATGGAATCCGAGCTGTCCCCAACCTTGACGAGGCTGAGAGTACGATCAGTCAGGCAAAGTCTGTACGGACCGTGAATATTCTTCCGTTCACCGAGACCCTTCTTCTGCATTGTCACTTGCCAGACGTGCTCTGAAAGAAGTATAGGAAACACAAATTTAAAATATTATCCAAATTTCCATTCTCGTTTATCCAACTTTCATGTCGACCACTAAGAAGTGACGCTATAATAAGGATGGAAAGCAGCATAGTTGGCTTTTAGAAAATGCGATCGTACACGGTAAATGTTCCATGAAGGATACTATTTGCGACACCCCCCTTCTCCTTCATAGATATTAAACGCTCGATCAATTGTTGCGGTTGAAGAGTAAAAATTGAAGATCCCGGATTACTTATCAATTTTCCGCAATCGAAGAACATCGCTCGAGCGTAGAGAGGCTCGATAATGCCGGATATTTATCAACGTGCAACATTGTAAGCATTCTAATATCCTATACTTGACGAACATTTATCTAACGCTTATCTAAGTTTCCAGTTCATCATAGTTTCTTGGCACTGGCAATCCAATACAGTTTTTCGCGTTATTGACACAATCCAATAATTAGTTATTATTGCAATATATTTTTTTCGATTTCTTACCCAACGAACCCGGACGAACCAAAACAAATCTAAGCAAACATTTTTCCGATGATTAATTATTAACACAAAATATTTTTTTTCTATCTCTAACCCGAACTATTGAGCGAATATAATTTATTTTCTCTTGAGGACCAATAAACTTTGAATGAAACAACTGCCGTTTTACTTTTTTTACGTACACTAATTTTTTTGTGCGCATTTTGCCGTTTTTTGTGGGCGCAACAAACCTCTTTGGTCAATATATTTTATATACTTGCTATTAAATTTAAAAACCAAGTTTTTTTGACGACTTTGAGCCTCCGGAACTTCAACGTCGCCATTGACGTTTCCGGCAACTACATGATATCAAAGTTTGCAAAGTTGGATTGCAACTATATTGCGCTATGATAAACTTCTTCTCTAAGATCCTCATTAGAAACCCGTAACCTACATCTATGGAAAAATTATTCGGATAACAATAAAAAGGATTTCCGGGTGGAGTTCCGAAAAGCGGAAACTGAATTTCGATCTGAAATTTGGCATACGCCTTTTTTCATGCTATAAGACTTCCCTAAAAACGATTTTTGGCGACGCGCCATAGTTTTCGACTTATCGATTTTTGAAAGTTATTTTTTCATCGCGTTGCTTCTATATCTATAGCTGACGGGCTCAGCTCTGGCTATACCTATATATATTATAGCGTTCTCCGCTTTGTGCGGATCTTCGTCAAGTTTGCGCGGTAGAAACCCTCCCTCCCACTCTACCGTGGCTGGTTATTTTACTTCATTATATACAAGCATTATAAGGGATCATTCAAAATGCAAAAAAAATGAAGAAAAAAACCATACAAAATCCCAAAAATTAAAGACTGGCAACCCCCCAATCGGAAGCTAGAAAACAAAAAAAAATACCCGATAAGATTTAAAGTTAATAAATTAACCCTATAACACCTCAAAAAAATTAAATGTGGAAACGAATCTACGATGCTCTGTGTCTATCCCAATATTCCACACACATCCGGAGTGACCCACACCTACGTTAATGTTTAACGCACTCCACTATTCAGCGAGAAAATCCGAGGTGCCCTGCGCCCACACCAGTGTTCTACGCACCCCACGATTCCACACGCACATCCGAGATGCCCTCCGCCCACGCGAGGGTTCCACGCAGCCCACCATTTGCACAATACGGAGAGCGTGATAATAATATGCGTAGGTATAGCCAGAGCTCAGCTCGTCAGCTATAGATATAGTAGGAGTGCGGTAAAAAAGTAACTTTAAAAAATCGATATTCCGAAAACTATGTCGCGTCACCAAATATCCTTTCAAAGGATCTCTTAAGGGGTTAGGCCCCTCTAGAGGCCGAAATAGGCGTTTGGGGATTAAAAAAAAAACTACATAATAAATCGAGATTACAAAAAAGGGTATTTATCATACATATCAGTGACTGTATACAATAATTTTTTTGAAGCGATTCATTTCCAAATGTCGGCTGTGCAACGTATATCTCAGAACTGCCTTTTTTGAGTTGGCCGGAAACATGACTCAAACAATTTTCAACCAATTCACTTGAAATGTTGAATATATCTTGAAAAATACATTGTCTATAGAAGTACGTAGGATTTTTTTTTTCAAATTGCATAGTTCATTTGTTATTAACAATTATCTGACGATTCTTTAGGCAAATTTTTCACTTTCCAAAAATTTGCCTAAAAAATCGTCAGATAATTGTTAATAACAAATGAACTATGCAATATACAAAAAAAAATCCCACGCACTTCCATAGACAATGTATTTTTCGAGATATATTTAACATTTCAAGTGAATCGGTTGAAAATTGTCTGAGTTATGTTTCCGGCCAACGTAAAAAATGCAGTTTTGAGATAAACACTGCACAGACGCCATTTTGAAATTTATTGGCCTTAAAAAAATTATCGTATACCGTCACTGATATGTATAATAAACACCCTTTTTGTAATCTCGATTTATTTTGTAGTTTTTCTGAAGAAAAAAAAACCCAAAAAGCCAATTTTTTCGGTCTCTAGAGTGGCCTAAGGCCTTAAAATATTAAAAGGAAGGCCTGTGCAAAATGTCAGATCGAAATTCGGTTTCCGCTTTTCGGAACTTCATCCCAAATTTTCATTGGACATATTATAATAATATCAATAGTAACAACAGATAAACCGGATAATAATAGTTAACATTATTATAGAAACAACGACAATGATATAATTGGTGGTAATGATGATGATAATAATCACAATAATGTTAGTTTTATAACTGTATTATTATTATTGCCATTATTACTATTGTAATCAAGGTATCGTTATTGTTGTTTTTATTACGCATAAAAAATACTCGCAGATTGTTTTATACCAATGCAGGATTTATACGATCTGTGCTCATATATATTGCACCTTCGAGATAGTAAACCTGGCTAGATAATGTACACCAACAAGGAACATCCCTCAGATGTCGTCCTTCAATTTCGTTGAAACTTATATATGTTATGAAGCATCGAAAACTTAGCGACACGTATTTTTTTTACCGGTGGAAAAACGGTTTTAAGGGGTGAAACCAGCCCTCGAAAAGGAGTGATTCACCCCTTAATTTTTTTGCGATAACTCTCTAGTGGATTTTTCATAGCTTCGTATAGAATTTTCGTTTTTGTTTCATTGCGATCGGTCGACTGCTTGTGGGTGAAACTGCAATATAACCCCTTGACATGCTTTTTTCGAGGGTTGGTTTCACCCCTTAAACCCGTTTTTCCGCCGATAAAAAACATACGCGTCGCTTAGTTTTCAATGCTTCATAACATATATAAGTTTCAACAAAATCGAACGACGACACCTGATGGATGTTTCTTGTAAGTGGACAATGTCATGAAAATTGGATCTGTAAATTTCGAATGATACTTGACCCAACAGACAGGCAGACTGACGGTGAATCGAATATGTACGTTAAAAAAGTAGTATGGATGGATTGTGGTCACAAGCTGGCAACGAACCTTTAGATGAAGCCAACCATATATAGTCGCAACGAAAATAGAGTCCCATCTCGGCCGTACACCCCGCATTTTTGGTTTCGAATAACCAGCAGGCTGTATACATTTCTATGGGACGCTATTTTCGTTGATAATCGTCAATGTCATCATGTTTCCATCCCTACGCACGAATATGTGTGTTGGAGAAATATGGACTTTTTTGTTGCGCGCACTTACATACAGGCCCGAAATGACAACGAACAATGGAGTCTCTTTTGGTGAAGACAGTTTTGTGATTCTGATCACGGCCACCTACGAGCATTGACTTTGTTGTGAGCAACACGGTGGCAGAAGTGACAAATTGATAAAAACTC
This sequence comes from Ophion ellenae, assembly GCA_963210295.1. Lineage (NCBI taxonomy): Eukaryota > Metazoa > Arthropoda > Insecta > Hymenoptera > Ichneumonidae > Ophion > Ophion ellenae. The sequence continues at coordinate 18,305,187 of OY723388.1, forward strand.
GTATTACAGATATGCTCAAACCTGACTTTTAATCTTTCCCACTGTGTAAAGGAGGTTGGAGCATTAGTATGGTGTTGAAGTTTGCATCGTTGGAACGCAACGAAAGTTCCGTTTTACATTTCATTTTCTATATTCTTATTATTATAAGCGATCTTTTTTTTACAGATTTATATCTAAGATCGCTAAATAAATATGTTAAAAAATGGTTGAAGGACTTTGGTAGGCGAAATCGGCCGAAAGAAATTAACTGGGTTGCAGTCCAACGATGCAAACTTCAGCATCGTGCGTTAGCAACAATCCAAGATGAAATTTGAAGAAAAAAAAATGTTATTGTCTAGACTATACTGAGTCTATACGAATTTTTTTAATTTTTTCAACACATAACACCAGAGATAAACGATAGATTGATGTATGTAATTTTACGTCCGGTTAAATGGGCAAGACTTTCACGCTACGGGTGATATCATTTTTTTTTGCTATTTAGCACCACGATAAACCATTTCTAACAATCGATTAACGGAAACTAAACCTTTGCAAACATTTAGCGAAAAAAAAAACCCTATCTTGCCCATCGCAAACCATATATACAGGGTGTCCCTCTTATTTCTGCCACCCGAAATAACTCGGTAATTATCGACGTCACAAAAAAATGTTCGAGACAAAAGTTGTACGGTGTGAAGGGAGCCATCAAATGCGACCAATTTTTTTTATTTCCGTGGAGGCGCTGACGCACAGTGAAGGTCACATGCACTTTTTTAAATGGCATTTCACATTTTTTCCAATGATCTTGTAGAGCACCTCAAGCCGCATAAAAAACATTAGAGGGTCAAAGTCGTTCAAGGTCACCCATTTAGCTTTGTATTATCGATACTGACCTTGGATGACCTTGAACGACTTCGACCCCCTGTTTTTTATGCAGGTTGAGGTCCTCCGCAAGATGGTTGAAAGAAATGTACCATTCCATTCTAAAAAGTGCAGGTGACCTTCTCGGTGCATCAGCACGACCACCGAAATAAAAAAAAATTGGTCGCATTTGATGACACCCTTCACACCGTACAACTTTTGTCTGGAACATTTTTTTGTGACGTCGATAATTGCCAAGTTATTTCGGGTGGCAGAGATAAGAGGGTCACGCTGTATAATTCAATATTGAACCATCAAGGTTTGATGAAAGATTATGAATATTCGCTAGCGAATGGAGAGCATTGCTGCCAACCTCAATGTCCGTGAAGTTGCCGTATTTCGGCAACAATATTAATTAATGGCAATAATTAACAATCTCCCGACATAAATATAAATAGGCATAGTTATAAATTACTAAAAATCTCATTCCGAGTTGTATAAAACATTCGGTGACGCAGTTTTTCTTCATAATAATCATCGATAATGTTATATTTTTTCAAGGTTGGCGGTAACATAAAAGTTTCCCTTATTGCCGTAATAAAAAAAAATTAAAATGCATAATTTTGCCCTTTAAATGTATATTCTATGAACAATTGGCATCTACAGAATAAAGATAATCTTGTAAGGCAATTTTTTGAGTTTCATTGAAAAAAAAATGCATAAACCGTAATTTGGCTCAACTGGACCGCTCCAACCCCCTTAAGATCAACAAAGACGAAAAAAACTTGCGTTCCAATCGAAAATTCATTACCAATTGTAATGAGCATAGTATCTGTAGTTGTCACATATGCACTGACATCGCAAAACCCAATGAAAGCCCACTAGAACAAACAACTCATTAAGGAAGTACGCCAACTCGTTCGAGCTCATCACGCTCATATCGCTTTATTACAATCAGAGCTTTCATGAATTAAAATTGACCAGCATATATGTTTGCTTCAACAACAGGATGTATGAACTTCACTATCGTCATATGGGTCACAAGTGCCCGAAGAGGTCATTTAGATTAGGTGCAATAAAAAACGGCTGCAAGGTGTAGATCGAGATTACGACTGGCTCTGTTGCACACAAACCGTTACATCGCGACGATTCTGGTGGTCGAGTGGGCAACTACGAAAAGACCTTTACCAAACGAGCCCCCCCTTTCACGAAACAGTTTTCTCCAACCTGTATGTGGTAGGCCGGTAAAAGAAACGAAAACCCGGCACTTTTTGGCGTAGAATGTGCATTTTTGACTAAAGGTAGATGGCTGCATACTGAAAGTAACCCCAATAAAATATTGACCCTCAACTCGCCCCAACTCTAAGAAATAGGGATTGAAAAATTTAAAAATCGTCGTATCTCGATAATTAATAGCCCGATCAAAAAATGTTTCAAACAAAAGTTGTTTGGAATAATAAAATACGTATAAAGTTACCCGACGTCCAATCCCCTATCTTTGAAAATAGCGGCACAAAAACACGAGAGCACCACATCAACCCCGAATTGTCGAATCGTTTTTGTGCCGCTATTTTCAAATATATGGAGGTGGACGTCAGACAACTTTATACGAATTTCATTATTCCAAACAACTTTTGTTTAAAACCTCTTTTGGTCGGGCTATTAATTATCGAGATACGGCGACTTTTAAATCTTCAACCTCAATTCCTTGGGGTTGGGGGGAGTTGAGGGGCAACATTTTATTGGGGTTACTTTCAGTATGCAACCATCTATCTTTAGTCAAACATTCATATTCTACGCTAATAAGTGAGGGGTTTTCGTGGCTTTTACTGGGCTATAGGGCGAAGTAGAAGCCACATGGTATAAGAGTGTGAGAAAGAAAGCTTACATTTTGGATCAGAGATTTATCAGAGATTAATACTATTCGGGGCAAAAGAAAATCGACAAGCTCAGCGTCGGTGAATACTATCGAGTTTTTGCCAAAGAAAAACTTGACCATTTACGAGAAAACGCTGTTCGAAAATTTGCGAGGTTATGTTGTGAAGTGAGTTGACCTGGCGCATGTCCTTAAGGAGTTCCGTAACCGTTCCTTGACTATGAGAATGGGTATGAAAATAATTATATGAAATGAAAAATGTAGAAATAAATGATCATTATTAGACAATTTCCAATTCGCAATATTGTTGAAAAATATTTCTAAGCCGGGAAATGATATTAATAGTTACCATTTTTCGTAATTCAATACAAATATATAAAAACTTTATCCAAGAAGAAATAACCGATAGACTTGACAACAGCTACAGTTTCTGTCATCAGCAAGTGACTTGCTGAAGCGGCGGCACTCTCTCGAATTTCCACACATATTTCATTTTTAACCGACATATTTCGCCGACCCAAATTTTCCACGCTGTTTGCCAGTCGTGGCCCGAATACAATGCTCTATATTTCCCGCACCTGACATTGTTTTGATAGATCGACGTTAAAAAGCATGGCGGTTAAACTCGCCTGGTTGAGTAAGAAGAGACGGAGATAGAACCAATGTTGCCAAATATCAAACCAAGAAATACTGCGCGAATCGTGGGAATAACTATTTTTTCACTTTTCTAATTAAATGTAAACATTCATTAAACAGTTTACACATGGACAATGTTAGTTATTGCAAATGATTTTTTTTGCATATGTTAAAAATATAAATTGCACAAGTCTCAAGTATGATCAGTGGTATGACTGGTGTGAAGCGATAGAATTACCTTAACCGAAAAGTTTCACATCTTTTTTCGAGTATTGTGAATGAACAAATTAGAGAAACCGTTAATTTTTTAACACAACGTACAATGTACTCACGATTTGCTCGGTTTTTTAAAATTTTAATCCCAATACTATTTTAGTCTCTGCAGCTCTGCAACTAGTGTTTACGAGGTGCCATGAGCATACCCAAATGGATGAAGGTTCAACTTGGCCATAAAAAATCTTCGAAACTATCTCGTGAAAGTGATTGATTTTTAGACAGTTGTTGCGCGATAAATGAATCTCTAAGTCATATAAATTCCAATCGATTCTGAATATTTCCATTTAGTCTCGAAACTTCTTAAGACCATGGCTGAAGACCTATCAGAAACCAGAAAGATGGTATTCCACAAATGACATACTTTCGAAAAGTCATAACCCTTCGAAGATACATTCCCAAAATGCCACTCAACGAAAGTTGTAGCGCAGCAACGTCTACAGAGATTTAGCCGTAAACCAATTTTCCCATAGATGGTTACATTTTTTTAGGAAAAGCAAAGCATTAGGCTCTAGAGAATTTCTTGACGCAGAGCGTGATGATTTCCTTTTGCCCTAAATATTATTCTTCTCTGAGGAATCTCTGTTCGAAAATTTCACGTATCTCTCTCGCACTCATGTGTCACGTGGTACATCTTCTAATTCGCCTTAAGAGATGGCACTGATGACATCTTACACTTGAATGCAAAATGTCGTCAGCCAAATCTTCATAAAGATCCGTGCATAGGCTGTTTTTTCATCGATTCTTATTTCATTTGTCAATGCAACGCGTTAATCTCGTTACGTCGATAAGGAGCTTAAAGGGCTACCTTTACCCAGGTGGGTCAAAAAATAGCATTTTTCAAAAATATTTTTATTCGATAGTATCACATTTTAGTTGTATTCCCTGAAAATTTTATTGGAATATTCCTTAAAAGCGTTTTTCTCGAAACATTGTTTTCAAACTCGATCGACATGATATCTCGAGAACCACTTGATGGATTGTTCCCATATTTACAGGAGATACGATGAGAAACATTTAAAAGTTGTTGACGATGTCACTTTTTTAAATAGATCTTCATTTTTCATAGATTTTGTATGCTCGAGTTTCATTTTGTCGCCACATTGTAAAAGAAAATGATTTTTAAAATCGACGATCGTCAACGACTCGTATTTATTGTTAACTTGAATAACGCGTTTGGTTTTTAAATTTCGGATGGACCGTTTAAGCTGGAGAGTGTCCACTGCCAAACGTCGCAAAAAAATGTCCGTATCTACCGGCGGCCATACTTTTCTTGTTTTTCTGTATTTTTACGATGTTGAAGTTTGCATCGTTGGAATGCAACGAAAAATCTTCTTTATTTTGTCATTTCTTTACTTTTATTACTATCCAAATTCTTTTTTCGCACGTTTGGGTTACGGAACCCCAAAAAGCAACTGCAAAAGTGTTTCAGTGACTTTCCAGTGGTCTGAATGTGCCAGAAAAAAATTATGCAATACGAAACGAATATTTTCGTTGGATCCCAACAATGCAAACTTCAATACCACGTATTTTTTATGGTGTTTTTTAAAACTTTCAATATATGTACCTTCGTGTTAAAAAAAAAAGTGTTTCTATTTCACCAACCGTTCCCCAGAAAAAAATCGGAATTTGGCCAGATTTTCGGGCTTCTAGGTAGATGTAGCCTAGGGAGGCACAAATTTGAGCTCTATTTTTTCTTCCTTTTTCTCACCATCCAATTATCTTCTTTAAAGAGAAAAGAAAATGTCACGAAATCTGCAAGGCGTCAACAAATATTCAGAGGTCGCTCAATCCTCCCAAAAATTCAAATTTTCATTAAAAAATCGATTTTTTTTTCGTCCACTTCTCATCTATGAAATTGACGCTTTATAATATTTAAATTAACCTCGCGAAAGCTCGAGCCGGCCAATGAATATTTAGTGGTCGTTCAAGGGCTTCGGAATTTCCAATTTTTACAATTTTTTTTTCACTCTTCTCACTCATAAATTTGACGCTTTGTAAAATTTTCCGAAACCATTAATCCCTTTTTTTAGAAACAGATTTTTCAAATTTACCTCACACTTCTAACTCAAGAATTATAATCTTTGTTCTAATTAAACAATTCTTTAAGGGGTTACGTGGGTTCGAAAATTTCAAAAAATACATTTTTTAAATGTTATTATCAATAGTACAATATGTCTAGAATATTCTCCCAAAGTTTTAAGTCAATCGGAGTAAAAGTCTAGGAGAGAGTCTTTAGGAATTCCGCCCGTTGGGAAAGAGCCTTTCGGAATTCCCCCGTTGGGAAAGACCGGCCGGGTGCGACGCAGATATATCGCATTTTTCTCAAAACACTATTTTTGAAGTCGGTGGACACGATTTCTTAAAAACTAATGCACCGATCTTATTCAAATTTTGCACACTTCTTCAAAATAACATCGACTAGTGATTGAACGAAGGTTTTTTTCGATTACAACTAATTTTACAAGGCTATACGTAGTGTAAATTGTACCAAAAATTGAATTATTTTGCATACAACTCTGCCATAAATTCAAATTTCAATTTTTCAAAAAATCCTTCGTTTAATCACGAGCTATACTTATCTATCAACAGACAAAAATTATTTTTTTAATTCAGATAAAGGTATCGCGAGTTATCCTGACCACCACGAGGACACTTTTTAAGGGGTCTCCGGAAACGAGATCCACCGTCCGAATTTCCCGAATGTTTAAAAATATTGTTGAAATGTTGCTCTTTTATGTGCTTAACATTTTGAATAAAATAATTGATATATTATATTTTTTTTAAATAGAGAAAAATGCTTTTTTTTGCTTCGAAACCCACGTAACCCCTTAAAGCTCTTGTCCGTAAACAAATTGTAGGTCGTTTTATCGGGTTAGAAGTGTGAGGTAAATTTAAAAAATTTGTTTCTAAACAAAAAAAGGATTAGTTGTTTTGAAACTTCTACAAATCGTCAAATTTATGAGTGACAAGAGTAAAAAAAAATTGCAAATATTGGAAATTTCGAAGCTCTTGAGCGACCACTGAATATTCAATGGCCGGCTAGAGCTTTCGCGAGGTTAATTAAAAAATTATAAACCGTAAAATTCATAGGTGAGAAGTGGACGAAAAAAAATCGATTTATTAATGAAAGTTTGAATTTTTCGGCGGCTTGAGCGACCTCTGAATATTTTTTGACGGCTTGCAGCTTTCGCGGCAATTTTTTTGTTCCTGTCAAAAAGTTAATTGGATGGTGAGAAACAAGAAAAAATAGGTCAAATTTGTGCCACCCTAATTACCCCTTAAAAATTGTCGAAAATTGCACTCTACACACTCAAGACCGAACGGCCGATGGCATTGTTCATTCGATTGGAAGACGTGTAACTAGTGCCATCTGTTGAAAGCAAAATGTGTAGCCGCTGCGTCGCAAGTTTCCCTACGACATTCCAACACAACATTTGCGGGTGACGAGTTCCGGAAGTACTGCCTTGTTGAGCCGAAAAATATTCGATTTTTCACCAATTTTTTTAGCGAAAAGTATTAAATATAGAATGTTGATATTTGGTATGTTGACTAGCGGTCTTTATTGAACATCAAAATATTTTTTTAAGTTTGACAAAACATGGTGTTGGACCGCGGAGGAGCCACCTATGTCAACGCGCACTTTGTACAATATCGTGTATAAGTTGATCAAGAAAAATTGAAAAATAAAACAACAGTGAGCGATTGGAAGGATTTTTTTTTTTTTTTTTTTTTTTTTTTTTCAAAAATTTGCCCAGTTTTTCGCTATTTTATTATTTTTCAATTTTTCTTCTTGATTCTAGGTCAGCTTATACACAATATTGTACAAAGTAAAAATATGTTTAATTTTTTGCTTCACATCGCCGGTCCGGGACTTAGGACTTCCGCAAGCGAAGAATGTCATCGCGCGCGCACCGACATATATGGCTCCTCCCACTCCCGCCAGCATGTTTTGTCAAACTATAAAAAAATATTTTGATGTTCAATAAAGACCGCTTAGTCAACATACCAAATATCACCATTCTATATTTAATACGTCTCGCATAAAAAATTGTTGAAAAATCGTACATTTTTTTGGCCGAACACGGCAGCACCTTGCCTTAATTCTTGAAATCCAAAGTTTCCAGCACCCGAGAGCATTTGTCCCCTATCCTCTGCACAGTTACGACCAAACAAAAATTCCCAAAAAAAAAAACCCCGTGGGATGTGTCTGCTTCAGGCGCGTCTCCTTACCGAAGGTGGGCCTTGGCTGTTCGCCATCCGGCACATCGCCGGACAGCAGCAACATAGCGTTGAGCCACTGCTCGAGTTCCCGATCGCTGTCGAGTATGAGCGAGAAGCACTCGTCCTTGGTGTAAAGGGCAATCACATGAGTGTGCTTGGTGTCGAGGCGTCGATTTATATTGAAACAACTGCGCATCGATATCGATCGTTTGGGCGACTGTCGATTGTCGAATTTCTTTTTGCTGTCGTAGTACTCGAGACATGCGGGATGTCCGGGTGCATCGGCCCTCAGTACAAAGTACTTCTTCTTCAGTGTCTTCAATTTGCGAAGATGCCCGCAGCGTACGACTGGTCCACCCGAGGGTGAGACCTGCCCACGTCCCGCGGACGACATAACAACCGACGTTAGGAAACACGTGGTTGCAAATTTGCCGCCTACGCTCACGAGAAAGCCGCGCAAGGGCTGTTCACATGGCAGCGAAAGCGCCGAATCACCGGAAGCAGCCAGCCTTGATGATCAATTGTTACGCGTCACATATATATATATATGTGTGTAGTACGTATGCGTATACATGTATACGACGAGGAACGTGTGACCGAGCGAGTCTTTGACTACCGTTAAAATCTTTTCGACAAACGTCTTTTGATTCGCTCCGGTGCCTGGACTATTTTCTCAATATTCAACGATACAATCAACTACCACATGTACTTCTTTCTCGGCTCTTCCGCTCCTCTCAGAAGGCATTCGCGTTACCCCTGATGTTTTTTTTTCTTCAATGTCACGCGCTCGACTGTGTTGCAAGATCGATCTACAAAGTCCGTATTTTATCTTCGTACAATGGCTCTGCGATTTTTCTACGTTTGTTTTTGTTTTTGTTTTTTTCGTACACTCGTGCGCCGTATTATTGTTTTTGTCCGTTCGGATTTACGAGCCAAGCGCTCTCTCTCCGTCTCACTCTCTGCCCCCTCTTCGTTCTATATGTAAGCCGTCAATGGCCGCCTCCGTGGCTCATTCGTCGCGTGCCCGTCGTACGCGCAAGGTCGACCTCGGGAAAATAATTTCCCGCTCGGCTTTATCGTTGACGACTTTTCTACCCAACGATGAAATATTTCTACGTCACGCGCGGATATTCCAAATGTAATCTTTCTCCGTGACGGATAAACGTCATTTACTTTTGTTTTCGTGTTATTTTTGTTTGGCAGTCTCGAGTGCGCTCGTACTCGACGAAACGCGCACGCTAAGGGCTACTCTACTTTTGCTCCCCACCCTTGGCCGCCGTGTCCCTTGCTCTCTTTCTCAACTTTCACTCCTCGCTCCGTCCGCGCCGCGCTACTCGTACGCCCGTCCTTGTCCCACGCCGCGTTCAACGGTACTCTGCGAAACGCGCGCGATGCGCCGTGGCACGAGTGCGCTTGTACTAGGAATGTACTAAGGGTGTTTCGGCTCACGCTCCCTCCCACCCTTGACACTCTTTCAGGTCACGATATACGTGTGTGTGTGTGTATCGAGATTCCTCTATACGTGTGCTGTGTATATATTCGTCGGAGTCTCTTGCCCGATTCCTCGGAAATATTTTCTTCCTCTCGACGTAGTTTCCCAGAGACAAACGAAAACCCCCGAGTTTCGTCGCACTCTTACATTTGTCCTCGAATATTTCTCGAACCTTCGCTTCCTTCGTGTTGTAGTTCATCAGCGATTATTATCAATGTTATCAATATTTCTTTTTTTGCACGCTATTCGCGTGTATACGCGTGTGAATAAATTCTCCCGAGCTCACAGACGGCTCTGCACCGTATTTTGTTTATATTGGCCTTCGAGTTGATGTTTACAACGACGAAAAAAAAAGTTTTCCCTCGCCTCGTGTCGCGCAGAGCTCGCAGGACGCGTCTCAAAAGCCACACGCACGTATAGACGCCAGGGGGCGTAAGCACGCGTTCGTATTCTCCCATATACACCTGTGTATATATTGTGGCAACGTTCGACTCTAGGCGTTCTCACGCAACCGCGCACACACACGCACGCACGCACTCTTGTAGAGCAAATATTAGCCCGAGGTTTTTGGCTTTTGCATCGTCGCGCACAGGTGGGCGTGTTATTTTCGCGTCAATCTGCTTTTGAATATTTCCGCTTCGCACACCGCGATCGCGCACTCTTCCTCGTATCGCAACGTTTTTTCTTCTCTTCGCGTGCATACGGCGAGCGACGATGCCCGCGGACGTTTACGCGAGACGCGAATGGAAGGGAAAAAAGATCGAGAATAAGGAAAGAAAACAAACTCGCGTGGAATTTCTTCGATAGTTGCGCGGCGGAGGTTGGGGTGGGGCGGAGGGGAGAGAGCCAGGGTCGATGGCCAATTGGTCGGAGTGACACCTTCTGTCGATTTTCTCCCTTATTTTTCCCTCTCCTGCTCTCCTCCTTTTCCGCACTGGGAAGCTTCGCCACTGGCGCGGGCCTCGCCGCCTTCTCACACGTTTTACGCTGTTGGCCGTTCAAACGTGGAAAATAAACGCGCACTGCGTAAAAATTGAGAAACGTTGTTGGTGGTTTTTTTTTCTTTCGTTATTTTCTCGCAACACATCCGATGTAAGGAAAGAGGATGCGCGACGAAATAATTGTATACCCGAGAAGTACGGCGGGAGGAGTGCCGGAGGTGAGAAAGACGGAGAGAGAGAGGAAGAGAGAGTTTGGTTGAAATAAAGACGCGGAAGAGGGGAGGGTAGGGTGAAAGTAAAGACGGCAAAGAAGACAACAACACTGTCGGGGAGGGGGTACGGGAAGGGTATGAGGGGAGGGAGACACGCCGCAGCAGCGTTCCAGCCTCCGCCGCAGCGCTTTCTTACTCCCCCACCGCTCGTTTCGAGGACGCGCGCATGCGCAACTCCTGTTTATTTATCACACTCACAAAACTCGAGGCGATGTATTTTTTTGCTCTCCCACCGTCCGCCTAGCTCTCTTTCTCATTCACTATAGGTCTTTTTATTGTTACTTCTTATTGTTTCTTCCCTCGCGCTATCGAGCAATTTGACAATTTCACATTGAATTTTCCCGCCAAAATGCACATTCGAAATGATATTCTCGGTTTATTTCATGTATAACGTCGTGAAAATACGACGAAACTGCGTTCACCGCCGCCCCCCTGGCGGAGAGTCTCGAGCAACACGCGCTAACTCTGCGTTTATGCTCTCCTATTTTTTCCCCATGTAGAATCCCGTGCAATTGCGAACGAGAACACGGAGCAGTAAACAAGAAATGCACACACACGCACACAGACTCCGAATATTCGGTTGTTTCGAAACTTCGGTTTTAGAATATCCGTTGGACACTTAATTATTTGAAAAATGCACGTTTCACCACCCGCAACGTGAAATATTGCGACGACACGGCGAGCACAACACACGCACGCACACCGAATCCAGAGGGACACAACGCACTGACGTGCGCGCGCGCGCGCGCGCAACGAGAAGGCGTGTGCGAAAGACGTGTTCCTCTTTTTTTCCTTCCTCGCGTTCTTCCTTTTTTTCCCTCGTTCTCTATTGTTTCTTTCTATATTCTCGAGCTCTCACGACATAACCGTTCACAGTGTTTGGCACGTTGGGACTTCGTTATCAGTCGCGCGTCGATCTCGAGATTTTCGATTATCGAACAAATAAATATGAACTGAAGGATAGAAAAACGGACGCTCTCACTGGGAAACGTATTTTGACGATAAGCGACGAAATTGCTGGCGCGAAACTAGACGAAACTTCGTACGAGCCGTACGTAAGGAATGAGCTCTCGTGTCCATCTTGGAAAGGTCATGTGTGTATGGGAAAAGCTCCGCAGTTGTAAACAAGCTTCGCGCATGCGCGAACACACGTACGCGCCTCGGTGTGCGTGGCTACGTACGAACGTCAACGTACGTGTATATATATATATATATATATATATATATATATATATATATATATATATATATATATAGTGGGAGAGAACGTAGTTGAGGCGTCGCGACGCCTGTCTGGCGCGATACTGCGCACACAGGGTTCACAGCAGAGACCTAAACATTGCGGTTTTTCCGACACCCTTTTCTCAGAACAGCCAGGGCCGTGTATACGCGTGTACCTCTGGTCTCTACCGCCTTCCCCCCGCCGAATGCCCTGAAACAGGCAATCGCCAGCCGTTCGTGTTCGAACGAATTTTTTTTTTAATGCGGTAATTCTCGCGTCGCCGATTGTTGGGATGAGATCGACGAGAGGCAGGTGTCAGAACGGCCAGTAAAATACGGCCCTGACGTCGCTAGATGGCGCACGTATCGTGTTTTCAATGTGTTTCACAAAAATTTCGAAATCTAATTCCGCACGTCTGGAAACTCATTCATATTTTTTCATATTTTACCTTGTAAGATGTAGGTAGTCGTTTTTGGAGAGTCGGACACTGTGGACCGTGCGACACAAAAGGAATTTCTCTCGGCTAGTTCGCATAATCGACGCAACGATTCGTTGAGGCGAAAAAAAAAAACGTTAAGAAATAAAAACTTTTGCTTTGCTACGTTGAGATTTTGTACGTGCAACATTTATTGTACACGTATTCGTTGATGCTGTGGCTAAGGCGAGGTCCTGCTCGTTATAAATTTTCGCAACAGCGGCGACACTTACATTCATAATAAAGGCTTTGCGTCAATAAAGTACCTGAGGTATTAATGACGATACTTAATCGAACGATCGGCAATCATTCTCGTAGCATAATCACTCTCAAGGGGCCTGAGATGTTGTGAACGCCCGAAAAAGCGTCGAACTTTCGGATTAGGTTTGTACAAGAAAAACATCCGATGCACTGCTTCGCACTGGGTTGAAGAATATTGTGAAAGTAAACAATTTCACTGGCCCTTTCTACAGTGGCCCGAACGTACGCCTCATAATTCCTCTTTGGATTAATCGATAACAACAAAAGAACAATTCATCAGAATTAAATATATTTTTGCACCTAAGCATTTACGGAGTCATTTTTTTCGAGAATTCACAAAAGCTTGAGACAAAAAAAAGTTGTTCACTAAGTGATACATTTTTATTGCTTATACGATTTTTCAAAAAAGTAAAAAATGGATCCTTTAATGCTCAGGTATAAAGGTATATTTGATTGAATAATTGTTTTTTGTTCTTCGACTAATGAAAAAAGTAACTCTCTAAGGAAAAATATCGTTCTTCGCCATCACGGCGATATTTACGATTTTTCAACAGTTATAATCGTTTACTTTTTATAACAAACATTGCTGATCGCAAATTGACCGGATATGTAGTTTCCTCTTCACATATCGCATTTGAGACGTTTTTTCGGTCGTTCACAGTATTCGAACCCGTTAATCAAAATAGAGTTTCTCTTAATGTCTAAGGTATCACGAACTAAAGGAACCATAGTTGGGAAAAAACATAATCCCATGAACACAAAAAGCTCTATTCGGCTTCGCTCCGAATTGCGAGAGAAAAAAAAAGGAGAATAATGATAATACGATTATGGCACGGAAAATGCCTCGAGAGGGAGAGAGCTATTCGGTGAAAAGAACGCGAAACTTTTCTTCGCTCGTTTCGCAACGAAAAAATCAGAGATAATAGAGGCAATTCGCGAGGCTCTCCGAGGGTTGCATACCGATGCTCTGACCGACGAGATACGCCAGTTTGTGGGCGTATTGACAAGGCGCGGGAACTTTCACGGTTCCCGGCCAATTGTAATACAAATGGCACAGCTTGAACGAGAGGCGTTGAACGTGGTCGGTCTTCATGTTCGCACCGTCGTGTATCACGATGTAGTGAGTCGGCGAGACTGTACCCTGTCGGGTCGTTTGCGGCACGAGGAAAAAGTCGTACCAATTGCGACGCGTAACAACGCTATCGACGATCGTTCCCGGTGGTGGATTTTCCAATCTGCCACGCTGCAAAACAAACAAATACACGAATTTCATTGCGATCGAAATTTCGGGAACAGCCTGCGTCAAAGTTTTCTCCATTTTCCGGTTTTCTACGAATCAGACGGTGACAAAGTGAAGGGGTAAGGCCACAGTAGAATTTTCAAGAAATCGATTTCTTTTTCGCTTAAACGAAGCTTTATCATCATAAGAATAAGTTACTATTCGATTTATAGCAAGAACATTTTTTTTCACCGACTTTGAGCGTATAACGTAAGCCCACCTCTGGCACGGCCATAGAGTACCTAAAACTTTAAACGCGTTTTTTTCTCGAAACAGCTTTTCTCCAATTGGCGCGACAAATAACTTCAACAATTTTCACTCGATTTACTTCAAATTTAAAAGTTATGTTCCTAATTGCATTTCGCAGAGAAGTACGTACGGAATTTCTGATTAATCGAAAACTTTTCATTTTATGAGCAGTTTTATTCGCAATTTTTCACCGAAAATTCATTTAAATACCTACAACTTTTGAATAAAACAATATTTTTTAAATTCCCTACGTACGTCTCTAGGTAATCTAATGTAGATTGGCGAGAATTTTTGTTTTTTGTTCTAGGTAAAAAATTGTGGATGCTAAATGTCACGGCGCGGAGTGCCTAAAAGAAAGATAAAAGAAAATATTAGTGGTCGGCCATTTTGTACAACGAAAAAATATATTTTTTCTAACAGCTTGATATTCATACTAAATAGATATGTAATTAATTTTATGAGCGAATCACTTTTTCATACGAAAAATAATTGTTAAATTCGCACATGATTTTATACCCGTCACTGTGGCCTAACCCCTTAATGTTTCTACCACCATACGCTTTCATGAAAAATGAACGTATTCGCACACTAACGAGGGGTAATGCCCGAAGGGCTGGAACGATTTGCTTTCACTTCGAATCGTACTTTAGTATCTCGAAAAAACGTTGCAATTGATCGGATATTGAAAAGTTGTCTTTTACCTACGAAAATCGCAGTGTGAACCTCGAAAAAAATTTCAAGCTACAGCAAAGCTTGAACAAATTTTACCCAATTCGATTAAAATTTTCGCGGTATCTTGTAAACCAAATTCTCCACGGAAATAAAGGGTGTCTCGAAATGACCCGACATTTTAAATTGCGCGCCTTGTTTGTGACTAACATAGAGTACTAATCATTGACAACTGGCATCAGAAAGTATTGAGGTTTAGTCATGGAGTATTACACGACCGAGCAGCGCATAGAAATAGTTATTTGCTGCGTTGTTACTGCATAGTTATTGCAGACGAAGTGTCATGGTCGTGGACGCCAATGATCCACAGACCATTCCGGAGGCCAAGGAAGCAACTGGACGCACCATTAATGAAATTAGTCCGCAATTGTGCCAAAATGTTATTGAAAATTTCGTCAAAGGAGTCAACATTTGCAAACAGGGCCGAGGCGGCCATTTATCTCGCTCTTCTTGTTATAAACCATTTTTTTCGATTTTTTTTGGAGATAAAACGTTTTTTTTTTTTTCAAGATTCTTGTCATTATTATTGAAAGACAATATTTGAAGAACCCACTACGAATTATTCTGTTATCATAGAGATGAGAAAATTTGGTTTTTCATTCAAAGTTAAAACGAACCTCGCTATGAGGCTTGAGTACTGCCGTTTTGTAGGTAAAAATATTCAAATGATTGCATAGGCTTGAACGCTCAATAAAGTTGGTTGAATAGGTCTTCGATATACTTTTTCCAAGCACTACAAATTTGTAGTTGCACTGTTTTTTTCAAGTCTTTGGCGTAGTGTCACCCCTTAGGCCTCCGTAGGGACAATTTTGCGAAGAAACGCGCGGTCTTTCAGAGTCGCGCGTTATACGGCTGAAACAATGGCTCGGGCGGTCCAGAGCCGACAATAACGTTGTTCGGTTTGCAATGCGACCTTTGAATTTTGTTCACAGCTTTCGCTCGTTTTCACCTACCAGAATAGCCATGAGGCGGGTGTTAATGCGCTTTTGCACCACGATAACGGTGAGTTTCGGCATATACGTATCGTCGATCGACGAGAAAGCGTCTTGGAGTTGTTTGACTTCGTAGTTCGCCACCGTGTCGAGCTGCCCGTCACCGACGCCGTCCCGGTAAAGAATTATTCGCTGCGGATTGCATCCGTTAATCTTAAACGCGATGAAAGAGAGAACGGAATCGGTGAGAGCAAGAACTATTTGACGAAATCATAAAACAGGCAAATTTTCTGTTACTTTGCTGTAGGCCTTGATGGACGCCACGAGGCATGTCTTCAGCAGATCCACCAATTCCTGATTGGGACGCTGGAGACAAGTTCTGCTGTACCACGAGGTCAAGGATTTGTCGGTACTCGCGACGAAAGCGGCGACGCTTCCTTTTGACTTTTCACCGGGCCCGGCGTGGTAAACGTCGACTCCACAAATCATGGAATTTTCCTAAATGCAAAACAGCCGAGAAAATGTAAAAAGGTATTCGATAACGGGCGTTAATGACTCTAATCGACAAAAATCGACAGTTGATGGACTGTTTTCGCTGATTATAGATTTAAAAAAGCTCAAGGCCTTAGGCCACAGTAACGGGTATAAAATCATGTGCGAATTTAACAATTTTTTTTTTTCGTATGAAAAAGTGATTCACGTCAAATTAATTACACATCTATTTAGTATGAATATCAAGCTGTTAGAAAATATATATATATTTTTTTTCAATGTACAAAATGGCCGACTACTCGAAACTTCTCGAAACAGCTTTTTTCCAATTGGCGTGACAAATAACTACAACAATTTGTACTTTAAATTTAAAGTTATGTTCCCGATTGCATTTCGCAGGGAAGTACGTACGGAATTTCTAATTAATCGAAAACTTTCCATTTTATGAACAGTTATAACGAAATTTTTCACTGAAAATTCATTTCTTAAGTTCAAATACCTACAACTTTTGAATAAAACAATATTTTTTAAATTCCATACGTACTTCTCCAGGTATTCGAATGTAGATTAACGAGAATTTTTGTTTTTGGTTCTAGGTCAAAATTGTGGATGCTAAATATCACGCCGCGGAGCGCCGAAAAAAAGATAACAAAAGAAAATACTAGTAGTCGGCCATTTTGTACATCGAAAAAAAAATCCCTACAGCTTGATATTCATACTAAATAGATGTGTAATTAATTTTATGAGTGAATCAATTTTCAATACGAAAAAAAATTGTTAAATACGCACATGATTTTATACCCGTTACCGTGGCCTAAGGCCTTAAGCGAGGTTGCTACTTTGTTGAGCAAAAACAAATTTGATTTTGCTATATCGGAAAGAAGAGGAAAGTGTACTATAATGGTCCTGGCATAGCAGATTAGGTGTAAATATGAAACTTTTCATTTTATTCGCACATATACTTCAGTTTAACTTTAAGGGATAACACCACTCTAGGATTTAAAAAAAATCGTATTTTTTTTATCAACAAATATTTTGGGGTCATTAAACAATATGCAATTGGTCCTGTAGCGATATTTTTTTAAAAGATTTAATTTTCTATTTCGCCGCAGCGCCTCGGATTTCTTTCAGACGCCCCGTACAACTTCAAACGTATTTTTCTCGAAACCACTTTTTTCAAACTCGGAGGACGGATTACTCGAACACCTTTGCATGAATCGATTTGAAGTTTTGATAGTAGCTTCATAATTACATTCCCTATGGGAGTGCGTAGCCGTTTTTTGATTAAATGTAAACTTCTTTTTCATAAACAGTTTACTGCTTATTTTTTGGTCAAAAAATCGATTAATTTTTTTTCAAAGTGCGCCATTTTGTCAAAATTTGATTTAAAAAAATCCCTACCTAGTCCCATAGCTAATATATAGATATATTTCTTTTGGTTCCTGTTCCAGGTCTTATACTTTACGAGAAAACCGTCCTCCCGTGAAGCTATTTGTAAAAAAAACACATGTATGAAAATTATAATTAAAAAAAATGTAAAAAAAACGTTGTATGAAAATTATAATTAAATTTTGGTTGTACTTTAATATGTATGAAATAAACCCGCTCAAAAGAAATCCTATTCGTTTTTTCATACTCCCAAAATAAATTGTCGAAGTTAGACCTTATTTTCTGTCGCTAGAGTGGTGTTATCCCTTAAAGCATCGTTGGCTGTGATACTAGGTACGTTTCAAACACCATTATGGCTTTTGAAATACCCGCTAGTTGATGCTTGACTGTGAGCTGCTCACTGGACAGGGCCAGTTAACGCGGTGTTGCTACGTTTAACCGACACGTTTCGTTAATATCCGAAAACATACCGTTCGAGATCAAAATTCACATCTTTAATCGAGTATGATTGATGAACAAAGAAGAGAAACCACTTCATTTTTTGAGACGATATTCCTAC
The DNA here is from genome assembly GCA_963210295.1 of Ophion ellenae. Taxonomy (NCBI): domain Eukaryota; kingdom Metazoa; phylum Arthropoda; class Insecta; order Hymenoptera; family Ichneumonidae; genus Ophion; species Ophion ellenae. The sequence goes on from OY723388.1 coordinate 18,323,331, forward strand.
GACTATAATCATGCCTTGCTCAGTATTTTAGTAAAAATTTAATATTATTTTAACGTGTTTACTAGTGTTTACGTTGTCTCGTGTATTACCGAATGAAAAAAGGTTCAACTTGAACATTAAATTTATATGTAGCCGTAGTAGTAAACTTTATTCCGTGTATATCCTTGCGGGCTTCTTCATATCCTCCTTCCTTCATATCTTCACTTATTCCCAAATTTGTACATTCTTTCATACGCTCTTTCTATTCTCTTCTATTTCTGCAGCTCTATTTCCATTTATATAAACATTTTTACATTTACTTATGCCGTCTTACCCCTTCCTTGTTACCTCATTTTTTCCCGCCCTCCTCTATCTCTTTTTTCTTCGCAATGTTTTCAAATTGTCTCACTATTTCGCACATCTCTACCACTATCCGCCCTCCTCCACCCCCATCTGGTTCCTATCTTTGCGGCTTCCCCCACTTCTCAAGATTTCTAAGGGCCTGCTCCTCCATATGTTTCCTAGCCTTCTTACATACCCAAATGTGTGCTAGTGTTTGCTCCGCGTTCCCGCATACTCTGCACCATGTCTCTTTAAGGAGAGGGTAGGAGTTTCAGCGTGAAAAAAAAACACTTTCTTGCGATTTTTTTCATCTATATGGATAGAGTAAATTTATTGGAACCTTTTGTACAATGTTAAGTGTCATTTCAAGAATATTCCGTGAAATTTGTAGGCGAAAATATCCACAAACAAGCCGGTGCTTCGTTTTTCTCGAAACCACTTTTTCAAAGTCCGTGTTCGCTGCCATTTGAAAACTACATGACCGATTTATTTCAAACTTGGTACACACTTTCTACATATAAAATACCTCCCCCCAACGGTTAGTTTCAGATGTTTTTTTACATGAGGGGGTTTTCCACCCCCAAAATGGCGGAATTTTTCGTGAAAAATAGCACTTTTCACTTCACATGACCGCCAAAAATTTAGTAATGAAAAAAAAATTATCAAAGACCGTTGGGGGGAGGATTTGATGATACTTTGACTAAATTTTAATGGTACTCGATTCCAGATTTCTAGCTGAGATACAGTGAACACCGCAAATCGTGTTTTTCCAAAGGCGTTCTTGGAAAAGCTTTGTCACCGGCTTGTTTGTGGATATTTTCGCGTACAAATTTCACGGAATGTTCTTGAAATGACACTTAACAATGTACAAAAGGTTTCGATAAATTTGCTCTATCCATATAGATGAAAAAAATCGCAAAAAAGTGTTTTTTTTCACACTGAAACACCTATCCTCCCCTTAAACACTTTCTACGCCTCTCGCCCCTCACTTTGCCCCAACTTCTCTTATTTCTCCCCTTTAAATTTATATTTATACAAACAAGCTTTTATTTAATGTATTAAAAAATAGAAAATCATTTTTTCACCAAGTCACCTATACTTGACTATAAATAAAAACTGATGGCTGAACTGATCAGTCTCAAATTTTAACACAATCTTTTCACGTGTATTTTTCAGTAATTAATCGAAGGTTTTTTCTCACCGATAAATATTTTCCATTTTATAAACAATTTAAGGCCTAAATTTGTGAAAAATCGATTTTTTATAAGAAGCCGCCATTTTGTCGAAAATGATTATTTTGCTTATTCCGTCGGTCAGTTACAAGATAATCCATTATATTAACGAAATTTTTTGTTTTTATTTTTTATTTTAGAAGATCCCGTCCAGAGATATCGTGCTCACCGCAAGACGCCTTTTTTAGAGGTGCTCCCGGAGATCAGCTATAGCAGCTTTCAAAATAATTATTTTTACAAATAAATAATGTTAAAATGCAGTTAAAAGTTACCATAATATGTGTACAAATTTTTACGTGAATAGATTTAAAGGACTTCTCAAGAAAAAACCTTGAAAAATCGATTTTTTTTTGAGTCTTCTGACTGTATATAACCCCTTAACTTTTCAAATGTTTGATAAATTTGATCAATTTAGTTTCATTAACCGTATTTAATTTGGCACAATAGTAATTAGATAAATTATTATTACACGTTTATATTCAGTTTCAAGATATTTATTTGAGAAATCTGTGCTTGTTTTGCAGTAAATTAAATACAGTTGATGTGTTAACGGATTTAAGGGAATTAAAGATTATATGTTTAAATTTTCAGCACCCCAAGCTTTTATTTATAGTCACATATAGGTGGTTTGGTAAAAAAAATATTTTCTACATTTTAGCACATTAAAGAAAAGCTTGTTTTTTTAATATATTTTTTTTACATATCAATTATTTTTTACTTTTTAGTTTTTAATTGATTTTACTAGTTAGTTGTCCAACTCCAAAGCTATGTTGCGAAACTGATTTATTTTCCGACAGTTAATGCACCGTTGATTAATCCCTTGGTGATATAAATTCCAATCGAATCTGAATATTTCGACTGCAGTCTCTAAAACTACTAAATTTGATTATGAGCGAATTTCCAACTTTTTCCGCCTGCATTGAAATATAATACTCGAATAATTTTGTGGTTGAGAACTTACGAACGGAATTTTTAGAGCCCAAAGAGCACCACCGAGTTTGCAGTTGAGCTGTAGAGCAATCTTTTCCGTGACGCTCTTCAATTTGTCGCTTCGGGATATCGTTTTCGTGACGATCACTTGCGATCGTATCGGCGCCTCGACGCAGCAGAGCCTAGACGGAAGAAAATAACAAAATGTAGTTGTCCATTTGCGTGTATCAGTTCCGAGGAGAAAAATGGTCATTATTTCGAAAGTGGTTCTCACTTGATCTTAAAATATTTCTTCAACGCCGATGACCTTGACCTCAACATATGATATGAGGTCATGTTAAATATTTATGGATGTCATGTAGGCCGTGAAAACGAATTCTTCAGTAAATAATTGTACACGATATGTACCGTTGGGAAGGATCCCCCGCGAATAATGACGAATTCTAGCTACTAGCATGCGTTTGGAACTTCCGATCAAAATTATTTCGGTCAAGTTACATCAATAAATTCAGGAGATATGGACAACCAAGTTATCGCTAAGTTGACTTCGTTGAAACCCCATAAAACTGTACAAATAACTTTGTCAAATGTTGTTTGAAGCTTCGTTGAGGGGCTAGGCTACTGTGAACATTTCAATAAATCATTTGTCGCTTGAGAAACTGAAATTGAAGAGGAAGGGCCAACATATGGTGCAGGAATCGCAGATTGAAGATTAATATAAGGTTAATATAAGTCTTAATGCATGCACTATAGATCCGGCAAAAACGCTCCGGTAGAACCGCACAGTGTGTACCCGGCCCTAGTAGAACTGTAAACGCACTTTTTTCGAATCTATGATTTTCAAAACGGTGTATACGAATTCCCGACATATAATAAACGGATTGACTTGAAATTTGGTACACTTATTCAGTGTAATAGTAGTTTAGTCTTGACCTACGTTTCAAAACACGGTGAAGTTTTGGTCAATATTATTTATTTCAAGGGGGGAGATACCTTTAGATGAGGAAAAAATATGCGGATTTTAATGATTGTTTTTAAAGCAAAATTTCTTCACCATTACTGGGACGCAGGATACGTTTTGTTACTACTTTTGGCTGTTACGTGGTATTTTTTTTATTTATTAACAATGGCGGAGGTATGACACGGTCTTCTACACTGCAATTTCAGAACTGGTGAGACGTATAGATAAAAAAAATAGTCGATCGTCTCTGATGAAATTTGGTATAAATCTTTCTAACCTTATTGTCTAAAACCAGTATGTTTTTATTTTAAACATACATTTTAAATGTATGTTTTTGAAAATAAAAAGTCTTTTTTTCTTGCAAAATGTGGCCTTCTTTTCTTTCAAAGCGTGCCATTTAATCGATTTTCCACATTCCTCACTTTTTCTTGGTTCATATTCAGCGTGTGAGTGGTAATGAGAAAAATCTTTGTCGGTTTATTTTTTCTCCAACATCGGTCGCAACCCGTTTAGAAGACCGTACCATACCTCCACCATTTTTAAAGATTAATAAGAAATAAAAAAATACCACGTACCAGCCAAAAGTGATAATAAAACATACCCTACGTCTCAAACATTGAGAACAAATCTTTCCCCGAAAAAAAAATCATAAAAATCAGCGATTTTTTCCTCGCTCAAAGGTAGCGTCGCCTTCAGATAAAACTTTTTTTTCAGATCAACCGAGTGGCCAAAATCAAATGCACCGTCGAGCCCCTCACGTTCAAACGTTCTTCACGAAATTGTTTATAATTTCTTCAATTATAAATATTACTTTGCGATATTTCGTACACAACCTTGTTTATGTACAAACAAATAAATGCTCAAACGATTTTTCAATAATCTCGCTTATTCCTTCAATATGATTTTTTCCAAATAACCTTGATTTTACGATCGTCACAGTAGCCTAACCCCTTAATAAAATATCAAACATAGAAAAAAGTCCTTCCCCCTTATCAGCCCGCCTGTACCACTAGTGTGATGATTATTACGGATAGTATTGCGAATTATTGAATGAAATCGAAATTATAATAAAACAAGTTATTGTGGTCCAACATAAACGATAATAACTGCATATCAGTTGAACACTGATACTTCAAATGACTGCGTAGTCATGGAGTTTGTTACGAATGGCTCTACAGAGAGCGGTCCTTGCATGTATAAAAGTCTAGCGCAATGACCTCTACGATATATGCCAAGGTCATCCAAGTTGGCAACGACTTTCGAAATAACCATAAAAATGAAGCCGTTACCCACTTTTTAATCGCGGCGTACCGATCGTTTCTGTTGCTGGGGCACAAAGCGACCACCATCTCGAGATTCGGATTTATGACTTTTCTTATCTCCGTGAGATAATTTTCCGTACGATCGTTCTGTAGCTTGATGTATATCGGCTCTGTGACGTCCATCGACATTTGACGAGCAACTCTGCGCAACATCGATACGAATTCGTTGGCAATTCTGGTGTCTCGATCGGTCGCCAGGATGCACCAATTTCGCATATTTGGGGTGCGCAGCATCGCGTTCTTCACTGCCGCGTTGCTCCAATCGGCGTTCTCGGAAAAATACGTTTGCCCATTGCCGAACGTCAGGGTCTCCGGTTCCAAAATGCGGCCCTCAACGTTGGTCGTATTGTCGGCCAGTTTCAAGCCCCAACCTTCCAATACTTCATTCGCGAGAGGAGTATTCTTCACGTCACGGACGAAACTTGTAATAACGTTGTGACGAGCCCCAGGCCCGACTTGCGTGACGGTCGCCAGATCGCGCATGATGCGAAAATCGGAGCGTAGCTTGTTGGTCAAGCCGGAGAGATAGCAGAGTTCGGGAACGAGAAGTGACTGGACTTCTTTCGTCTCGCCGGTCGATGTTTTTTCCTTGTAACGATGTACCAGCAACGGTTGATTCATGTCTTTTATCTCGATGTTCCAATGGCTCTTGTAATAATCGTAGACTACCACACTCTGGCCCTTCCGGTCGAAGGACCATTTCGGGCTCTTGTCCCAGTCGATGTCGTCTATCCGATACGTACGATTGTTGTAGCGCGTGAGCACCGTCAGACCGAGAATCTCAGCGGTCACCGTGCTCCTGATGTCCGCACGACTGGTCTTCATCAAGTCGGTCATCAAGTCGCGAACGGTTTCCGTTCGCATCACGCGATGAGACGCGTTTATGTTGAGCTTCACGCCTCCCTCGTATTCGTCTATCGCCGTCACGTAGCCCGGCCAAAGTTCGATGCGATGCTGCGGCACTGCGTGGGCGCAACGCGGGTTGTAACTGTCCCGTCCGATGCGCACGAGATCGAGCGCTCTCATGACTCTGTCCAAAAGATTATTGAAGAACTGGATACTGTCGGCCAACTTCTGCTGCGCCTGGTATATCAGCGTGACCGTTACGCTCGAACCATCCGAAGGGTGTATCGATGTGTACATTGTTCTCTGTAATGATCCGTGAGACGAAATATAATCAATCGAAACTGTCGTTTGAAAATTGGATCTATACGAGTTTGTGATTTTGTTCTGTACCATAGTACACGGCGCTTCGAGAGGCTGAATATACGCATTCGGTAAGTGCCAGTTTTGTCACACCAGTTTCTTCATTCGTGCCTTTTATTTTCAAAATTATCCTTGTTTCCTGAATTCCAAGCTTGCTGATTAAACCGTTTCCTATCACTCCCTACACGCACTTCGCTGATCTAGCCTAACTTCGGCTGCGTCCATGGCTGTCTTAAGGGGTCTTCTCACTTTAGACGCTAAAAAAGGCTACTTTCATGAATTTTTGTGATAGGTTTATATTATAGATATTGATATAAAAGTCGTTACACTTAATCAATACACTTTCGAAATAATTTTTTTTTAATGTTATGTATTTAACCCAAGCAAACTTTAAACGCGTTTTTTTTCTCGAAACAACTTTCTTCGACGGCTTGTTGATGAAATCTTCGAAACTACTGAACCGATCCTCATGAAATTTTAACTACATATTCTTTAAAACTACAGCTATAGGATTTTTTTAAATTTTGATATTGACTATTTTTTTCTCCAAAAACGATGAAAGAAAACACGTTTTTGTTGTTTTTTTCGAAAAATGTCCGTAATTTTGTTATTTTTGCGTATATCAAAAATCGTATGATATGCGCTATAGCTATTAACATAGTGAACCTAAAACCGTGTGATTTTTTTGTTCGGATGATCCATCTCCGAGATTTCTTTAACAGCGCAGACCTACCATTTTTTAGGACATTTTTTTAACTACAATTTTCGTCTGTAAATAGTAAGTTAAATAAATTAAATTTAAAATAAATGTATTTCGAAAGTGTATTTGTTAAGTGTGACAACTATTCTATCAATATCTAAATATAAAAATGTCGAAAAAATCATGAAAATAGCCTTTTTCAGCGTCTAAAGTGAGAAGACCCCTTAAGCTACACTATTGGCTTCGTGATTGACCCTAGCGCCACGTGGCGTTCGTATTTTTGTCGGCTCTGTCGAAGGCTCTGCAATTATGGTTATAATATTGTGATAAATTATGAATTTCTAAATCGCGCCGCAATTGCATTTAATTTGGTGGCATTAAATCAATTTCTCTGGCCAAAGACGGCAAGCATTTTTTTTTCAGTACAGTGAAAAAAAGTAAGGAACATTTTCTTGAAATGTATATTTTTTTCTTATTTGTAATTTTGTTATGATACTAGAAAAATGAAGGTATAAAATTGCTTTTATTAAAATTTAATGAACAGTTGCTGCACCGCTTTAAAATATAATAAATAAAATTTTGCTTTTAGACCGAAATAAGCATAATTTTGAAGACCGGCTTCGAGAGTATAACTGACAATATTAATTTCCAACCTCAAAGCCAATCTCAAGAAAAACTGTTGGTGTCTGCTGAACACGTCAAGGACGTAGAAACTTTGAGGACAAAACATGACCGACGTTTAAACTTGGGTCATGTTTTGTGAATAATTAATTAGAGTTATGGTGAAAAATTAGTTAATTAGAGTTATTGTGAATTATTAACAATTCAAGCTCGTGTCATAAGACAAACCTCTATTTCTTTGACGCCTCACAAAACTTCTTTATAGGTAAAACTGCGGCTATCCATTTGTTGCGTTGTTCTAATCTCCAATTCGCCGCAGGAAATCTATAAAACTTACATTTACTATTCCTTCCGGTATTTTTGCAATTTATTACACCGTAGCTATCGTGGTCCATTTTCAATAAAGCAGTATTTTTTACTTTTATTGCAATAATCCCATACCACGCTCATACAGATTGGACAGATAAATAGCCGAGTTTATTGCAATTCTTGTCCACTGCGGGCGCTGCGTTCGATTTCATTGCCCCCACCTATACTCTGCACGAAGCCAATACCGCATTTCCGAGGGTACGAGAAAACTGTGGAAAACCCGTACGGGTATAGACGACCGATATTTTCCTGATTCTTTGATGCACACACGGTTTACTCAAGTATCTACGCCAAGGTCTCAGAAGAAGAATAAGCCTTCCGCTCACTGGTTGATGCGCCAGCCCGTGCTAAGCTAAGCGGTCACGACTTCGAGTACCGGCCATGCACAATGCTTCTTAAGGGATAACAGCACTCTAGGATTTTGGGAAAATCTTTTTTTTTGGCTTAAAAAATACTTTGGGGTCATGAAAACAATATGCAATTGGTCCTGTGGCGATTTTTTTTCTTCAAATGGTTCAATTATCGATTTTGCCGGCAAAATCTTCTTCCAGGCGCCTCGTACAACTTTAAACGCGTTTTTCTCGAAACCACTTCTTTCAAACTGGGAGGACGGATTACGCGAATACCTTTGCATGGATGGATTTGAAATTTTTATAGTAGCTTTACAATTACATTCCCTATGGGAGTGCGTAGCCCTTTTTTGATTAAATGTGAACTTTTTTTTATAAACAATTTACTGCTTATTTTTGGTCAAAAAATCGATTTCTTTATTTCAAAGTGTGCCATTTTTTCAAAATGTAATTTTAAAAAATCCCTACGTAGTCCCATAACTAATATGTAGATTATAATTTTCTTTGTTTTTTGTTCCAGGTCTTATACTTTACGAGAAAACCGTCCTTCCGTGAAACTATTTGTAAAAAAAACACATTTTTGAAGATGGGCTTCATGACCGAAACACGATGACAAAAAGGCTCGGCCAAGTCTTAGCCAATGTTATCTATTTAAAGAAATAAAATCGTTTTTTTTGTTTCCGATCAATCGGGTGGTCAAAGTCAAGTACAACGTTGAGCGCCTCACGTTCGAAGGTGCTTTGCGAGATTGTTTGAAACTTTTTGAATTATTAATATTTTTCAAATGAAATTTGGTACACAACTTTGCTAATATACATACCAATAAATATCCAAATTACTTTTCAAACATCGTGCTTGTTCCTTCAAAATTATTTTTTTCAAATAACTCTTATTTTCGGGTCGTCACAGTAGCCTAACCCCTTAAGGGAGTATCGTTGTCTCGAAACATGGAAAAAAATCGCTTTCCTCTAAATTCAATTTTATTGTTCTACAGACCTTCCCGAATACGTCTGTAAAAACCATTTAATAATACTCATAAAGTTAACCGGGTTATAGAAATGATAAGGGGTACGCTTGGGTATACCCTACGCAGGGCATAAAAACTTTAAACACCGTTTTTGCAAAACTATATTTTACAAATCGGCAACCACGATATCTCGATAGCCAATCGGCCGATTGAGCTCAGATTTGGCATACACCTTCAGTAGACTGTTTTTTAACGTTTGTAGCAGATTTGAGATGACATTTTTTTTGTTGAAATTACGACTCGCGGAATGGTAAAAAAAAATCGGAAAAATTGATGATCAAAGTTGAGCATGCCGTCATTTTATAATTTTTTTTTGTTTTACAGAAGCTGGTACCAAACATTACTCGTACAGATTGAGCATATCTGTAGTTTTTAAAATTCATATAACTTCCAAAAGAGTGGATGCCAATTAGGAGCGTTTTTTGCGCACCGTTTTAAACAAACGTGCATGATACATTTTTATTTTTTTATATTTGTATATACTCTTGAAGGGACAATAGACATGTGTAAAAAAAATCAGCAACAAAACACGAATAGTTTAAAGGTTATTGCATCCTAAAAATTACCACCAAAAGAGCGTTCTGGACAACAATACTGCCTTGAAGGACTAAAATCGCGCACGTAAATGAATCATAGACGCGTTGCGTGCACGACATTTCGCAGATAATTTTTCGTTTTATATTCAGGCCACACGTTGTTGATGCTTTGATGACAAAAGGTAAAATAAACTATAAACTCTTGGCAAAGCATAATATTACTTTCCACTTACGGACTGCGGCAGTCGGGTCGGCAAATACAGCATCGCACCGTCGAAAGTTCTTGTGTTTCCGAATGCCTCCACATGCTGATTAAGCAGTTTACGACGGAGATATATGGCGTCAACTTCTGGTGAGAATTTCACCTCGTAACGGAACACCCCCTTGCCCGGTTCTATCGTCAGGTCTATGTAATTAGCTGTTAATTCAATCCTGTTTATGAATCAAGCAATTTTCGTTGTTAACTTTCTTGTGTTGATACAATTTGTAGATATTTAAATGTATGTCAGCCTTTCTGCTACGAACTTGCGGTGCACTTAAAAAAAAATGAAAAAAAATTCGGATATTTTGATTTATGTTGCTTTTTCATAGAGGAACGTTTTTTCTCGGAGATTCTCATGGAAATATGCTCAGAATGTTACAAGGTGTCGAAAAATGGCATTTGGAAAATGCCCTGTACGTGGGTGTGCGGATTTTATGTGCACGAAAAAACTTGATCAGTTTGTGAGACCCCTGGCTGAATTTTGGCACACCGATGGTAACGAACGCTTTAGATTTCGAGTTATAATTTTTAGCAAAATGTATTGTAAGAAAGTAAAGTAAAATACAAGAGATTTTGGATTTAATTTCGCGAAAATCGGGTGAACATTATAGATTTCAAAGGAGTATAAATGTTCAGAAAAGAAGCTCCTTAAGGGGAGGGTCTGCCTTGTTGGGCCAAAAAATGTTCGATTTTTCACCAATTTTTATGCAAAAAGTATTGAATATAGAATGTTGATATTTGGTATGTTGACTAAACGGTCTTTATTGAACATCAAAATATTTATTAAAGTTTGACAAAACATGGTGGTGAGAGTGGGAGGAGCCACGTATGTCGGTGCGCGGGCGATGACATTCTTCGCTTGCGGAAGTCCTAACTCCCGGACAGGTGACCTGAAGCAAAAAAATCAAACATATTTTTACTTTGTACAATATTGTGTATAAGTTGACCTAGAATCAAGAAGAAAAATTGAAAACAAAATAATAGTGAGCAAAAAACTGCGAAATTTTGTGGAAAAAAAGTTCCTTCAGATCGCTCACTATTTTTTTCAATTTTTCTTCTTGATTCTAGGTCAACTTATACACAATATTGTACAAAGTAAAAATATGTTTAATTTTTTTGCTTCAGGTCACCTGTCCGGGACTTAGCACTTCCGCAAGCGAAGAATGTCATCGCCCGCGCACCGACATACGTGGCTCCTCCCACTCCCACCACCATGTTTTGTCAAACTGTAAAAAATATTTTGATGTTCAATAAAGACCGCTTAGTCAACATACCGAATATCAACATTCTATATTTAATACTTTTCGCATCAAAAATTGGTGAAAAATCGAACATTTTTCGGCCCAACAAGGCAGAACCTTCCCTTAATTCTTGTAATTTTTTCTATATTTGTCATACCCCGTTTCCCGAGATTTTCTCATTTTTTACTGTCATTAAATGCATTATAGATCTCTGAAACATTTACGAAACAAGTGTGCGACACAATTCATGTCAGGATTAAAAACCTTTGAAAGGAATTAACTTTCGGGGGTTTGGGCTACTGAAAATGACGAACGTCCGTTCGTCGCTTGAAGCAACTTCAATTGACGAGGAGGTTCCAACTTATGGTGTAGTCATCGCAGATTGAAGGTAAACTTATTATTGCAAAGATAGAACTGCTGGTCAAACTTTGAACGCGTTTTTCTCGAAACTTTGTCTTTCAAAAAGGGCGTACACGATTTTTCGACATCTAACGAACGAATTGACTCGAAATCTGGTATGCTTATCCAGGGTAATAGTAGTTTAGTCTTGACCGACGATGTTCTAAACTTTTTTTTATTACTTATTAACAATGTCATTTTTCCTGGAAAAGTCGAAAAAAAATCTGTTTCATTATTAAAATAGGATAACAAAAAAACTGGGGCAAGTCTCATTCAATATTACCTATTTCAAGAAAAAGTTATTTTTTGGTTCAGATCAACCAGGTGGCCAAAATTGAGTACACTGTTAAGCCCCTCGCGTTCAAAAGTCCTTCCCGAAATTGTTTATAACTTCTTTAATTATCTCATCAATGAAATTTGGTACACAACTTTGTGAATGTAAATCAAATGAATGTCTAAAAGATTTTTCAATCATCTTACTTATTCTTTCAAATAACCCTGATTTTCAGGTCGTCACAGTCGTCTAACCCCTCAATGAAGTTTGAAACATGTTGCTAATTAGAAACTCGCACACTGCTGCCTCGCTACTTTATTTCACCCCAAAACTTCCTCCATGAGGAAGCTAATGTTGGAAAAAGGGGGCTTACTCATAGAGGGAGCTTTTTAAAAAGAAATAAACTGCCAAGGAAAAAAATGTGCATATGTTATTATCTCTTGTCAGATAAAATCACGAAATTTTTTACTACTCGATCATTTTGCAACGTAGTCTTTCAGTCAAGCGAAAAAATCTTTCACCATTGTAATCTTTGTGCGACCAAATACACGAAAGATTGTTCCACCGTTAGTCGCTAAAAATAAATTCTTGCCTTTTTCCGCTTTCGCCGCGACGCGAAATTGGATCGGAATTGGAAGTCATCTGAGACATATCGTCCATTGCGAGTTGGGACAGGCGTCCCAGGACACCACCGCCATCGCCGGAAACGCTCGGTTTCTGAGAGACATCGCCAGGTCGATGAACGGATTGTGACGAAGCAGAGGTATCCCTGTGAAAAAAAAACAAGATAAAAACGTGATGAATTGCAGTAACAAAGTTAATCTTTTCCAGTAACGCCAGCAGACGCACTGGATTTTTTTAGCCAAGTCGAGAAGATTCGCGCGTCCGACGGCCGGTCTAACCACCGGAGCTGTTGCTATGGCAGCTTCCGTTGTCTGCGGCAACTGGCACTTCTGGACTAGATGCAGGAGGCTGGCTCTCCCCCTACCACTGCCGGCCACAGGTGGCGGAGACTGTACGACAGGGGTCGGAGATGCCGATGACGTGTTCGGGCTGCCGTCTCCACTGCTTGAAGCTAGTTGCTTCTTTTTCATCAGCTCCAATAGCGCGGTCCCACGGCCTCTGCCATCGCCTGATCCACGCTCCATCTTCTACTTGGTAACAATATTACTCGGATCCTGTAGGAAGTGAAAATAATAATAATCGTAGGCTATTGAAATTGGTCGTTCCAGTTTCAGAACTTTTTTTTCCCAGTTTCGTGCTTACGAAAGTAGCTATGAAACCTAATCTTATCCGGATTGGTTGCAAATTTTTGTTCCGTTCTTGTTTTAGATGTTTAACAGTACGATCGCCCTGGGATAGTTTTGTCTCAAGCAAAATTTCACTTTGAAATTCCTGGCAATTACTATCAATTTATAGCAACAAAAATGATAACTCTCGTGCTTAAACAATCGTGAATTCACATTCTAGAAGGATTCAAGAATATTCGTGATTCTTTTAAATTTTTTCAAAACGGTTTAACACTGAAAGCTGCACGTAGACGTTTTTGTCGTGGTGTGACCGCGCTGGGTTAAATAAAATATTCTAAAAAACATTATTAAAAAAAACGAAAATGTTTTTCTTTGTGGCTTCTCCGCGACCGTTTTTCTTTCGCGTCCGAAGGCGTGTTCTTTTTGCAAATTTTCCCGCCGTTATGGCGAGAATAAATTGCGAGCTTTCGAACCGATTGTGGATTTCAGGACGACGAATATTCGCGTTATATTCTAAAAATCGAATAACAATTACTCGAGGTGCAATACTTCGAAAAATGAAATGCCTTCTATGCGAGGGCCGAAGATAAGACCGCTGCGTAACGCGGCACACGCGTTTTCTTTGTTTCGCCATCCACGATGTTTTGTTTACAAATTCGAAGGGCATTCAACACGTTGCCGGCGCTCTGTCGAATCGCGTGTCCCTTTTCTTCGAGGCTACAAAGCGAATAATGTTTTAACTTACGTTTCTCGTGGGCGGGAGGACAAAAGGTTGCCAGACGCAGCCAAAAACGGTCATAAAACCGACAAAAATATACAAAGCAATTTCAAAAAAACGTCGGACGATTGAGCGAGAAGCCGTTAAGTAGACGACTGCGGCTACTGATTGCCGCGTCGAAATTTAACTATACCGAAGAGCGGCCGACCGCATTGTCCGCAGTGACGTCACAGCGCGACTGTCGCGCCGCCAAGCGGCCTCGGAGGTTCGTTCGTCCTCCCCCCCCCCCCCGCCCCCAACATTCCGAGCTCGAAAAATGGAGCGATTGGGGCTTCTACGTCCGTACGCATTCTATACGCTGTAGCGTAGTGCTCGTGATTGCTCGTGATTTTACTCGCTGGCAGCGGGGAGAGACGCGTGTACGAGTTACGATACTCGACAGCGTGACGTACTTTATAAATAACAATATCATTGTTTTCGTTGCGAAGTATTCGAAACAAAAAGAAACGAATGATCAGTTGATATCGAACATTTGTCATCGAGTAAAAGTGCTCTGTGCGTTAAATATAAGTGCGTACGATTCTTACCGAATAAAATACAACAAACCATCGAGTACTTGTTATGTCTCAAAATAATTAACGCCTATCCAAATTTCTGTGATTCCCGTAGTTCCTCGTCGTCTCGATAAATCGTAGTGTGTAAAACTTTATCGAAAAGGGCAAGCAGAAATGTTGCTAATAATCGATTTGCCCGACGTTGTTCTCGAGACGATTCTCTCCAATCTCTCGTACGACGAAATTGCCAAAAACAGAATCGTAAGTTTTTGCTCTGGTTTTTTTTTCCTTCGACCGATGCTGACGCGAAAGATCGTGGTGACGCGGATACTCAGCCCCGTCGTGTTCTTTCTCTTCGCTCAGGTCTGCAAACACTTCAACAGAACGTGCCAAAAGCTGCTCAACCGCGGCTTCAGCCTGATGGAAAAACATCATGCCCAGTGCTTGCGCTCAGTCAAGGGCAAACTACCGAGAAGGGAATCCGAGAGAAGAACTCATCCTCTGGCTCGTCATTGCGACGCGCTTACCGCCATAGAAACGAGAATCTCTATGTTGTCTATGACTTTTATCAAGTACATCAACTTGCACCTCTGTTGTTTCATACCGGGAAAGGCAAGTGTCCCTTGGTGGGCGTCGTTTTTGTTTCTCTCGCCTTCTCGTAGGGGAAGCTTTGGTTGGGTTTGTTTGGGTTTTCACAATGTCGATTTAAACACGCTTATAATTATGCCGTCGAGGGGCTACATCTACTTAGAAGCCTGAGGCCATATTCCGAATTCTTTTTCAGGTAAACAGTTGGTTAAAAGGAAACGCATTTTCTTCTAACACAAAGGTGCATATATTGAGAGTCTAAAAAGATCACCAAAAAATCCAGAAAAACAACAAAAATATGGCCACTGGTAGATGAAATGTTTTTCGCGACGTTTGGCGGTGGACACTGCAGCTCGAGCGGTCCATCTGAAATCTTAAAAGCAAACGGGTTATTCAAGATAACAAAAATACGAGTCGTAGGTGATCCTCAAATAGAAAAAGATTTTTTTTTTTTTAAGTGGCAGCAAATTGAAAGTCGAGCAAAATCTATGAAAAAAGTTGTCATTTTTACGTAACTATTGAAAAATGACGATCGATTTTGAAACAGTGGGACCATCGACATCCTTTGAATGTTTCTCATCGTGTCTCCTGAAACGGTAGCCATGTTTTTATTGTTTTCCTGTATTTTTTGGTGATTTTGTTAAAGGCTTAATATATGTACCTTTGTGTTAAAAACCACGAGTTTCTTTTTCACCATCCGTTTCTCAGAATGAAATCGGTATTTGGCCCTTTTTTTCGAGCCTTTAGCTAGATATCGCTCCTTAAAGGTTGTGTAGTTGGATAGCAACAAGCGTTCATTTTGTATATATTTTTTCTTCTATTTTTATCGTAATGCAAATTGTTTTTTTGTAGATTCAGGTTGTGGGTGTCTACTAAGGAGACCAAAATCTATGATTCTTGTACCCTGAATTGTCGAAAATTTGAACGATCGGAGAAAAGTAACTTAGATTGCACTCGTAACAGTCCACACTTCAATGTCGTTCAGAGTCTTCCAAAATATGGAGACGCGGCATGCAGAAAAAAATGGACATGCAAAAACTGCTATACTTTTCGTGATAACCGGCTGAATTTTTGTATACCAATAGAGTATCGTGAGAAGTTCCAATAAATTCGAAATGAATTTAGTGGACGTTGGTGAAAGGCTTCAGATTTTAGGAGGGTTTTGATTTTCACATAAATATTTTTCACCAACGTAACTTTTATAACTTTTTAGTCATCCGGTTGAATTTTTGTTTGGAAATTAAGTATGTGGATTTGTTCCCTAATGCTTCCCCTTTTTACTGCTGCACCTTGTGGGTGCAGCCGATTCCCTACTCTATATCGCATATACCATTACATATCTGCCACGGGCATAGGGAAAGTGCGGAAAACCCATACCAATACAGCCGGTCCCAGGTTCGCTTCCCAGTTTCGGAGCTACGTCGCGTTTCGTCCAGAAATGATGCACGGGCTACAGGTTCATATGCACATGACACACACATGTAGCGGTCCGTGTGCGTGACGTTTGTGTACAACTGAAGCTACGTCCCACCCGTATTAATTTTCCACTGTGACTACGAGGCTGGGATTCGAACTTGTAAGCTCGCAATGTTCTGGTTTAGAAGCGAACATGCTAACCACTAGACCAGCACATTGGTTTTATATGGCAATGGAGTAGCGGACAAAGTATTTTTCTATAGAATGTTAAGTAGAGCCGTGAAAAGGATTGAGAAGGAGTTTGCAGTTTTAGAAATATGGTGTGATAATCTTAAAGTTCGAGATATTAGGAAATTTTGATTTAAGTTGAGATATTGGGATATATTTCAATACAGGATATATTTTTATCGATTTTTCTGAAAATCGGTGATACTCTTTATATTTAAGAGTTGTATATATTAATGAGTTTTCAGAAAACATTTCTTTACTTTCTACTGACATTCATATGCATTTTACGTCTTTAAACATTTGCGAAACTAGTGGGTGCAAATATATGTTGGGATTGAATTCTGACGATCTATTCGACAGGATTTGGTTCCAAGAGAATGGATTCCCCGAAAAATGTTGATTATTGAGAGAAAAAATTTGGAGGAATAAGTGAGATCATTGAAAAATCGTTTGTACGCTTATTTGTATGTACATTAACGAAGTTGCGTTCTAAATTTTCATGAAAAATGTAATAATTACAAATTCATAAACAATCTCGTGAAGCACGTTTGAACGTGAGGGGGGCTCAACGGTGTACTTGATTTTGGCCACCCGGTTGATCTGAAAAAAACGCGTTTTTTTTTCTTAAAATAGATAAAATTGAATACGACTCAGCTGAGCTTTTTTTGTTATCGTGTTTCAATCGTAAATAAAAATGTTTGAATTTTGTCCCGATTTTTTAAAGAAAAATGACGTCATACTTGTGAATAACTAATGAAATAAATGTTAAGAAGAAAAACGTCGGTCAAGACTAAACTACTATCACACTAACTAAGCGTATCAAATTTTAAGTCAATCCGTTCATTAGATGACGAAAAATCGTGTACACTGTTTTGAAGAACATTGTTTTGAGAAAAAACGCGTTTCAAAGGGCTTCTCACGCTAGACGCTAAAAAAGGCTATTTTCATGATTTTTTTTCATAGGTTTATATTATAGATATTGATATAAAAGTTGTTACACTTAATAAATACACTTTCGAAATACATAAAATTTCGAAAAATTCCGAAATTTTTCGAAAAATGTCCGCTATTTTGTTATTTTTGTATATATAAAAAATCGTATGATATGCGCTATAGCCATTAACGTACTGAATCTAAAACTGTTCGATTTTTTTTGTTTCGGATGGTCCATCTCCGAGATTTCATCAACAGCGGAGATCTACAATTTTTTGATGACGCTTTTTTAACTACCATTTTCGTCAGGAAAAAGTGACTTAAATAAATTTAAAAAAAAATTTAATGTATTTTGAAAGTGTATTTATTAAGTGTAACAACTTTTATATCAATATCTATAATATAAACCTAACAAGAGAATTCATGAAAAAAGCCTTTTACTAGCGTCTAAAGTGAGAAGACCCCTTAATGTTTCACCAGCAGTTCTATCGTTGCAATCATAAGTTTGCCTTCAATCTGCGATTCCTGCACCATATGTTGGACCTCCCTCTTCAATGTTAGTTGTCTCAAAGTATATTCTAAAACAGATTTAGAAAATCGATTTTTCGAAAAAATTTCAGTAGTCTGACCCGTTGAGTGTTACCCACACCACTCTAGCAGCCGAAAAGAACGCCTTACTGTGACGATTTATTTCCTTTGGCGTATAATAATTGGGAATTCTATTTAGAAGGATTATTCAGCATATATTTAAGCATAGAATTTTAGTATTACTATTATTGTCCAAAATGGCGGCGAGAGAGCTAATCTTCGAAATGATCTTTTAAAAAAACCCTTCAGTAGCGGACAAACTTCTCGTAAAATATAAGATCTGAAACAAAACAAAAAAAATGCTATCTGTATACTATTGGCTATAGACGTACGTAGGGATTTTTTTAAATCAAATTTTGTAAAGATGATGTACTTTTGACAAAAAATTCGAATCTTTTCTAAACAAAGTAAGCAGTTAATTGGTCATAGAATAAAAAGTTTACATAGAATCGAAAAACTCCTACGTACTCCTATGAAGGAGGTAATTGTGAAGCCGCTGTCAAAATTCCAAACTGATCCATGCAACCGTGTGGAAGTAATGTGTTCGCTAAGATTTAAAAAAGTGGTTTCGACAAAAACGCGTTTTCATGATAAAGCATTGTTTAAACAATGTAAAAAAAAAAGATTTTTTCAAAATCCTAGAGTGATGTTACCTCTTAAGATGCCTGGGGAAATTTCCGTACGCTTACAATAATCGTGCAAACTTCACGTTTGGCATAGAAAGAGTAGGCGATTTTTGACATTGATTTTAATAGAATACAGTTTCGCAAAAAATAAAACACGAACGAAATCACTTCCTCGTTAATTTTTTCCTGCAAAGTTTCCCCTACGAGAGAGCCAATTTCGAAAAACCACCTTCCCCATGAAGTTTGTGGGCGAGATAATTTTCCTTCTACTCGTCTTGTTCTTTCAATGTCGAAATAAAATGTAAACATTGTCCGCAGGTTATAGACGAGATATTCCGATTGTTGCGTCTGATTCGAGACTCGAAAACGCCGCCGCGAGCTTACGAGATACTTCAAGAATTGCGCGACATAAGTAGCATGGCGATGGAACATTTCGACGAGAAAATATTGCCGGCTCTGAAGCACAGCATGAGTTCTTCGTCTTCGGTGGAGCGCGTCGCCTCGTACGATTTGCCGGGCGGCGGTTTGATGATAGCGCATCACGGCGCCGCTTCCAGTTCCTTCATCGCGACCCACTCCTACAACTCGGAAAAGCTGAACAAGGCGTTCAAAAAGATGTACAACAAGACAAAACAGAACAAAACGTCCTTTTTGACAGTGAAGAGTCGCATGAACCGGCTCTGCCTGAGAATAAAGAGGCAAGGATTTCACATGCGAGCCCAGAGCATAAAGCTCAAGCAACAGGCGAAAAAGCTCCACGAGCAAGATACACAATTGGCCGACATGAAGCGACACCTCGAAGACTGGGAACAAAAAATTGGCGATTTGACCGCTGAATTGTCACGTTGCCGCGAGGACACCATCAAATCCGATACCATCGATAGCCGCAAGAGAAAAAGCATCGACGAAGACGTTGAAACGCGGGACGGGAATTCGTCCGAAGTCAAGCAGTTGATGGCGAAAAAACGGAAACTCATCATCGAGAGGAAATCTTCGAGTGACGCGAAAGACGTGAAATTCAAGAAATTCATGTCCGAACTTCTTTGCGCCAATTCGTCCGAAGAATATTCGCCGACGTGTCAAAAACAATAGTACCTCGTCGCGCCCTTTAAATTTTACTTTTGCTTTTCTTTTTCAAACGCACGTTGTAACATTCGCATTCGTAAACACACTTAGAAAACAGAATTATCATGGGATAATTTTTGCATGATAGACCGATACCGATGAGGCAGTTGAAAGATACACTAGATTGTCTCGTTCATCGAGATGATTGTCGAGATGATTGCTGCGTGTTAAAAAATAAAGCAGCGGTTACCAGGGCAAAAGAAACATCTCAGAGTTTGATGTGTAGCCAATTTGATACTCAGATTTTTTAAATCAAACAGACAATATAGTACAGTCGTGCTGTATATTGGAATCGGAAAAAATTAGAAGGCTAGTTTTTTGACAGATGATTTTGTTGGTTCCGCGGGTCCTTAATCCAAGTTTGCCTAAAAATCGTGGTGTAGGGTTTTTTTAAGGGATGAAGGGAGATGGAGGTCGATCAATGCCACACTACAACCCCCGCGAGGTCTGCGCCGGGAGACAAAATGTTCAGAAAAATCCGGGCTTTATTTTTGTCGACAGCGCTGAAGTCGTGGAAGTTCATTTTGGGGGTGAAAAAGTAGAGTGAAATTTTGAAAAATCAGTTTTAATTCGATAACTCTTTAGGAAAAATTCATACAATTTTTGTTCAAATGGGAACGTTGAAGCCCTGGAAAAGACGCGTCGATCGAATATTCGATCATCCCTCTCCGATGATATCTTCACCTCCAAAAAAATGATTGAAGTATCAAAGAAAAATTGTTTATTGATTAATTAAGAAAAAATAGTTTTTTTTTGGGGAAGGTTTAAAGGTACGAAATGCAGAGAATAATTTTATCTATATTTTCGTTTTTATGGACCACCCTTGAATTTTGCTGCTCGGGGGTTGAAAATTCAAAATATAATTCTGAGAAAGACTATTGACCGAAAATAAAGAGATACGAGTTTGGCGCTGTGGACAAAAATGTAGCTGAGGGTTCAAGGTACAAATTGTTCCACGGCGGCGAATTCGTACGGTCAATTGTTTTCCCGAAATTTAATTTTTAACTTTCAACCCCCGAGAGGGGTTGGAAAATCAAAATTCAAGGGTGGTCCATAGGAAGGAAAATATGGAGAAAATTATACTCCACATTTCGTACATTTAAACCATCCCCGAAAAATCGATTGTTTTTGAGTTATTCGATAAACAATTTTTTTTAATACTTCAAAAATTTTTTTGGGGGTGAAGATATTTCCGGGGAGGGATGATCATAAACTCAATTGACGCGTCTTTTCAAAAGCTATAACATTCCCATTTGAGCAAAAATTGTATTAATTTTTCCTGAAGAGTTATCGATTTAGAACTGATTTTTCAAAATTTCACCTCACTTTTTAACCCCCAAAATTCACTTCCACGACTTCGGCGCTGTGGACAAAAATAAAGCCCGGATTTTTCGGTATATTTTGTCTCTCGGCGCCGACCTCGTGGGGGTTGTAGTTTGGCATTAATCCACACCCGCCCCCTTCATCCCCTAAAAAAACCCAACACCCCGATTTTTAGGCAAACTTGTATTTAGCACCCGCGGCTCCGACAAAATCACCTCTCAAAAAACTAGCCTTCTTCTGATTTTTTCCGATTCCAATATACACCACGACTGTATTAATAGTGAATATTTTCCATACATTACATCATTTTTCTTACAATAAGGCACAAGTATCTCAATGAGGAAGATAATCTGAAAAAAGGATCTTTCAGCCGCGCCAACCGCTTCTTTGTTGCAATTGTTATCCTTGGATTGTTCGTCAATTTATTGAATTCATATTTGTTTAAATTAACATTTTTTCTCAGTTTCTTAATTTCTTAGTTAATGGTTTGCCCATTGTTGCATTCGAATAACAAATTGCAAAGAGAAACTGCCACTTGTGCAACGAAAAATCAAACTCAAACCCAGACGGAAAAAAGTGTGTCAACGAAGGTACCGATTGCTGATGATTATTTTTAATTCTTGAAAATCAGCTCTTACTTTCTCGTAATCACTATCCACCGCGATTTTGCCAAAAAATTATTCTTAATGTTTGATTCGGTAGATTTTACCGAGAATCGCTCGTTTCTAGTGACAAAAGCAAATTAACGGGTGCGCTTTATGAACTCATTATAAATATCATCAAAATATTCCGTTATTTTCACGGTCACTTTTTTGACGAAAGGGGAATAACATGAATATCATATCGCGATATGGAATTCGCTTATCACGAAAAGCCAAAATTCAACAACCATTTTTCATCGTGCAGAGGATCATAAAACTGTCGAATATTGTAGAAATATTGAAGGGACAGGAATTAATACGAAGTAATGAATTAGACTTACAACATTTAGTATTTACGGACAATAAACAAATGTATTGGAGATACTTAAGAAGAAAGTGAGATTGACCATTAAATTGTCTCTCCTGTGATATTTTTCGTGTTCTCAAATTCACTTTTCCGTTTTTGGAAAGAAAAGATCAATATTTCGATCGCTACTCGTAATTTTTTTTTTTTCATTTACGTTAATTTCTTTATTCCGTCACGAAGATGAATATCCTCATCGTTTGAAGATTCATTTTCTTCGCTATCTTCTGCATCCTCAACGGAGCATTCCGTTTTCAAAAGTGCCTCCGAGTTGTCTTCAAATGTTTTCGATGATCCTGAATTCTTCATCTCGTTGTAAATCATGAAGTGAGCTTCTCGGAGATACTTTTGTTCCCTGTCGTGTATCTCCTTCCTCGTTATTTGTTTGTCGACTTCCGGTATCAAGAAGTTGTGCACCATATCGGTGATCATTTGCCGGTCTCGAATTTCGTCGCTGAAAGATTTCAACGAATTCAGTTATCTCAATGTCGCGTTTTTTGTAAAAAAAAAAGGATGAGATTATATTAAGGGGTCTTCTCACTTTGGACGCCAGAAAAGGCTATTTTCATGATTTTCTTATAGGTTTATATTATAGGTATTGATATAAATGTGGTTACACTTAATAAATATACTTTCCGAATACATTTAAAAAAAATTATTTATTCAAGTTACTATTTATAGACGAAAATGGTAGTTAAAGAAATGTCCTAAAAAATTGTAGGTCTGCGCTGTTGATGAAATATCGGAGATGGATCATCCGAAACAAAAAAATCAAACGGTTTTAGATTCAGTATGTTAATGGCTATAGCGCATATCATACGATTTTTTATATATGCAAAAATAACAAAATAGTGGACATTTTGCGAAAAATACGTCTTTTTCACAGTTTTTGGCAAAAAAAGGAAATCAAATTTTAAAAATTCTTTACATGCGCTATAGCTATATTTGTAAAGAATATGTGGTTAAAATTTTATACGGATCGGTTCAGTAGTTTCGAAGATTTTATCAACAAGCCGTCGAAAAACGTTGTTTCGAGAAAAACGCTTTTTACGTTTGTTTGGGTTACATAAATACATTTAAAAAAGAATTTAACGTATGTCGAAAGTGTATGTATTAAGTGTAACAACTTTTATATCAATATCTATAACATAAACCTATCAAGAAAAATCATGAAAATAGTTTTTTGTTAGCGTCTAAAGTGAGAAGACCCCTTAAGGTGGTAGGCCACTGTGGAAATGATGAACACTCGTTTGTCGCTTGAGACAACTTAAATTGAAGAGCAAGGTTCAACATATGGTGCAGAAATCGCCGAGTGAAGGTATACTTGTGTTTACAACGATGGAACTTATAGTAGAAATGTAAACGCGTTTTTCTCAAAACTATGTTCGTCAAAACGGTGTACACGATTTCTCGACATCTACGAAACGTATTGACTTGTCACATTGCGGTCTGCCAACTGGTAGATAGTGTGCTAGTAAACTATAGCCATTTCGCTCTAGCCTCGTAAATCAAATTGCAGTTGAGCTCTTCTTGAACTATAAAAAAGCTACTAGTTACTATTTGATAGCTCGCAATGTGACCGCGCCCTTATTCAGTGTAAAAGTTTAGTCTTGACGGACGTTCTTCTTCTTAACATTAAAAAAAATATTTATTAACAATAATGATGTTATTTTTCCTTGAAACATCGAAAGTTCCAAATAATTTTTTTATCGAAACACGATAATAAAAGCTCGGTCAAGTCCTAGCCATCATTATCTACTTTAGGAAAAAAAACGAGTTTTTTTGTCAGATTAACCGGGTGGCCAAAATCAAGTACACCGTTGAGCTCCTCACGTTCAAAGGTCCTTCGCGAGATTATTTATAACTTTTCTATATTATTAATATTATTAATAAAAATTAGGTGCACAACTTTGTTAATATACACACGAATAAATGTCCAAACGCTTTTCAATCATCTTATCCCTTCAAAAACAATATTTTCAAATAACCCTGATTTTTGAATCGTCACAGTAGCCTAACCCTTAACGGAAAGAAAACGTGAAAGTTGTCGCCATAATCTTTTGGAGATGAGTTTGAAGAAAATAATTGCTCTTTAAGGCTACAAATAGAAAGGAAA
This sequence comes from Ophion ellenae, assembly GCA_963210295.1. Lineage (NCBI taxonomy): Eukaryota > Metazoa > Arthropoda > Insecta > Hymenoptera > Ichneumonidae > Ophion > Ophion ellenae. The sequence goes on from OY723388.1 coordinate 18,347,552, forward strand.
AGAAGAGAGGAGTAGGACAAGGTGAAGACTGATACAAAAAGATTGAACGGTAAGGATATGATTGATTTTACGGTTCTTGTTCTTGGTATCTCAATGTCGCAGCGTCAATTTCGTCGGCCAGTTCTTCGACGTATTGGCTCGCATCTCTTTCAGCAGTCCTCTCAATTTCCTCGCTTATAACATCCTCCAGATATGCCTGAACGGTGTCTTGATGAACTTTGACCATTTGACGAAACATTTCGTCGAGTTCTCGTCGACGATTTCGCTCTAGTTGGCGCCTGCCCGATTCCTCGGCCTCCCTTCGAGTTCTTTCTCTCTCGACCAGCAGGGCAAGCGCATGAGCTTTCCTTTCTTCCCGCAATCGCGTTTCCTCCTGCAATTTTTTTCCCCCACAATCATCAATGTTATTTCAGATGAGAATTCCTAGGCCTAGCCTTTTCGGAAAGAATCGATTCAGAACAAAGAATACGTCGCTTCGTCGCAATGCTTCGCGATATTATTTGTGAACAATTCGTCACGAGTGACGCGCTCACTTTGCTGAGCATATCCAATATTCCAGCGACGGTCAGTCCCTCCAGCGAATCGAGAATTTCGGATAGACGATTGTTCTGCTCTAATATTTCGCTTTCTTCGCGAGACTCGTCAACTCTATCGACGCCGTTGCTTCGATGGGGAGTTACGTCTTCAGAATCTTTGAGCAAATGCGTCGATCTGAGCTCCTCTATCAATTCTCGGCACCTGTCTCGACCCTCGAACATCTGGAAAAATCGAATGTGTTACGCGGAGGCTCTTCCTTCATGAGAAAGTTTCTTTTGTCAAATCTAACCATGCATTGGACAGCTCGGCCTCTCGTTATTTTCTGCAGGAACGAGGAATTGTTCTCCCAATAATTGTCACCGTCGTCGCTTCTTCTTATCAACGGAGTGACCGGCAGAGCGGGCAATTTATATTTGCGTTTCATCAGAGTTGGTCTATCTCTTTTCTGGTTCTTCGTGTCGTTCAATCTTATCGCTTTCAAATCGCTGTGAAGCTTTCGAAGCTTCTCATCGGTCCATCTTGTTCGCCTCACGCATAATTGGTCGGGCCGTCGAATTGATTCCAAATTTTGCAATTCCTCGTCAGTCGGGAGCCACGTTGTCGAATCATCTTCTATTTTTCCTGAAAAATACATAAGTGTATGATTTTTTATGCTCATTTTTGACGAGTAATTTCGATGTTATTGCTGTTAAGGGGGAAAAATAAAATAATTTATTCAAGTTTTACATTATACTTTAGGGCCTTAAGGCAATTTGTCTGAATTGTCGAGAAGCTGATATTTTCATCAACAATTTTTTACAATTTTTTACTTCCAAACCTCAAATATCGTGACGCAAAACTATAGACGCACTTTTACAAAACTTTTTTCATATAGGCTTGTGACGGAACTTAAAATTCCACAGTATCTTCTAAACTGCATTGTTTACAAAGATACGTAGGGGTTTCTTGATTACTTCAAAAATCCTCTTGTTATAAACAAATGTTCACTGTTCTTTTTTACGAAAATGAAACTTTTTCGAATACCTACGATTTATATGAAAACAAAATGTAAAAAATCCCCTACACATTTCTGTAGATCAGCCATACTCAAAGTGTACTCCGGGAGCCCTGTGGCTCCCAAGGCCTCCGCCGAAAAAAAATCATATCTTCCAGTAAATGGAAATAATTACATAAATTTACAGTGGAATTAATACATTGTTATGTAAAGTACCCATTTTTGTCCGATTTTCGGCAAGAGTACGATATCCGGGGCGCCAAGATTTGACGGTGCATGTAGGGTTATCGAGTCAAAATAAACAAAATATGAAGAGTGGCAAAAGTTGATATTTCGCTTATTTTGCGTTCAAATTGTAATTTTTTCGATAGGTATCGAAAATGCCGATTTTTTCGAATTTGAAAATTTCAAGCAACACCAGGCAAGGTAACTTGGAAATTTATAGTTTCAACAGTGTCTCAGAAGCCAAAAATGTATTTTAAATACCACTACCATGTTTTCCTCGCTTATAAGTGCGACTAGACAGAGAGTAAAGTAGTAGTTTTAATCGCTAAGAGTCCGAAGAGGGATTAAAAGTGTACAGTTCCTCCCTCTTCGGACTTGTAAGGCTCTAAGTTTATGTAAAATGTATCGTTTAGTCATTTGGTGTAGTAATTATATGGAACAATTCTTATTGTTATAAATAAACAGAAAATATGAATGAATAAAGCATTATAATCTTCGAATTTATGTTGAAAATCATATAAATACTACGTTTAGTGGTATGTGTATGATACCACTAAATAAACCCAAACAAACCCAAACGAAGAAATACTTTTTGAAGCTCGGCCGGTCATTTCCATTATTTTCGATAAAATAAAGATATTGTACCCATGAGCCAACAACAATCGTTGAATTTTACCGTATTTTCAATTACCGCTAAAAGTGCTCATAATTCCTTAAGGAAGCCAAAATGGGATTGTTTTTCTTGAAATTCTCATTATTTTGGTTCAAATATCAAGAATCAACGGTCAAAGCTTGGCGCCCTTGGTATCGTACTATCCCCCGATTTTCATTAAAGAATAAACATAAAACCAGGTTTTCCTTATTTTAAGGCTGCGTAAAATATTTAGTGTGTCAAAAAGGTTCCGTCGCCAAAAAAGTTTGAGAACCGCTGCTCTAGATATTATCATGAAGGTTATACGTTTTGTTTTTCGGTCAAGATCGAAATTTACGGCACTTATGCCGCAAGCCCTGACGCACCTTCTTAAAAAAAACACTCACGCTTACAAAGCTCCAGCGCCGCTAGATCATGAGGAAAAATTATCTTGTTAATGGTTCCATACACTTAAGGGGCACCACTAGTGTGACACTTTCAGAATTTATAACAATGGAATCAATATTTTTTATCATTCAACGGGTTTTTCTCGAAACGACGTTTTAAAAATTTACTGCATTTGTAATTCGAATAATAATCATCCGATCAACTTGAATCTTGTTTTAGCGTATTTAGTATATGTTTCTTCATACCTCCCGGTTTTTCGATTTGATAAAAAATGTCAATTTGCCGTGCAAAAAACCATCAGATTTTTAAGCGTAAATTGGAACTTTTTTTTCAAAACTCCGCCTTTTTTTTACAATCCTGCGTCATTGTACAGACAATACCTTCTAGTTTAACGGACTTAATTTTTTTTATTTCGGGCACTGAAGGCCACAATCACTGCAGCGGTGGGAGAACTTTTTTTTTGAGACTGGAGAGACGGCGCCTAAGTCGCTGAAAATGGAATATTTTCATACAACAAAATTACTGTATATACATAATTTATACACAAATATATCCTAGTAATTTCAATACATCCGATGGAATAGTTTTCTTCCAATAAATTCTCGAAAATCACCTTTTTTGGGCAGTCACACTAGTAGTGCCCCCTTAAAGACGTACAATAAAGTGTGTTAAATAAATTCTCATTTCAACTCCGTTTTAAGCACAACAAGTTCTGAAACGCCAGTTCTTCCGGCCTCTGTACTAGCGTTTCCCTTTAAGGTGAAAAGAATATTTAAGAAATCTTTAATAAAAATTAGTATGTCATTTCTTAAGAGTTGGGCTGCAGCAAAAGATGAGAAACACTCGTTCATCGCTTGGGCCAACTCAAATTGAAGAGGAAGGTCCAACATATGGTGCAGGAATCGCAGATTGAAGGTAAACTCATTATGACAACGATAGAACTGCTAGTAAAACTTCAAACGCGTTTTTCTTGAAATCATGTTTTTTAAAACGGTGTACATGATTTCTCGACATCCAATTAACGGATTTACTTAAAATTTGATACACTTATTCAGTGTAATAGTAGTTTAGTCTTGACAGACGTTTTTTGTCTTAACATTGTCTTTTCATTAGTTATTAAAAATAAGGTAAATATTTACAAGTAGGGCTCCAGCTAGAAAAGGGGTTTAGAAATTTTGTACCGAGTCGATGTATTTCAGAGCACTTTGATTGTAATATTTAAGTCGGGGGAAGACAATTCCAACCCTTATTTCAACCCCCAAACGCTTTTTTTTAACTCTTTTAAAGGTATGGAGGAAACGGGTTTGGTGACATCAAGTGAGTCAAATGTCATATCTTTATTTGGGTTTGTGTATAAAATATTTGTTTTTTTTAAATAAAATACCCCTCCCCTATCATAAAAACATATTTTCATACTGCAGAATAGCCCCGAACACGTGAAAAAAATTGTGGACCCGATTAGGGCTGGAGCCCCACTTGTAAATATTTAGCAAAAATAATTATGTTCCTTGAAAAAGACAAAAAATTTTTTTTTTAATTTTCCATGATTGAAACACGATAAAAAAAGTTGGGTCCAGTCAATTTTATCTACTTTAAGAAAAAAATATTTTTTTTTTCAGGACAACCGGGTGGCCAAAATCAAGTACACGGTTGAGCCCCCTTGTTTGTGAGTCGTCACAGCATACCCTCTAATCGCCAAAGGAGTAGGACTTTGTTTTGCTTCAACTAAATTTTAAGGGACTGATGCAGAGCTTCGTTAAGGGGTCTTCTCACTTTAAACGCTAAAAAAGGCTATTTTCATGAATTTTTTTTAATAGGTTTATATCATATTGATATAAAAATTGTTACTCTTAATAAATACACTTTCGAAATACAGTAAACATTTTTTAAATGTATTTATGTAACCCAAATATACTTTAAATGCGTTTTTTTCTCGAAACATCGTTTTTCGACGGCTTGTTGATAAAATCTTCGAAACTACTGAACCGATGCTTATAAAATTATAACGACATATTGTACACAACTATAGCTATAGCGCATATGAAGGATTTTTTTCAATTTTGATGTTTCCTATTTTTTTGCCAAAAACGGTGAAAACCCGGTTTTTTTGTTTTTTCGAAAAATGTTCGCCATTTTGTTATTTTTGCATATATCAAAAATCGTGTGATTTTTTTTTTCAGATGATTCATCTTCGAGATTTTATCAACAGCGCAGACCTACAATTTTTCTAGGAAATTTTTTGAACTACCATTTTTTCTATAAATAGTGACTTAAATAAATTTAAAAAAAATTTCAATGTATTTCTTAAGTGTAACAACTTTTATATGAATATCTATAATATAAACCTACCAAAAAAATTCATTAAAATAGCCTTTTTAGCGTCTACAGCGAGAAGACTCCTTAAGCGATCAAATTGAAGAAAAAAAAACACCTCTTTTAAAGAAATAACGTTTATTTGAGTTTGTTTGAGTTCTTACTGTCCACGTATGTTTCCGGGAGTAATGTTTTGTCCAAGATCTCATGACGAGCCTTGGTTCCGAATCCAAAATGCATTTTCGGTGCGTACAAGTATGAGGTGGGATTAGCGTATCTCGCTATGATATCGGAACGATGCATCTTGTACGAGGCAGCACTCGAAGCACGATGCTTACGATTCAATTTCCGTACTTCCCTCAAGAAGGTTCCTCTTATATCGAGGATTTGTTTGTCTCTCTGCTGGCCCAGTCGACTGGCTAATCTCTTGATTCTCCGAACAGTTCTTTCTTCTCTGACTTTTGCATTGTGCTCCATTATTCGTTCCATCAATTCCATTCGCGAATCCATGATGGATTGAATTTCCTTATAAAAATTGAGAAAAAAAACCTCTTTCACTCCAAACTGTCACGAATCACTTTATGTAGAAAAAGAAAATGACGAATAGTTTAGTTTGGATGTTTCTTCATAGTTTTTTAAAAATTGTATTCGATTTTTCATGCGATCTTACTGCCTCGCGAAAAGCCCACTCGTTTGCTTCTATCGCCGATATTATCGCCTCGGAAATTTTGATATTCGATGGAGTATCCATTGGTGGCAAAATCTCCAACCATTTCTTCTTCATTCTCATTCGCTGGATTATTTTCACCTCGTGCATACCGGCTGGTAGACCATTCTCCCAAGTAGAATTCGCGAGACTCAGGACCTCTGGATTTTCGTCTGCATCGAGAAAAGTGTTCACTTCTTTGGCTGTCCACTACTATTGTTTTTTAAAAATGCGTTTTGTCCTACATCATTTATTCTAATTGCCTTTGTCGTGTAAAACGAAAAAAAATCACATACAGCGATTCATTTTTCTATTTTATATTATCAGCCTTTCCTTTTTTTCTTCATTCTTTGCTTATGAGTTAGCGAAGAATAAAGAACAAAACTAAAGGCTGATAATAGAAAATAGAAAAATGAATCGCTGTATGTGATTTTTTTTCATCAAAATCTCGGAAATTGTGTTTTCCCCCAAAACAAAGTCTCCTTATTTTGTTTTGGGAGAAAACCTAATTTCCGAGATTTTTATGAAAATTCGTTCAAAATGTTTAACAACGTTGAGAAATATTATTCAGAGAAATGGAGTTTTGAGACCTTTTGCTTACAAAAATACTTTGGGGTCATCAAAATAATATGCAATTGGTCCTGAAGCGATTTTTTTTTAGTTCAATTATGGATTTTGCCGCAGCGTCTCGGACTCCTTTCAGGCGCCTCGTACAACTTCAAACGCGTTTTTCTCGAAACCACTTTTTTCAAACTGGGAGGACGGATCTCTCGAACACCTTTGCATGGATCGATTTGAAATTTTTGATAGTAGCTTCGCAATTACATTTATTATGGGAGTACAGAGCCATTTTTTGATGAAATGTTACCTTTTTTTATAAACAATTTACTGCTTATTTTTTGGACAGAAAATCGATTTATTTCGATCGAAGTGCGCCATTTTTTCAAAATTTGATACAAAAAATCCCTACGTAGTCCCATAGCTAATAATATATAGATTATATTTTTTTGGTTTTTGTTCCAGGTCTTATACTTTATGAGAAAACCGTCCTCCCGTGAAGCTCTTTGTAAAAAAAAAAATTTTGATTATGGGCTCTGTCGCCGCCATTTCGTATGAAAATTAGTATGTGTTAAATAAACCCTCCCAAAAAAAATCCTATTCGTTTTTTCATACTCCCAAAATAAATTGTCAAAGTTAGGCCTTATTTTCCGCCGCTAGAGTGGTGTTATCTCTTAATTCCGCGGAAATAGGCGAAAGAGTTTCTTCGCAAAGAGACTTCAGTGCGTTTTAATTTTTTCAATAACTTGAGAATGAAAAGGCAAGATAATAATTAAATAATTTCATACAGCAAACTATTGTTAAATTCTATAATACAAAATAAGAATGTGCAAGTTAAAAGCTTGCACATTGCGTCTACATTAATTTATTTTTCTCCCGTAGCTGACAATATGGGCTTTGTTTCCTTCTCCATAAAACTTCCTTAAGGCGGGAGCCTGAACTAGAAGGTCCAAAAAGCGTTTTTTCCGGAATTGTTTTAGAAGGGAAAAAAACAAGTGAGCCCAGTAAACATTGAGGTATATTTTTATGTATATTTGAAATGTATTAGAAAAATGTTTCAACATGAAACAATAAATGACTGCAGATTAATCAGCCTATTCCAGGTGCGTCTTGCCACTGCAGTCCCCAATCGGCGGGAAAGATGCAGCTCGTAATTCTTGACTGAACCAAATGAACAAATAACATTTTCAATTGTCATATATTTTTCTTCTGGGTGAATTAAGAAGCCGAAAAATCGCGAAATCAGAGCTTTTCTCAGGTTAAAAAAAATGTGTATAAAAAGATACTTTAACGTGCTATAAAAATTATTTAAAATAATTTTTAAATAATTAAAATAACAACCAGAACACCAGAAGAGATTTCGATACTGAAGAAAATGAACTTGGGTTTGGTTCAATAGGTCCTTTAGTTTTTTTGCTATCTTGCCCGCCAATTTGGAAAACTCGTGAAAATGAAAACTGGAGAAAACGCGCTTCAAAGTTTTCAATAGGAGGAAATATCAATATCAAATATCAATGGCTTTTCTGCCTGTGGCCTTGTATCTTCGAAAATATTTACGATTGGCCTCTGTAACTTTGTAAATATATTCTTGGATAGTTTATCCATCGATTGAAGCATTTGAAAAAAAACCGATTTTTCGGACGTTCTAATTCAGGCTCCCGCCATAATAGGATATGTTTATGGTTCTGGCGGACTGACGATTCAGCTTCAGACTCAAGCATAGGAGTAGCTTTGTGTAAAATAAAAAAATTAGTTTTGCGAGCGAAATAAAATAATGCGCAAGCAACCCACACGTTTTGTAATTGCTCGTTAGAAAGAATTTAAAATTCTAACCCATACTTGCACGACACGATAATTTGTAAGGTGCTTCCCACGGCGACGTTTGCGCCTCACTCTCACGGTAATCCGTCTGGGTTCCTCTACTTTCCTTTCCTTCATGTTTTCGATTTACGGGAATGTTCGCGTCATCTCCGTCTCGTCCTCCTGATCGGCTCATTCGAAATTCATGGCTTCCGCAGCTGAAAAAATATTTTACGGTCACACATTTAGCAATAATCATTTTTTCATCTGTACTCTTGTCATCTTGTTTTCAGTAGAATAATCTTTTTACCTCGTTTTTTTTTCGTCACTCCATCGTCTCAACTGTGGCTCGTTGGTCGATTCCTGATAGCACGGTTTGATAATCATCGACGCTGCAGCGCAAATTGACACACTTATCGCCATAATTGTTACTTAATTTATTACGTTCCGTCCGGCAGGTTCATTCCTCGACCCAACTTCAGTCTTGACGGCTGAAGTGCGCGAAGAATTTGCCAAATAGGGTTCAAATACGTGATCGATCAAACATCTGGGTTGCTATAGTGAAGATAGCATTCCTCCGTATAAGAAATCAGTTACACTGAATTAAGGCGTTAGGCTACTGTGAACATTTCAAAACTCTCGTTTGACGCTTTAGGCAAGTCAAATTGAACAGGACGGTCCAACATATTGTGCAGGAATCGCAGATTGAAGGTAAACTTATGATTACAATGATAGAACTGCTAGTTAGTACAGTCATGTTGTCGCTGAAAACCCCCGTAATCGGAAAAAATTAGAAGGCTTGTTTTTTGACAGGTGATTTTGTAGGTGCCGCGGATGCTAAATCCAAGTTTGCCTAAAAATCAGGGTGTAGGGTTTTTAGGGGATGAAAGGGGATGGGGGGTGGATTAATGTCAAACTTACAAACCCTACGAGGTCGGCGCCGTGAGACGAAATGTGCACAAAAGTCCAGGCTTCAGTTTTGTCCACAGCACCGAAGTCGTGGAAATTCCTTTTTGGGGGTGAAAAAGTGGGGTGAAATTTTGAAAAATCCGTTTTGATTCAATAAAAGGGGGCCGGGTTTCAATTCCGAACTTTGAATGCTCCGACGGTTTAAAATTCCGAAATTTAATATTCCGAAATTCAAGATGGGGCCAGGTTGAAATTCCGCACTTTGAATGATCAGAACGCTTAAAACTCCGAAAGATCAAAACTCCGAAACAATTTTACACGAAAAACCAAAACTTCGAAAATCTGAACACCGTCAAAATAATTCGGCTATGGAAGTTTTAAAAGTTTCAAAATTTTCAATAAATCTACGAATTATTTAAAGATTTTTTTATTTTATTAAAAAGTGATTTTGCGTCAATTTTGAAATTTGTCTAGACAATGTTATACGTTCTACATAATTTAGAGTCAGCTGTGTACACTTTGGCTGGTATGATCTTGACATGGGGGCCGGATTGAAATCCCGAACTTTGAATGCGCCGACGGTTTAAAATTCCTAATTTTAATGTTCCGAAATTACAAGGTTCATCAAGATCAGCCCCCTGACACTGGCCTACTATTTCTATACGATAAACGAAAACGCGTTTTGTCCCAGCTTTTTAGTTCTTGAAATCGCCACTACCTAACGTTGGCTGTTATGTGACAGCCTTCGACTCTAAATACTTCGATCAACTGAACGATTCGATACTTTTATTTCGTGCTGTTGTCGTTATAAGCGAATAATGATTTTCGAAAAGTTATCTACATTATAATTTTAATCATGTAAAATATTTGAAACACCGGTGCAACGTACCCGTTTTGTCCCGGCACGTACATATGTATATATATGCATGCCTGTCACACGACTACTAGCGCCACAGTGCGGCAAGGACATTTTGCGAACAGCATTTATCTACCAGTGTCAGCCCCCTGATCAAGATCATGCCAGCGAAAGTCTACACAGTTGACTGTAAATCATGCAGAACGTATAACATTGTCTAGACAAATTTCAAAATTAAGTAAAATCGCTTCACAATTAAAAAAAAATTGAAATAATTCGTCGATTTATTGAAAATGTTGAAACTTTTAAAACTTCCATAGCCGAATTATTTTAGCGGTTTTAATATTTTCGGAGTTTTGGTCTTTCGTGTAAAATTCTTTCGGAGTTTCGATCTTTCGGGGTAGTGTCCTTTCGGAGTTTTGAGCGTTCTGATCATGCAACGTTCGGAATCTCAAGCCGGCCCCTCAATAAGTCTTTAGAAAAAATTCGTACACTTTTTGTTCAAATGGGAACGTTGCAGCCTTTAAAAAGACACGGCGATGGAGTATTTGATCATCACTCTCCGATAATATCTTCATTCCCCCAAAAAAATGGTCAAAATACAACAAAATTTGTTTATTGAATACAAAAATTGATTGTTTTTGAGCAATAAATTTTTCGGGCATGATTCAAATGTACGAAATGTAGAAAATAATTTTCTCTATATTTTCGTTTCTATGGACCACCCTTGGCTTTTGGTGTTCCAAGCTCTCTCGGGGGTTGAAAATTCAAAATGAAATTCTGGAAAAGCTATTGACCGCACGAATTCGCCGCCGTGGAAGAATTTGTAGCTTGAACCCTCAGCTACATTTTTGTCTACACCGCCAAACTCGTATCTCTTTATTTTCGGTCAATAGTTTTCTCAGAATTTCATTTTGAACTTTCAACGCCTGAAAAGGAGTCGGAAAAAGGAAAATTCAAGAGTGGTCCATAGGCACGAAAATATAGAGAAAATTATTCTCTACATTTCGTACATTTAAACCATCCCCGAAAAATCGATTGTTTTCGAGTTATTTAATAAACAATTTTTTTTATACTTCAACGATTCTTTTGTTGGTGAAGATATTATTGGAGAGGGATGATCAAATACTCGATCGACGCGTCTTTTCCAGGACTACAACGTTTCCATTTGAACTAAAATTGTATGAATTTTTCCTAAAGTTATCGAATGAAAACTGATTTTTCAAAATTTCACCCCAAAATGAATTTCCACGACTTCGGCGCTGCGGACAAAAATAAAGTCCGGATTTTTCTGAACATTTTGTCTCCCGGCGCTGACCTCGTGGGGGTTGAAGTTTGGCATTAATCCACCCCATCCCTTTTCATCCCCTAAAAAAACCCTACACCCCAATTTTTAGGCAAACTTGGATTTAGCACCCGCGGCACCTACAAAATCACCTATCAAACAAACTAGCCTTCTTCTAATGTTTTCCACTTCCAATATACAACACGACTGTACTAAGTGAAACTTTGAGCTAGTTTTTCTCTAAACTTTTTCAAAATGGTGTACACGATTTCTCGAGATCCAATGAACGGATTGACCTGAAAATTGGTACATTTGTTTAGTGTAATTATAGTTTAGTCTTGACAGACGTTTTACTCCTTAACATTTCTCTTCATTAGTCATTAACAATATGTTAATTATTAATGTCATTAACATATTGTTCTTATTTTTCTTCGAAAAAACGTTTTTTTTATAATCAACACACGATAACAAAAAAAACTTGGTCAACTCTTAGCCAATATCATCTATTGTAAGAAAAAAAGCTCGTTATTTTTGTTTCAGATCAACCGGGTAGCCAAAATCAAGTAGACCGTTAGGCCCTTCTCGTTCAACGGTCCTTCACGACATTATTTATAACTTCTTTGATGATTATTTTCTTATGAAATTTGGTACCTAACCTTATTTATGTACATTGAAATAAATTTCCAAACGATTTTTTAATCATCTCACTTATTCCTCTGACTAATTTTTTGAAATAATCGTGATTTTCAGGTCGTCACAGTAGCCTAACCCCTCAACTCGTGATACGAAGCTTACATTAATCAATTTATTAAACTCATATTGACAATTATGTAAATATTTGGTACAGATTTTTGGACAAATAAGATATTCAGTTTGATCCTTTTCTTAATCAAAGGAAACACTTAAACGTATATATAATACTCAAGGTTTTACAACCTCTTTGACAATATTGATATATTATCGCGCATTGGTACATAAAAATTTATTCGAACAAACATATATCTGTCTATGTGTATAGTTTTGTTTATGTCATATGGAATGTTATTTTCTGCCGGCGAGCGTGTAAAACTATTTATTTCCCATACCACGATTTATTTTCTCTACAGACGTGTCTATGTTTCTTAAGGGATTGGTATAATACAACGGCCCGGAGAAGTATCTTATTTTCCAATGTGGTTTGTAAAAAAAAACTACACACCCGCTCGATTTGCGACTTCGCATTGTATGAGGTATATTAGAAAAAACAATGAACTATTATAATAGTTAAAACATCATCGTAAATATCGTCATGAGCAGGCGCCGAACTGCTGGTTTTTTTTAGAGGTCCGAACGGTGCAAACCTCACAACTGCTTTTTAGATTATGTGCAAACAGTTTTTAAAATTAGAACTGTCTATCGAAGTACTGATAGTCCCTTTTTAATTTTGGAAAATTCGCATAATCGAGTTTGCAAAAAAAAGTGTCAGTTTTTGCTAGGCCATTAATATTATGCGAGTTTTCCAGAAAAAAAACACTTTGCGGAAGGTTAATACTTAGGTAAAAAGTGTATTTAATTGAAATATTGTTTTTCTCTTGTTTTAGATCATTGAAAAAATAGTTATTTCTCTGAAAAAATTACGGGCAGCTCAGTACTCTCTCACGGAGATGTTTATGATAATTCGTTAACCTCCTCGAGAGGTGAGTCTCACTGACGAACGATTATAGTCCTTTTCACTCTTTATAACGAGCTTGAATACAGTGCGAATCCATAAATTGATCGACTGGTTAGTTGTTACTACAAATCGCAGCTAAAAATTGCATACTCTTTCAAGCCGTCACGGTATACCAATCCTAAAAACTCCTTCACTGTTTAAGGGGAGGTACCTGAGTAAACTGCGAGAAAAACAGGTAAACTTTGGGAATTTTTATCTTAAAAACTAACGTTTTGATTGGATCCGGGTTTTTTTTATTGGAAAATATGTACATTGAGGTATGTTTAGGAATTTTTTAAAATAAATTATTTGACTCGAAGCGATTCAAACGCGATTATCTCGAAACATAGTTTTCAAAGTCGGTGCCAGATGTATCTTGAAAACGGCTTGTCCGATTTTGTCCAAATTTGGATACAATATTCTTCGGTAGTTTTTCCCGTTCGCCACGTAGGATTTTTTTGAAATTTTCATTTTTGACGGAATTGCGACCGTTTTAATTTAACGTTCGTTTTTCGCTCGCAATTTCCGACGATTTTGGATTGCATGCACATTGAAAAGCAATGGTTCAATCAAATGAAAAACCCCTACGTGGCGAACGAGAAAAACTATCGAAGAATATTGTATCCAAATTGGAACAAAATCGGACAAGCCGTTTTCGAGATACATCTGGCACCGACTTTGAAAACTATCTTTCGAGATAATCGCGTTTGAATCGCTTCCAGTCAACGAATTTATTTTTAAAAAATCCTAAACATACCTCAATGTACATATTTTCAACAAAAAAAAACCCGAATCCAATCAAAACATTAGTTTTTGAGATAAAACTTCCCGAAGTTTACATGTTTTTCTCGTCGTTCACTCAGGTACCTCCCCTTAACGATTCTTCGTATTTGGTACAACAGCCTGAAATAAGAAAGTGTGATTGACCCTCGTTTCTGTTAATACTGTTCACATGAGTGTGCGACGAAAGTTGGTTTCGGACACCGGGTGTCATACTGTCACCCTATTTCCCACGCACGGCAAAGCAATGGTGCTTTCAGCCACGATTGAAAAAAAGTGAAAAAAAACCATTCTGAAAACCCAATTCCGAAGAAAATTGTGATCGTTGCTGTTTATCCCGAATTTCAAGGCCTGAATAATCCTTGGAAACAGCGGAACGCCACGGCGCCGTGATCCAGTATGCGGAGCAGATCGATAGTTCTTAACCAATATTTGTGGCAATAATTGTTTTCCTCCACAAGAGAATGGCACTTCGAGTTCAAGTACGTCGTTCGTTCGACGCTCTGAAAAATCCGTTTGCCGAACTTCCCAGATGGGCCGGCCAACGTTGCTGTTGCGAAATATTTTTGCACTCCTGTCCCGGTAACATGTCATCGGGACAGACGCATTCCAATTTGTATCGATAAACGGTCATTTGGCCGAGCGGTATCTTGACGTTTTCCCTGGACATGCTCTCTTGATAGATCTTGTAATCGACCCCGCGTTCAGCGAGGCATTCACCTACTATGTCTTCGTTATCGTAGTCTTGTTTTTTCGAGCGCTTCGATCTTATGCAATCCAAGTCACGTTGCAGCAGGATCACCGAAATTTCCGAAGGTGGCAGCCAGTAAGTTGAAAATACTAGATCAACGGAGGTTTTTTCAGTGGACGGTGCAACCGAGGGTAACAATATTCCCGTTGGTGGCTGTCGCTGAATACCTCTGACCGATTGCCCGTTCTCCATGTCGTTGCGTTTTTTTCGATAATTCTTCCCATATAGCGAACTTTCTCGGACTGCCACACCACCACTGCTGGCGAATTCTCGCTTGAAGATCTTCTCGATATCGGTGTACTTCTCGCTCTCGGACTCTCCGCCGAGCCGATTTTCTCTCATTGCATCTGAATTCGCGATGCCGGGCCTCTTGCGTCTCTTCTGTTCTACATCGGGCTTGGCTGTCTCATCGTTGATCAACGTAAAGTCGGATTCCGGCGGGTGGGATACGGCCGAGTATTTGACGTAATTGCTACCGCCGTTCGTGTAATCCATATTAGGATCGTACCGATTTTTGTCATCGTTCGATTTATCGATCGGCATATTTTCAGGATCCGTCGATTCGCTTCTTTGCTCTCGCACGTCGTTCGTCCCGAACAATTCAGCAGGATTCTCGTTATCATCGTACATTGTATCGTACGTTTTTTCGTCCTCCTGCGAACGCCAATCGTTCTGATCCATCCAACTTCCGTCACCGGATTTTCGCCCGTTGTTGAAGATCTTCGGCTCTTTGTAGACTCGGTAATTTTCAGCGGGAAGATTATTCTCGTAGACCTCGGGATCCTTAATCCCGTCGGAGTTTTCCGCTGGTGCGACTTTTTGTTTTCGGTAGAAATTCGCCGCCTCGTCGTTCTCTTTACCGTTGTTACGGTGCCTAAAGCTCGAGGTTTTACGATGAGATTTATCGTTTTTCGGCGATCTCTCGGAGACGAGAGGAAGTCCCTCGTTAATGGTGTGCTCGAGGTCCTCGAAGTTCGACTCGTCGATGAGATATTTGTCAGCCTCGAGTCTCGGGTCCACGGAATTGTTGTATTCGACGGCTTTCCAATCTTCGGAAAAGTATATCGATTGCCCGGGTGGACCGAGGTGCTGACTGAGCGCCCACAGTCTCGTCACGAGACTCGTATTGAAGCGTAATTTGCAGAGATCCGCGCGCGACTGCGAGAGCATACTTTGGCCTTGTAGAAAACGATACTTGTCGTGGGAGTCTTCGTGCTCGAGACAATTGGCTGACCAGTGTAGAAACCAATCGTTGCCACGATCGTCGACGCTTATCGATAGTCCGGACATTTGACCGCTGAGTGTGTCGGTAATAGGCTTCTCCAGAATTGACGTGCCATTGCTGCCGTCCAATACAGTCGCGACGGTGTAGTAATAGAGAGGATAGCCAGGGCCTATCTGATGCTTCACCATGAAGTCGGGCACGTCGTCGTCGTTGTAGTAACCGGGTATTGGTATACTTATCACCTCGGAATTCGGGACCGTGTAGTTCCAGATATGCTTTAGGGTTCGGCCATTGAAAGCCATTATCGTCGCGTTCACGGTAGCTATTATTATGTCCTCCGTACCGTCCAACGTTATGTCGGTAAATATTGGTGGCAAAAGAATACCCTTGCCGGCGCCCCAGTACAGCTCGTGGAGATGCTGCAAAACAATTCTTCTATTAACATCTATTTAGTATGAATATCAAGCTGTTAGAAAATATATATATATTTTTTTTCAATGTACAAAATGGCCGACTACTAATATTTTTTTTGTTATCTTTTTTTACGCGCTCCGTGGCGTGACATTTAGCATCCACAATTTTTTACCTAGAACGAAAAACAAAAATTCTCGTCAATCTACTTTAGAATACCTAGAGAAGTGCGTACGGAATTTAAAAAATATTGTTTTATTCCAAAGTTGTAGGTATTTGAACTTAAGAAATGAATTTTCAGTGCAACATTTCGTTATAACTGCTCATAAACTGCTCATAAAATGAAAAGTTTTCGATTAATCAGAAATTCCGTATGTACTCCTCTGCGAAATGCAATTAGGAACATAACTTTTTAATTTGAAGTGAATCGAGTGAAAATTGTTGAAGTTATTTGTCACGCCAATTGGAAAAGAGCTGTTTCGAGAAGTTTCGAGTAGTCGGCCATTTTGTACATCGGAAAAAAATATATATATTTTCTAACAGCTTGATATTCATACTAAATAGATGTGTAATTGATTTTATTAGTGAATCACTTTTTCATACGAAAAAAAATTGTTAAATTCGCACATGATTTTATACCCGTTACTGTGGCCTAACCCCTTACCCTTACCCTTACCCTTATAATCCCTATTAGGCTACTGTAAAAATCGAGAGCACCAGTTCGTCGCTTGAGGCAACTTAAAGTGAAAAGAAACGTTCAACATATGCGGCAGGAAGTGTAGATTGAAGGTAAACTTATGATAACGATAGAATTTCTAGTAAAACCTTAAACGCGTTGTTCTCGAAACTGTTGCTCAAAACGGTGTACATGATTTCTCGATATCTAATGAACGAATTGACTTGAAATTGGGTACACTTGCAGTGTCATAGTAGTTTAGTCTTGACCGACGTTTTTCTTCTTAAATTAAAAAAAAAATAGTTATTAACAATGACATTTTTCCTCGAAAAATAAAAAAAATAAAACTTTCTTTTTTCGATGATTGAAACACGATCGAAAAGCTCGCCAAGTCTTAGAGAATATTATCTAGTTAAAAAAAAAGCTCGTTTCAAATCAACCGCGTGGCCGAAATCAATTTTACCAGTGAACTCCTCACGTTCAAAGTCCTTCACGAGATTGGTTATAACTACTTCAATTATACATATATTTTTTAATGAAATGTACTACACAACACTGTTAATGTACGTACAAATAAATGTCCCAACGATCTTACTTATTGCTTCGAAATTAATTTCTTAAATAACTCTGATTTTTGAGTCGCCGCAGTAACCTAACCGCTTAATTAATCACTACGTGAAAATTTGGGAAATATACGATGGCGCATTCAATAGAATAGGATACGATAGGGACGAATTGCCGTTCTTACCAAACGTCCGTGTATCAATTCGCTGAAGGATATGACGTATAGACCGCCCGATTTTTTAGGCCCACTCGAGACGAGAACGAGCAACGTTTCACCATCGGGATGTAAGAGGGGTCTGGGAGCAATGAAGAGTTCCTCTTTCCGTGGAAAATCAACGCGTCGAATGATATTGCCGGTCTTTCCGGAAATCAGGATTATCTCGCTTGATCGCAAATCACCGGATTGCAATGTGTGAGACGCGATAACGTCACCGATGGCGTCGTCGTTGACGTCGTTCATGTACGTAGCATCGTACACGTCGAGAATATTGTCGCCGCCGCCACTGGCGCTAGATTCAAGCTCGAATTTCCATATCGCCGTACCATCGCTTCCGTCCACAGCGTGCAATATTCCACCTCTTCCGGTTATCAGGCAATCCTTCACGCTATCGCTCGTCAGGTCCAACTCGCAATTGACATTAAAAATGGCGTGAGCGGTCCAATAAATCCATATGGTCGAGCCCGTTTTACCATCCAGGGCCATTATTCCTCCCAGACAAGGCTTCTGTTCACCGAAGTACAAGTCACACAGATTTTCCGGCGCATCTATCGCGTCTAATCCTGTACAAATTAATAAACGCATTAATTCCGTCCGCCGGCTTTAACCTCCGATGGTCACACTTGTTTTTGGCACCCTAGATCGTCACACGTGGCCCGGCAGATCAATGATATTGTTTGTAACTTTTGAGCTTGGTAGCTGTCATTGCAATGCACCGAAATAGCAAACTCTGCTTAAGGCGGGATATACATTAACAACGATCAAAAAGACGTAAAGAAAAATCTTTAAACGATAGGACTGTATATGTAGAATATTTTCCGAACGTTTCAAAGCAACATTCGAAAACTTCAAACGTTACAGCCCGTCAATGATGTGCCTCACCGCTCGGATTCGGAGCGGGCGTGAACTCCAAATGCGTTTTTTTCGAAACTGCATTATCGAAATTGGCGTGCAGGATTACTCAAAAAGTATTAAGCTGATTGAGTTGAAACTTGGTAGAAATATTGATAATATTGGTACCTTCTACTGGACGAGTATTGTTTTTGAAAAATTGGAAAAAAAACTACTTTTCCAATCCACATTTTACATAAATGTTGCGTGAAATGTTGATTTTTTTCGTAAATGCGTGCCATTTTCTTAAATTTGCATTTTCTTCATTTAAATTACCGTCATATAGAAACTATACATGTTCTAACTGAAAAAATGGTTGAACTTTTTTGCAAATCAAAGTCAACGGAAAGCTTGACTGCACGCCGATTCGCAACTCCCGCGGCGACCTTACTGTAACACTGCGACAGCTCCGTTATTTTGATCATGAATTCGTTAAAAAAAATTGTTTTGTATACTTAAATATACTATTAAAGTATACCTAAAGTTTGATAATTGTAGAATAATTATTTCTTAGTTTAAAACATCCCGCAATATTGCTTATTTTTTCCTGTCTAAATGTATATCCCGCCTTAAGGGCTAAAGCCACTTGAGGATTTTAAAATTTTCAGAACAAAAAAGAAAGACGACGACGCTAATACGGAATGCCAAAAGCCTGGGGCATTGCGCATTAAAGGTAAATCGAAAATTTCTATTCCTAAAAGTTAGTTCAAACTTTAAAGGCGTACTTATGAAAACCTTTTTTTTAACCGGCTGGAAACGTAACTCAGCCATGTATGCAGCGATTCACTTTAAACTTCGAACGTATCTTGTCATATGCATTCTTAATGGACGTACGGAATTTGCGAATAATTATTAACGTTTTTTTTATACACAATAACTCATGTGATTTTTTGCTCAAAAATGAAAGTTTTCATTCAAATCTGCACTACCTTTGTTTAAAAAGGTATTTTCCAATTTTCGTACGCAGTTCCGTAGCTTTTTGTATATATTTCTTTGGTTTATTGTTCTAGGTTGAAAACTACAAGAGTCTTTCTGGCCATGGAACGCTTTGCACCAGAGGTACTCTAGTCTTGGACTCCTATGCCGCCATTTTAATTGAAAAATTACGAGAAATAATTTTTTGGATATTTAAAACCATGTATAATAGTTTTCCAATTCAATTTGTGACTGCTTTCATTGTACTCGTTAAAAATACTCTTAAGGGTTAACACCACTCTAGGATTTTGGAAAAATCTTTTTTTTTGCCAAAAAAATACGGTGGGGTCATAAAAACAATATGCAATTGGTCCTGTAGCGATTTTTTTAAAAAGGTTCCATTATCGATTTTGCCTCAGCGCATCGGATTTCTTTCAAGCGCCTCGTACATCTTTAAACGCGTTTTTCTCGACACCATTTTTTTCAAACTGGAAGGTCGGATTACTCGAACACCTTTGCATGAATCAATTTGAAACTTTGATAGTAGCTTTGCAATTACATTATCTATGGGAGTACGTAGCTGTTTTTTGATTAAATGTAAAATTCTTTTTTATAAACAATTTACCGCTTATTTTTTGGGGAAAAAATCGATTTATTTATTTCAAAGTGCGTCATTTTTTCAAAATTTGATTTAACCCTCCCCCCCCCCCTACATAGTCCCATAGCTAGTAATATATAGATTATAATCTTTTTTTGGTTTTTGTTAAAGGTCTTATACTTAACGAGAAAACCGTCCTTCCGTGAAGCTATTTGTAAAAAAGACGTTTTTCAAGATGAGCTCTGTCGCCGCCATTTTATATGAAAATTATAATAAAAAATGTATTTTTTATACTATAATACGTGTTACATAAACCCTCTCAAGAGAAATCCTATTCCTTTTTTCGAACTCCCAAAATAAATTGTCAAAGTTAGGCCATATTTTCTGCCGCTAGACTGGCGTTATCCGTTAAAAACAGATTTTTTTTAAGAGCTAGAGATGCTTTACCTCTTAAGAAGAATGAGAACTATACGAGCAAGAAATATTATACATACAAAGGTATTTAATGTACTGACGGAAGAATTACAGCCAGGAATTCTGCCGTTGATCTACTGGACCAGGGTGTGACATTCTAGAGTTCAGGGTTGCACTTTTCCACAGTGATTCTACGGGAAGTTGAAAAAATGAAAACACACAGCACAATTGGGTATGAAACATCTCGAAACAAAAACAAGGGCAAAAAAAAAAGCAATCACGATACAAAAATATCTATGAAAATAAAAAAACTAATCACCTCAGCGATTCGTATGTACACGCATAGATTTGTCTTTTCTATGTGTGTCTGCGACAACGTATAGGGGTGCAAACACACGTGCTCGAAACATTGCATTCTCTAAATGAAAAAAAATCGCCTCCATCAAGCCTGAAAAGCAAAACGAAAATCAAAGAAATGATAAACGATAATTTCAACAAAGAACAAGCAAGTCACCAAGAGCAAAATAGGTTACAAATTGTAAGCCAATATCTCGGTCTAGAAATTTTGTCCATAGCGGCTAATATTCTTACGGTACAAGAAGACAGCTAGATTTATGATTTCTAATATCCACCTGTGCTGAATCCGACGATTATATCATCAATTTTGTCGCCATTCACGTCGTTGCTTCTGAACGGAGCTTCGGATGTGAATTTTGGCAGTGTTCGAGTCCAGATAACGGAACTGGCAAGCGAAGTACACGGAACGATTTCCAATCGATTCTGAGACTCTCTCGCGCCGCCGTATATCCATCTTCTGAGAATATTGAGGGATATGGGAAAGAGATTGACGGTATATATGCAACCTATAATGAGGCCGAGAAGTACTAGAAGAGCCAAGAGGCCGTAACAAAACGGAGTCAGCAGAGCTTTGTACGGCAATCGTTGGGTTCCGTTGATTTTGCCCGTTTTCAACTTTCTCCTTGGCGCCATAAGAGGCCTCTTGACGCCTCGGTCCTCGTCCAATTTCAAGCCACCGTTTTTTCCATCTCTTATAAATACTTCGTCGTCTACGTCGCTCAAATCATCCTCGTCGAAGCTGTCCCTCACGCTGAGACGAGGCAACGTTGGATACACGGTCGACATTGTCGCCAATCTAGAAACATCCGGTCTTTTGTCAAAATGTATACATTGGATCATTGTTACGAAGAGTCGTTGTAATCTTGCCAGTCACACGTAAAAAATCAACTAAGGTTTTTTATTGCAAACATTGGAGAACCGTAATTGGCACGATGATGGGGCCGGTGAATAATTGAATGTACGGATTATTACCTCGAGTACTTTGATAAATTTGTGAATCGCTCCGTCGCGTTGTGGCTGTGGATTAACGCGGAAATCACGTTTGATACGCATCCAGAGCAGCGATCTATTTATGTTTTGATATGGAGTCCATTTTGACGTTTACGCAGCGCTTCCAGTAGGTTGCACAGCAAGATGCCAGATGGCGCTCATTGCCATTTTCTTTTACCGATTGAACTCTGCACGTACCGTAAATGTAGTTCACTGCGCGTTATCCGAAATGGGAGGCTTTTGTAATAGAAGTAAGCGACAAGCCATCAACATAATCCCAAAAAAATTCGGACGGAGTTTTCTCACAGACGGTTGTTTTGTGAGAAAAACAAACGTTCATGCTGTGTATAATTCGACGACGCAGAGTTTGGCAATTGTCTTTTGTCCTAAATATTATTCGTCTCTGAGAAATTTCTGTACGAGATTTACGGCTGTTCCTCTCGCACTCATATGTTACATGCTGCTTATCTTTGCCTTAAGACGGAATGACACTTTATCGCGGTCGGTATGGTAGAACAATTATAGATACCCAAAAATCTCTGAAACGGCTCTTCAGATCCCGTCAAAACTTTGCCAAACCACGTTAAATAGATAGACGAACAGCTGTCTGCCCCTCAAATTTTCTGAATTTGAGGAAAAGTAGATTGGCTTTGTAGCCAATCTACTGTAATGATTGGCTTATGATGAGCCAATCTACATTTTTTTTCAAATTCAGAAAATTTGAAATTCAGAGCAAGGACGGTCATAATCACAACGTCCGACGATAAAAAAGTTTCGCGACGCGACCTGCGCAACATCAAATATCATGTACAATTTCGAATAAAAAGCTTTGAAAAAAAGTAAGATGTTACTTCCAGCATGTATAAATATAACTGTGAAGTACTAACACTGTAGGTTCGACCGTTTCTCTAATTTCCATTCCCAAAAAATCACCCCGAAAATGAATATTCACACTAGAATACGTCCTTACGAAAAAAAAATCGTATTTTTTGTTCAGATCAGCCGGGTGGCCAAAATCAGGTACGCCGTTGAGCTCCTGACGTTCCAACGTCTTCCCCGAGATTGTTTATAACTTCTATAATTATTAATATTTTTTATGAAATTTCATACACAAGTTTCTTAATGTACATACGAGAAAATGTTCAAACGATTTTTCAATAATCTTACTTATTTTTCCAAAATTACTTTCTCTAAATAACCCTGATTTTCTGGTCGTCTCAGTAGCCTAAGCCCTTAAACCTCGTTCTCATCATACTTCCGTCATCTTAGTACACACTTTTTCATTAATAGAGGGCGCTGCAATCACGCTCAGATATGAAGTGCGGGTTTGTGCCGGCACCAGCCAATCACGCTCCTTGCCGGTGGGTCAGCCATCTTGCTATTTCTGTTGATTGGTGGAACAACTAATCAATCACAAAAATGAACGGAGTTGGCGTCCTCTTATTTCTAGGATCCTAATTATCACAACATAACTACCGTGTTTTATTGATATCATAACATCGCAATGAATGAACAGAGTATGGCATTTCCAGACGATCGTCAAGCGTACAACTTTTCGATGAATCTATCTATCCGACGTACGCGTGAATTCCGTAACAGTTCACTCCGTCTTAGCATGTACCAAAAATCAGCTGTCACATGGTCTCCCGTGCCGGCACGTTCAAACGGTTTTCAACATTTCAAAAATGTACACAAAGAGACAAACGTCCCTAACCTACTCTCCTTTTTGATCGTCTATATTTCGCAGCTTCAAATCCCAATAATGGAGGCGATAATACCGCTCTTGCGCGAAACTCGGAAAGCCCGTGACGCTGAACTTTCGCGGCAAGAAAATCAGCAAAATCACGAGTATAATGCACATCGCAGAGAACTAAAAAAATTAGCAGGTTACACGTACATATTTTCTCAATGTTCACTACGTTTGTGTTTTTTCTCACGTCCGAGATAAAACCGTTTACTCCTCTGATCCGTAGAGCAAACTCGCGAATACGTTGAAACGATCGAAAAGAATTTGCATAACATAACTGGCCACAAGCACGCTATAAGCAAAGTCGTACATGAGTCGAAGCAATGCAACGGCCTGCCAGTTTCGAACAAACATCACAAGTAAGTCTCAATCTGCATCAGATCGAAATCTCTTTGACTCGTGTGCTAATTGAATACTTGGTGCACAATTTGCAGGCAAACACTGGATTTTATAAACGACGTTATAACGGTCTTGAACAACGCGGAAGAATTGTATGCAAAACCTGACAGCGAGAATAACAGCGATACTTGCTATTTGAGTACAAATGTTGTAAGTATAAACTCGTTTGGGCCGTATACGGTCGAACCTGGTCATTTTGCATGGTAACGTTCCTTTGGCTCACAGGATTCACAATGCATCAAGTTTATGGCCATTCCGATGCGTTAGTATTAACGACAAGGTTTACAGACATTATGTTTAGGTTTCTTATGCACTTACGGTAAATATAGAAAACGGGGCCCTTTGTGAAAAGAAAAGTTAAATCACTATTCGGGTGTTTTTTTACCTCCTAATCGTGAACACAGTGAAACTTCAGTTATACGTTTTTTAGGGGGTACATCAAATATGACGTATGAGTGAGAATAATGCAGAAGTGAAATACAGTATTCTACTCTCTACTCTTTAACATGCGAAAATGGCGATTAGTGCATAATTCACGATGTTTTTGAATAGCAGTACCTCTATTATGTTAATGTTTGGTTTTCCAATTGAAAATTTGATTGTTAATAATTGAGTAATGAGCCAACTCAAGTTTTCGAATTTCCGTTTTAAAGTTTTATCTAACCCTCGATCTGTAGACCTGGGTCGTTTTCGTCCTGCCCAAAATCATTTTTGGGCAGGTTGCTTAATATTCGATAAAACAAGAATATTAAAAATGAGAAAGAAAAAAAATCCTATTTTCCCTTGAGAACTATGGCCTAAAGGACCATGAATTTTTTTCAGATTTTTTTCATTGACAATTGTTGGTTTGGTAATGCAAAAACGAAAACGACCCAGGTTCACGGGATTAAGGTGCTTCAAATACCTTCACGGATTGAGGATTAATGCAAGTTTGTAACACATTGTTGGTATGCCTTGACATTTGAGACTAGTAAATAACAGATAGGTTTGTATTGATAAGAGATATGTAATCACAGTACATGCATACATAGTCGAGGTCAGAAACATCAAAAAATCAAAAAGCAGACATGTATATTGATATTACCATCTTTAGGAACGCAATCAGCCTAGGCTAGAACTTTTTTATGTATAAATGATAAAAACGTATAAACGAGGTTTCACTGTACTCGATTAAAAATCGGTGCTTCCTAGAATTTATTATGGTACAAAGCAAAGATAGTCAGAAATAATCGTACTGCGAATATTGTATTGGGGGTTGCAATGGCAAGGCGTCTAACAATGTTCACATCTTGTTGGTATGTCAAACAAACGTCCCGATTAGTGCTACTTCGTAATCCATCACATAGTTACAAAATGGTACAATGTTTGGGTTTAATTAAATTTGTTGGTTGTTGGAGTTTGTATTGGTTTGTTTCACTAGGACATGCACCATATACACCGAAATAGTGGTTCAATTTTTGTTTCATAACGCGCTCCTTTTCTAGATATTTACCATATTTATTTCTTCGGACATCTGTCAAATTGATAGGTAAATGATAATATGCCTTTTCGTCCAAAAATCGAGTCGTTTAACTCAAATATTTTTCTTTATTATCTGTTACATCGTACGGGTCCCTTCCCCTTCTCACATGCCCACATTATTTAATTTTTTTTCCCCACCTTGCAGCCCAACTGACTTCCTCCTCTGTATTGCATTCACCAAAACTTATCTGCCATGGGCATAGAGACAAGTTGATAGTAGTCGTTCAATATACGGACACACGTACCGGTCCAACTGTCCGTGTGCAACTATACCATGTCCGCATTCATTTTTTTCCGAGACTACGAAGCTAGGTTTTGAACCCGCAACCTCCCGATGTTCTGGTTCGTAGCAAGCACGCTAACTATGGGCTTGAAGTTTGGATCCTTAGAATGCAACGATTACTTTTTGGCTTCGTCATTTTGTATTAGTATCGAAAATCATATTTTGTACATTTGGGTTGTAGATCGCTAAATAAGGAGCCTGAAATATGATCGCAGGATTTTTGTAGCTTAAATCTGGCAAAGAAAATTTGGCAAATGCAGTGGAAAAAGCAATTACGTTGTATTCCAACGATGCGGACTTCAATATCATCGTTAATCACTAGACTGGCACACCGGTTCATCCATTCAATTTGGATATTACTGAATAAAAGGTACCTCAGAAATTGCCACGGAACTGGTAACAATTATCAGCATAATTTGCTGTAAAAAAACCATTGGTTTCTATAATTTGTTGACGAAGCTTGAGAGCCAAATTGACCCGTTAGTGTTATTCTTCTAATGAAAATAGCCGGCGACTCTAAGTAGCGAAGGCTTAGACATAATAAGATTCAAATGATCAGGCTTCGACTGTAAACGTATCTATATGTACGCATTTTTGTCCAACTTTCTCAGCGCCTTTAACACGTTTTGAAATGAAAGTTTTGCGCCTGCATGAATTTCAGCAGACTTGCGCTGAATCAACTTCGACCGTATTCAAAGGCACTAAATCTTCGGTCGAAAAAGTCGAGACGCTTATGGAGAATATGCATATCATACTTGAACCATACATCGGTGAGTCGTTCTTAACAGAAATTGCTATGTTGTCTCAAAGTTACTGACATCACAGTCAAATTCGAGCTGAAAGTAAAACTTCCCAAGAACGTTTTGGGAGAACAGCATTAAGGGGTATGCATAACCTTGAAGTTAAGGGGAGGTACCTGAGTAAACGGCGAGAAAAACAGGTAAACTTCGGGAATTTTTTATCTTAAAAACTAATGTTTCGATTGGATCTGGGTTTTTTTT
Organism: Ophion ellenae; assembly: GCA_963210295.1. Taxonomy (NCBI): domain Eukaryota; kingdom Metazoa; phylum Arthropoda; class Insecta; order Hymenoptera; family Ichneumonidae; genus Ophion; species Ophion ellenae. The sequence goes on from OY723388.1 coordinate 18,374,204, forward strand.
TATCGGAAAAAATGTACATTGAGGTATGTTTAGGAATTTTTTAAAATAAATTCGTTGACTGGAAACGATTCAAACGCGATTATCTCGAAACATAGTTTTCAAAGTCGGTGCCAGATGTATCACGAAAACGGCTTGTCCGATTTTGTCCAAATTTGGATACAATATTCTCCGATAGTTTTTCTCGTTCGCCACGTAGGGGTTTTTCATTTCATCGAACCATTGCTTTTTCATGCAATGTGTATGCAATCCAAAATCGTCGAAAGTTGCGACGAAAACCGAATGTTAAATCAAAGCGGTCGCAATTCTGTCAAAAATGAAAATTTCAAAAAAATCCTACGTGGCGGACGAGAAAAACTATCGAAGAATATTGTATCCAAATTTGGACAAAATCGGACAAGCCGTTTTCGAGATACATCTGGCACCGACTTTGAAAACTATGTTTCGAGATAATCACCAAGATTATGCATACCCGTTAAGAAGTTTATTGAGAAAAGAAATGTCGAAACTAAAAATTGCAGCAACAGCGTTCGTAAAGAAGTTACTACCGATGATCGTGACACGAATTTCTTATTTTTCCAGAAGACGAACCGGACTTGGAGAGATCGATATTCGACGAATACGTCTAGCCTTCATCCTAGTATGTCAAATATTTATTCAATAAGAAACGAGCAAGTATACTTTTCAATACAGAACGGTGTGATGGGCTGTTGAAATTATTGGCTGATGACTTGCATGGCAGATAGTAGCTCGTCCGTTGTATCCAGTTTATTATCAAGATTCAATTTGAGCAGCAATAAATGCGGGTCGACTACGTCCTGAAAAATAACAGCGCAGTGAAGACGTGGAACGAATAGGATCAGGGCACAATTTCTTTTGCAAAATGGCGTGGATTTTACGGTTATTATTTCGGCAGTGATCTTCCACTTCGCAGACCTTGACCTTCATATATATTGTAGAAGGTATTGTGTTGACTTTTAGGCATGCGTATAGGAAGCGTAAACTGCTCGATGGATATTAATTTGAAAAAAAAGATTACGAAATTACTGGCCGAGTAAAATTTCGTACTATCGGGAACATTGAATGACATTCGGAGCTAGGGTTTATTCAAATTAACACTTTCCCGAATATAGTGCACTTATGCGAATAACATTCGCAAACAATTTTGTTTATTTTCGAATAAAGCAGATCACAAACCCGTTGTGTGGGTTTGTTTGGGCATGTCATTCCCCGTGTAGGCGGTTGACAGCGGATGTTTTCTGCCTGCACGTGAAATGTCTAATTTCTCATTGAAGAATTCATTTCCGCGTCTGACGTGAAAGCGGATTATTTTCAGTACAATTACCTCTACAGCATATGTCAAGGTCTTCGGAGTTGAAGACGACTTTTAAAGTAATTACCGTACTTTTCAATCTTACGAAATAGTGAAAGTGAACCGAGCCATTGACGATAAAATTTACATTATAGTCGAAAATCACGTAACACACATGAAATATGTAGCTTCAACCACACGTTCAGGTTAACATTAATATCAAACTCTTGCAATACCTTAAAAAACAATCAAATTATTTTTCGTCATCCTTTAATCCAGTTACCAGTCTTTAAACTTAACTTTCAGGAGGTACTAAATCAAATAAGTCATAGTTTTTTATTTTATTTTTCTGCATATAGGTCCAACACTCATTCAGTTGGACTTGTTTTTTCAACAATGCAATTCTCTATGTTCAGCAGTGACACGTGACAGAATCTTTCCTGAAGCACTCTGCTTCTAAGCTACATTTTTATCCACCTCATGACAGAAAAACTTCTCTCACAGCCGGCGAAACTCACTGGGAGTACTATTGTTGCTTGGAAAAGTTGATATAAGTTAGGGCAGTACTCCTTTTTAATGTGCTTTCTTAAAATTCCAGTATTTACTTCATCATTTTTAAATGAGAATATGTTTTTCATGACCAACGCTTTAGCTTCTGAGACTGACTTATCAACCCTCGATCTGTGAACCCAGGTCGTTTTCGTCCTGCCCAAAATCATTTTCTTAGCAGGTTGCTTAATATTCGATGAAAAAAAGAATATTAAAAATGAGAGAGAAAAAATCTTATTTTCCCTTGAGAATTACGGCCTGAAGGTGGACCATGAATTTTTTTCAGATTTTTTTCATTGGCAATTGTTGGTTTGGTACTGCAAAAACGAAAACGACCCAGGTTCGCGGGATTAAGGTGCCTCAAATACCTTCACGGATTGAGGGTTAATCATTAAGATTTTTCAATAATTATTGATGAAATCCTCTCCGTTCGTCATATCCAATTGAAAAAATGCGTCAACTGCATGGGCTAACGGTAGATTCTAAAATCGGCGTTTTAGATTTACAATGATATTTATTAATTGGTAGTAAATGTTCATCTTCCAGTATAGTTCGGGTTGTGTATTGGCCGGAAAATCTAATGCATTGCTTTTGCCCGCAGTTAACTTAATTTTGGAATTTCAATATCTATTTAATTGACCCAATGAAATACAGTGAAACTTCAGTTATACGTTTTTCAAGGGGGTACATCAAATATGATGTATAAGTGATAATAACGTAGAAGTAAAATACAGTATGTATCTGAAACTCTTTAACATTTGAAAATGGAGATTGGTGCACAATTCACGATGTTTTTCGATACCGGTACCTCTATTGTGTCAATGTTTGGTATTCTCATTGAACATTTGATTGGTAATCATTGAGTAATGAGCCAACTCAAGTTTTCGAATTTCCGTTTTGAACTTCTATTTAATGCAAGTTTGTAGCACTGAGCTTTGACGTTTTCGATTAGTTAATAACAGACAGGGTCGTATTGATAAGATATGTGTAATCACAGTCCATGCATATGTAGTCGAGGTCAGAAACATCAAAACATCGGGCAAAAATTCATAACGTTGTCACATGAAATTTTCTCCGGCGAGAGAATATCACGTGTAATTAACGTATAGCGGAGAAAAAACGAACCTCGAAACTGACGCTGGGGAACAAAATTAATAACGTATGAGCGCGAAAAACGTATAAACTTTATTACCATCTTCATGAACGGAATCTGCCGGGGATAGAGAAATGTGACGTACAAATGATAAAAACGTATAAATGAGGTTTTACTGTAGCTACTATTTATACAAATTACGAAATTACGACGAAGGTGATAGTTCAAATTATATGAAATAATTTTTGTTTGGGTGCTTGTAGTACACTCGTGCTGTATGTAGGAATCAAAAAATTAGAAGGCTAGTTTTGCGACAGGTGATTGTAGGTGATTGTAGATGCCGCGGGTACTAAATTCAAATTTACCAAAAAATCGGGGTGTGGCGTTTTCTCCAGGGGATGAAGGGGGACGGCGGTGGATTAATGCCAAACTGCAACCCCCACGAGGTTGGCGCCGGGAGATCATCTCTCTACAATAATATCTTCACCCCCCAAAAGAATCTTGAAGTATCAAAAAAAAAAATGATTTATTGAATAACTCAAAAACAATCGGTTTTTCGGGGATGGTTTAAATGTACGAAATGTAGAGAATAATTTTCTGTATATTTTCGTTTCTATGGACCACCCTTGAATGTTGCTCTTTCCAACCTCTCTCGGGGGTTGAAAATTCAAATTGACATTCTGGGAAAACTATTGACCGAAAACACAGAGATACGAGTTTGGCGCTGTGGAAATGTAGAGAAAATTATTCTTTACATTTCGTGCATTTACACCATACCCAAAAAATCGATTGTTTACATCATATCCAAAATACCGATTTACATCAAACCCAAAAATCGATTTTTTAGCTATTCAATGAATAATTTTTTTTCGGTATTCCAACAATGTTTTGGGGTGCGAAGATTTTGCAGGAGAGTGATGATCAATTGACGCATCTTTTCGAGGGCTGCAACGTTCCCATTTGAACAAAAAGTGTACGAATTTTTCCTAAAGAGTTATTGAATTAAAACTGTTTTTTCAAAATTTCACCCGACTTTTTCACCCCCGAAATGAACTTTCACTGCTCCGGCGCTGTGGACAAAACCATAGCCCGGATTTTTCTGAACATTTTGTCTCACAGCGCCCTCCTCGTAGGGGTTGTAGTTAGGCATCAATCTACACCCCCCCCCCCTTCATCCCCTAAAAAACCCTCCACCCCGATTTTTAGGCAAATTTGGATTTAGCACCCGCGGCATCTACAGAATCACCTGTCAAAAAACTGGCTTTCTAATTCTTTCCGATTACGGGAATTTTCAGCGACAGCACGACTGTACTATTGGGTGAACCTTAAATAAAATTAATGGACTGTTTGAATTTAATCATTTTGGATCGATTTAGGGGGGGGGGGGGGCATCTCTGCCTCCTTGCTACGCTAATCAACCAAGTGCTATTATCATTCGCCAAGGCTGTGCGCAGTCGATACATCGGCGGTTGAATAGTAGGACAATAATTTGTACCTTGAAATGTGTTGAAGCGTAGGAATTCGATGCCAAAGATTTTTCATTCACATATCGAATGGATGAGACACGTTCCGCCGTGTCTTTTTCCGGCTTTTCAGCTGGATAGCTTTTCGTAGCCAGTCTTTCCCTTGAAAAAGCAATTTTCCGTAGTAATTCTTAAACCTCCGCTCCGTGAAAATTGATCAATGGGTTTTCGTACCTTGCATTCGCGACCTTTTCCGCTGCTCTCTTATTCTCGCGATGGGCTAAACTTTCCAACTGAATTTGCAACTGAATAAGATGTTCCTTGTGGCGCTGCTCGGTGCGTTTGGCTTCTTTCAACGCTTCGAGGCCTTCGTCGCGTTTCCTCAGTGCTGATTGCGTCAGATTCTCCAATTCTTGGGCTCGGTGAATCAAGTGTTTTTCTTTCTCGCGCAACGAGCGTTTTTCCTCGTCGAGAACACGACACTTCTCCTCCCATTTGTGTTTCTCCATGATCGCATCGTTGGCTGCTTCCTGGGCAGTCTTCAGCGCAACTTCCAACTGACCAAAATAAAAAGAGGAGTCGAGTAATTAATTTCCTAATTTGTTTATTTTTCAAGCGGGTTGCAAATATGTATTTTGGTGTCGCTTACCTCAACTTTGGCCATATCTTCCGAGCTGTTTTTCAGCTTATTGAAAACTTCCAATTTTGCCCGTTCACTGGCAACAGCTTCTCTTTCATCGAAAATGAACTTCATCTGGCGTTCTTGCTCCTTCGTCCATGACTCTTTAATCGCCTGCAAATGATCGCGCTCCCACTTCATTTGCTCGTCGAACAATTGTTTCTCACGTATAAGTATCCGCTCTCGCGTTGCCAATCGTTCCTCGCTTTCGTTGATCGATAAACTATTTTTCTTAAATTCCGCAGTCAACTCGTTCGAACTCGCGTCCAATCGTTGCGATATCTCCAACAATCGCTTGCGCTCGTCCACTAAAGACTCTTGCTGCAAATGCAATTGGTCCCTGAGAACTATGAAATAAAAATGTAAAATGAATCATAGACCTTCTCTTTTTCGCTCAATCATTATAAGTGTCGTGAAAACTGTTGGCATAGTAATTAAATTTCACTTTGAATAAATAGTGTGTAACTTGAAGTGTATACGGAAAGTGGTAAAGAATTTACGTTGCAAATTTTCCTCTTGTTTTCTTAGATAAGTCCCACGCGTCTCGCCAAATTCTTCGTTTCTGTCTTCGAGCCTTTTTCGCAAATCCTGAAAGCTCTCGATTATGAGTTGAGATCGTTGCAACAAATCACCGAGATCAGTCTTGTGATTATTTATGGTGTCGACAGCCTGTCTTTCCATTTCTTTGGCACGTGATATCTCGTCGATTGTTTCAGCATGTTCTTTTTGCAATAATTCAACATTGCGAGAGTGTCGGGCGCAAATTTCCTCGACAAATACTTTCTCGTTTTTTTTCAGTCTTTCGATCTCATCTCTGTACGTTTGCTCCATTTCTTCCTTTTCTTTCTTCAATTTATCTATTCTCTTTGCGCACTCGTTTTCCAACGCTTCGTAATCTTCGTACATTTTTTTCTCCAATTTTTCCTTTCCATGGCGAAGAAACAGCATTTGTTTTCTGCAATGTATACATATTTGATCTACAAGATGTTACAATTATCGTTTGTTTCGTAAAATGAATCGTAGGTGGGATTGATCTTTACTCGTATGACTCTTGAAGTATCGTTATTTCATTCTCATGTTTTTCCCTGAGAATTTCAACTGTGTTTTCCAGATGTACTTTTTCCAATTCCAATTTGTTTACCAGATTCTCAGGGCGCGGAGATTTTTCGTCCTCTTTGTCGGCTTCTTTGGTACCTTTTTCTTCCGGATATACTCGTATTGGCAGCGAAGTTGGTTGTGACATTAAGGTCTTTATTTTCGTAGGGAATAAAGAAAATGTTTTATGGTAATATAAACGATTGGCGAATTAATTTAAGGGCTTATACCTAGTTGAAGTTTTTGAAAATATCGATTTTTCGTTTTCGACGAATTATTAAAAGTGCAACATTTCAAAAATATTCTGTAAAAATTTCCAGTCGATCTGTACAAAATTAAGGGAGTTGTGCGCGGCCAGAGGTAGGCTCCGTGAAACGGCGAACTTTAAGCGTTTTTCTGAAAATGAGTTTTTGAAAATCGATGACCATGATATCTCATAAATCACTGCACCGATCAACTTTAAATTTTACAGGCTTCCCTCCCATATCGAAAAGCAGTGCTTGAACGGTTTTTTCAACTCTACCTTGACACTGGGTCTTTTTGACCCGGACGAATTTCAAATAAAATGCCTGAAACTTTCCTAAAACTGAAAGTTTTCAATATTTTGTTACAACGGTTCACTTTTATACTTTACAAATTTTCATTATGCAGACATATTAAGAAATGTTTAAAGCGTATACCGGATTTTTTTCCAATGAAAACCGACCGATGTGTTGTTAAGGGGTCTTCTCACTTTAGACGCTAAAAAAGGCCATTTTCATGAATTTTTTTGATCGGTTTATAATTTAGATATTGATATAAAAGTTGTTACACTAAGCAAATACACTGTCGAAATACATTAAACATTTGACAAAAATGTATTTATGTAACCCAAACAAACTTTAAACGCTTTTTCCTCGAAATAACGATTTTCGACGACTTGTTGATAAAATCTTCGAAACTACTTAACCGATCCATATGAAATTTTAATCACATATTCTTTACAGCTATAGTTATAGCGCATATCAAGGATGTTGATATTTACTATTTTTTTGTTGCCAAAAAGGTGAAAAAGCACGTTATTTTCTAAAAATGTCCGCCATTTTGTTATTTTTGCATATATCAAAAATCGTATGATATGCGCTATATCCATTAACATACTGAATCTAAAACCGTTTGATTTTTTTGTTCCGGATGATCCTTCTCCGAGATTTCATCAACAGCGCAGATCTACAATTTTTTAGGACATTTTTTAACTACCATTTTCGTCTATAAATAGTTACTTGAATAAATAATTTTTTTTTCAATGTATTTCGAAAGTGTATTTATTGAGGGTAACAACTTTTATATCAATATCTATAATGTAAACGTATCAAAAAAATCATGAAAATAGGTGGACGAAGTACTATCCGGGTCAAATTGACCCAGTGTGTCAAAGCCGTGGCCAAATATAAGTGTGTCAAGGAAGGGTTACCTATACATTTTTTTATCATCGAAAATAGAGCGTTTTTTTCACCGAAAATCGGTATTTTCACTTTTGGCTGCGGAGTTTTTTTTTAAATCAATATTTTATTGAATCCTTCGCTCAAGCACTAGCTAATTTCATGCAAAAACTAAATGCGTTTGATTTTTTAATTTTGGATGATTGGTTTCCGAGACTACCACATTTATAAATATTGTTCAATACCAAAATCGTGAAAGATACTTGAACAGACCACGTGCAATCTAAAAAAAATTTCAAAGCTGCACAAGTTTTTCCAGAAAAAAATCAGGGAAATTCCGCTTTTTTCCAGCTATATCTTATATTGAAAGAGTTGTACTAAGAATGAAAATAATGATTTCACTTACTTGTATATACTGATCTATACGGGCCTGTTGAATTTTCATTTGTGACTCAAGCATCGATTGCCTATCCAATTGATGTTTTATCAAAGCATTGAACATTTTCCCCTGTTCGTCGAGCTTTGCCCTTTGATTCTCGACGATTTTCGTCACCGCCTCATTCTGATGGGACAACGTGGCCGCAGTTTTGAGCTCGTGTTCTTGTTGTTGCATGGCGATCAGGGTGGCTTGTTGATCGAACTGCGTACTCATCATCTGCGATGATATGTCGGGATGAAAAATCGTTGAGTCTTGATTTTTTTGCCACGTTAAATCCGTTGGCCCGTTCGTGCGAGACTCTTTCACATTTGTGACAATCATCATCGAGCTCTCGACAGTGCGATCTTCGCTCAACTTTTCACTGTGCACAACTTGTTTTTCGTTCTGCAATTTTGTTTCCTTCGCTTTAGCAGTACCACCCAACCACTCCGGCAAGTCTTCTTGTGGCAATTTATTGTCCGTGCATGAATCAAGCTTTGCTTCCACCTGACACAATGAAGACTTTGAATTCATATGGGACATTTCACGCCATTTCACCTAGCCCGTGACCCCGACCATTTATGGTTTTCCTGATGTTTTTTTGTAAAATTGTACCCCATGAAGAGAATATCCACACCAATTTTTCGATTTTCATCTCTTCTATTTTAGGAGTGATAATTTTCAAAAAATGTCGATTTTAGAAGTTTTGGAAACGTTCAAACGCTGATAACTCCTGAACTAATTGAAATATCGACAAATGTCACTATATAATTTTTTTCATTTTAAAGCATATTTTCGTTAAACAATATGAAAAGATGATAATTTATCAATGTCAACGTTTTTTAGCTTCTAAACCTAAAACTATTTTTAAAAAAATGAACGCCATTGTTTATATTTTTCAAAAAATTCTCGAAAATAGAGTATCCCATTCTACGATTTTCAAGACTAGTCTCATCGTGGGCTCATTTATCCTTCTATTTTTTTCGAATTAATCATATTTTTTTGAGAAGATTTTTATTATTTCAATCTCCAATAATGCTATTAATGATTTTGTGATTTCCGATTCGGCTTCGTCAGGCTTGAAACGGTTTATTTTTTATTTATGTTGAATTTAACGAAAAAAAATGATTTTTCATTCAACATAATTTTTTTCGTTAAATTCAGCACAAATAAAAAATAAACCGTTTCAGGCCTGACGAAGCCGAATTGGAAATCACGAAATCATTAATATTATTTTATCGGAGATTAAAATGATAAAAATCTTCTCAAAAAAAGAGAATTAATTCGAGAAAAAAATGGAAGGAAAAATGGGCCCACGATGAGACTAGTCTTAAAAATCATAGAATGGGTCACTTTATTTTAGCGAATTTTTTTAAATAAAAAATAAAAAAGGCAATTCTCTGAAAAAAAAGTCTTCAGTTTAGAAGCAACAAACAACGTTGACATTGACGATTAATATTTTTTTCATTTTGTTAACGAAAGTATGCTTCAAAATACAAAAGATTAAATAGTGACATTTGTCGATATCTCAATTAGTTCAGGAGTTATCAGCGTTTAAACGTTTCCAAGACTTCCGATATTGACATTATTTGTAAAATTATAACTCCTAAAAGAGAAGAGAAAAAAATCTACAGATTTTACAAAAAAAGATCAGGAATACCAAAAATGATCGGGGTTACGGGCTAGGTGAAATGACGTGGATGTCCTATATATTAAGTTTCTGTTCCAATAACTACGAAAGGAAATGTTCAGTAATATTGGAAAATGTGCTTTGTCCATCTCTAGGAGGAACCTACATCCGCGGCTGGTTGAACAATCGGCTCGATCTGTTTCGGCGCTGAAAACAATCCGAGCGGGTCGCTGATGAGCGGAGCGTTTTTTCTGCCCCTTCGCGGCTCTCGGATGTTCCCAGAGTCCATGGTATAGCCGGAAGAGCTCTTCGTCGATGGTTCAGGCTTAGGAGGCTCCGACGATGCCACGTTTGATGAATTTGGGACGTTCAACTTTGAGAAATTTGGCCGCGCCTCGATTTCCTTCGACGGTGCCGAATGTGCTCTCGTACCGAACAAATCTTCCATCAACGAAGACTTTCGTGCTTTGGCGCTTGGCAATTTCTGCGGATCTTCCGTTCTCGATGGAATCTCTTCGTTTGCCTGGGATTTTCCTCGAACGTTCTGGGCAAGCGCACGTTCCCCAGCAGAAAGTGGAGTCGGAGATTTTTTGCTGATCGGCAACGATGAATTCTCCTCTCGAACAATTTTATCTCGGATTTCTTCATTTTTTTTTATATTCGGTGGAGTATGTGCTTTTATCGCTTCCGTGATTTTTTCTTCTGGCCTTTGATTCTTTATTCCGAATAAATCAGCTACAAGATTGCTTTTGGTGTTTCCTGCATGGGGCTTTTTTATTTCATAAGAAGTCTCGTCGTCGCTCAGCAAATCTGCCAGAGGATCGTCGTGATCGAAGTCTGAAAGTTAACGTTCGTGAGTTATCATGCTGCTTCAGTCAACTTGATTTTTCGTTGATTTAACCCTTACTTGACCCACGTGGCCATTGTGACCCGGACGAATTTTAAATAAAATGCTCACTTTCCCAAAATTGAAACTTTTCAATAATTTCTTACAACAATTAATTTGTATACTTTCCGAATTTTAATAATGCAGATATATTAAGCAATGTTTGAAAATGGCAGGGAGTTATACAACTCAAATTTTGAAAATTGAAGAAGGAAGATGGCCGAAGGTATGTTTGAGAGAGGGAATCAAAAATATTCTGAACGAATACCCATCAAGATGGGGGAAAGAATTCAAGAAGGCGATGGAAGACGCAGGAGATGGGAGAGTGGTCAATCCGATGTGGTCAAACGGAGGAAGCTGGGAGAGGATCGAGAGTTGCTTGATCGAGGGGGTAGACAGGAAAATAGAACAAGACACGCAAGGAGATTGGGTCAAGGCGGACGGGTCGTCCGCCTCGTACAAGGAAATAAAGGTGGGATGCGAGAGAGAGAAATATCTGGATAAAAAAAGGCTGGCGGGGGACTCGAAGAAACAATGGGCATTCAGTAGCTGGACCTGCAGAATATGCCGGGAGAAGGATAAGGGCCCGGAGCGTATCTGGACGTGCGAGATAGCGAGAGGGGAGATAAAGGAAAAATGGGTGAGGGCAGTGGATGCCTGGAGAGAAGGGAGGGAAGGTAAGGAGTTAGAGCGTTGGACGAGTCTCGCTAAGAGGAGAACCGGTGCCGGTAATCTGTGAGTACTTAAGGACGTCCGCAAAATTAAAAAGAGCGGGAACCGAGGAGGATCAAGAGGTGGAAGAATAAAAAGCACAAAACGGCGTACGGTGCTTGGGGTCAAATATTGTAACTCTAATTCTAATTTTCAACTTTAATTTTAATTGATTAGCTTATTGGTTAGAGATAAGGATGGAAAAAGGAGGGTTTTGTAAAAAAGCGAGAGCTGTACAGATGGAATTAAACTACTACTACTATTAAGCAATGTTTAGAGTGCATCCTGGATTTCTTTCAATAAAAACCGACCGAAGGGGTGTCGAGGGCAGGTGGATGAAGTGCTTTCCGGGTTAAATTGATCCAGTGTGTCAAAATCGTAGCCAAATATAAGTGTGTCAAGGAAGGGTTAAAACGAGCGGTCGGAAGGCTAATGTCACTCTAGAATTTTGGAAAAACGCTGAAAAAAATGATTCGGTTCAAATAATGCCAGAGGGATCCGAGAACAAGGTACGAAAAGTTTTATAAGGACGGAGAGGGCTTCGAGTGCTCGTTCCGTGAACTGCCCCAGCACGAGAAATGCCCGCCTGGTGAAAACCCCTAGTAATCGTAGCAGGGAGCCAAAGCGGCTAATATCTTGCATGAACATTTGCATAAGCCAACTCTTCCGGCACATATTTTCGATCCAATCGAGCCAATTACGAGTTGCGTAGACAGCGTGACTCAAAACAGCAACAACAGTTTCGATGCAACGGTCTAGCCAATGGCCCCGAAATCTGTTTCGAGTAGCAGAGTAAATCTGAATATTGTAATGACTATATGCGTCTGCAACGATGCTTTATCAAGCATAATGGAGATTACCGAGGTATTAGGCACAACTATCGGGCCAAATACCGGAAATTTCCGTGCGGGATGACGCGTGCCGCAACAAATTTTCGGAGCAATCGCTAACTGACGGTGCAAAAGAGGCTCGGATGTCTTTAAAGCCAGAAAGAAAGAAGGGGAGGCGATCGTTAATTTGTGGAGCCCTCTTAATTTATGAAAATATAAATAAATTGTACGGTGCATGCATCGCAGATGAGAGGTAAATAAAAAAATTCTATCGAATAATGCTACATAAAACGTTAAGGGGTTAGACTACTGTGGAAATGACGAACACTCGTTCGTCGCTTGAGGCAACTCCAATTGAAGAGGGAGGTCCAACATGTGATGCAGGACTCGCCGATTCAAGATGAACTTATGATTACAACGATAAAACTGCTAGTAAAGCTTTAAGCGCGTTTTTATCAAAACTTCGTCTTTCAAAACAGTATACACGATTTCTCGACATCCAATGAATGGATGGATTCAAAATTTGGTACACCTATTCAGTGTAATTGTAGTTTAGTCTTGACCGACGATTTTCTTAACATTTTCTTTCATTATTTATTAAGGGATAACACCACTCTAGGATTTTGGAAAAATCGTTTTTTTGCTTAAAAAATACCTTGGGGTCATAAAAACAATATGCAATTGGTCCTGCAGCGATTTTTTTCCAAAGATTCAATTATCGATTTTGTCGCAGCACCGCGGACTTCTTTCAGGCGCCTCGTACGACTTTAAGGGGCTATACCAGTGTGACACTTTGAAAAAATCGATTTTTTGTGCCTTTTTCGACAGTTGATACTTTCAAGAATATGAGATGAGATTTTTATATTTTCAAGATTTATACTTTCAAGAATATGAAATGAGATTTTTCAAATTTGCTGACAATGTAACTCGAAGATCAATTATCGGATTGACTTGAAATTTGAACTGAATACTTTTGAATATATTTACTCTACAATGACGTAGGATATTTTTGATTGGATGAAAACTTACGATTTAGCATTGAAAAAAACGACCATTTTATAGGCAAGAAAACAGACTTTTTTTCATAACTACGCCATTCTGTTAGACTTTGATATTTTTCGAAAATCCTACGTCGTTGTACAGGAAATACCTTCCAGTTTAACGACATTTTTTCCTTTTTCGGTTTTACCTACTCAATCGGCCGGAATCATGTCAACAGTGGAGAAACTTTTTTTTTTGCGCCTCCGAAAGCTGCGCATAAGTCGCTTGGATCACAATATTTTTCTATGTAAAAATGATGTAATATAGGTCAAATATAGCCAAATATATCCGTAATATTTAATTGAGTACTTTTCTTCCAGAAAATTCCCGAAAGTCACCCAAATTTTCAGCGTTCACACTGGTATAGCCCCTTAAACGCGTTTTTCTCGAAACCACTTTTTCAAACTGGGAGGACGGATTACTCGAACATCTTTGCATGGATCGATTTGAAATTTTAATAGTAGCTTCACAATAACATTCTCTATGGGAGTACGTAGCCGTTTTTTTTATTAAATGTAAATTTTTTTTTATAAACAATCTATTGCTTATTTTTTGGGCAAAAAATCGATTTGTACCTTTCAAAGTGCGCCATTTTTCAAAATTTGATTGAAGAAATCCCTACGTAGTCCCATAGCTAACAATATATAGATTATAATTTTTTTAGTTTTTGTTCCGATCTTATACTTTACGAGAAAACCGTCCTCCCGTGAAGCTATTTGTAAAAAACACGTTTTTCAAGATGGGCTCTGTCGCCGCCATTTCGTTTGAAAATGATAACATTTTTTGAAATATTTCAATATTTGTTAAATAAACCCATCTTGAAAGAAATCTTATTCCTTTTTTCATACTCCCAAAATAAATTGTCAAAGTTAGGCCTTATTTTCTGCCGCTAGAGTAGTGTTGTCCCTTAACAATAATGATGTTATTTTGCCTCGAAACATCGAGAAAAAAAAACATGTTTTTTGAAATGATCAAACACAATAACAAAAAAAAATCGGTCAAGTCTTAGCCTTTATTATCTATTTTAGGGGAAAATTCGTTTTTCTTTGTTCCCTAACAAGCGGGTGGCCAATTTTTTTTTTAATAACTCTGTTTTTTGCGTCTTCGCTGTAGCTTAACCCCTTAAGCGTGTGTTTCTCGGCACTGCATTTTTCAAACTGGTCGGACACAACTCCAACAGATCTTCATTAAGGCAGGATTCTACTTTGAAACCATGAAAAAAACGCTATTTTCGTGAATTTTTTCTGAGAATACTATTAAAGATATCGATATGGGGTTTGAACTGTTCAATAAATACACTCTTTAAGTACATAAAAAAAAATTTAATGTATTTTATTCATTTTTTGTACACGTAAAATATGTTTAAAGCCAACGCCTCGAAAAGCAGGTACCGTTGCCGTGGTCGTGAAATCTTCCCGACGGATGGTCTGAAACAAAAAAATCAGATAGTTTCATGTTCAGTATGTCTTCAGGAACCGACCTAACTAGAATATTTTATATACGTGCAAAATTAACAAAATGGCGGCTAAAATACGAAAAATATTTTTTTCGTATTTTAGCCGCCATTTTGTTAATTTTGCACGTATATAAAACATTCTAGTTAGGTCGGTTCCTGAAGACATACTGAACATGAAACTATTTGATTTTTTTGTTTCAGACCATCCGTCGGGAAGATTTCACGACCACGGCAACGGTACCTGCTTTTCGAGGCGTTGGCTTTAAACATATTTTACGTGTACAAAAAATGAATAAAATACATTAAAATTTTTTTTTATATACTTAAAGAGTGTATTTATTGAACAGTTTAAACCCCATATCGATATCTTTAATAGTATTCTCAGAAAAAATTCACGAAAATAGGGTTTTTTTCATGGTTTCAAAGTAGAAGCCTGCCTTAATGCACTTGACATTTTAACTGTAGCTTCGAAATTCCATCATGTGGAAAAGTACCTACGAATTTTAAATTTCGTTGTTAACTCTTTTGCTATAAACGACTTTTGACGTAATTCTCTTCCTAAAAATAAAACTTATTGTTCATACGTCTACTATTTTTGGAGAAAAAGGTATCTGTAATATCCGTACGTTCTTCACGACGTACTTTTATATAAAACTCGAACTTATATTGTTCCAGGACGAAAATTGACGGAGAAATCTCTCTGACCGCGAACTACAATCAGTTTTAATGAAGTTTTTTCAATAGGTTTTGTATTCCATTCGTTATATTCCTATAGAAAAGTGTCGAAATTAGGCTGTTCTTTCCGATCGCTGAGGAGGAACATCACTTAAGTGTCCACCTTCGATTTTGTTGAAACTCACATATGTGATAAGGCAATGAAAACTATTAGATACATATCTTTTCATCGGCAAAAACTTTTTTTAGGGGGGAAATCACCGCTCAAAGATAGGCGTGTCACGCTGCAATTTGGTTTTTTAAAATAATTCTAAAGTCGCTTTTTCATCGCTTTATATTGGAAGAATTTTGGTTTTGGTTTCATTTAGGTCGGTGGACTGCTTGTGAGTGAAACTGCAACATTACCCCTCGACACCCCCTTTTTTGAGGGTCGGTTTTCCCCCTTAAAGACGTTTTTGCGTCGAAGAAAAAAAAATTACGTGTCTAATACGTTTCAATGCTTTGTCACATAAATGAGTTTCATCAAAATCGAAGGCGGACGCTTAAGTGATGTCCCTTGTGAGAGGCATTACTCCTTAATTCAATATTTTATTTCAGTGAACCTTTAAACGCTACTCTCTTCGCTCCTGTCGTTTCTTTAGCCGTGTTGGTGTCGCGGAATGGATCTGGTCTCTTCGAAGAACCGCCTAGCAACGTATTATCAAGATCGTCCAGATCTTCGACCATCCGGGCCATTTCCGAGGGGTTTACATCCGATTCGTCTGAGAAGTCAGCCATCTGCTCCGAAAAATGAAAAGTTTACTTGTTCAAGCCGTAATTGCGGCGATTGATCAATCATAGGGAGAATACGTAGGACTTTTATATCAAAGTAGCGTTCGCCCGATGCTCCGACTGTTTGGATCCCTTCAATTTTTTAAGGGGTCTTCTCACTTTAGACGCTGAAAAAGCTATTTTCGTGAATTTTTTGGATAGATTTATATTATAGATATTGATATAAAAGTTGTTCCACTTAATAGATACGGTTTCGACATACATTTAAAATTTTGTTTATGTATTTATGTAACTCAAACAAACTTTGAATGCATTTTCTCGAAACAACGTGTTTCGACGGCGTGTTGATAAAATCTTCGAAACTCATAAACCGACCCTTATGAAATTTTAATCACATATTCTTTACAACTATAGCTATAGCACATATCGAGGATTTTTCTAAAATTCTGATATTTACTATTTTTTTGCGAAAAACGGTGAAAAAAACACGTTGTTTTTGTTTTTTTTTTTCGAAAAATATCCACCATTTTGTTATTTTTGAATATATAAAAAATCGTATGATATGCGCTATAGCCATTGACATACTGAATCTAAAATCGTTTAATTTTTTGGTTTCGGATGATCCAACCGAGATTTCATCAACAGCGCAGAATTACAACTTTCTTAGGACACTTTTTTAACTACCATTTTCGTCGATTAATAGTGACTTGAATAAATATATATTTAAAAAAAATGTATTTCGAAAGTGTATTTATTAAGCGTAACAACGTTTAATATTAATATCTATAATATAAACCTACGAAAAAAATCATGAAAATAGCCTTTTTTAGCGTCTAGAGTGAGAAGACTGAAATGAGAAGCGTTAATGTAAAAAAAAATTGAAAACCTGCACTCGTTTTCCCAGAAAGAAATCCTCTTTTTTCTACCCACGAGCTGGGTGTAACCCGTTATTAGCTTATTATTATTAGTTGGGTAGTTAAGCGTAAAAGAGTAAAACGAACAGGCAACGTTTTCCCTTTACGTAGTAGAAAAATAGGTTTTTACTTTGTATTGATGTTCTTGACGACTGATTGCAGTATTTTCACTGAATAAATTCAATATACAGCTGTTAGTTTATAAACTTCTTCGTATAAATATTGGACATTTTTTCCATTGCGCACATCTTCAACAAATAATTACTTCAAACAGCCACTTATTACGTTGACTAATTCTCTTAAAATTCACTTTTATTCCTGTAATATTGTCGGTCAATCTCACTCGTAATTAAACATATTTATACATTCGGTATTCGTGAGTGTAGCTGTAACGAAAAAAGCCGATCATTTTATAACTCCAAGCTATAAGTACCGCGCAGGGCTTGGTATCGTTGCCTTGGAAATGTTTTCAGTATACAAACTCACAGCCGTCATACCAATTTCATTGATCGGTGCTGCCCCTGTCGGTCGTTTCGGGTTCTATCAATAATAACAATCACATCGCCGGATGTAGCAATTGCATCGACTGCACTCGTGAAACACTTGATTGTCGCCTGATAGCGTGAACGCCTTCGATTCACTATTTATTAAGAATGCAAGACTTCTCGGAAAAAACCGAAGGTACACTGACTATAGGAATTAGGATAGGAATTTTTTGAAGGATCGTGTACAAAATATTGAATTGCCATCAAAATTAAATAAACATAAGTTTTATTATTTACAAAAAGGGGGAATCCCCGGATACACATAAGCAGAGAAATTTCAATTTCTTTATAGACAAAAATGCCTGTACGTGGCAATCGATCAGCAACCTTATCGTCGCTCGCGCATCTTTGCTCATGTATTTTTATTTAATAAACGCGCGAAAACGGTGTCACGAACAATCGATAGCATAATGTTCATTTTACAGCGTAAATATACGTATAAAAAAGTTTCCAAGGGTTTTGAGGTTAGTCCAGGTTCGTAATTGACGACGCTAGTCGCAAACGAGACGAAAGCTCAAAGTTACTCTTCGACAATTGATTTTGCGACTGTTATCGAGCTTTATAATCGTCACGCATTTTAATAACGGTTTTTTTTTATATTATTGTTTGTTATTATCCATCTACTGAGTTTGCCAACAATACGTCGTATCTTCGGTAGATCATTCGACTACTCCGCCCCACTACCCGAACTAGCGTGAGCGTGTATCGTGTTTAAAAATGGCCGAAGTGACGTTCTCGCCCCGTGCTTATTGCAAAGTCATTTTACACGCTGCCAAATATCCTCATTGTGCTATAAATGGTTTGCTTCTCGCAAAACAGAAGAGCAAAAGTGACAGTAAATCGTCCGAACTGTACATCGAAGATGCAATACCGCTGTTTCATCTCTGCCTCCATGTTTCTCCAATGGCCGAGCTAGCGTTGACTTTGGTAAGTTTCATTTCACACGAATCTTTCCTCCTTCAATTCTTGCGCTCTATTCTCTCAAAGTATTGCGAAAACGTCCTTTCGCGGGATCACCCGACGTAATGATCAGAGAAACGATCGTAGACTCAACTTTCGAACTGTCGTTCCTAACCTAAATCCATTTGTTTTCGTGGCAAGCTGCAAAGTATTGTATCGATCCTGAGTGACCTGCATTTTATCGCGACTATAACACGATTTTTTCAACACAGGTTGATCAGTATGCGATACAACAAGGCCTCGTCATCGCCGGATACTATTTAGCCAATGAACTCATCAGCGATATGAGGTATCCAACGTAAAGTAACCGATTGATTTTGAATTACTTATATTTGATTTTTTGAATATGAAGCGAGTCTCAGCTTGAGCCCTCGTTATTGTTAATGCTCAGCAGACTTGGGTTCGTCAATATACTCCATTGACACATTGGCGACTCGTTACCTAAAGCTGGCAAAAGTTTCAAGACAAAAGATGATGGTTGATATGCTTCATTATATTATTTTGTGATTTTGTTTTGTAGAGTGCTAATTGTCATTGTACTTAACAATGCCGAGGCAAAGAATAGTGAGGTAACCGACCGGTAAATGGACGGGGATCAGTGAATGGACGAATCACTGATTTATATTTAGAATAAGTAAAGAACATGAATTGTTGATAAAAGTCGAATCACTGTAATTTAGAAAAAAATCACAGGTATCGTTAAAATTGACTTCTCAGTTTAAGGCCTTAGGCCACAGTAACGGGTATAAAATGCAAATTTAACAATTATTTTTTGCACGACAAAGTGCTTCACTCATAAAATTAATTACACATCTATTTAGTATAAATATCAAGCTGTTAGAAAATATATATATATTTTTTTTCGATGTACAAAATGGCCGACTACTAATATTTTCTTTTGTTATCTTTTTTTTAGGCGCTCCGTGGCATGACATTAGCATCCACAATTTTTTACCTGGAACAAAAAAGAAAAATTATCGTCAATCTTTATCAGAACACCTAGAGAAGTACGCACGGAATTAAAAAAATATTGTTTTATTCAAAAGTTGTAGGTATTTGAACTTAAGAAATGAATTTTCAGTGATAAATTTCGTTATAACTGCAAATAAACTGCTCATAAAATAAAGAGTTTTCGATTAATCAGAAATTCCGTTCATACTTCTTTGCGCAATGCAATTAGGAACAAAACTTTTAAATTTGAAGTAAATTGAGTGAAAATTGTTGAAGTTATTTGTCACACCAATTGGAAAAAAGCTGTTTCGAGAAGTTTCGAGTAGTCGGCCATTTTGTACATCGAAACAAAAAATATATATTTCCTAACAGCTTGATATTCACCCCGAATAGATGTGTAATTAATTTTATGAGTGAAGCACTTTTTCATACGAAAAAAATTGTTAAATTCGCACATGATTTTATACCCGTTACCGTGGTCTAAGGCCTTAATATCCAATTTTGACGTTGCACATAATTTTTCTAGTTTGCAGTACTTGTACATTTCGCAACTTAGTTATGATACGGCTGTGCACAGTAGGTGTTCTCAAGGCAACAACAATAGCTTTCATAAGTATGGAGGGTATTACTTTCATTATTTGAGTACAAAAATAATGAAAGTAATAATAATAATAATAATAATAATAATCGAGTTTTATTTGCATAACTTGCTTTACAAGTTTATTACAAAAAGTTTCTGAACTGTTTATACACATTTTTCTTACAACTACTTTAATTCTATGTTTTACCCCGCATCCTCCTTTCCTTCGTACCTTTGCTCTTTTTTTCTCAATTTACTCCTCATCTCCATCGCTTTCAACTCCGTCTTCCTCCTTGCGCATTTTTTTTACATACTTCCTCTATTTCTCTAAAATACTGGCATATCCCTATATTTATCTTTCCACTCAACATGTTCATAATTTTCCCCCTTATCGCCACCTTATCCACTCCTTGCACCCACAATAATAAAAGTATCACTTTCATTATTTGAGACGGAATCAATATTCGATTTTTTGCAAAATTTAGGCGCATGCAATGTATTTATAATGATGCGTCAGAATTAGACATATCGGCTCTGTTCCGATAACTCTCAAAGCAGAGTGAAAAATAAGCCCAACTGCTAAGAATTGAAAAATAAATTACTGTTAACATATAATAGTGTACACTTCATTAAATCTTATAAAATCATTTCATTCGTTTTTTAAATTTTAACAAAATTTAATTTGCTATTTCTCTGTCTAAACAAACTTTGGTAGTTTTTTGAGAATAGCACGTTGAAATGGAAAAAGGCTTTATGTATTTTCTACAAAATCGTAATAATACATGCAATAATTATAGGTATTAGAACATCATAACTTTTTAGCAACACAGTGATCTCCAAATCTAGCATTTAATAAAAATAAATAATAAATCGTTATCCTTTACAGCGTTTATTTACACTGCATGTACATTTACTGGCAGTTGCGTGTCCACTTACTGGTAATTTCGTCCATTCACTGACGATTTAGTCATTTTGCTACTTATTTCTCAATTCCTCTAGAGTTATTTGTAGCAATTACATCGGATATTTTTTTCTACTGTCAGAATAATATCTTATGTTGGCTATAGAAATTACAAAAGTAGTTTTCATAATATTTTTATTTTACAATCCATCTAAATCCTACTGTCGCTATTGGTCTATTCACTGGTCGGTTTACCCTAGTATTTTTTTATTTTTAATCTGTTCCATTGTACAGGGTACTTTTCCTTTTTACCTTTACTTTGCCGACATTATTCTATTTTTTTCCCCGTTGCCGGCGCAGCAGACTTCCCCCTCTGTATCGCACTCATCATAATGTATATGCCATGGGCATAAAGAAACTGTGGAAAATCTATACGAATGTGGCCGGTCCCACGTTCGCTTCCCAGCTTCGGAACTACGTCGCGTTTCGTCGAAAAATTAATCACGGACTACAGGTTTATACACACACGTCACATACACGTACTGGTCTGCGTGCGTGACGTTCGTGTACAACTGGGGTCACGGCCGTATTTATTTTTCTCCGAGACTGCGAGCTGGGATTCGAACCCGTGACTTGATGTTCATCATTCTCACCGGTTCTCAAAGAATAGTAGTAGTATCTAACCTGAATTTGTTTCTGATACGCAGCACGGATAAACCAGCCCACAGGATAGCTGACAAAATAGCTGAGAACTTTAACAACGCCGTGCTCGCAGTGGTAAGCATCAAATCAGCTGACTCGAGCCGTTGGATGTCCGTTCCAATGACGTCCAAGTTCGAATTGATAATGTTTGATTTAAATATCCGATGTCGTTTACAGATAGACAACAGGGAAATAACGCTTGGTATGCAATCCAATCCACTACGAGTATTCCAACATTTGGATGGAAAATGGAAAGCCAAAGACAGTACAGAGTAAGTCTAATATTCGCACGCAAGTTTTAATTGATGCATGAGTATCTGGAATCCATCAATATGGAGCTTGAAAAAGGCACTTTTTTAAGAACTCAATGAAACTCTTTATCTGCTGATCAATTGCTTCTTCGTTATGGAGAATAGTTTGTCGGTGGGATCTTTTTTTTCGCAGATTTAAATGAAAATGTGATGAGATTGTTCCGAAACGTTGAAAAATGACGTTTAGGAAAAAATGTATGCGTGTGTGAGAAAATTGTTATACGCACGAGAACTTCTAGGATTTTGAGGAAAATTTGGTTCAGTTTTTGGCATAGTAATAGTGTATTGTAGAAAGTATGTTATGAATGAAGTTAGTAACATCGGCGAAGCATATTAGATTTAACGTTGTTTGAATTTTCACAAAAATTGTTTCTGGCAAAGCAAGTTCCACAATTTTGAAAAATCTGGTATTTCTTGATTAGATATAGCGCAAATTGGTGAAAAGATTTAGAATTTTAGGAGGCTTGAGTTTTCAGAAAAATTATTTTTATGTTTTAACTATTTGAACATTAAACATATCCTGAAACATTTTGAGGGCAAATCAGTAAAACATTCTGCATTTTAAGAGTACACATTTTTAAAACGAAAAATCTTTTCATACCTTGAGATTTCACATTTTTATATACCCTTTACTCTATTTTTGTTAGTTTCTAGTGTCTTTCTTATAGGTCTACAAAACGAGTTCTTTCTACAAGCATCTTTTTTTGATGAGGGGCTGGGCGGCGGGAAAAAGTGGTTTTGTTCAGAGTCATTTATTTTTGTTCAATAAAATTTACATAATAGTCTATAAGACTTAACAGATTAAAATGTAACACTTCAATCACACGTCCATATTGACATTAATATCAAACTCTGGCAATACCTTAAAAAATAATCAACTTATTTTTCATTATTCTTTAAGGAATCATCACAGTGTGACCGCCCGAAAAATAGCCGATTTTCGCGATGTTTTTTTAGGTGCATAGGATAAGCTAATCGGTCTATTTTTTTTTACAAATTGGAGCACCGATACAGAATACAAAATGATGTTTATTTATTTATTTATTGTTTAACATTGTTTTTATTTGTGGAGAATTGCGTGGAAAAAATTGTGTCCCGTGATGACCAGGAAGGCGGCCGCAAATTTTATCTGAAACAAAAATTTCAAAATGATTATTAATCTGTAGGAAAGCCGCTATGTTCCTATGGAGGTTTTTTGTGTGAAATTTGAAAAAATGGCGGCAGTTTGAACAAAAAGTGTCAAATTTAGTCCTTTTCTTGACGGTTTTTCGTAAAAAAAAATAGGAAGATTAAAAAAAAGCTTCCATAGCAAGATAAGAAATGTGAACGTGAAGAATGTTCTGTCAAAATTTCAAACGGATAGCTTGGAAACTCTCCCTTTGAGAGTGGCCACCGTTTTGGAAAACACCATTCCGAGAAAAGTTCTAAGCAAGGCTTAACTTTTTCTAAAAAAGGCTGTAGCGACCGAAATAACTCGAATTTCGATCTGAAAATTGGACAGAACGTTTATAACCGTTTATACTATCGAATAATGCAAAAAATCGATTTTATTTTTATTTTACACTGTGATGATTCCTTAATCTAGTTACCAGTATTTTACTTTCCGTAGGTACTTAATTACATAAGTCTTAGTTTTCTATCCTTTTCAGCAAATCGGCTGAACACGTTTTAGTTGGATTTTTTTTAACAATCTTTTTCTCCATGTTCAGCTGTGACATATGAGAGAATCGTTCCTGGAGCATTATGCTTCTAAGCTACGTTTTTATCCGCCCCATGGGAGAGAAACTCCTCTCACAGCCGGCGGAGCTTACTGGGAGTACTATTGCTGCTTGAACAAGTTTATATAAGTTAGGGTAGTATTCCTCTTTAATATGCTTTCTTGAATTTCCGATATGGATTCTATCATTCTAAAATGAAAATATTTTTTTCATTACCATCACTCTAGCTTTCGAGGCTGACGTATTAATTATTAAGACTTTTCTTATAATTACTAATGAAATCCTCTACGTTCTTCATATTCAATTTAAAAGATGCTTTAACTGCATGAACTAACGGTAGATTCTCAAATCGGCGTTTCAGATTTACAATGATATTACCTATTACTCGGTAGTAAATGTCGATCTTCCAGTATTCTTCTGGCTGTGTATCAGCCGGCAAATCTAATGTATTGCTTTTACCCGCAGTCAACTTCATTGTGAAATTTGAATATCTATTTAATTTAAGTAATGAAATAGCTATTTTTTATACAAGGTATGAAAATACGACGAAGGAAATGGTACAAGCTTTATTAAGGGATAACACCACTCTAGCGGAAAAAAATAAGGCCTAACTTTGACAATTTATTTTGGGAGTATGGAAAAAGGAATAGAATTTCTTTCGAGAGGGTTTATTCAACACATATTAAAAAAAATGTATTATAATTTTCATACAAAATGGCGGCGACAGAGCCCATCTTGAAAAACATGTTTTTTTACAAATAGCAACAACAATAGAAAACAAAGACAGTTTTTTCGTTGAATATAAGACCTGGAACAGAAACCAAAAAAAATTATAATCTATATATTATTAGCTATGGGACTACGTAGAGATTATTTTTATCAAATTTCGGAAAAATGGCGCACTTTGAAACAAACAAATCGATTTTTGTCCAAAAAATAAGCAGTAAATTATTTATAAAAACAAGGTTTACATTTAATTGAAAAAACGGCTACGTACTCCCACAGCGAATGTAATGGTGAAGCTACTAAGAAAATTTCCAATCGATCCATGCAAATGTTTTCGAGTGATCCGTCCTCCCAGTTAAAAAAAAGTGGGTTCGAGAAAAACGCGTTTAAAGTTGTAGGAGGCGCCTGAAAGAAGTCCGAGGCGCTGCGGTAAAATGGATAATTGAATCTTTAAAAAAAAATCGCTGCAGGACCAATTGCATATTTTTTTATGACTCCAAAGTACTTTTCAAGCAAAAAACGATTTTTCCCAAATTCTAGAGTGGTGTTATCCCTTAAATAATTTTGTTATGCTTGAAACTGGATACATTTTTTTCCTGGTGGCGCTCTGGATTTCTGGATCGGGGGGAGAGGGAGGGGTGTCCACCCTTGCCCCCTAGTGGCTAAGCCAATGAGTTTCTATTGTCTTTAATTATAGGTCTCCAAAACATTCACCCAGCCGGCGTTTGTACAAGATGCGCCATAATTCAACTCTGATAGATTGTTGAAAGGATTTGTTTGTATGAGAGTTTCAATTTTTTTTTAACTTGCCCATTTTTTAGTGATATTTTAGTGACCCTTTTCCTTTTTTCAAAGGATTCGCTTTTATGGGAGTTTCCATTTTTTAAAGACTGCCTTTCTTTTCAGTGATATTTTCATGAAATTTTGGGGTTTCTTTTTTTCGAATTTAAGATGTCCAAATAAATGTCTGTTTATCCAAACTTGTCATAGAATATTTATATATAGCACAGCGGTTGTTGGCAATGTTTGATATCTCATTATTAAAATGCAGTGTCGGGTAAAAAATATCCACAGATAAAAAACATGGACATTTCTTTGAAATCAACCGACTCGTTTTCTTAATATTCGCAGTGTGATTCTGGACAACGAGGAGGCGCTCACGGAAACAATTTACACGCTCTTGAAGGAGGAGGAGTATCGGAATCTGATAGATTTCGACAATCACTTGGACAATATATCGTTGAACTGGAAAAATGCCGAGCTCAATAAAACGATAAAGCAAGCGATGGGAAAGCAACAGTGAGGCGTGACGCGTTGAAAACTGATGGAATTCGATAAACAAGCATTTCCGAGATATGAAAGATCATTATTTTATTTATACTTACACTCGCCCGAGCACATTGCTTGCTGATCGATAATATTCAATGAAGAAATCAAATGTACATAAGACATAGCATTTATAAATAGATGTGTCACGTTTCTGAGCCAAAATACCTGTTCGTCTTTTCTCGTGTCAATTAGCGTCGCGAAACCTGTAGAAAAAATGTCAAACTCCATAGGCACGAAAGGGGCGGGGGGGGGGGGGGGGGGGCGGGTGTGATGAGATATATTATGCGTCGATCATCGGTACACTAATTTGTGAAGCTGCTGAATTCTAATTTGAAGTCGTAATTTTGATATTGCACATTCCTGAAACGATACTTTCACAAAGGACCCAATTTTTCGGTACATCCGTTAGAATTCAGAACCTAGTCCGGTTGGTGGACTTGTGCGAACCCAAAACGCTAACAACCTAATCTGACAACGTGTACAAGTCAATTCCGTTTGAGTCGCAGTCTGAGTCGTACGTTATTATCCAAAGTGGTTGAAAATGCCTTAATTTTTCAATTACCTTGATCATAAAAACTTATGGTAATTATGCAGTTTGAGGACTTTGCCGAAAAACGACGGAATTTTTTGTTTGCCATGTGCTGTTTTGATTGGTCACCACTATAGATATTCCGTTCGGGGAGGCTGACATTTTCTATTAATTCCGTAAGTTATGTGGTTTTAAAGTTTCCGGAAACACGTAATAAAATAGGGAACTTTTAAATATTTCGACGCCTATATTGCGGGTGGAAAGTGGGGAGATTTATAAAAGAAACTTTCCTGAATACAATGCCGAAGAGACATTGCGGCGGTCACTTCTCCCTCTCCCCCTGCAGCCGTTGCAAGTTCGTTAATATACACGATTTTAAGGTAGTTCTGTAGTTTTGGTCAAATCTTAGGAATTGGCTGAAATCGTAGTATGGTGTAGATATGATCTTCATGGACTGATGCCCAAAAATTCAATTCGATTCACCGTTTAGTTCATGAGATAATTGCCATTGAATATGGGTATTTTGTACACGATCCCTATGCCTAACACGTAAACCGATAAGAGTTCGCATTTCTCAATATAGGTTCTAAACGGATCTTAAGATTTCAAAATAAAAACACACGTGTACGCAGTATTATTGTGGGATGGATTAAGGCATCTGGCAACCACGTAATTTTTGTTTTTATTTTTAAAAAATTTCGTTAATAAACCCTGAACTGTTGAGAACAATTTAAGCCACAGTACGTATTGAAAAACGCAAAATTGACCAAGTTACAGTTATTTTTCGGCAGGAAGGTTGAGCCGCTCCGGGCGGTCGACTGTGCGGTTCGATCCGTGTTTATAACTCGCACGGTTTAGCTCACGCAGCTGCCCTGCGTTATCTCGAAACTACATTTTTTGCACTGGTACTATCGAAATATCGTAAACTATCGGTCCGATTGCTTTCAAATTTTTACACAATACTTTTAGATACATTATCTAAAATGTAATGTAGCATTTTTGCGATAACTTGATTAGTTTTTGTTTTATTATTGTTTTTGCTCGAAAAATTTCGGTGAAAAATACAAATTTTTTTTCTTCGACTCACTATAATTTTTTTAATGGTCAAAAAAAAACCGCTACGCTACATTGTAGCGACACTACTCACGAATGAGCTGATTTCTTTTTCTGATGTGACATGACCGGGTAACAGCTGGGACAACGACCGCGCGTATCGTACGGAGGGCCTCCGCGGCAATGTGCATAACGGCGCCATTTTTTAATATTTTGAACGGAAATTTATTAACGTTATTCTTAAAGCCCTTTCTGACGTGTAAAAAAATAAAAATATTCCGGCTCATACTTTCGAGTTTATTATATTTTTTTAAAATATGCCCATTTTCGGACAGCCAAGGTTCGGACGCCTTAAAAAAATGACAAACTTTGACCGTTTAGTTTCGGAGATATCGACTTATGAGAAGTGCTAATTTTATTCCACACCGAGATCGGGTCCAACTATCTGTAACGGAATGGCAACAGTGTACGCTGCAGCCAGTTGATCGGCGCGTGGTCTGGGAACTCGAAGCGCGTTTTTTTCCCCCAGTTCTAGCCATTCTGAGACGGATGTGAAATAAATTTATTCTGTAACCAAAATTAATTATTTCAATTTATGCATGTATTTGTCTTTGTTACAGCGAATACAATTTAAATTGTCGCAAGATGTTGTGAATCCACGATCCAACGTCCTTCGACAGCGAATTTTTGTTGCTGATCGTTGAGGTTATGGTTATTCTCATAGCGTTTAGTCGCATTTGCTTGACACATGGCTGCCACTCCTTTCAGTCTTTTAACAAGCGCCTTTTTTCGTGTGAACTTTCCTTTGTATCGCATTTGGGTTGACATTTTCACGCTTTTTTTTATGTATATAAAATATTTCGCGAAAGGCGGATCGTAGGAAGCTCAACGCTGTGACTGCAGGAAAATCGCGCTGTTGCCACGATTACAGCGCCGCTCTCTATACGAGTATGATACCTATCTATGAATGAGGTGCGAATGTGTGGGAAAAATAGAGGGTACAAGCTCTGTTAAAAATTTACAACCAACAGCATCGTATAGGCATTGGACGTTACTATATGCTTCGACCGAAACTTTTGACCCATACGTGTACTTACGGAAGTACCTCAAAGACGAGACTGAAAATCGGTCAATTACAACCCCCACCCCCCCCCCCCCCCCCCACGTGTTTCCGCGAACTTCAAAACCCCATAACTTATGGAATTAATGGAAAGTGTCAGCTTCCCCCGACGGAATATCACTCAATATAATGGAATAAACAATTTCACGGTGAAAAAATTTGTTTTCCGTCGTTTTTCTGAAAAGTCCTCAAACTGCCAAATTACCAAACTTATTTCGCGCTGCTGATGCATCAAAAACGTCCACAACTTCCTCTGGAATAGCCTAGCACATGTTCAGCTGGCAATGATTATTCTAGATCAAACTTTACCTAAAAACTCTAACCGATGGTGCCGTTACTTCGCGTAACCTGATAAGCGACAGAAGTGCGACAAATGTTTATTCACTACACCTTGTGAGTGGGAGTGTAAAATCCTATCGCAGCCTCCGCGAGGCATACTCTCAGATCGCGTTTCTTTGGTCACCAGCTAACAGCGAGGTCATTTCTTGCTCTCGAAATATATTCTGTCTCATTGTGGAAAACCGTTCATAGGAAGCATTTTCGGGCGTGGTCTTGACTAAATGACGAATTTGCAGTCCCTGAGCTTGGATTTCGATTCAGCGAATCACAAGGCTCTGGGATACCGAGTTTTATTTCAATTCATTCAATGTATAGGAGTTATGCAATGTGAAATGTTTAGGAGCGTATTTGTCTTTATCACTTAAGGGGTTAGGCCACAGTAACGGGTATAAAATCATGTGCGAATTTAACAATTTTTTTCGCATGAAAAAGTGATTTACTCATATAATTAATTACACATCTATTTAGTATGAATATCAAGCAGTTAGAAAATGTATATACAGGGTGTCCAATAGGAAGTTGCTAAAACTAAATAAGTGTCTCCTCCCTCCATGAATTCAATAGGGGTCCCTTTTTCTAGGGCGCATACCTAAGGCCCCGCAGTTTCATTCCAGCCGTGGTTGAAGCAAGTACGCGCGCGTCAAAATGAGTGAGCTCACCACGGAAGAAAAAGTATATCTTATTGAGTGCTTCTTCTCGAGGAGAAAAATTTATAGTAATGCGTATAGAGGGTTTCGTACTAAGTTTGGAACTCATAGAGTTGCCAGCGAAAACACTCTGAAAAGGAAAGAATTGAATATTTATCATATTCATCTATCACACAACTTGTGTTTCAATTCAATTAAGTGGAGTGTGAATTAAGTGTTCAATTCAATTAATTGGAGTAATTTTACGTTAATTTTTGTAGGATAATCGATAACTTTGTGAAGTATGGTACACTCCAGGACCGTAGACACGAGTTGCCAGGTCCATCTGTTACGGTGACTACACCAGAGAAGATCAACGAAGTTGAGAATTATTCCAAACAAAATCCAAATGATTCGATTCGGAAAGCTGCTCAAGCATTAAAAATAACCAAATCATCATTAAACAACATATTGAAATATTTTTAAAAGTTTCATCCGTATACAATAAACACTCATCAATTGTTAACTGAACATGCCATGACGAAACGCATCGAATTTTGTAACACTATTACGGGAATGTTTGAAGCCGAAGAACTTAATGAGAAATTGATTATTTATTCCGATGAAGCACATTTTTGGATGAATAGGTACGTAAACAAGCAAAATTACCGGTTTTGGGGAACGGAAAATCCCAACATATCGCTAGCGAAGTCCCTTCATCCACAGAAAGTAACGGCATGGGTAGCGATTTCAGTAAAAGGAATTTATTTGCAATTCTTGGAATCTACGGTAGCAGGAGAGAGTTACAAATAGCTTTTGGAAACGAAATTCTTCCCTTATGCAAAAAAGAGGGGACTGGTTAAAACATTTTACTTCATGCAAGATGGAGCGACGCCGCACTGGACTCATGAGGTGTTTGAAGCTATTCATCGCGTATATGGGACTCGAGTAATCGGTATGGGGTACCCTAAATTTGCTCAAGACGGACTAGAATGGCCACCGTACTCACCGGACCTGAACCCCTCTGATTTTTTCTTGTGGGGTTACATTAATCATCATTGCTACGTTAAAACCCCCAGCACAGTAGAATAACTGATCGCGGCCATCCAGGAAGTGGTTTGCGGCATTACGAACAATATGTTGGACACAGTTTTTCACAGTTTTCAAAAGAGAATTGATTTTTGTGCACAATCTAACGGTTCGCACTTCGTAAATATCTATCATTAATCACTGTACTTTTTCGTTATTTTTATAAGATGTACTAAATTGACATGAAAAATATTTGACTGGATTTTATTTATGTGCGTTTAAAACTGCAGAGTTTCCTCTATTTAAAGCAATTTGGCTTTTCTGATTCTGTGCACGTGTTTTAACATGACAGTCGATCAGTTTCAGCAACTTCCTATTGGACACCCTGTATATCTTTTTTTGATGTACAAAATGGCCGACTACTAATATTTTATTTTGTTATCTTTTTTTTAGGCGCTCCGCGGTGTGACATTTAGCATCCACAATTTTTGGCCTAGAACAAAAAACAAAAATTCTCGTC
This sequence comes from Ophion ellenae, assembly GCA_963210295.1. NCBI lineage: Eukaryota > Metazoa > Arthropoda > Insecta > Hymenoptera > Ichneumonidae > Ophion > Ophion ellenae. The sequence continues at coordinate 18,405,084 of OY723388.1, forward strand.
AATCTACATTAGAATACCTAGATAAGTACGTATGGAACTTAAAAAATATTGTTTTATTCAAAAGTTGTAGATATTTGAATGAATCTTCAGTGAAAAATTTCGTATAAAACTGCTCATAAAATGAAAAGTTTTAGATTAATCAGAAAGTCCGTACGTACTTCTCTGCGAAATGCAATTAGGAACATAAGTTTTAAATTTGAAGTAAATCAAGTGACAAGTGTTGAAGTTATTTGTCACGCCAATGGGAAAAAGGTGTTTCGAGAAAAACGCGATTAAAGTTTTAGGTACTCTATGGCCGTGCCAGAGGTGGGATTACGTTATACGCTCAAAGTCGGTGAAAAAAAATGTTCTTGCTATAAATCGAACAGTAACTTATTCTTATGATGATAAAGCACTGTTTTAGCGAAAATAATCGATTTTTTGACAATTCTACCGTGGCCTCACCCCTTAATTGATTATCCCTCGAATAAGTATCGTGACGGTAGCGTGGTCGCGTTCACATTTAGCCTCCTGAGGCTTAGAATGCGGAAAGATAAATCGAAGATATACACATTGCACTAGAACAAAAGCCTGAGGCCCAGAATAGGGAAGGCTAGATTGAAGAATACCCATTACATTAGAACAATCATTTAGTCTATAGACCCACGCAAAAAATATTCATATCTCCGTAGGGAACAGTATATAGGTTTGATAATTAGAGGCTGTTTTTACAAGTTTCTATTTAAGCTGCTTCGTTCATATGTCTGTCTTTCCGGTTCAAAACTTGTAATCCATTTTTCAAGCACTTGCTGGCATCCGATTGCGCTGAAGTTCGGCATACTTATGTAACTTCGGCGACAATGCAATAATATGGTACCATGGATCTGGTCTGATGATGGAGGTGGGAGGTGGGAAAACTGTATGAAACAAATAACCTACACTGGCGTTACGCACACCCCACCACTTCCAATCAACGCTGCTAACGAACTGTTTGTCGTAGAGAGATTTTTTTTGGACATCGAACCTTCGAAAACTACCGAATGGAATCGGCTTTGCGAGAAAAACCTAATATGAATTTTTCGCCATGAAAAATGGCATTGAACAAAGCAAGGAAAATATTTTACCATATCTCACTACAAATAATTTTAAAAATCATCACACTTTTTGTACGCGTATGTTGGACAATTTTTTCGTTGATTCTTGAAAAAGACCGTATGGACCAAGCTTAAAAAAATGATAATAAAAAAAATCGAAGTTCTTGAAAAATTTTACAAGGCGTGAAGATGGCACTTAAAAATAAAATTGAATATGTTTCGGCGTGGTTTCTTGAGGAAAAAACTGTACATAAATGTTTATAAAAATGATTTTATGTTAAAAAAATAGTGTTTTATAGTCCAAAAAAACATGAAAAGATATGGAGCTGATTATACATGAAAATATGTTGAAAATAATACATTTAGCTCAAAGTACACGCTATAGAACTGGGTTTACATAATAATATTGAAAAAATCGCATGCAGGTAGTTTGACATGGGATATTAGAAACGAAAACAACATAAACGTATACTGTAGTAATCAATGCAGAAATGTAGATTTGTTCGTTGGAAATTGAGCTCTTGAGATAATCTTGGAAACGCGGTAATCGACATTGAAGGTTTCGTCAGGTGACAAAAGATACCACGCTACAAATTCGCTCCTTACACTGGCTCCGGCCCCGACGCCACACGGCCTACTTATCTTATGAGCAGATGTAATGTGAGAGCGAGGAGCAGGAGGGTTTTGTGACCATTTGTATTGGTTTTTCCCGTAAAGAAATCTAGTCCGAGTACCGCCGAGAGCAGATTGGCATTCACAACGCATTTTTATTCTCTCCGCTTCTCGCGCGATCATATCACCGTCGCTGTCTGCACCGTCACGGGCAGAATTCCGCCCTCATTCTAAAGAATCTTCATCAGTACCCTCCAATTCTTCTTCATGGTCTGATTCACTATCAGTCGAGTCGTTGTTCTGAGGTTTCTCTTCATTGTTGTGCGCCTGCAGCATCCTCCGGACCTCCTCCGCCTTTCGTACTCGCGACCTCGTCCCCGTCGCTTTATTCTAATTTTAAAAAAATCAGAATAGTATAAAAACGTTCATAATGTAATTTCTGTTGATAACGCACTAATTTTATAACGATAAATAACAAAAAACAATGGAAATAATTATATACTTACACAGAGCAAAGCATCGCAAAAAGTGTGGGGTTACGCTAACCCCAGGCTCTCGAAGAATGTTCACTACGTTAACAATGGGACCTTACAGACTGTCACTCACAGATTTTGATAAGTCTCAGATATGTTGTAGAGGGACCTACCCTGAGTACCTGAGTAAAGGGATTTTATACAATGCTCTTTAGTTTTCGAGAAAAAAAACGTTCGAAAGTTTAGCTCGGAGCTACTAGTACTTGCCCAGTGGGCAAGGTTCCCGGCTCTGACGCTCGAGGTCCAGGGTTCGAGTCCCGTGATGGCGTTTTCTTTTCACAAAATATAAATAAATTCGATGGATGATGTAAAACCGTATAATTATTTATTATTATTATTTTTTAATTTTTTAATTCATTTTATAATTTTTTACTTTCCATTTTTGTAGCTTTTTGTGTAAATGTAGCTACTCGCTACATTTGTATCGAGTAGCGAATTTTTTTTCGCTCCTTGCTACATTTGTATCGAGTAGCGAGTATCGGTCGATACAAATTTTGGACATCTCTGGTCCTAACCTCATTTCATTCATTCGCATTTCCACACATATTTCATTTTTAACCGACATACTTTGACGACACAAATTTTCCACGCTTTTTACCAGTCGTGGCCCCGAATACAATGCTTTATATTTCCCGCACCTGACGTTATTTTGACAGAACGACGCTGAAAAGCATGGAGGTTAAACTCGCCTGGTGAGTAAAAGGAGACGGAGATAGAACCAATGTTGCCAAATATCAAACCTAGAAATACTGCGCGAGTCGTTGGAATAACTATTTCTTTCGTTTTTCTAATTAAATGTGAACATTCATTAAACAGTTTACACATGGAAAATTTTAGTTATTACAATTTTTTTTTGCATATGTTAAAAATATAAATTGTACAAGTCTCAAGTATGATCAGTGGTATGACAAGTGTGAAGCGATCGGATTATCTTAAATGTCATGACGAAACCCTGCGTTGTACCAAAGTGCAAAACGGGCCGCAGAAGCCCGCCGATTGATTACTGGATAGATTTTTCGGGTCGTCAGTTAACTCGTCAGTTTGTGAGTTTACGTATTTCTATTTGCATAGGAATATCATTAGTTTTCAAATAACTTGTTGAAAATTGAGGTTCTTAGGTAAGACTATAAAGCGTAGGCGCGGCTATCGTTGTCTCTGTCACACAGAACATCCCCCGATTACAGCGACCCTAGCGGATTCGAGACAATACGCTTTGGACTTCGTAAAGAGAGCCACCCTCCACCATTAGAGTTGCAAAACCGTGCGTTGCAAGACAGTATGTAAGATCGTGCGCACAGTAATAAGCGATCTGAAGAATGGCTCTTGTTAGCCAGAGAGCTAAAAGCTCCCATCGGAGGATATAACGGAATACTTTATTTCGACGCTTCCGTTCGCAATGGAAAGTATGGTTGAAAAAAAACGCATTTCATTAAGTTCAGACGAACAGATTTTCTCTTTTATTTTTGTTGATCATCCAATCGTTTCAGAGTCAGGCAACGATTTCATATTCGCGCGACGTATCAAAGATCCTTTTTTTATTGCTTTTTATTCGCCGATAATAAACAACTCGAGAGCCAGTGAGCGAATGAGCTTATAGCGAGGCGACACGGAACGATACAGGCTTCGAGTACGTAGCATCTTGATAACGATATTTAATTAAGTAGCAGTATCATTAAGTACTGATCACACGAGTGCTCAATTTTGTTCAAATTCATTGTATCAGACGTATTGTCGTGGACTTCTTTCGGTTCTCAATGACAATGACCAATTCATTTTCGGTAAGGGGTTTGGCTACTGTGGAAATTTCAAAAAATTGATCGTCGCTGGATGCAACTCAAATTGAAGAGGAAGGTCCAACATATGGTGCAGGAATTGCAGATTGAAGATAAACTTATTGTTACAACGATAGACCTGCTAGTAAAACTTTGAACGCGTTTTTATCGAAACTTTGTTGTTCAATATAGTGTTGACGATTTCTCGACATCGAATGAACGGATTGACATGAATTTTGGTACATTCGTACAGTGTAATAGTAGTTTAGTCTTGACCGATGTTTTTCTTAACATTTTTTTTCCATTAGTTATCAACAATAATGGTGCAATCTTTCCTTGAAAAATAAAAAAAAATCCTTGTTTTTATGATTGAAACACGATAACAATAAAAGCTCGGTTAAGTCTTAGCCAATATTATCTATTGTGAGAAAAAACGGTTTTTTTTTCGTTTCCGATCAATCGCGTGGCCAAAATCGAGCACACCGTTGAGCCTCTCACGTTCAAAGGTCCTTTACGAGATTGTTTATAACTTCTTCAATTATTAATATTTTACAACGAGATTTGGTACACAACTTTGTTAAGGGGTTACACCGAGTTGGAATTTTTGAAAAAATCGACTTTTCGTTTTCGACGGATTCTTATAATATAACGTTTCAAAAATATTCTCTACAAATTTCAAGTCAGTTCGTTGAAAATTGGTGAAGTTATGAGCGTTTACAGGTAGGTCCGCTTACCGCTTTACCGTTACAGATAAAAAATTGAAACAGGTTTTTCTCGGGATTACTTTTTCAGAATCGGTGACCAAAATATCACAAAAACAACTGAACCGATCTGCTTTAAATTTCACAGACATTTTTTGTATATCAAAAGGCAGTCCTTAATCGAAGGATTTTTTTTCAATGCATACTTTTTTGATATCAAGGAAAATAGTGTTTTTTTTCACCGAAATTTCGATGATCACTTTCGATCGGTGACCATTTTTTCAAAAATCATTATTTTATTGAATCCTTGGATGAAAGACTAGATAATACGGTACAAAACTAAATTCATTTGGTGTTTTGATTCCAGATGATTTGTTCCCGAGCAGGTGTGGTCACCGCGAAGGACCTTTTTTGCATAGCGATCTGTGCAATTTACTGTATCTCCGTCGTTTATAAATATTTATCAATGAAAAAAATTGTCAAAGATACTTGAAATGAAACCCTTTACTTTGAAAAAAGTAAAAAATATGCACCCATTTCCAAAACAAAAAATTCACGAAAACATCTCTTTTTTTTCCGGCCGCGAACTAGGTGTAACCCTTTAAGTTACAAATAAATGTCTAATCGATTGTTCAATCATCTTACTTATTCGTTCAATTTTTTTTTAAGTAGCCCGGACATTCGGATTGTCACAGTAGCCTACCCCTTCACATATGTTGCAGCGGTCATTGTGCCGAACATTTTTAAAGATGTATGTCGGGTGCGGTAATCCTTCAATGAGTAATTGTACAACACGCGTACAGGTAGAAAGTATCCGGTGTCTTCAACCAACACCGGAAATGACAACCACAAACGAACATATTTGCGAAGGTGCGAGTGTGAATAAACCCCATTTCAGAATATTGTCCACCGTCCCCGATAGTACGATATCTCAATCGTACAATAATTTATCTTCTTTCGTAAATATCTCTTCACACTGCAGCTTCCGCGCACCACGTGTCAAGTTCAAGTTCATCGGAATTGCAGCACACTTTCGAATGAAATGAAATATGTGGAAAATTAAATAAAAAATTGGTACACTCGTTTGATCAGATTCCGGAGCTGCCTTTCCTTTTTTTTCACAGTTCGTTCTGGCAAGGAATATGCAGCTCGCATTTGTGTTTGTGCGTTTTTTTTATCATAGTGTATCTACGTACATCACACGCTATCTTATGTTCGCATGAAGGGCTTTTTTTTCAATATTTATACAAGATATCTCACTGTAGGATCTACCGAGCTCGAGATTGGACATCGAGAGAATAGAGTTCTGATATGTTAGTGAAAATGATCAGCATTTTGTTTTTCTTCTTTCTTCTTTTAAGGGGTCTTCTCCCTTTAGACGCTAAAAAAGGCTATTTTCATGATTTTTTGATAGGTTTATATTATAGATATTGATATAAAAGTTTTTACACTTAATAAGTACACGTTCGAAATACATTAAATTTTTTTAAAATGTATTATGTAACCCCAACAAACTTGAACCCCAACAAACGCGTTTTTCTTGAAACAACGTTTTTCGACGGTTTGTTGATAAAATCTTCGAAACCACTGAACCGATCCTTATGAAATTTTAACCATATATTCTTTACAACTATAGCCATAGCGCGTATCAAGGATTTTTTAAAATGTTGATGTTTACTGTTTTTTTTTTGCCAAAAACGGTAAAAAACACGTTTTTTTTCGAAAGATGTCCACCATTTTGTTATTTTTGCATATATCAAAAATCGTATGATATGCGCTATTGCCATTAACATACTGAATCTAAAACCTTTGATTTTTTTGTTTCGGATGATCCATCTCCGTGATTTCATCAACAGCGCAGACCTACAATTTTTTCAGGACATTTTTAAAAACTATTTCTAGACGAAAATGGTATTTTGTCTATAAATAGTGACCTAAATAAATAATTTAAAAATATGTATTTCGAAAGTGTATTTATTTAGTGTAACAACTTTTATAACAATATCTATAATATAAATCTATCAAAAAAATTCATGAAAAGAGCCTTTTTTTGAGCGTCTAACGTGAGAAGACCCTTTAGTTCTATTCGTCATGAAAAATGAAAAGTATGATATGGCTCGCAGTGATTCGGACATACGTCTCTCTCTCACACACGCAATCACAGATCACAATTCAGATGTATCAAAAATACTGCCAATCGCGCACACGTGACTTATATCTGGTGCATCATGGCATTCGTTCAATGGGCAAACTTAATACGATAACAATATTCAACTACATTTTGTTTAAGCTTTCCTTTTTTACCTTTCTCTCTCCTTCGCGATTTTTCGCGACGAGCAAACACGAACTGTCCATTGTTTTTTCAGCTTTTTCCCCTTTCGTCGCTGTACTGCGCGGGTTGGAACAATTGTTTAGTGAATAGCAGAGATGAGGAAAGGAGACTTGATGCAATAAGCTGATTCCAGTTGTTCCATTCATTCGGTTGGGCTGGATAAGAGCGATGTAAAATTTTAACATACGTAAGACAAAAGTTAGCAATGTTGCTCCAATGACATCAGTGAAAGCTGTGATCGTGTTCACCTTTCGTAGAATCAAAGAAATTGGAGGAATTTCTTTCGGTGGGACTCTGTACAGGAGAATCTTTCGGTGGTATCCCAAAGTGTGTATCGACAAGCAATGATGCGATTCTATTAAATTTCGAGCAGTTGCCAGTGACGTCATTCGGAGCAAGTGGTCACTGTGGACCTTGAGTCCTAGAGACGTGACATTACATGGATTTTTTTTCTCTAATTACAATGCACAGCCACGATGTTGCTTAATACGAGTATTCTCTGCTCTTAGGCTCTCTTGTTCCGTTATTATTATTATTTTCCTTTCGCCTTTCGGTTATTTAATCGCTGTGCAATAAAACGATACGCTTTTGTCCCGATTTTTGAGCGTCTCACATTCGAAATATTCTCTAATTTGGATTTCAGGTCATGCAAAAATTGCTCGTCTCTCGACTACTTTTCGAGCATTTCCTAATTGATTTGCCATTCTTTTTCTCGTTCTCACCGACACCCGTAACTATTTAACGTTAATCTTTTGCAATTTTCTTTAGCGTTCGCGGGTGTATCGTGATACACGGTTTTTCTCGCAATTTCGAAACGCAAACATTTTTGTATTTCTAATTTAGAAGTAGACTGGTCGTCCCTTTCAATCTCTCGACGATCACTCGCATAGTTTTGTTTTCGGTACTATTCACCCGAGGCATATAAAAACTTTAATGTATATCCTAGTCACGATAAGCGTAGTAGTGTCTCGACGCCAATTTGATCAATCAAATGGGGATAACATTTTTACAACTGTACACTACGGCTAACGTATGGTTGAAAAATCGTCCGGTCTCGTTTTCTTTTTTCAACTCATTCGCAATTTTCTTCTGACGTTGAGTACTTGAGCAAAATCAAAAAGTTATCTTTTCGAACTTCGTTTTCAAACGCGGCAATTAAGGGGTTGGGCTACTGTGAAAATTTCAAAAAATCGTTCGTCGCTTAAGGCTACTCGAATTGAAGAGGAATTCAACATATGGTGCAGGAATCGTAGATTAAAGGTAAATTTATTATCACAACGATATAATTGCCAGTAAAAATTAACCGCGTTTTTCTCGAAACGGATTTTCAAAACGGTGTACGCGATTTCTCGATATCTAATTAACGGATTGACGTGAAATTTGGTACGTTTATACAGTAGGGTCGCACAAGTTTGAGCTTTATTTTCCCTTTTTCTTACCATCCAATTATCTACTTTAAAGAAAAAAATAATTGCCACAAATTCAAATTTTCATTAAAAAATCGATTTTTTTCTCGTTCACTACTCACCCACGAATTTTATGCTTTATAACGTTAACATTAAGCTCGAGAAAGCTCTAACAGGCCAATGAATATTTAGTGGTCGCTCAAGAGCTTTCTCGAAATTCTTCGAAATTTCCAGTTGTCGCGAATTTTTTTTCTGTTCTCACTCATAAATTTAATACTTTGTGAAATTTTCAAAAAAAATTAATCTTTTTTCTCTTTAGAACGGATTTTTTTAATTTACTTCACACTTCTAACCCGATAAAACGGGGGACCTATGATTTTTTTTAGGGCAAGAGCATTAAAGAATTATTTTATGAGAACAAAGATTATAATTCTTAAGTTAGCGGTGTCAAGTAAATTTGAAAAATCTGTTTCTAAAGAAAATCGATGAATTGTTTTGAAAATTTTACAAAGCATCAAATTTATGAGTGAGAAGAGTGAAAGAAATAAGTTAAAATTGGACATTTCGAAGCTCTTGAGCGACCACTAAATATTCATTGACCGGCTAGAGCTTTCGCGAGGTTAATTTTAAAATTAAAAAGTGTAAAGTTCATAAGTGAAAAGCGAACGAAAACAAATCGATTTTTTCATGAAAATTTGAATTTTTGGGAGGCACGAGCGACCTCTAAATATTTTTTGACCGCTCGCAGCTTTCGTGACAATTTTTTTTTTCTTTAAAGAAGATAATTGTATGGTGAGAAAAAGGAAAAAATAGAGGTCATATTTGTTCGACCCTATTATGCAGTGTAATAGTAGTTTGGTATTAAGTGACCTTTTTATTCTTAACATTCTTTTTCCATTAGTTAGTGACAATAATGATGTCTTGCTCCTCGAAAAATCGAAAAAAAAATCAAACGTTTTTTTTATCGTTGAAGCACGATGACAAAAAAGCTCGGCCAAGTCTTAGGCAATATTATCTATTTCAATTATTAATATTTTTAAATAAATTTCGGTACACAACTTCGTTAATGTACCTACAAATAAATAGCCAAACGATTTTTCAATAATCTCACTACTTCAAAATTAATTGTTTTAAATAACTGTGATTTTCGGTTCGTCACAATAGCCTAACCCCTTAAATAGTTTGCCTTTCATACTGCTTCGTATGGGGAATTGAAATAAATACTTTCCCAGTACAGGACGAACATCAAAACATTTGTCGTGCGCTTACAGTTATATAATAAAATTATGTTTTCGTACAAAATTACAGCACCGACGGATCCACTGTAAATGTTCCATTCACGATGTACGAATTATTTTTGTCTCGCAAATGCTTTATCTACTGTTTTATCTTATTTGTGAAACTTTCCGAAGATCACGTCCTAATACGGCTGCGAGTTCGAATGTTTAGCCACTCCCAAACGGATGACGAAGGTCAATTCATTTTAAATGTGCACGAACGAATGTTTTTTTTCTTCTTTTTCTTCGGATTGTCAGTGTATCACGAATGCGTATAAATAATATATGTTTTAGCGTCGGATGGACCATATCGTTGTAATTTATAGGTATGTGGTATGGTGACATTGGCCATGATTCGTATGATTAGGACGTGATCGAGAAACAAATTGCGTTTGTTCATGATTTTTTTTTGTTTCGTAACGAGTGCAGCAGGATCGTTTCATCACGAATTTCATAAATCGAAGGTCTAGCTTCGGTGCGATCAACGCGGACTCATATTTATAATACATTTTTTTTTTCTTATAAATATATGTATAGATATATAACTTTTCTGTGCTTACGTGCATTTAAACAACAACAATGTACGCATACGTACTTATACAATTTACTCAATCAAACTCGTCTATCCTTTTTCTCTCTATATAATTGTGTCCTGCCAACAGACATACAATCTTCAAAAAATGTCCTTCAACAATGTGTCCTCGTAAATAATTTATCCACCTCTATATGATGTTGCAAAAAATAACTTTTTCCGCTAATATTGTTTACGTCATTGTGTTTTTCATTTGATGGTGAGAGAATTACTCACGGATTGATAAATGTCAAATGATGACCGCGTGCGGAAATCTTTTGATAAGAAAATTGGAAATTGGAGTGCTGGAGGAAACTCGTTGAAATTTCCGTTATAAAAAATAAGCCGTTTTCTTAAGGAAGACTACTGGTCTAGAGCCCGGAAAAAAGGTGATTTTCGACAAGTTTTTATGGATGCCTAGTTGATAGGATGAGAATTCCGTGCAGTGGCTTTTGTTCTACATATCTTCGAGAATTTTTACAATTTTTTTCACAAGATTTTGTAACAAAGGGGCGGCGCTGAAGACGGATGAAGCGAGTCACCTTTTTCTGATAGTATCCCGCGGCCGGTTGTCAATTCCTCACCGATTGACTTGCCAGTTTTTTTGACAGTTGATTCTGTAGGTGCTGCGGGTGCTAAATCCAAGTTTGCCTAAAAATCGGGGTCCAAAGTTTTTTTTAGGGGATGGGTGTGGATTGATGCCAAACTACAACCCCTACGAGGAGGGCGCCGTGACACAAAATGTTCAGAAAAATCTGGGCTTTGGTCTTGTCCACAGCGCCGAAGTCGTGGAAGTTCATTTTGGGGGTGAAAAAGTGGAGTGAAATTTTGAAAAATCAGTTTTAATTCAATAACTCTTCACGAAAAATTCGTAAATTTTTGTTCAAATGGGAACGTTATTGCGCTTGAAAAGTGCGTCGGTCAAGTATTTGACAATCACTCTCCGATAAAATCTTCTCCCCCGAAAAATGGTTGAAATACAAAAAAAAATTGTTTATGGAATAACTAAAAACAATCGATTTTTCAGGTATGGTTTAAATGTACGAAATGTAGAGAATAATTTTTCCCTACATTTTCGTTTCTATGGACCACCCTTGAATTTTGATTTTCCAACCCCTCTCGGGGGTTGAAAATTCAAAATGATATTCTGGGAAAACTATTGACCGCGCGAATTCGCCACCGCGGAACAATTTGTAGCTTGAACCCTCAGCTACATTTTTGTCCACAGCGCCAAACTCGTATCTTTTTGTTTTCGGTCAATAGTTTTCCCAGAATTTCAATTTGAATTTTCAACCCCTATCGGGGGTTGGAAAAAGCAACATTCAAGGGTGGTCCATGGAAACGAAAATATAGAGAAAATTATTCTCTATATTTCGTACATTTAAACCATCCCTGAAAAACCGATTGTTTTTGAGTTATGCAATAAACAATTTTTGATACTTCAACATTTTTTTTAGTGGTGAAGATATTATTGTAAAGATATGATCGAATACTCGATCGACGCGTTTTTTCAAGGGCTACATTGTTCCCATTTGAACCCAAATTGTATGCATTTTTCCTAAAGAGTTATCGAATTAAAACTGATTTTTCAAAATTTCACGCGGAAAATGAACTTTCACGACTTCGGCGCTGTGGACAAAAATAAAGCACGAATTTTTCTGAACATTTTGTCTCCCGGCGCCAACCTCGTGGGGGTTGCAGTTTGGCATCAATCCACCCCCATCCCACTTCATCCTCTAACAAAACCCTACACCCCGATTTTTATTTATCCGATTTCAATATACAGCACGACTGTACTATAGAGAACTTTTGATTCGTTGAAAACTTTTTCCGGAAAAAACTCTTTTTAGAGATTTTTTTATCGACAACAATTCCTTTTTTTTCACCCATGCACCATTTGATCGGAAATAGGTATTTTTCGATTTTCCTACATACTTTGAAGGCAAATCTTATCTAGAACTCAAGTTATTTTGAATTTCTCGTTCGGGATAAAAAAATTGGAGAAGAACTCTCGGCCAAAGGTGATCCGCTTCATTTAGCTTCAGCGCTGTGAATGTGTCACCAAATCTTGTGAAAAAATTGCAAAGATACTCGAAGATATCTAGAATAAAGGCCACTAAATGGGATTTTCATTCTATCAAGTTGTTTTGATAAAACTTTCCATACATTTTTTCGAAATTCACCTTTTTCCCGGGCTCTAGGCTGGTGGTCTTTATCAACGTATCGCAATATGGTACGGCGCTATTCCATCCACGTTGAAATATTCCGTGAGAAAAAAACCAACCGAAAATATTCGATCACGCAAGCGCTAGTTTTTATATCAGCCTTGTTAATGTGCGGCTCAGGTGGGCACGGGCTCACAGGTTTGAGTTGTTAACATTTGTTTGGCCCACGGATTTGTTCACCTGTATATTTTTCGGCGACTATTTCATCGCTGGATATTTCGACGTGAATGTAATAGTGCCCAGCCTCACTAGATACCTCAATGAACAATCTTTGAAAAAAAAATTACGTGGATTTCGGACTGCTCCTCTCATTTGCAAATATAACGATATCGTGAGAATTCCTTGTCCCTTTTCCGCATCATAAATGTACTTGTACTAGCAAAATGTGTTCGCGCATTCAAAGCGCGTATTTTTTTTTCTTCTCGTGCACCGAGCCAAAATCACTCGATCCATTCTTATCGAGTGACGATAAGCAAACACTGAGGAGTGCCTATAGCAAAATGGGGCCACCCGTACGTCTCGCATGTTTCTGCACACATCCGTTAAGGGGTCTTTTCACTTTAGATGCTAAAAAAGGTTATTTTCATAATTTTTTTGATAGGCTTATATTGTAGATTTCGATATATAAGTTGTTGCACTTGATAAATACACTATCGAAAGACATAAAAAAAATTTAATGTATGTATGTAACCCAAACAAACTTTAAACGCGTTTTTCTCGAAACAACGTTTTTCGGCGGCTGTTGATAAAATCTTCGAAAGTACCGAACCGATCCTTATAAAATTTTAACCACATATTCTTTACAACTATAGCCATAGCGCATACCAAGGATTTTTTAAATGTTGATATTTACTTTTTTTGCCAGAAACGGTATAAACACGTTTTTTTCGTTTCGAAAAATGTCCGCCATTTTGTTATTTTTGTATATATTAAAAATCGTATGTTATGCGCTATAGCCATTAACAGACTAAATTTAAAACCGTTTGATTTTTTTGTTTCGGATGATCCATCTCCGAGATTTCATCAACAAGCGCGGACCTGCAATTTTTTTAGGACACTTTTTTAATATCACTTTCGTCTATAAATAGTGAATTCAATAATACATTTCTTTAAAAATGTATTTCGAAAGTGTATTTATTAAGGCCTTGGGCCACAGTAACGGGTATAAAATCATGTGCGAATTTAACGATTTTTTTTCGTATGAAAAAGTGATTCGTTCATAAAATTGATTACACATCTATTTAGTATGAATATCAAGCTGTTAGAAAATATGAATATTTTTTTTCGATGTTCAAAATGGCCGACTACTCGAAACGTCTCGAAACAGCTTTTTTCCCAATTGGCGTGACAAATACCTTCAACAATTTTCACTCGATTTACTTCAAATTTAAAAGTTATGTTCCTAATTGCATTTCGCAGAGAATTTCTACGGAATTTCTGATTAATCAAAAACTTTTCATTTCATGAGAAGTTTATGGGCAGTTATAACGAAACTTTTCACTGAAAGATCATTGTTTAAGTTCAAATACCTACAGCTTTTGAATAAAACAATATTTTTCAAATTCCGTACGCACTTCTCCAGGTATCCTAATGTAGATTGACGAGAATTTTTGTTTTTTGTTCTAGCTAAAAAATTGCGGATGCTAAATGTCACGCTGCGGAGCGCCTAAAAAAAGATAACCAGAGAAAATATTAGTAGTCGGCCATTTTATACATCGAAAAAAAAAAATGTTTTTTAACACCTTGATATTCATGCTAAATAGATGTGTAATTAGTTCTATGAGTGAATCACTTTTTCATACGAAAAAATTTTTTAATTTGCACATGATTTTATACCCGTTACTGTGGCCTAAGGCCTTAAGTGTAACAACTTTTTTATCAATATCTATAATGTAAACCTATCAAAAAAATTCACGAAAATATCCTTTTTTAGCGCCCAAAGTGAGAAGACCCCCTTAAGGCGGTTTGAAAAAAAACCGCTGTTTTTCGTTTTGACTGTATATCAGAATTTTCAAGCTGACAAAAGATGAAGTGCACACGAATTCAGTGCAATGCGGCAATATTCCCTTACGCTCCATCAATTCCCAGCTCCCGTAAAAGTGTCGAAAAGTTCATTTTCTGGTTGTTCAAAAGCCGCAATAGCACCAAGAGCTTTCAAAGTCCATCCGACATCGGTAAATAATTGTTGCACAGCCCTCGATTTCCGCCAACCTACTATTCGGAGAAAATATATAAAAATATTAAGAAACAGCCAAAGCCGCGAAACGGCGATTTTTCTTCCACCCCCCCCCCCCCTAACAATGACGCATGACATGCGTGATCAAAAAATGTTTCCTTCTCGCAAATCCCCTGCGCCGTGATTTGTCGCATCTTTTTTTTCACGGCCACCCCAGACACAAACACGCACAGATACTCGAGCGTTTGTAAGTTGATTTGAACACATCTGCAGTTCTCGTCGTGGACCGCGAACGAGTTGAGGGATTGTCGCCAAATTATGTGGTGACACAAAAGGAGAAAAAAAAACCCCCCAACAGCGAAAGGTGTAAAAACCGAATTTTCATCGACGCGTATGATTGAGTTGGGAACTTCTCGATACGGGAGTGTTCTCGTTATCAAAACGATCGTTTCTATTCCATTGTTGCGAACTGTTCGGCCTGCATGGGCTGCGATGAGACGTGAGATAGGACGTGGATGGAGCCTCGATCGATGGCAGCAGATCGTCGCCGATTATCGCCGTTGACGAGGCACATGGAAAAGCATTGATTGATGAATCTAAAGATGCTGATAGTGGCGAGGTTATCGACGATAAGCCCGCCGATCGTCTCATCGATCCCAGGACCGGCGATGGGCAACTCAGTCCGCCGGTCATCGGGCTGCAGAGATATGGGGACTGCCAATTCGACGTTCTAGCTCGGGGCGAGTCCGATGGCGACTCGGGCGGAGTCGCCGGTGGAGATCAAGTCGTCCGTCTGCCGAGACCACCGAGCCTCGTTAAATACTTTGGCGATTCGGGTGGTGTGTCGATTGGGGTTACGGACGGCGATTCGACGGCTCTGCTTCTGCTCGAACTACGACGGGTCATGTGCATCGGCGAGACCGGAGGCGTTATTTTGTTGGGTGTATCAGGTGCTGAGCTTGCCGATGACAATCGCCAATTGCTACCCGAGGTTATAGAATTCGTTCTACCGGCGGTGAACAAATTCGTACTGCTGCTGCTGCAAGCGACTGCCGATGACAGATCGACACGCGAGACCGTACTGTGAAAAAAAATAAACACGAACTTACTACAGCTACTTAGTTACTTAAACACGAGCTTACAACAGCTACTTCGAGGACAATTGAGATGTGCATTTGTTCGTAAAAAGGTAAAAGGTCGATTTTTAACGGCCGATTAAAGTTTCAAGGCTGCGCTAGGCGGACTATACTTTCGCGAGCTGAGTTGGGTTGGGAATAATCGTTTTGTTTGGTATTTGCGGGAGCTGGAGGAGTTTATCTATTGGTCTTGTAAGATGTTGATTTATTAACTTCGCAGCTTTAATAAGTGCCGTCACATCGTTTTCAACCCTCAATTATATCACTGGGGGTCAAATTGACCCCATCGCAAAATTCTGAACTGAAGAACGGTACGTTTTTGGCGTCCAATGATCACTGGGGGTCAAATTGACCCCGTTGCTAAATTCCGAGCTGAACAACGGTACGTTCTCGGCGTCCAATGGGCTGCCCCTTCTAGTCAATTAGCATCTAGTCTAAGCAATAAGCATGACAGTGAGCACTTTTCAGATATAAATACGCAAAATATATCTCAGGGTAAATTGGATGTCGCTGAATCGAATGGCGATAATAATGTTGCAATCAACCCCCGAGAAAGTGTTTAAAAATGTTTGAAACCCGTTTGATCCGGAACCTAATAATTTTATCGAGAAAAATGTCAAACAAAAGTTGTGTGGGACGAAAAAGTACGTAAAAAAGTAGTGAACGTTCATTTTCGTATTTTAAAAAATAAGGGATAAAAAAATGAAAAACCACTCAATTGGGGGAAAAAGCCGCGAAGTTAAATTTTTGGTTTTAAATATCAAATTCGTAAATTTCTTGGGTTTTTTGCGTACACATTGCTTTAGTAACTGTTAAATAATCTAGAGATTCTTTAAATTTGTATTTATTGTATAATTATTCAAAAACGATGACTGAACATTGACAAAGTTACTGGTTGAGGATCACTGTCAAAAAGAGACGCACTATATGGCTATGGCTATATGCGCATGCGCGTAACGCGTTCCAATGAGTATCTTCCGCCCCTTACACTCCCAGTGGTGCTTCGGCAGCAAAGCGATTTTGTCTTGCAAACAAATTTTCCTTCGTCTTTTTCTCCCCCATTTTTTGAAGATACGAAAACGAACGTTCAGATCTTTTTTACGTATTTTTATGCCCTTAACAGCTTTTGTTCGACATATCCTTCGATAAAATTATGAAGTTCCGAATTAAACGGTTTTTAAAAATGTTCTCGGGGGTTGGTTGTAAAATTATCATTGCCATTCGATTCAGCGTCATCCAATAACCCTTAGCTCAATTTTGCATATTTATATCTAAGAAGAGCTTACTTTTTTACTGGACTAATCACCGAAGGTTTGAAGTTCCCTCTGTACATAGAAACCAACATTTTTTAAATTGCAACTCAGCCTGTCGGTGACAGCGGTTCGGAAAATATTTTTCGTGAGCTGGCCCTTTTCAGATCTCAGAATAAATATATTTTTGAGGAATGCCCACTATGGACTATTTTTTATCCAAAGGCACCAAGTTAAAGAATAGCACGCATAAGTTTTATAAAAAAATATTTAAAAATGAAACGATTGGGATTTTACGTGAGAAAATTCTTTTTTTCGGAATTTTCATGTTGAAGATTTTTTTAACCATCTTGTTATTTGAATTCTCACGGCATGGCGGATTTTCCATATTTTGGAATGTAAAATGTGTGATCTAGAATATCTTTGACCCACTCGGATTGATAGTGTTCGTATAGCAACCCGTTGAAAACGACTGGGGTCATTCTGACCACGCGCAACCAACGCGGAAGCATCCACAAGTGTAGCAACGGAGGGTTGAGAAAACATAATAATATTAACCCTATAAGAAGCCCATTTTGAGGTACTTTCTTAAAATAACAGACGGCGTGCGCGAGTCTGGATCCCTTTCATAATTCAATTAACCTTTCGTGGAATACGATCCTAACCGTTAATAATACCGCTGGGAAACCTCTAGTTTTCACTTATTGTTCGCAATCAACAAAAGTGCACTTGGGGCCCAAGCGGATCCGGCATGCCGTTTTGTGTTAGTGTTTTGTGGTGGTAAGAACATTCGAATTTTAATATTTATCCTACGAAAAATTATCCTTTTTATCGCATACAAATGTGCAGTGAAAATGATTTGTTCGGAGAATCGTTTTCGCGCGAGAGAATATTGTATTTTTGCTGGGTTGAAAAAAAGTGACAAAGAATGTAATCCATAATAAAACTTTTAACAAAAGTGTAATTGAAAAAAATATATATTCCTGTATATATAAATATATGATACTTGTAAAATATGTTGACGGAAACATCCTTCCCTTTTCGCGTTTGTTTTTCGAGGGAACGCAATGATGATTTTTTTTCGGGTACTTTGATAGGCCGGTTGATTTGTTCAAATCAGTTAATTAGAAAAAGAGAGTGACTTTTTTCAGTCATGAAAGTCATTTTAGCTTAGGTACGATTTTTTTTTCGTTTAAAGCATCTTTCGACGAATTTCAATTTTTTCAAAGCTAACCTTAATATACACAGCATTGTATATTAAATCGATCGAAATATATTATTTGAATTACAGCTAATAACAGCAACAGCAAATGTCTTTGTTGTTGTTGCTTATATAAAAATGTGCAACCTGTCTTTGATGCACCATTCATGGAAAATCATAATTTTCAGTCTAAATGAAGGAAATAAAGTATTACATTAAAAACTATTAATAAAGGCATAAGAAGACAGAAAATATTATTAAAATAATAACATTGACTAAATGTTACTTTTGTTAATGTAATATCTTTATTTCCAAAAAAATGTAGCAGAAATCTCTCGACCAGAGACCGTCATCGCTCATAGACGTTACGAAAGCTGATACGGGTAATTAAGGGGGGTCTTCTCACTTTAGACGCTAAAAAAGGCTATTTTCATGAATTTTTTTGATAGGTTTATATCAGAGATATTGTTATAAAAGTTAATACACTTAGTAAATACATTTTCGAAATACATAACAATTTTTTTATGTATTTATGTAACCTAAACACACTCTAAATGCGTTTATTTCGAGACAACGTTTTTCGACGGCTTGTTGATAAAATTTTCGAAACTACGGAACCGATCGTTACGAAATTTTAACCACGTATTCTTTACAACTATGACTGTGGCGCATTTTAAGGATTTTTTTAAATGTTGATATTTACTTTTTTTCCAAAAGACGGTGAAAAAACCCGCTTTTTCGAAAAAACTTTGCCATTTTGTTATTTTTGCATATATCAAAAATCGTATGATATGCGCTATATCCATTAACATATTAAATCTAAAACCGTTTGATTGTTTTGTTTCGGATGATCCATCTCCGAGATTTCATCAACAGCGCAGACCTACATTTTTTTAGGACATTATTTTAACTACCATTTTCGTCTATAAATAGTTACTTGAATAAATAATTTTTTTTTCAATGTATTTCGAAAGTGTATTTATTGAGGGTAACAACTTTTATATCAATATCTATAATGTAAACCTATAACAAAAATTCGTGAAAATAGCCTTTTTTAGGGTCTAAGGTGAGAAGACCCCTTAAGGGTCATAGATAAAGTATAATTGATAGACTGTCGAATCTGAATTAAAAAAAATTATATCCGAATAAAATTAAAATTCACGCTGAAGTTCATATTTTTACAAAATGAAACCATAGCTTTTCCAGCAATATTACGCTGCGTTCGAAATACGTCAATCTCTCAAGTGGATGATGTTCATCCTCCGTCATCGGAAGGTACTTTTCGCGATATCGTTTGAAAATAAAATCGTTGAGTCGAATCTATTCCTCTCTTGTTTCTGAGTTTTAGGGGTAATTAGAGATGAAAAAAAAACATTTTATATTCAAAAGGAACCTTTCACATTCGATTTTATTCTCGTTTTGTGAGAGATCATCGGCAAAGCAGAAATCTGGGTGGAGTTGTACATCACCAAAAGAAAACAAAAACTTCCAACAAAACTCAAAACCTTATCCTCTTGAAGACGCAGTACGAATAACATTGACTTGATATTTTGATAAATCTAGATCGCAAGATAATATTTAAAAATGTTCCGAGCGAATTTAAATCATGAAGAGATGTGAAAGTAAATTTTTTCTTATTTCCATAATTATTTTTTAATTACCGAGAGGGTGGGGCAGATCCGGTGTACGATTGCAATCCCGGAGGTCCACTGCGAGGTCTCGAACTCGGGGACATGACGCTCGCTGATCTTGGCAACGCCGGTGACGGTGGAGCCGATGGCAAGAGCCTTGGAGTCTGCGGTGGAGTTCGCCCGGAACTGAGGCTACCCGTACTGCTCGTCGATGACTTCCGCCTCAGTGTTCTTAATCATTCGTAGGGAAAAGAACTAATGATACGAATTTTTGTCGGATCTTTCGTGTTTGTACACTTTGACGTACATAGGCTTTACGTGGACTGCGCTTGCTACGAAATTATTCAACAATAACGTGTTTATAGTGAAAATTAACAGAGTTTTTGTTTTGTCTTTAAGGGGTAAAGCCACTTGAGGATTTTCAAATTGTCAGAAAGGTAAAGGAAGCTGATAATGCTAATTTAGAATGCCAAATGTACAGTGTCGGCATTGCTTATAGGTAAACCGAAAAGTTCTATTGCTAAATGTTAGTTCAAACTTCAAACGCGTTTTTCTCGAAATCATTTTTTTTTAACTGGTCGGAAACGTAACTCAGCCAAATATGCATCGATCCACGTGAAATTACGCACGTATCTTCTCAGATGTATTATCCATAGAACTACGTACGGAATTTACGATTGGTTATCAACTTTTGTTTTATAAACAATTGCTCATGTGATATTTGGCTCCAAAATGAAAGTTTTCATTCAAATCTGCACTATCTTTGTTAAAAAAGATATTTTTTGATTTCCGTGAGCAGTTCCATAGCTTTTTGCATATATTTTTGAGATTTTTTGGGTTTCGTGTACTAGGTTGAAAACTACAAGAGAAATTTTCTCGGCCGCGGAACACTTCGCACGAGAGTTTCGCTGCGCTCTTGGACTCTGACCCCGCCATTATCAATAGAAGAATAGCAGAAAAATGTTTGTACACTTAAAACGATATATAATCAAGTTTTTCAATTCAATTTATCACTGCTTTCATTGCAATTGTTAAAAAAATCTTGAAATTAGCCTTTTTTAAGAGCTGGAGTGACTTTACCCTTCAAGGTAATCCTATCGACAGGCTTCAATCCATAGGATTTTCATAATTTTTTGTTGAGCTTCACTAAATATATTAATAATCGTCTCTGTAACATTTCAGGGTCGGTTATCGACCTGATTGCAGAGAAAAAATATATTAAAATTGCTATTTTTTGTGAAGAATTTCCGGCACGGAATACAAAAACCCAATTTCCGGTCGGTACAAAAGTATGTATAATAGTGGGATTCCGTCAGATTCTCAAAAATAATCAGATTTACATACTTAACACTTGTGGTAATCCAATGCTCTCAGAAAAAATACGCTTATTGACGTAATTTTGATGTAATATCAAGTTTAATTTGAACTTCCGGTATTGGATTTATTACCACTTGCTACGATAAAGAGACGTGACAGCAAGGCAACAGCTGACTGTAGTCGTAACCTCATCTCACTCATTCGAATTTCCACATATATTTCATTTTTAACCGACATATTTCGCCGACACATATTTTCTACGCTTTTTACCAGTCGTGGTCAGAATAAAATACTTTATATTTCCCGCACCTGACATTGTTTTGACAGATCGACGTTGAAAAGCATGGAGGTTTAAGTCGACTGGTTGAGTAAAAAGAGACGGAGATAGAACCAATGTTGCCAAATATCAAACCTAGAAATACTGCGCGAATCGTTGGAATAACTATTTTTTCATTTTTCTAATTAAATGTGAACATTCATTAAGGGAGACTTTGTCCTTGAAATGCAGCGGGAGATGTGAGCGGCTCAACATGAGCAGCTAGAAGAAGAGGAGGGATGCCTCTATGGACCAGGCATTGCCGATTAGCGGTAATTATAAACACATTTGTGTAAACACATTACAAAACTTTAAACGCGTTTTTCTCGAAAACACGTTTTTAAAAATGGCTGACATTCTCCTGACCGCTGTAATTAACATATCGACCTGAAATTTGGAGAGCATACTCAGAAAATATGTCTTCACGGAATGACGGATTGTTTTTTCGATAGATACATTTTTACATTTATTATTTATCTTTTTATGCGAAAAAACGCGAAAATTCGATCTTTTTTAATTGCCGCCATTTTCCGAAATTTGTACTAAACGAAAAACCCATCCGTCATTCCATGACCAAAGGGTCACAGATTGATGATATGCTTTGAATTTGTGTTTCAGATCAACAAAGAGGGGGCAGTGATGTCAGCCGTTTACCTCCCGCAATTTGAGGATCTGTTTTCGCGGAGCTGCAACGGCTGCCATTTTGGTTTTTTTTTCGAAAAAAATTTTTTTTAACGTTCTGTATATCATGAATAATAGCAAGAAAAAAACCGCACTCAAAAAGCTTTACTCGTTTCCTTTAAAAAAAATAATATGTAAACACTTGAAATATGGCACTCCAAGGACAAAGTCTCCCTTAAACAGTTTACACATGGAAAAATTTAGTTATTAAAAATTTTTTTTTTGCATATGTTAAAAATACAAATTGTACAAGTCTCAAGTATTATCAGTGGTATGATTGGTGTGAAGCGATAGGACTACCTAAAGAGAGACTACCAGTCTATGGAGTTGGAGTTTGTGTTGTTGGTATGCAGCAACTATTCTCAATAATTCCTTATTTTCGTTAACATCATATTTTGTAGATTTAGGTTGTAGATTGTTAAATAAGAATCCAAAAAAATGTTCGCGTGATTTTCATAGTTTAAAACTATCAAAGAAGATTTGGACATTTCAGAAAAAACAAATACTTGGCTGCATTCTAAGTATGTAGATTTCAACGTCATACCAGTCTTTAGAGCCCGGAAAAATGTGAATTTCGACGATTTTTTTATGGATACCCAGTTGATAGAATGAGAATTCTGTTTAGTAGCCTTCATTCTATATATCGCCAAGTGTGTTTACACATTTTTTCACAAGATTTTGTAACAAAACGGCATCGCTGAGACGAGAACAAGCGAGTCACGTCTATTTGACAGTGTCCTGCGGTCGACAACACTACGCCACCAATTCTTCACCTTTCGACTCGAACTTTTCATTTGGAATCTTATAATCTTATCATTTTACATCGAACTACGTGAAGGCTCTTTGATGCGCTAAAAACTGTTTCCGTGACAAATTATTTTCGGCGATTTTCCTTTTTACCGAAAACTAGACAACTACACGTAAGTTTCATGCTATCAACCGGGTATCCATAAAAGATGTTGGGCTTCACTTTTTTCCGTGCTCTAGACAGGGGTCTTCGTTGCGAGGAAGGTGCACATGGGCTAAGCTGCCATAATTGCAACAGGCAGCTGTCTTGCAGAATCGAAGCTTTTTTCTTAAAGCTGGAGCCTGAATTAAAAGGTCCGAAAACCTTTTTTTTATTGCCTGAGTCGATAGATAAACTACCCAAGAATATATTTACAAAGTTACAGAGGCCAATTGTAAATATTTTCGAAGATACAAGGCCAAAAGCAGAGAAGCGATTGATACTTGATATTGATATTTCCTCCTATTGAGAACTTTGGTAATTATATAGTTTACTGACTTTTCCTAAATATGGCGCCAACATTTATTTTTTGCAATTTTTAACTGTAAAACAACATAAATAATGGCGTTCTGTCGGGGGAGAACCCATATTTTTAAACTACGAATTGTTTTTAAGTAAAAAATGAATTTTCAACATTTCAAATTTCGTACGATATTTCAAGTGAAATTTCCAATGAGTGTTTGAGCCGTTAGTTCTATGTCTTTCTTTACATTGCTGTTATATATTGTGTGTTGTGTGTAACGGCCTCAGTCTTTTTCCCACGACAAAAACAGAAACGGTAATAGTGCGAATATTCGAAAGAGACTTACGTGTCTCATATTCTTCTTTTCTTATTCTTATATTCAATTTTATACAACGTGATGTACTAATGTAACGAATAATTGCTAAAAACAGTAAAAGCCCTGACATTCGCAAATTTTTACAATTTTTTCAAACGTATTTTTTTCGTAAAAAATCTTGAACCTAAAAAACCGTTTCCCCCCAACATAACATCATTATTTACACCACAAAAAATCCATAAATTGCAAAAAAACAATCAGAGGCCATCTTCAGGAAAAGTCACTAAACCATGTAATTACCAAAACTTTGAACTGCGTTTTTTTTTCAGTTTTTATTTTCACGATTTTCCCAAATTGGCGGGCGTGATAGCAAAAAACTAAACGACCTATTGAATAAAGCCAAAGTTTATTTTTTCAGTATGAAAATCTTTTCTAAGTGAAATAAAAACGTCGTTGAAAAAGTCTTTTAACATAATTTTTATAGCACGTTAAAGTGTTTTTTTTAAACACATTTTTTTCAAACCCGAGAAAAAGTTTAATTTCACTATTTTTTCAGCTTTTTCTTAATTCACCCAGAAGAAAAATATATGACAATAGAACATTTTATTGGTTGTTTTGTTTCAGTCAAAAATTACGAGCTGCATCTTTCCCGCCGATTGGGGATTGCAGTGGCAAGACGCACATGGAATAGGCTGATAAATCTGCAGTCATTTATTGTTTCGTGTCGAATTTTTTTTTAATACATTGTAAATACACATGAAAAGATACCTCAATGTTAACTGGGTTGACTTGTCTTTTTCCCTTCTAAAAAAAATTTCCGACAAAAAAGCTTTTTTGAACCTTCTAATTCAGGCGTCCGCCTTAAGGGAGGAAAAAATTTGCTGATTTTCATGATTTTTTTCAAAAGGAAATATTTCTTCTCTATTTTTGAGACTTAGGGTATGTTTTATTGCTACTTTTGGCTGCTACATGGGATTTTTTTGATTAATCTTTAAATATGCCGGACGTATGGCACGGTCTTCTGAAGTGCATTTTCAAAACTGGCGTGACGTATAGTTAAAAAACTAATCGACCGATTCTGATGAAATTTGGTATAAATCTAACCTTTTTATCTAAAACATGACCCCAAATGTTTTTGAAAATACATAAAAAGGAGTTTTTAATTGCAAAATGTAACCATTTTTTTGGAAAATTCAATCTTTTTGTTTCAAAGCGTACAATTTAATTGACTTCCATCATTTCTCACTTTCTTTTGGTTCATATGCCGCGTATGTCAATGAAAAAAAAAAAATGATTTTATTTTTCTCAGATTAATTCCGCCGACGTCATGTATGAGTCTGTCAGACAAAATCTGCCGCAACGCGTTTAGATATTATGTAACAGCCAAAAGTAGTACTTTAGTCTTTTTTTCGTAATATCAATTGTTGAACCGGGAAAATACCTTTAAGCGAGGAAAAAATTGCTGATTTTTTGTAAAGGAAAGACTGCTTCACTGCTTTTGGACTATCATGAAAATCAGCATCTTTTTCCTCGCTTAAAGGTATTTTCCCCCTTCAACAATTGATATTACGAAAAAAAGACAGGGATCATGTTTACCTTTGAAGAAAGATGAACACAGTGCATTTTTCTGCGAAGTATTATTCCTCAAGGAAGAAAACATTACAAGCTGTAGGGCTGTGACAGACGGACATCACGAAACGATAAGGCCTTCCAATAACAATACAGAATCCTAAAAAACAAAATTCTTTTCCCAATCGGTGATAGGAACGGTCTACGTGAAACAATCGAGCTGAATATTCATCCCCATCACAAGTTAAAGGGAAGAAAAAGTGAAGCATAAATTCTAGGACTAACCACGAGGCACTGTACTTCCGGCCTAATTTGACGGCTAATGACAGTAAGACATGCTAGAACGTTGATTTTTCTCCCATACTG
The DNA here is from genome assembly GCA_963210295.1 of Ophion ellenae. Classification (NCBI taxonomy): domain Eukaryota; kingdom Metazoa; phylum Arthropoda; class Insecta; order Hymenoptera; family Ichneumonidae; genus Ophion; species Ophion ellenae. The sequence continues at coordinate 18,430,795 of OY723388.1, forward strand.
AAAAAAAAACAACGTTCCTTCGAGGAAAACTCGACACAAATAACTATTATAATCATGCGACGAGGATTTCAATACCAAAGGGAAAAAAGGCCAACAGGTCGACGAACCTCTTGGATCGTTGTCGGCAAAGTCCGGTTGGACATGGCCTGCCCATGGCGCATTTTCCCTCGCAAACTTCGCGTGCCAATGCGAGGGTCTCGTAATTGGTGAGGTTCGCCTTGCACGTCTCGGCGTCGTCGACGGTAAGGGCAAGACTTGGAAAACGTTCTTTCAGTCGTCGTCTCTCCTGTGCCGTGAAAAAGATAATCGTCAAGTAGTGGCGTTGAATGGGGAAAAAAAGGACAAAATGTAGAAACGAGAATTCGAATTGATGCAGGATAATCGAGAAGTACCGAATGGTCTTTGTTACGTTACGGGGTTAGGGCCTTAGGCCACAGTAACGGGTATACAATCATGTGCGAATTCAACAATTTTCTTTTCGTATGAAAAAGTGATTCCCTCATTAAATTAATTACACATCTATTTAGTATGAATATCAAGATGTCAGAAAATGTATATATTTTTTTTTCGATGTACAAAATGGCCGACTACTCGAAACTTCTCGAAACAGCTTTTTTTCCAATTGGCGTGACAAATAACTTCAACAATTTTCACTCGATTTACTTCACATTTAAAAGTTATGTTCCTAATTGCATTTCGCAGAGAAGTACGTACGGAATTTTCGATTAATCCAAAGCTTTTCATTTTATGAGCAGTTTATGAGCAGTTATAACAAAAATTTTCACTGAAAATTCATTTCTTAAGGTAGTACCTCCACGGAAGAGTAGAATTAAGATATGGTTGAAATTTGACATATACGTTATTCAATACATTATCCAAACATCTGTGCAATTTGAATAAGTTTGACCACCCCAAACCTGAGATATTTACACTTAAAGTTGGCTTGGTTTACACGTAACAAATGCGTTATGATGGGCAAACAGAGCATCATTCATCCTACCGTCAAAACTAAAATTAAGAAATTGATAAACAACGAGGATAAGCTACAGCAAGATATCACGAATAATGTGAAAAAAAATGAGAATGATTCACCATCTAGTTTCCAAGATATAACCATGCGAAGCCTTCACAATTTTGGTGCAAAGCCTGGAAAAAAAACAATTGGGGCAAAGCCTGGACAGTCCCGGCAAAAAGTTTACTGGCAATGGTCGATCAAAAACACAATACAAAATATATTTTACGGCAATAAATGATATCCATCGTATTATCTACTAGTACCGAGTCAATATTGCGTAGTTTTTAATTTTATTCATTACTAATTAAATCATTTATCAATCTCTTAAACATGAACATGGTATGTAAACTTTTGGTTGAGATTTTCGCAGAGGAACTACCTTAAGTTAAAATACTTACAACTTTTGAATAAAACAATATTTTTTTAAATTCCGTACGTACTTCTCTAGGTATTCTAATGTAGATTGACGAGGATTTTTGGCTTTTGTTCTAGATAAAAAATTGTGGATGCTAAATGTCACGCCGCGGAGCGCCTAAAAAAAAGAAAATATTTCTAGTCGGCCATTTTGTACATCGAAAAAAATATATACATTTTCTACCAGCTTGATATTTATGCTAAATAGATGTGTAATTAATTTTATGAGTGAATCAATTTTTCATACGCAAAAAAATTGTTAAATTCGCACATGATTTTATACTCGTTACTGTGGCCTAAGGCCTCAAGTAAACATGTTACCACAGAGCTAAAAAAAATTGTGGACCTTTATAACCTCTTTGCTGATCATCCTGTGCAGTTTGAATACAATACACAGTACCGTTTTTTAGAAAAAAAATCGGCAACTCGGCGTATTTCGTGGGCTAATTACATTACGCTTATGGAAAACTCCCGATCATTTTTCAGTACATTATTAGTATCTGCTAAGTGAATGTTACCACGGAGCTGCAAAAATAGGTACGGTTATACTAGTTTTCGGACTAACCCTTGGTACCGTGAAAATGAGGATTCACAGTACCGTTATAAAATTATCAATGTTTTTGATAGGGAATTTGTGCGAAAGTCAAGCACACTAAATATTAGACTGTGCAATCATGGCAACGTCGTAGAGGACACACATGCTACCTATCTTATCGGTATCCGGTAATTATGCCTCGGGAACCTCAAACTACTCGGCCAGGATAATTAACAACGAATATTATTGGTACTTATTCCCTTAATTAGTAATAATTACTTAATTTTCATTTCATAACTATGTTCAGAAATTATACATTTCTAGACATTTCTAGGCAAAGACAAAACAACGCGGATTTTTTTTCATACATACATTTTTTTTTAATATCGCAAAATTATTAAAGTTTTCGATTTCTTCGAGATTATAGACAGCTTTGGTACACACTTTTTCTTTCCAGCGGAATTTTTTTTACTCGGACCGATATTAATTTTTGACAGTTCCTTGGGCCTATATTGAGGTTACGAACGGGGCTCATATGTCTCTAACTTCGCAACACTTCTGCCAGCCTGAGCATTATTATATACTACGATTAACGACATTGCCAATTTGTGTCGCGTTAATTAAGCGAGAGAAAGTTATAGAAAATAATTATGCAAAGTAATGAAAACACTTAATGTAATCACCGAATGTTCAAAGATGCATATTTTTACAAATAGATGTAGAAAAATAGTACGAAAACGCACGTTTAATATGACGATTATTTGAAAGCTAACAGTTGGTAACAGTCAATCGGCTCCGTGCATAAGCATAGGGCGCTCCCCTGGTACTTCACCCCCGACGGCTAAACCCCATAACAACCTTAATGTTTTACAAGATCGCATTTTTCACTCCTGAGCTCTGCTCCTGAGATCTCGACTCGTCGTCTAGTCGTGAAAATATGCGTGGGCATTCTTCTTGGCTGAATTATAAATACGGAGGGTCCCGTTGAGCCCGCGCGCGCTTTTGTTCATCAAAGAGGATCTTTGACGAACAAACACCATAGAGGCCGTTTTTCTTTTTCATCGTTCGATGTAACCGGCTTACCTCTTGCAAACGACTCGACTCAAAATCCTCGAGTTGACGCTGGAAACCAACGTTGGGATTCGCAACGGCACGTCCCACTCGCACTACCTTGAGTGCCTCTTTCCACGAGAGATTCGTGATGCTCATGATGTAAGCGACTGCGACCGTCACGCTTCTTGACATACCTGCTAAACTGATATTTACAATTATTATGTCGTTTTTCAATTTTGAATTTTTGTTCAGTCAATGTTTTTTTTATTCACGAAAAAAGGTAAAACGACTTACACAATATGTGAATGATAATGAATATAATAATAATAATAATAATAATGATGATGATGACAGGGGGAAGTTCGAAGGTGGAAGGCCCTAGGCGACAAAGAAGTGAGAGGTCGATAATTATTTTTCAAAGATGACATTTTTTTAGTACTGTTTAAATAATTGATTTTGAAAACACAAGATCCTTTAGTAAAACGTACCTTCCTTTAAAGTAAGAAAGGAGAAGTTTCCTGACATCGGCTAATATCGATTTCCAATCAAATGTTTTTCTCCCTTTTTCATGTGAATAAATTCATTTTTCTAGTATGTAATTAAGGCCGGAGCATGAATCAGAAGGTCCGAAAAGTGGTTTTTTTAATTGCTGAAATCGATAGTTAAACTATCCAAGAATATATTTACAAAGGTACAGAGGCAAATTGTAAATATTTTCGAAGATATACGGCCAAAAGCAGAGAGGCGATTGATATTCGATCTTGATATTTCCTCCTATTGAAAACTTCAAACCACGCTTGCTCCAGTTTTCATTTTCACGATTTTTCGAAATTGGCGTGATAGTAAAGAAAAACTAAACGACCTATTGAATCAAACCAAAGTTTATTTTCTTCAGTATGAAAATCCCTTCTAAGTGAATTTAAAAAATCGTTGAAAAAGTATTTTTAAATCATTTTTATAGCAAGTTGAAGGGTTTTTTTAACAATTTTTTTTCAATCCTAAGCAAAGTTATAATTTCACAATTTTTTTCAGCTGTTTCTTAATTGACCCAGAAGAAAAATATATGACAATTGAAAATTTTATTGGTTTATTTGGTTCAGTTAAGAATTGCGAGCTGCATCTTTCCCGCCGATTGGGGACTGAAGGGGCAAGACTGGAATAGGCTGATGGATATGCAGTTATTTATTGTTTCACATTGAAATTTATTTTATACATTTTTAATATACAGGAAAAGATACCTCAATGTTTACTGGGCTCACTTGTTTGTTGCCCTTCTAGAAATATTCTCGCAAAAACGCTTTTTTATACCTAATTCAGGCTCCGGCCTTAAATACTCTATAGTGTAATATGGAGTAATTATACACTATACACTACACACGAATTTGACTTACTTATTTTTATTTTTACTCTTTTCTTAAAATATACATAATTTTACTCTTTTTTTAGTACAATGTTGAAATAAACTACTTTTAGATAGACAGCATATACTGACGGGTGTAAGCGAAGTAATAAAACTTCCATAGGCGTTTTTTAGCGGTTGTGAAAAACAAAATGTGTAAACAAACGTTTGTTTTTTTCCGGATCCAAGACTCAATTAATAACGAATACCAATATTATACGCTTTTATGGAAAATTCATCGCGTTTGGTATTTTTATTATTTTCTTAAGATAAACGCTTTGGAATGTTATTAAACATCATAGAAGTGTGCACTGATGATAGTAATGATTATTATAATAATAAATGTATGTTATTCTTATTGTTAGATATATTTTACACGTGTTTGAAAAATGTCGCAGCATGAATAGTTAATTCTTGGAATTTTGAAAATTGTAACTTGATGTTTTTATTTTATTTTAGTATATTGGCATTATTGAATCCGAAAATCTTTCATTCTTTGACATGATAACATTATAGCTAATGTAATGTATATATGGATGTAATGTGTAATATGTGGGTAATGATAACAGTAACAATAATAATAATAATCATCATCATAACAACAACAAAAATCACTCATTTTTTGATATTATTATGTTATATATATTTCTATGATAATAATAATAATTATTATACCAACGACAATAAAAATATCATACTTTGATATTATAATATTACATCTAATATCATTGTTATATCTACGCGAATCAAAATCGCAGTAACATAAACAACAAGCATAATATAATCGACCCGTATGCATTCAACATGTGCGAAAAAAATATGCACATATAGGTATACGTAACTCGGACAATTTTTAGTACATCTCGATGTTTTTTGGGTTACATTAGCATGCTTCAATTCTCGAATTTTTCATTTTTCATTCTTCATTTTGCCAAAATTAAGTCGAACTTACGTTTCTGAAGATTATTTAATAAAAGTACATTCGATATGAATGCGTGAATGTTAATAATAATATTTGAGTGCTTACCAATGGATGAGCACATTACCACCCCGTAGTCGGGCTGCGTGAATAAAATCATTGCACAGCGAGAAATATTGCGAGAGATTTTGGTCTGGAGTATCGGCAGCCAAGATGCACAAGTAGTGCTTGTCCTATGATCAAATTCGACAAATATTGATCGTTCGTTGGGATCGTGTAACGAAAGAAGCAATATTATTATGATTTAGGAAACGTGTATCTATATAATCAATTTATATTCAAGGATCAATAAACATTGGATTATCATTTTTTTTTCATATTATATTCAATAGGTATTCAGGGATTAGAACTTACAGGATGAAGTTGCCGCGCTGCATCATGAATAGCAAGGATATGAGTAATCTCGAAACGTTCGAGCTGTACGGGATCTTTGCTATCTCGATAATTGCCCACGTAGAGACCTGGCAGAACCTGAGAAGGATTATCATTGATTTATTACTCTATGTGTTTCAGAAATGGTATTAATTTCTGTAATTTACTCTCATCGAACGTTTAATCCTTCGAATACTTAAGAAGGTTTTAGTCTAGGAGAATTATGTATTCTATGTAATTATATATACAGGGTGAGGCACATAAAGTGTTGCAGAACAATAGCACTTAAACTATTGATCATATCGAAAAATGTTTCAGACAAAAGTTTCAGTGTCCAAGAAGGCCGTCATACTGGACCACCCTATTTTTTTTATCGGTGGAGGCGCTGAAGCTACGTCAAGGTCAATTCCACTTTTTTAAATGGAGTGGTACATTTTTTTTCAACCATCTTGTGGAGCAACTCAAGCCGCATAAAAAACGTCGGGGGTCAAAGTCGTTCAAGGTCATTCAAGGTCAGTATCGATTATACAAATCTTAATATCTCGGATCACTACCAACTGTTTGGTAGTGACCTTGAATGGCCTTACTGACTTTGAATGACCTTGAATGACCTTGAATGACCTTGAACGATTTTGATCCCCTAATGTCTTTTATGCAGGTTGAGGTGCTACACAAGATGGTTGAAAAAAATGTACCATTCCATTTAAAAAAGTGGAGGTGACCTTTACTGTGCGTCAGCGCCTCCACCGAAATAAAAAAAAATTGGTCGCATTTGATCGTCCCCTTCACACGGTGCAACTTATGTCTGGAACATTTTTTTGTGACGTCGATAATTACCGAGTTATTTCGGGTGGCAGAGATAAGAGGGATACCCTGTATATATATACACACACACACACATACATATTACAGTTGAAACCTATTTTAAGTTTAAACGCATTTTCCCTAATAAAAGCTAGTTCTGACTGATCAACTTCGTTACAATTAGTTTTTTCTAGTTAAAACTAGTTTTGACTATGAAAAAGTAGTTCCAACGTAATGATTGGATTTGTTTGGACTTAACTAAAATTCAGATTTATTTATCAATAAATTCTAGTTTTTCTTAGAAAAAACGCGTTATAACGAAGGTATTCAGTGAGAAGAAGTGTCGACTAGGGTGAACTCGTAAATAAATTTGAATCTTAGTTGAAACTCGTTTTGACTAGGAAAAACTAGTTCTAACGTAATGAATCAGTTAAAACTAGTTGGGTTTGTGTGATTTGAAAAACAAGTTTTAAGGGGTGAGATGCAGTCAGAATTTTCAAAAAATCGATTTTTTTCACATTTTGTTGAAGTATGATGTTTCGAAAATATTCCCTGAAAATTTCAAGTCAATCCGATGAATAGTTTCCGGGATGTCCCACAATTAGTCGGGTCCCAATGGCAGGTAGCGGCTGACAAACGCGCAAACGATAATACCCGGAAAGGCAAAATGCTTCGAAGACAACAACAAATTGATATTTTGGAAGCTTCCACATCGGCAGAAGCCCTATTGTATGGGCCAGGAATTGATGATTCGATGTAAGTAATTTTTTAATTAGTATTTCTATACTATGAAGTGATCTGTCGGAAGCCGCCATTTTGTTTATTTTTGGAAAAAAGCTTCAACTGCATTATTTTAAATAGGTTATTTCCCTTTAAAAACGTACTTCGCTAAAGTGACCTAACAAAAAAAATCCCCGTTCTATAATATAAATTATAATCAAAATCGTTTAAAAACGCCTAAATTAGCCAATTTAATCCTCCGCCGTCACACCGTTGGACAGTTCCGCGCTAGTCTCACAAGGGTCAAAATGGCCCCGGGCGTTTTTCAATGGTTCCCATACGAACTTTACCGGTCCAATCGAATCGAAAAAATCCTCTATCATACCTTTTACATGTTAGAATATGGAAAATCTCCATTAACTCAAGAAATCAAATAATAATACGGTTGAAAAGTCTGAAACCCGAAATCTTCGAAAAAAACGAAATTTTTCACGTACGAAATCGTAATTAATTTAGTTTGAAATATTTTTCAGTAAAATTTATGTATGATTTAAAAAATAGCTTGAACTATTTTACAAATACTATTAACTATTTTAGCATACTCTTCAGAAATTAACTATTTAAAGAAATTAATACATTAACTATTTCAGCATACTCTTGATAAATGGGACTCGTAGGTAAAAAAAATAGTCGCATAGTAGGTGTTTAAAAAAAAAGAAATAACGAACATTACTGCAAGATCTCATAAGTGCACCGAGAATTTTTGTTCAATACCCCCATTAAATGTTTTCCCCGAAGTCGTAAATCTTTTCTAGGCCATTTTTTTATTGTCCCATTTCATTTTCTCATTTAGTTTGGGTGGTGCAATTAAAATAGGACACCCTTCATTATGTGTACGCATGTAATCGATTTCTTGTTTTTTTTTAAATGAAAAATGTGTTTTTTTAAATGAAATATATCCGGAGGACGAAAATATCGTGTAGCAAAATCATACTGTATTTCCGAACTTGATTAGCTTATCTTTTATTTGTTTAATATTCATTATATTTCGTTGCATAAATTTTTTTTTTCCCATTTGGTACATCTGATTGGCAGTCGGAGTGTCATAGCCACGGAGAAGTCGTACGAGCACGACGAATTCGTCCCGCTTCGACAGAATTCCATCCCACGTTCGAGATTTTATGTCTATCGTTGTAATTACTCTTCTCTCGGCTCTGGGCGAATTGTTCAATTGGAATTTCCGTTGCGCTGTCCTCGGTGGATCGTTTATTCGTGCTCTGCGAGGCCAGCACCCGCGCGTATGCAATTTTTTTTTCTTCGCTATCATTTTCCTTGGGCAGAGCACATCAACTGGGGAGGATTTATGAATTTGCTACCGGAAAACTTATTCGCTTTAGATATCAGTCGCGAATTCGGCACACTCGATTCTCCGTGCGTCTTATCAATTATCGTAACGACGAATATTGTTTTTTTTTTGTTTCATTTTTTACGTCTCTCATACGTCTCGGCTATTGACGTTCGTCGAACGAGACGAGAAAGAACGTTCAGACGGGCCGGAACGACGATAGAGTTCTCTCGTTCTATTCCCGCGTTTCCTCTCAGCGTATAATACATTGACAATAAAATCATTTCGGAAGAAAGTGTAATAAATTGATCCCGCGACGAAATTTCGTTTTGAGAAAGACGACAAAAAAACGTCCTACGATGAAATTCAAGCGATCGCTCTTGATATCATCGATAATCGTGTTTGTATCGAGAAACCGCGAAATTTCCGGCGCGTCACCGTCGACGTTCCCGATCACCGGAAATCCACCAATCTCGACGGATTCACCAGCGAACAAGCAGACCCGTGAAAATATCGCGGATATTCTTCAACTGGGAATATTGGACGACGTTAATCGGAACGCGAGTGAACGGATCAACGAGAAATCGCGAACGAATGATACGCCGCCTGCGAGGGAAGCGAGAAACGAATCTCCGCAAACTCGAGGTTTATTTATCGACAAAGAAGCTTCGAAGCCGGAGCAGTTGAGTAAAAATTTGACAGCCCCGAAAATCTCGACAGGAATAAATGGGAAATTGGCCGGAAGTGGGGCCCCCACTTTCGATAAAGTGGGCAAAGAGAGCAAAGATAACGTGGCCCCGAAGAGCTCGTTGGTCACGACTCAAAAGCCGGGATTGTTGAAAACCACCGAGCCTTCTATGGAATTTCTGATGCAGCGTAAAAAATCCGGACGAGCGAAGAATACAACGAGAAAAGAGTTCTCGAGTGATCGACCGCGTGTACTCGAAGATAATGAGGCTAAGAGGGATAACGAGACCGCCCCGGTTTCTGATACAATGACGGAAAATGAGGAGGAGCGAAGCTTGAAAAATCTCGAGACGAAGGCAACATCGATCATTGCAAAGTTGAAGAATCTCACGAGTGTTCGTCGCAAAAGTTTCACCCGCGATTTCGATCGCATTTTGGCGAAAACTCTTGCGAAATACGAAAATCAAAATAGCAGCCTTGTCGGCGATGAGGATTCGTCGGATTTTTTGCCGAGGCAACGGTGTTGCAAAATTTGTTGCTCTTGCAAGAAAAAAGAACGAAAAAGACTGAACGTTACTGAAATGTCGACGACTAATCGTTATTCCGATTTAAAAATAATAGAAGTGTCGAATGCAACGTCCCAAAAAATTCCAAGGATCACAATGTCATCTAAGATACCGAAAACGGCAGCAACGACGACGAGCACCGTAGCAACGACGACGAGCACTGAACCAACGACGACGAGCACCAAAGCAACGACGACGAGCACCAAAGCAACGACGACGAGCACCAAAGCAACGACGACATCACCTGCGACGACAATCGCCGTGACGGAACTGTCATCCAGTGACGAAAATATCATTACGACTCGGAAATGGGATCACCGTCGACGACGGTATCCCGTACTTTCTCGTCGCAAAATGGACGAAAACTCGGCTTTGAAGAGAAAAAAGAAAAAGTGCAACAAACGAGGAAATTCCAAGAGAAAAGGAGGCTCATCGTACTCGGGGCAGGATGGAAGATTTATTCAGAAGGGACCGGTGCAATCGGATCATCAAGGACGAGTTAACGCGGTTGATGACGATGTTGGCGCTTTTGCCGAAAACATACCCACGGGTTACGGACTTCTCGATAAACTTGAGGAACTTCCTTCATAAGTGTAAATGTTGCTCGTGTACGATCATTTTGACGTTAATACAAATTTGGCGCACATGTCGAAAAATTGTTGCTCAGCGGAACAGACGTTTGAAAGAACGTCGTGACGAATTAAAAAATCCTATTTGAATTTTAAACTCTGGATAATACGATGAGTACTTGTGAAAAGTCTTCATAGGAAAATCTTCATCAGATTTCGTTTTATTTTTGATATATTTTGCAATATTTAAAACCTTACAGCTATTGTAGAATCTCTTTAAATCTATTATTTTGGCCTTTATTTCTTTTCATCAGCCCTGCATGTTATTGTTAGTAGTATGCGTTACTATTTGCATCAAATTCACTTTGAGATCAGGTACGTGCTCTCGATACTTCATTTCAGACAGACGCAGTATTGGAAATAACATTATTCACCATTATTGTTTGACTTTTGACATTACTAGAGCAATTACTTTCACATATCAGCGATAAAAAAAAGATTGGTCGATCAATCGTTCAATTAGCTGTTGGAAGCCAGTTCCCGCTATTGACCATATTGATACTCCTCTCAGTTCGTTCATCTCTCACGATCTCGCTCCATCTCACTCTTTAGATAAAAAAAAGGACGCTGCACAGACCTCATGGTACATTAAATACATAAACATTTATAACGCAACAAGATTTAATTAGATTTTGTCGAATCAATTTGTTACCTTAACGCTTCGTACGCCAACACGTGTATGGTACATTTAACTTTCAATTTTCCGGCACTTCGCGTTGTAGATAAAAAATAATGACACATCGTACATCCAATAAACGGATTGACGCAAACATGTAGCAAAAGGTACATTCGGAATGCCTACTGTTCTTCCAATGGCAATCATTTCCATTCGCACGGTCTTATTATCCTACGGCAAAAACGGCTTAAGTGGACAATTGATTGGAACTAGCCGTGGTCATTGTTTTTTAAAGCAGAACATTAAGGGGTCTTCTCACTTTAGACGCTAAAAAAGGTTATTTTCATGCATTTTTTGATAGGTTTGTATTATAGATATTGATATAAAAATTGTTACACTTAAGAAATACACTTTCGGGACATTAAAGGAATTTTGTTACGTATTTATGCAACCCAAACAAACTTTAAACGCGTTTTTCTCAAAACTACGTTTTTCGACGGCTTGTTGATAAAATCGTCGAAACTACTGAATCGACCCTTATGAAATTTTAACCACATATTCTTTACAACTATAGCCATAGCGCTTATCAAGGATTTTTTTGAATTTTTATATTTACTATTTTTTGCCAAAAACGGTGAAAAAAACACGTTTTTTTGAAACATGTCCGCCATTATGTTATTTTTGCATATGTCAAGAATCGCATGATATGCGCTATAGCCATTAACATCTCAATATAAAACCGTTTGATTTTTTTGTTTCTGATTATCCATCTCCGAGGTTTCATCAACAGCGCAGACCTACCATTTTTTAACTACCATTTTCGTCTATAAATAGTGACTTAAATAAATATATTTTTTTAGAATGTATTTCGAAAGTGTATTTATTAAGTGTAACAACTTTTATATAAATATCTATAATGTAAAGGTATCAAACAAATTCATGAGAATAGCCCCTTTTTAGCGTCTAAAGTGAGAAGACCCCTTAAAATTGAAATGGTGGTTCAATTTCGCAACAATTTTCCTATATAGGTGATAAGTGTGTGTGTCTGTGTGTGTGTGTGTGCACACTCACATAGTGGCCCATTTGAATTCATGAAGCAAAGAAACTAGAAAAAAATGAACGTTTTCCACAAAAGTTTCGCTTTTGCGAGGCAGCCATACGATAGCGCGATTAACATGTTTTTCCGTCACGCGCCCACAAGATTTTTCGGCAACCGTTAGTATACTGTTCGAAGGATCCAAGGGCAATTTTCAAAAAGTAGCGGCCTTGGAAACGGTCGACTCAGTCAGTGAGAAAGAAAAAAAAAATCACTGGTTAAAAAAATACGCAATTTATAGGAATGTAAAGTTAAAGGAATTGTAAAAGAACACGAAAAATGTACAAATTTTGGTATTTATGCTTTTATTCTATTATTTTTTCAATTTCTTCTCTTTATTTTTTTTTGTTTCATTAATTTTATTCTTCAGTTACTTTACAATTCTTCCAACTCTCGCCACCTTAAGGTGGCGGGAGTTGGAAACACGCTCAGATGGAGAAGCTCAATTAAGATTGAAACCGGAAAGTTCAGGTGAAATACTGTTCGAATTTTATTTACCTCACTTAAGATGTACCACGTGGTTGTTGCGATATTGGGTGTTTAAAACAAAAAGTATGAAACGATGTTTTCGCAAAATTTAAAAAGAAATCTACTGACATTACACAAAGTGCAACTATTGTATGGCACTGAAAATGTAATCAGGTTTTTATTATTGTTAAAAAAATATTGATACATTGAGGTGACATCAGTTTTTAACTAATAACAAAATCAGAATTGGGTGGGAAGAGGGTATCTTTCAACCGATCACAGCCATTCGGCATGTCACCGCTTCCCCCACTCTACTACAACACAGTGGCAGTGGAGTGGGTGTAGCGTTAGTTTCGTGTAACATGCAGCTAACTCAAACCCCTATACGAAGAAACAAAAAAATTTAACGGTTTTAGATTCAGTATGTTAATGGCTATAGCGGATATCATACGATTTTTGATATATGCAAAAATAACAAAATGGTGGACATTTTTTGAAAAAACAAAAAAAAACGTCCTTTTCACCGTTTTTGGCAACAAAAAAATAATAAATACCAAAATTTTTAAAAATCCTTGATATGCGCTATAGCTATAGTTGTGAAGAATATGTGGTTCAGATTTCATTCGGATCGGTTCAGTAGTTTCGAAGATTTTATCAACAAGCCGTCGAAAAACGATGTTTCGGGAAAAAACGCCTTTAAAGTTTGTGTGGGTTTCATAAATACATAACATTAAAAAAAATGTATTTCGAAAGTGTAGTTATTAAGTGTAAAAACTTTTATATCTATATCTATAATATAAAGCTATCAAAAAAATTCATGAAAATAGCTTTTATTTCGCGTCTACAGTGAGAAGAGCCCCTAAAAACATTTTCAAAGCTAATATTTTCAATGCTGAAACTTGCAGCTTGTTTCTGCATCTTCGCTCGCCCATAGAGAAAACTTCGTGGACGAAGTAATTTCTATGAGCGAGCAATTTTTGTTTATTATTTCCTATTTTATTGCTTATTACATTTTTCGAAATTACATTATTTGAAAATCTAAACCTCTCGAGCGATTGCACTCTGATTCTATATGAACCAGCCATCAATGATGGTCTAACTGTACGAAGGAAATCTGCCCGACATGTCAACATTTAAGGGAAGGTTCTGCCTTGTTGAGCCAAAAAATGTTCGATTTTTCACCAATTTTTTATGCGAAAAGTATTGAATATAGAATGTTGATATTTAGTATGTTGACTAAGCGGTCTTTATTCAACATCAAAATATTTTTTTAAGTTTGACAAAACATGGTGGTGGGAGTGGGGAGCCACGGATGTCGGTGCACGGGCGATGACATTCTTCGCTTGCGGAAGTCCTAAGTCCCGGACAGGCGATCTGAAGCAGAAAAATCAAACTTATTTTTACTTTGTACAATATTGTGTATAAGTCGACCTAGAATCAAGAAGAAAAATTGACGAATAAAAAAATAGTGAGCGATCGGAAGGAAGTCTGTTTTTTTTTCCCAAAAATGTTTGCAGTTTTTAGCTCACTATTTTTTATTTTTCAATTTTTCTTCTTGATTCTAGGTCAACTTATACACAATATTGTACAAAGTAAAAATATGTTTGATTTTTTTGCTTCAGATCACCTGTCCGGGATTTAGGACTTCCGCAAGCAAATAATGTCATCGCCCACGCACCGACATACGTGGCTCCTCCCGCTCCCATCACCATGTTTCGTCAAACTTTAAATAATATCTCGATGTTCAGTAAAGACCGCTCAGTCAACATACCAAATATCAACATTCTATATTTAAAACTTTCAGCATAAAAAATTGGTGAAAAATCGAACATTTTTTGCCCCAACAAGGCAGAACCTTCCCTTAAGTAACTGAAGCGTCCACTTAATTTTGCAAATTTGTCAAATTCGAAATTATATAAAAACTGAACATCGAGACTCTAAATTGAATACGAAAAGTGGTTCGGGGTACCGTCAATGCGTAAGAAAATTGATTTCGGTATCTCAAAAATATTTAAAATGCCTCAGTCAAGATTTTTCAAGTAAACCCAAACAAATCCAAACAATTTCTACCTACAGCATCCATCTCGGGAGTAATGCCAAAAAAAGTTCACTCACCCCATTTTTTACCCCACCATAACGCCATATCTTTCAAGCTAGCGGAATATTTCCCCATCTCTTTTTTGTCTCGAAATTGGCTTATTTACATGCAACAAAAACTATGCAATATGATTTAACATACGAGACGTTGCATTTATTCCTATAAAATACCCCTTCTCTGCCGAACGGTCGGAAAACTTTTGAACGCAACATTTTTCCCGACGACTTTGTTTTTCCGAGCAACCTCGCCATACAAATTAATATGGAACGCCCTATATATCCAGCTGGGAAAAAGCTATTGTCATACGATTAAGTATTAATAGAGCGTATGTGGCGCATTCACGCGAAAGAGGGTAATGGATTATTATCGCATGTGCAAAACCGTCACGTGAACGTTTCTTTTCACGTACATGAAATATTCAAGCCCGGATCAACCTTCGCTATCGCGATATGTCGCTTATGATATTTTGTATGACCCGCAGGGTTAATGATGGATTCCTTATCAGCCATTTTATTCCCACTATTTACTCCAACAACTATGCAATAACACTCCTTTTCAGCGTTTTTCAAATGTATCGACCAGAATGGCAACCTCCAAGAATCATGCAAATAATCGTTTCGCGTGTATCGAAATCGGAAAGATACTGCTGAACTTTGCAGAACCGTGAAATTCCTTTTTTAATTTATAGAACTCAATTTTTATAATGATTTTAAGGTACGATCGTTTTTTAAAATTATCTGAATTGGATTAAAGAATCTAAAAGTAAAAGTCGAAAAATCACTTTTTTTTAAATCAAAATATTCTTCGATATCATTTTATAAATGTTCCCGGAAAATATCAAGGTGATCGGATCAAAATTGACAGATAATTTAGGCGGTTATGTTGATGCCCGTCGGAACGCTCGGAACGTTGTTCGAAACATTGAACGCCTTTTTCTCGAAAGTACGTTTTCAAAGTCGATGAGCAAATTATCTCAAAAACTACTACATCGATATTTCTGAATTTTTTAGGGCTTTTTATCGATGTAAAAATATAGTAATTGATCGAATGATTTTTTTTTTCGATGTATACTTTCGATTTGACGAACAAAAAATGCCAATTTTTTTCCAAAAATCGAGACTCTCACTTCGAAAACACGCAGTTCTTTTAAATTTATTTCATAGTTCGGAAATTCCTTCGATTAATCATAGGATAAACTATTATACTAACGAAATCCGTTTGATTTTTTTTATATTAGATAACCTGGTCCAGAAGGGCATTCTTCACCGCAAAGGACGTTTTCGAGAGGTGCTTCCCGGACATCGGCTGTAAATCGATTATAATTAAATATTTTTACAAAAAAACAATTACAGAGTTTTATGATACTTTTTTTAATCCCAAAAATGAGCTGTTTTCGACTGTCAACACTAGGCATAACCCGTTAAAATAATCCGGGGATAAATATTCGACCGTATTTCCATTGTAGGTAAATAGGCAATCGATAATCGAGAAAAGAAATGGGCTGGAATAACTTGAATCAATCGATAGTCAACACTCGATAAGTTTTCAGAATCACGACTGTTGCTGTGTCGTCTGAGCAGGAGGAAAGGCTTGGCGTTTACGATTATCGTGATATAGTGGTATCCTATCGTGAACTCGCAGCGCGTGGTTTCTCCCTATGTACGTTGTATACATATATAGATGTATGCCGCTCTTATGTACACCTATACGCGATGCAAAATTCAGTACACGTCGAGTTGACGAATAATAGAGCGATAGGCGTAATGTTAATATCGTATGGCATGGAACACGTACGGAAAATGCGCGTATATGTAATGTTGACATATATCGACCAGTTTGTGTGACCTGGTCAATTAGTGCTCCTACGTGGCGCTTTTATACCGGTTTTCCTTCGATAGAAAGTCGCAGCACGTTATTATGACTGGAATAAGCGGGCCGCGAAAACGCAGTAAGTGTAGGGAAAAGTCTCCAAGTATGGTCGAAGCAAGTCTAGAACTGTGTTTCGATTCTCTATGGGTGGAATTTCAACAAAACACCGGGGTCTCCATCGAACTTGAGGAACATATTTCGTAGTACACTGAGAAAAATGGATGGCAACTTCAACCATACTTTATATTACCCTGAGGGGACAAGAATATTTCATAGTCGTGGTTACTGGATAAAATATAGTACTGCTTATGATATTTTAGTAGTTGTGTTAACTATGCTCATATGTTAACCGCAACGAACAATCTTACAAGCATACGTTGATTGTTCAATGCTCTATAATATAGTGGGTTTTCATAAAATGGATATTACCTTACACTATCAAAAAATAGTGATTTTTACTATATTGAATGGTATGTCTACTAAATGTGGATAATATTTCAAAAATTTTCAATAGAGAGAGTTTCCTGTACGATTGTTTTTCATAATTTGTCATTCCCTGACCTTCTGAAATGATTCCTGTCGAAGAAGATATTTCGCCTGCACATGTACTTATGTTATTTTGATCGTAGATTTGGCATAACAGATAAAAGTAATTCCAGCTGCAATTCCGAATAGCTGTTACCTCCGATATAGGTGGAACTTTGCACAGATCGGAGGCATGTCTGCTATGAAAAATAAGTTTAGGGTATGCGTATCGGAACTAAACAAAAACTCACGCAGGTTCTCAAGAGCTGCAGATTTTATAACTTACGACTCAAGTCGATCGAGCATGAATAGGGCAAGAATGCGATCCCGACCCTATTTTCGTCTTTTTGAAAATATATGTCACTGCTTAAATGGATTTTTGGCGCAAAGCAATATTTTTCGGAATATCGTATTTTAAAAACTGATAAATTAATGCGCTAATATATCTATATCGATCATAGCGTGCTACCGCTGTCTCTACTTTATTGACACGTTCCACAAATCACTTACGTCTTCACTGTAAGATTACCATAATTTTGTTCGGATAGTCACTTTTCGTAAGATCTTGTAACAATTTATATTCAACAAGTGTTAATGTTAACCGTATAAATAGTACCAACTTGCACTGAGAAGAATATCCATAG
Source organism: Ophion ellenae (assembly GCA_963210295.1). Lineage (NCBI taxonomy): Eukaryota > Metazoa > Arthropoda > Insecta > Hymenoptera > Ichneumonidae > Ophion > Ophion ellenae. The sequence goes on from OY723388.1 coordinate 18,448,629, forward strand.
TATTTATTTAAAAAACGTCTATGGTAAAAGTGGGCATAGTTCAATTCCCTATATAGCGTCTATCTAATTATGCCGTTTTGGTAGAGCGTTTGATTATATAGTATGGATGAAATAACTATTATCATCTGTGAAAGGCTTTACAATATCGATATAGTTAATTCAGTTAATATTTTTACAATAGTTAGTAGTTATTTCGGGGATAATAGATAGTCCATCACGCCACCATAGTTGCAAGTTTAGATATACTTTTCACTTATAGTTGGTTAACCATATTATGATTGCGGGGCCAATAAACTATACGGGAGTTTGCCCCTCTTTTGCCGTGGGCGTCTTTCATAAATACCATGTACTTTGCTCTCAGTGCAGCATTAGTATTGGTGCGCCGATTTGTAATATAGCTTGTGAATTAACCATATCGATATTGTAAAGCCTTTTACAATTGTGTACAGTAATGTTGGGGATATCAGATGGTCAAACACGCCACCAAAGTCGCATGTTTACGTATACTTTTCGCTTATAGTTGTGTTAACTATATTATGATTTCGGTGACAAAAAACTATAGCGAATTCGACTATACTCTCTTTTACCATGCGCGTTTCTTGTAAACGCTATACACTTTTCTCTCAGTGTGTACTATCATTGTGCTTGCGGCCCCTTTTTCAAGACAATCTCCTACGGATCTCCTGGTAGAACAGTAGGACGCGAAGTCTCCCGGAAGCTCCGCTAGATGGCCCCCTAGCTTAATCGCTCTCACGGGAAGGTCGCTACTGCCGATTCTATAAAGGACATGTTTCTCTTACGATTTTGGTACCCGCTTAGCAGATCGTATTCTTTGTATCTTTTTGCAGCTTACACAGCGGTATGCAAAAAATAGATTCCGGTATTTGTGCGTGTTTTTAAATCTCAAAATAGTAGGTCCGGTACATGAGCCAAGTAAAACTTCCTAAAAGTACAAAGTTAGATCCGTCGGGGTTCGTTGTGACGAGGGCGTTGCGTCCCTCAGGATAATGCAGCTATCTTGAGGGTGGCTTCGGAGCCACAAAGCCTGGGCAGTGCATTTCAAAATCTAACAATGAAAGGTCGCGAGGTCGATCTCTCCGATTTCGATGAAATTTGGCATGCTTGTAAAATGAGTAAAAATAGGCGACACGAATTTTTTTATACCTGCGGAAGCCCATTTTTAAAGGTTGAAACGCACCCTCGAAAAATTGGGTGTTTTTCGTTTTTCGCCGATAACGGTTTAAGGGGCTATACCAGTGTGACACTTTAAAAAAATTGATTTTTTTACCTTTTTGACAGTTTATACTTTAAAAAATATCCTGTAAAAATCCAAGGCCGTGTCTCTAATCATTTTATATTGCAAAAATCAATAGTTAAATCTTCAAACACGTTTTTCTCGAAATGAGATTTTTCAAATTTTCTGACATTATAACTCAAAGAGCAATTATCCGTTTGACTTGAAATTTGAACTGAGTCCCTTGAACTGAACTCTTGGATATATTTACGCTACAATGACGTAGGATATTTTTAATTGGATGAAAATTGACGATTTAGCATTGAAAAAAACGACCATTTTATAGGCAAAAAACAGATCTTTTTCATAACTACGCCATTTTGTTAGATTTTGATATTTTTCGAAAATCCTACGTCATTGTACAGGAAATACCTTCCAGTTTAACGACATTTTTTCCTTTTTCGGTTTCAGCTACTCAATCGGCCGGAATCATGTCAGTAGTGGAGGAACTTTATTTTAAGTCACTTGGACCTCAATATTTTTCTATGAAAAAATAATGTAATATAGGTCAAAATAGCCGAAAATATTCTTAAGTTTCCGAAACATTTCATTGAGTACTTTTCTTCCAAAAAATTACCGAAAATCACCCAAATTTTCAGCGTTCACACTGGCATAGCCCCTTAACGGTACGAGATATGAAAAAAGTTCAAATTGCAACAATGTTTATTTTTTTTCGTGTACAATACATTGGAGATGAGAACAATAACGTTATCGACGAAAAAAACACCCCTACATTCGAGGGTGCGTTTCACCCCTTAAAAAGGATTTTTTCGATATCTCAATAATAAAAAAAGTAATAGCCTATTTTCGACGAGAAATTTTGCTCGAAAATCGTCCTTTAATTTCAAAAGCGTGCCTATTTTTTAAAAATCAATATTTTTTCAAATCCCTGTGTACTTCTCTTCAAAATATCATATTATTAACGAAAACACTCGGTATTTTTTTTCAGATCGACTTTGAAGAGAGTTCTGCTGCGTGCCGCGAACCACTGCAGAGGCAACAGTGACGCGGGAGCTTCCCCAGCGTGGGGCGTGAAAAATTTGAAATTTTTCTTTTTATGTATCTTCAATAAACAACGAACAAAACAAAAAACCAAAACAAAAAACCAGGCAACAGTACCTGACGCGGCAGCTTCCCCACCATGGAGCGTGAAAAATTTGCAATTTTTTTTTTATGTATCTTCAATAAACAACGAACGAAACAAACATTTTTTTTCGAATATCTTTTTTTTCCACAAAAAAAATTATTGAAAAATGGCACAAAAACAGGGGGTCACAGCGGTGTTCTGCCTTAAGCGGGAAGGGGCACAAAAAGTATCCATGAAAATGCATAAATATGGGGTAGAATAATTCACGACCAGGGTCCCTCCGATGAACTAAATTCTAGCAATATAGTAATATCCGCGAAGGGAAAGTGACCATGCATACTACTACGCGTGCTATAGCATATAGGTTCAAGACAGCAGCAGCGCCGCTTGAGGGGACCCTCATTTTTACATTTTTACAATTTCGTGGATGCAACAGAGTGCAGAGTGTAAACTCACTCGGACTCTACACTCTAACCTCCACAGTCCAACCCTTTGCTTCGGGGTTTAACACACGAAATTTAAACGCTATGGCCATTGCATCCACTACAGAGGACCTACACTATGAACCCAGGATCGATGATTTTACCTAATTTTTTCAAACTTGTACCAGTTGTATCCCGAAAGTCCAGAAATTATTTACTCTAGATTCATTGTCGTTGCTCCGCAGGTGTTATGCATGGCGTAGGTATGGACTGTGAAAAAAAAGCTAAAAACCGTAAAAGAATTGAACTTTTTACGATTCTTTGCAGATTTTTTTATCGATTCTTAGATGCATTTTTCACGATACTTAGCTGATTTTTTTTTTACGATTTCTAACTGTATCGTTTTTACGATTTTTAGCTGATTTTTTTACGATTCCTAACTGCATCGTTTTAACTGAATCTTAGCTGATTTTCGTTCACGATTCTTAACGATTTTTTTTTTACGATTCTTCGCGGACATCTTTACGATTCTTGGCTATTTCACTTTGAAAATCGCTATTTGAAATTCAAATGCCCGTCGGTTTGTCAAAAAACTATTTACATTTTTTACATCGGTAATATATTTTCATAATATATTGCCGATATAAAAAACTAATATATTTTTTTTAATCGGTCACGATGTTTTTATTTTAACATTCTACTTTGCATTTTTTTTCAATTCGATTTATGGCGAGGGTAAAAAGTGCCGTTTTAGACTATTTTTAAAAGGCTGATAACGTCATTCTACTGCGTTGTTATTTATGGAAAAAATTGCGCACCTTCTTCAAAATGTACCACAAAAGTCTTCGATCCAATATCTCCAATAGTTTGCCCACAAAAGTCCGATAAGTAGCTCTTTCGACGCTGCCAGTTGTGTGTCTCCTTACAAAACTAATCGGTTGAGAAATATAACTCGTTCAGTACCGATTAAGGGGTCTTCTCTCTTAAGACATTAAAAAAGGCTATTTTCATGAACTTTTTGATAGGTTCATATTATAGATATTGATATAAAAGTTGTTACACTTCATAAATGCACTTTCGAAATAAATTAAAATAAAAAAAAATGTATTTCGTTATTTATGTAACCCAAACAAACTTTAAACGCGTTTCTTTCAAAATAACGTTTTTCGACGGCTTGTTGATAAAATCTTCGAAACGCTGTTTTCCAGGTTGAATAATCCGAAGCAACCGACTAGGTCGTATCGTGGTAATCGAAAAACAACTGGGGTATTCCATACAAAATGTGCTCTAAAGTGTTGACAAGGGAGAATCCGTGTCAAAGAGAAGTGTACGACAATAGTAATAAATAATTGATCGAAGTCTGAACTGTTGAACATTGAACTGCATTGAAAAACTCCTAAGACGATAATGTAAAAAATAGATAAATTAACGTGTTTATCATTATTAGATTTAAAAATGGCAGTTATTAAGGGGTCTTCTCACTTTAGACGCTAAAAAAGGAAATTCTCATTAATTTTTTTGATTGGTTTATATTATAGATTTGATATAAAAGTTGTTACACTTAATAAATACACTTTGGAAATATATACAAACATTTTTCAAATGTATTTATGTAACCCAAATAAACTTTAAACGCGTTTGTCTCGAAACAACGTTTTTCGACGGCTTGTTGATAAAATCTTCGAAACTACCGAACCGACCCTTGTGAAATTTTCACCACAGGATTTTTTTAAATTTGGATATTTACTATTTTTTTTGCCAAAAACGGTGAAAAACACGTTTTTTTGTTTAAAAAAGATGCCCGCCATTTTCTTATTGTTGCAAATATAAAAAATCGTATGATATACGCTATAGCCACTAACATACTGAATATAAAAATGTTCGATTTTTTGTTTCGGATGATGCATCTCCGAGATTTCATCAACAGCGCAGACCTACAATTTTTTTAACTACCATTTTCGTCTATAAATAGTGACTTAAATAAAAAATTTTATTTATTTATTTCGAAAGTGTATTTATTAGGTGTAACAATTTGTATTTCAACATCTATAATATAAACCTATCAAAAAAATTCATGAAAATAGGCTTTTTAGCGTCTAGCCTTTTTTGGCGCCCTTAACACGTCGTCGCAAGGATTCCGATTCCCTTAAATTGTCGTACGTATTCTTTTGAATATACGTATGAGTACTTATGTGATCATTACATACGTAATGATGATAAACATGATCACATCCTTATGGTATGATAAGGATGGATCGAAAAACGCAACAATAATTCCAATATTGCTTGCAACGAACTGTGACGACATGACCAACTGCATTGACGAAGTCGAAGTACAGGTAGCGGCAACATTGGTGATTGTTAAATCGATAAATGCTAAGAGAAAAGAGGACAGAACGAACAGTGAAGTCATAGTTTTATAGAAAACTATGAAGTACAAGGCGTAGAATTCCCACGGAGAAGTCGGTTCAGTCGAAACGACTGTCGTTTCTCCGTGTATTTTCGATAATGAAACCACCAATGGTTCTTGCCGGTTGAATTACGCTATTTTCTTGTGGATCACCCTAACTGACGTTCTACGTTCTGCTGGCGGGTCGCCAATCGAAACGGCGCCGTATGTCCTAGTCCGGATATCACTACGGCACTGACGCGACGCGACGAGCGATCGAAAGAAAATAATTTGCCTTTTTTTCTGGCGTCCTACATCATTCCTACCTACCACGTTTTCGTTACTAAAAATTATAGACAATTTTTTGGTTTCAGTGCGTTGAGTTTTGCGCGGAGGGAAGTAGGATGGGAAGTAAAGAACTGGCTTGGGTCAGTTTGAAACTGGAAATTCACCAGAAATGTTTGCTGTCTCGTTAACATCATAGGAGTATTTTTTTTGTTCAAATTTTGGTAAATGTTCGCTATTGGGGTAAACTTAGTCCCGGTGACACTCAATCCAAGATTAAGATTTAGATATATTAAGATTAATAAATAAATCATCTTTATATATAAATATGTAAGGGTGGCACAACTTAAAGCTCTATTTTCTTCTCTTTCTCTCACCATCCAACTATTTTCTTTGAAGAAAAAAAAAGTATTGCCGAAGCTGCGAGTGGTCAAAAAATGTTTGTAGGTCGCTCCAGCCTCCCAAAAATTGAAAAAATTCATATAAAAATCGATTTTTTTCCGTCCACTTCTCATCCATGAATTTTACGCTTTATAATTTTTTAATTAACCTCGCGAAAGCTCTAGCTGGCCAATGAATATTTCGTGGTCGCTCAACAGCTTCGAAATTTTTTCAATTTTTGCCATTTTTTTTCTCTTCTCACTCATAAATTTGGCGCTTTGTAACATTTTCGAAACAATTAATCCTTTTTTACTTGGAAACAGATTTTTCAAATTTACCTCACACTTCTAACTCAAGAATTATAAACGTTGTTCTTATAAAATAATTCTTCAAAGGTCTTGTCCGTAAACAAAATTATAGCTCGTTTTATTCGTAAAACTGAAATGGCAGCTGTTTTGCGCGTCGTAATGCGTCCCACAGTTGGTCTCGTTAGTCAACCTGCGGACCAATCGTAGTTGTACTGTGTGACGAGCGACGCCATAATATAATAATACATAATAATATATAATAACACATATCGTTTAATTGGTGTTTGTTGTAAATTATCATAATGAATTATTCAGAAAATGTACCACTTCGCTGTTCATTTTGTTTTCATGCTAAAGGAATTATAGTGCATGCGAGATTCATTATTTGGCGGAAATTGTGCATTTCGAAAACCTTAAGCGACCACTTAATATTCATTGGCCGGCTAAAGCTTACGAGAGGTTAATTTTAAAATTATAAAGCGTAAAATTCATGGTTGAGAAGTCGATGAAAAAAAAATCGATTTTTTAATGAAAATTAGAATTTTTGGGAGGCTTAAGCGATCCCTAAATTTTTTTACCGTTCGAAACGTCGCCGATTTTTTTTTCTTCACAGAAGATAAATTAATGGAGAGAAAATGGAAAAAAATAGAGCTCAAAATTGTGCCACCCTAATATATAAACACACACATACACACACCAGTGGAAGTGATTTTGAACACATTTTTTAAAATAAAAATTTCACTTTTAATTATCTTTTTTACTTAAGGCTTACTAAGGCAAATATTAAGGAGAAACATTATAGATTCAAATTTAAAAAATTACAGTATCATTTGGGCGTAACAGAATTTCTGGGTAAATATCAAAAAAAGTAATTTCTATTAAAAGTGTCCAGAATAAATTCCCCTGGTGTATATAAATATAAATAAATAAGTAATCGTTTAGTGATTAATCGATTCATATATGTATTTGAACATACTCTGATTATTTTACGTACCTTGTTCATACCATTCCCCATTTTGATGATCACAACTGAAAAACTTCGCGATTCCGACTCACATTGGGGCAATATCTGGGGCCACGATGACCACGATAATAGATGATCTAACGGCGTGTATGCGGAAAGCGATCAATCACAATATCGTCGTGTCTTCCTAATTCCTTCACGTCGCTCACATTGAGCATACAAGAGATAAAGGGCTTTGTTTTTTCCCCTCCAAAGCAACCACACACATTTTATTCACATGTTTCTTCCTCACTCAGTTTCTTCGGCACCTCTTTTCGAATTGTCCTAGCCCTTGGAACTGCCTCCGCTGGCGACGATGATGCTCCATTCTTCACGGAAATGATTTAAAATTGACTTTTACGGATAAGCACCAGTCGTCCAGTCCGAAAATCATTGTGAGTCCCATTATTATCCACTTTCACATATTTGATTAGTTTTATTCGGGCACGGTTTTAGTTTGAAAGCAGCAGTTTCTTTTATTACAACAATAACAGGGTTACATTTGTTTCATTGTCGAATCGGTGACTGTTCCGATTGTGATTGAGAGGACGGTAGACTGATCGTTTTAAAGGAATGGAAGTCCGTGTCAGCTCAGAAAGGAAAGGCTTTCTTTTGGCCCTCGAAAGGTAGCTTTCCTCGCATGCTTTCTGCAATTCGGAGTCATGAAACAGGATCTGGTCAATCGATTAAAAGGAACGAAGAAGGCCTCTCAACTTGCTCGTATCAGTCACTATGAAAAGAACAATAACATAAAGAATAATAGGAACTGTGAATTAACAGATAAATGAAAAACACCACAAATAGAAAATGCCACGTAATCTCTTTCCATCAGCTATGTAATCTATACCATTTTTCCAACAAGTCTTCCATAAAGCGTGGATCAAACTTCACCAGATCTAACGACACACAGCTACATGTATATATCATGTAAGATTAGTGGGCACGAATAGTGGGGAAACGTTGAGGGTCGAGGTCGTACCAGGACACATGATAAATTGGTTACTGCTTGGTCAACGTGAATGCCGTATGTGTGCGCAGTAATTGGCCGAAGTTTGATAGCTGGCAAGTCGAGGAGAAATTTTTCGCCGCTCTAAACTCGGCATCTACGTACTGCACTGGCATAAAGTGTTCCAGATAGGATTAAAAAAGTCGCCCACTTGAAGCGTATATCTACCACATTTGGCTCGGAATTCCACTGTGGTTCGAGTACGATCAAATGCATTCTTTCCTGCAAATACTTTTATTTTTCGCGCTGCTCTTTCCTCATCTTCGTCGCTAGGTCTAAATGTAAATCAGAGCTTTTCTGGTTTTTTTAGGCTCGACGAAAGAATGAGAAGAATGAATATAATGCGAAATTGGAGTATTGTCACGTTCTCTCGTCGGTCCGGCTATCCACAAGCCTGCTTTTAGCCAAGCCTTCTTCACTGGGTCAGATATATTATGGTATATTCTTGGACTGTCGCAAGCGAAACGTTTTCACGATGAGATGACACACTTTTGAGGCTGTAAAGATTTAATGAGACGAGGATGGCCAAGACAAAAACCTGTGATAATAAAGTTTCCTTTCTTTTCTTGAATTACTGAAGCCAAGCTGACTCATATTTGGCGACGAAAGTCATAAATAGTCATACTAGATTGTTCAACGAGGTAGACATCGATTTTTCCCGATGTATTCATTCAATTAAGGCGTTACCCCCACTTGTAGCGCAAAAAAGGCCTTTTTCATGAATTTGTTTAAAGAAAACTACAAAACTTTTTTAATCGATCAATATACCATCTTAAAGAACACATCTTGAAGAACTTTTAGTAATTTTTTTATTGAAAAATATTACATTGTTTAGTGGCAAATGGCCGTCAATGAAATAATGTTTTTATATACACGGTTTGCGGTGACCAACATTGCGGCGAAGTGGATCATCTGAAGAAAAAAATGCGGATGGATTTAGTCAAATATAAGTATAAACTAGTCTTTAATCGAAGGATTTTAAAAAATATTCATTTTTCACAAAATGGCGGACAGTCAAAGTTAATGGTTCGATTTTAACGAAAAAAAAACGGCCGTTTTTTGGCTATAAAACAGCCATTTTTTTCGAAAAAAAAAATCGAACGATTAAAGACTATATTCTTATGTATTAAATAAGCCTGCAAAATTTCAAGAAGATCGGTTCATTAGTGTTCGAGTAATCTTGGTCACCGACTTCAGAAATGCCATTTTGAGAAAAACGCGTTTAAAGTTTCTCTTTCAACGCGGATTCTTCTCTTTCAACGCTCATATCTCAGTGAATTTTGTTCGGATCGACTTGAAATTTTCAGGACATATTCTCAGATACATATACTTAAAAAAATGCAATAAAAAAAATCGGTTTTTTTCAAAATCGCAAGTGGGGGTAACCCCTTAAGAATGAGCAAATTTGCGATCCAATGAGAAAGGCTTCGATTCGAAGCGACTATCTAATTTGGGCCTTGTGGAAAAAAATTAATTGCATTCCACGAATCTCGCGAAATCCCAATAGGATAATCGTATAATGAGGAATTATTCACAGCAAAGTGACTTTTTTCAGCTTACAAAATATCTTTTCTCCGGTCGAGCAAATTACGATTTTAAGGATTGCATCAAAACCGACATGTTTTTCTTCACCTTTACGCAACACGAGTGGGCAAAGTGTATTGGACAGAACGAGTATAAACTCGATGCCACGTGCCAAATTGATTCCATATCGAACACAACGTACTTCCATATTGTTGTGGTCTATTCGAACTACATTTGTGTCGGTATATTGCAGTACACATAAAAACCGAAGTATGCAGACAACAGATCTCATAGCCAGGGTTGACACGGATTCGATTTTTGGAAAACATTCCTTATCTGCGGGGTCATTTTCGATACGTGCTCGATGTACAGCGAAATACAAAACATTGACATAAATATCTATATCGAAGTGCAGTAAAGAGGCAGCTTTTTTTTTCTGAAAATGACAACGCTGTTTTCCAGGTTGAATAATCCGAAGCAACCGACTAGGCCGTATCGTGGTGATCCAAAAAGAACTGGGGTATTTCATACAAAATGTGCTCTAAAGTGTTGACAAGGGAGAATCCGTGTCAAAGAGAAGGGTACGACAATAGTAAGAAATAATTGATCGAAGTCTGAACTGTTGAACACTGAACTGTATTGAAAAACTCCTAAGACGATAATGTAAAAAAATAGATAAATTAGCGTGTTTATCATTATTAGATTTAAAAATGGCAGTTATTAAGGGGTCTTCTCACTTTAGACGCTAAAAAAGGCAATTCCCATTAATTTTTTTGATAGGTTGATATTATAGATATTGATATAAAAGTTGTTACACTTAATAAATACACTTTAGAAATATATACAAAATTTTTTCAAATGTATTTATGTAACCCAAATAAACTTTAAACGCGTTTTTCTCGAAACAACGTTTTTCGACAGCTTGTTGATAAAATTTTCGAAATTACTGAACCGATCCATATGAAATTTCAACCACATATTCTTTACAACTATACCTATAGCGCATATCAAAGATTTTTTAAAACTTTGATATTAACTTTTTTTGCTAAAATAGTGGAAAAACACGTTTTATATGATTTTTCGAAAAATGTTCGCCATTTTGTTATTTATTCATATATAATGAACCTGGTTCATTATATATGATCATGATATATGATCATGGTTCATATACATGAATCATGATCGCATATATAATGCATATCAATTTTGCAGATGATTTTATTCGATTGCTTGTTTCAAATATAAATAAATGCAGGTGATGACGTCGAAGTTTGGATCATTGTAATGCAACGAAAATGTTTTTTATTTCATTTTCTACATTTTCTTTGGCAGGTTTCAGCTACGAAAATCGGCCAAATATTTTTTCGAATTTTCACTTCAGACGGCTTCTCACTTTAGACTCTATAAAAGGCTATCTTTATGAATTTTTTTGATAGGTTTATATTATAGATATTGATATACAAGTTGTTACACTAAATAAAGACACTTTCGAAATATATTTTAAAAATTTTCTATTTATTTATATTACCCAAACAAACTTTAAACGCTTTTTTCTCGAAACAACGTTTTTCGACGGCTTGTTGATAAAATCTTCGAAACTACCGACCCAATCCTTATGAAATTTTAACCACATATTCATTACAACTATAGCTATCGCGCATAACAAGGATTCGTATAAATTTTGATATTTACTATTCTTTTTTTTGCCAAAAACAGTGAAAAAAACACGTTTTTTTTTGTTTTTTTGTTTTCGAAAAATGTCCGCCTTTTTTTTTATTTTTGCATATATCAAAAATCGTTAAATATGCGCTATAGCCATTAACATACTGAATCTAAAACTGTTTGATTTTTTCATTTCGGATGACTCATCTCCGAAATGTAATCAACAGCGCAGACCTACATTTTTTAGGACATTTTTTTACTGCCATTTTCGTCTATGAATAGTGATTTAACATTTTTTTAAAATTGTTTTATGTATTTCGAAAGTGTATTTATTAAGTGTAACAACTTTTATATAAATATCTATAATATAAACCTATAAGAAAAATTCATGAAAATAGCCTTTTTCGGCGTCTAAAGTAGGCAGACCCCTTAGTGCTATTCATACGGTATCCAAACGTCAAACATCGTTACACCGGATTATTTTGAAAAAATCCAACCAAATCAGCTCGTACGTACAATCCGAGGACGAAAACTGTTGTGCTTTACTTTCCTCGCTCGTTTTTTTTCTCCTTTCTCCCAGGTGTACGATAAATTGACCTAGTACCCATGCATGTGTGCGAATGAATATGTGGAGCGTGATTGCAACGACGAAACGGTGAAGAGCAGCGTGCAGTGTTGATTATCGTAACTTTATCCCATTGAAGTTTGTGGAGCGCCGAGGGATGTCGAGGGTGTGGCGTTATCGGAGTGAGCAACGTAACAAGAGAGTGTGCACATACGCGGTAAAAGGCAGAAAGTGATGAAATCAAAAGTCAAGTCTGCCAGGATGTGTGTCCGATTGCAGTAAATCTCGAGGCTCCAAGATTTGCCAATTTGCAGCTGTACGTTTGGTCATAGGGATCGATGATGCGTGAGATTTCACAGCGTGACTTTTCAATTGACCAATTCTTCATTATTGGTTTGACAGTTGTCGAGATTAGTGAAAAATCGGGCGTGAACGAGTCGAGAATGGGGGAGAGAGTACCAGCTCATTTCCAAAGACCATTGCCTACCTCAACAGCGACCGTGTCCCTTGGCCAAGATATTTACACGGTGGAAAGCTGACTAGGGGCGCGAACGGAGGGATCTGAATGAGACCTTTTCCACATCAACTGACTTTCTTTGCCACTGAGCAATATCGTGCACGTTACATGACGAAAAATTCCAGAATATGTGAAGCCATCGGGGTATCATTAGAACTCCGCTGAGACGCAAGGGGGTAGGGAAAAAATTAAACGCGAGGGAAAGAAAGGAGTGTTTGGCGCGTGTCGTAGGACCGCACCGTCAGACAACACTGTGTCCCGTTGACATCGGCGCGATGCTGACTGAGACATGCTTGGATTGCGGACGGTGAACGTAGGATCGCGACGATGGACTAAGGGCTGAGAGTCGGAGAGGGAGGAGGCAAAATCAAAGGGGGAGAGAGAGGGTGAGTGAGAGTGAGAGAGGGGGTGGAAGAGAGAGACGGAGATAGAAAAAGTAACGGAAGGAACGGAAGCAAGAGCGAGAGAGAGAACGAAGAAAATACTAGGTCCAGGTTGAACGCCGGTTTATAGGGGTGCGCAAGCGCCGCTCGATAAAACATCCCCGTGCGTCTCCTCACCATTTTTCCTCACTTTTCCATACCTCGTGCGATTTTTTCTCCGACGTAATGCGGACGGAGCACTTTCCTTGCAGTCCCCACGGACCTTTCGCCTTTCCGCTCAAAATCGCGCTCATCTCATTTTACAGGTAGCCTAGTCAAAATAGGGGTTGGTCGCCGACGATCGACCCGGAGCATTGGGGGTTAAAAGGGGATTCTTCTTTGGCTCTGGTATATTTATTTGCATTCCTGTAGACAATTTGCACCACGAGCAATATCCGAGGATTGTTTTTTTTCCCTCCAAAACTGTGAAGCGATTGTACAATTTTGAGAAATTTTTGAGACGTCCATCGGCAGAGGAAAGATACTTATGATGATTTGGCTCGTTTCGTGGGTTATTCAGAGTGACATCATCTATTTTGGCAATTGCCTGACCTTTCCTAACGTCATTACGATTCCATAAAGTTGATCGCATTCTATCGAGTATTTCTTAACATGTCGCGTATCGAACCGGTATACACAGTAGTGTGTGACATTTTTCATTGCGACATGTACGAGAAGGCGACAACTTGTGACCAACTATAGAAGCTCTCTCGTAACTTCGCGTTGCACTCGATACTTTGAGAAACTGGGCGACTTTCGATAAACCGGAATCGATTAAGGCAGTAGTCTCGCCGAGGCGTTTTTCTATAGATTTTTAAATTTATTTTGAGGACCCATTCAAAACACTATTAAGCGATTACCTGTGAAATTTCAAAAGGTTTTACCGTTCTGTATTCGACATATTGGCAATCAAAGATTGCACGGTTTTACAGGTGTCGAAACTTACTACAGATTTTTCTTAACAATTTCTCAATCACAGAGGAACATACGACGAAGTGGGTAAAAAAAAATCGCGAATTTTGACCGTCTAGTTTCAGAGATATAGTGATTTAAATTCGGCAATGTCTAGCGACGCTAGCGCCACGAAGCGACTGGCACAGACTAGAGCCGGCGATCTGGCAGCGCTGCAAGCGTTTGGCGCGTTCATCGGTACAAAATGTATCTATATACGCGGCAGATTTTACATATTCACTTTTTTTATATTACTATATCAGGGTGTCTACTGACCTGAAAAGTCATGAAAAATCTTAAATGTCATGAAATTACACTTGACCCTGAAAAAGTCATGAAATGAAAAATTACCAGTCTACCTGAATTATTATACCCTACCAAATTATCGTTGAGTCTATAGTCAATATGAACTAACTTTGTGGTACATCTCGATAGAGAAGCAAATATCGAATCGATAGAAAATAAAATAGTAGAAAGTAAAAGAAAATGATGCGTTATCTCAACATATATTAGTTTTTTTTATTATTCGTATAAAGCGACTAGATGATATTACTCAAAGTTCCTAAATCTATGTAGAGAGATGTTCCCAAAATATATTTCTTTACAGCAATCTTGAATTTATGTTTGTCTCACATTTTTTACTACATATGGAATTGTACAGTTTGGTGACTTTTCGTTTATTCCGTATACTTTTTATTGGCATACAACACGCATCTGTTTGAAGGAGCGAAATAAAAATATAAAAATTTAGAAAATCGGTCGCACTGTAGAATCATTAAGTATACTTCTATGCCAGAAAGTCATACTAAGAGTCATGAAAAAATCCCCATTCCTTGCCTTAAAAATCCTTAAATGTCATGCAATTTCAGTTCTGGTCAAAATTAGACACCCTGTATATATATATATATATATATATATATATATATATATATATATATATATATATATATATATATATATATACTGCTAGGTCAAAATTAGTAAATAAATAAAATAAAAAATTCGTTGAAACAATGAAAAACTGTCATTATCAATTCATCGAAGTAAAATTCATCAATTCAACGATTCACGATACGATGTCCCACATTTTCGTTGTTCATAACCTCCACATGGTTCTTCTTACCGTTTTCTCTTTTTGCACCGGTCATAATTTCGACCGCTTTCCTATTTTTGGCGATCGTTTTTCGTTTGGTAACTTTGCCTTTATGTCGCATTTGTTCCATTATTCCGGCCACAGCACAAACTTTGCATCTCCGTTTATACTAAATATCGCGACAAAAATCGCCGGTTTTGCGACGTTGCCACGATCTCCGCGCTCGCGAGACTACAGTAGTGGGTGCATATCCGTATACGCAGAGTGTCTATGTATTAGTAGTGTGAATGGATAGTCCGATACAAAAGTGAGGGTTAGGTGATGGAGGGAACGTTGTTATTTTTGGAACTCTAAACATTATATTAGGTGTTTTCTTCATTGCTTCACAAGTTTTTACATCCTGATAAGATGTACAACCTACATTACAAAGATATTTCGCAATATTTTGAAGCTTTCATCGATTGAGCGGAGAATAAACTTTTCAACGTGACTGTGGCGAGACTACTACCTTAACAATTATTATTTTTCCACTACCCACCGAGGAGCGAGAAAAACAAAATTGAGGAGCAGAAATGGTGACGCTCGAGTTTCGCTTTTTCGTAAATGAGTGGCCGCAAAGCTCTCCACTAGATTCAATGAGAAAATAAAGTACGAAATATTTGCTCGCCAGAGGTTTTTCCTTTGTGCAAGGGAAATTGTATTTATTGATTATTTCATTGGACGTGTCCGAGTATGGAGAAGAGGAGATTCACCACGAATCACACCTCTTTGTCTTTGGTGGACGAAGAGGAAGTCTTCGCCGATGGTGTGCAGCAGATTAGAATTAGACCGAGTAGAACGAGAGATGTTCCACACCACCACATCAACGAGGTAGACTCTCCGAACACCAGGGAACCGACGAGAGCCTGAAGCATAAAAAACAGTAATGCGATTTCAGGATACTGCATTAATGACTCATAGCATAGTTGATCGTGCCTGGGATTGATCCACCTGGAAATTATGGACTCATTTGGAATCGCTTTTTCGCATGTGTGTTATGTGCAGTCCGGTGCACAGATCAAACCAAATGATAATGATGTTTGCTTATTTGTTATTATTGTGGATAATACGATTATTTTACATATAAAAATATACGAAAATGAATTACGTTACTAATTAATATTTGTCGATAAGGCGAGTTTATAGCGAAACGGCTTTCACTCGGTGTTCAATTATTCATCATATCTGCACTTGTGCACTGATTCCTGGTTACGATACACGAGTACTGTGCCAAGGGAAATGGGTGATTAGCAAGATAGCAATCTTCGATTTTCCATTCCTTTATTCTTTCTTATCCCACTTGGGGCTTTTCCGACTAGCGTGAAACTCATGGTTCTTTTAACGGGTTATGCCTAGACGTAACAGTCGAAAACTCATTTTTGAGATTTTTTAAAAAGAAAGTCCTGATGATGAATTTCTGCAAACATTAGGTATTTAAAAAAGTATCATCTGAAGAACACTCTGTAATTTTTTTGTATAGAAATGTTTAATTATCATCGATTTACAGCCGATGTCCGAGACGCAGCTTTTGAAAACGTCTTTTGCTGTGAGCAATGCCCTTCTTAACCAGTTTATCTAATATAAAAAAATCGAACAGACTTTTTTAGCATATTAGTTTATCCTATGATTAATCGAGAGAATTTCCGGACTATTGAATTTTAAAAAATGACGCGTTTTCAAAGCGAGTCTTGATTTTTGCGAAAAATGGGTATATTTCGTTAATCGAATCGAAAGTTACATCGGAAAAAGCCCTAGAAATCTCAGAAAGATCAAAGCCCTAGTTTTTGAGATATTTTTCGCACTGACTTTGAAAACGTACTTTCGAGAAAAAAGCCATTAAGGTATTTCTTTTGCAGAGGGCCGGATTTTGCAGGGCCCTTTAAAATTATCGGTAAATTACAGTGGCGCATAATAAAAGGAAGTAACAATCAAATAGTGATTGCCAATGATAAATTGGAATGGAAACGTTCGCGCAAAGTTGGTAGATTTAGACATTTTCTTTGAAACATCACGGTTGCGAAAATTCTTCTGCTAGTCGCATTTTTCCATGTTTTATCATTGATATCATTTTTGAACATTCGATGACCCCCGGTTTTTATTGTCGTTACGGATTCTTTAGGTTTTTTACACCCATGAGCAGTTTATATCAGGAATCTAAAGTTATTTGGTGTATAAATTATCGAAAGAAATGTGGCGAGTGCGTCATCTCCATAAAGCGCTGTATAAATGAGACGATCTTTAGGGTCGTAATTTTTTGTTAAAAGTTCGGTAGCTTGGCTCAAAAATTTAACCAGTATACTGGGCTGTATTTTTACTTGATCATAGACGAAACTCAGTTAATTGTTAAATATTCGGGTGTGTGAAAGGAATACCTTAAAGTTTTGAACGACGCTCCGAGGTTTCCGACAGGCGTCAACATGATAGCCATAATCTGTCAATTTTTATCCGATCAGCTAGACAATTTTAGGTACCATTTATAAGATGATACACCGTCTAAATATATTGGTTTTGAAAAAAGTTATTTTTCGACCTTCACAACTAGGCATAATCCCTTACAGTGTCAATGAAGATTACTAGATAATAATTATCAGCAGTAATTTTCATTGAGTCTTTAAGGCCATAATTATGCAGCAGTAATCTTCATTGAGACTTTAAGGGCATAATTATGCAGCAGTAATCTTCATTGAGACTCTAATTAGAGGGACATTCGCCACGCGTTACGTTTCGTAACTATCGCATTGCAGCACCGCGGTATTTTTTTTTTTGCGAGGCCATTCGCGACGAGCCGTTTCATAGCTTCATTGAACTTTGCTAACATTGAAAAATCCATTTTGAGGTATACTGTTGAACTTTGTTATCACGATCGAAAGGTAAAATGGGCAGATGTTATGAGAATTTGAAAGTTCGTGAGGTAGCGAGTGTGCCATGGGCCGTGCTCTCTTTTTTCGGCATTCAGTGAAGGAATATCAATGAACGCGAGAAGACAAACGTGGGCGTTCTATTTAGCGGTTTCTTTTGTGCGTTTCGCTTGATCAATTTGGTTCCATTTACCCACCGAGCAAACATAGTTGGTGGCAGCACTGGCCACGGTGGCTGGTAAGGAAGATCCACTTTTCTGAAGACTCTTGACGAATAACGCGCACCCCACCGTGTTGCACAGCACCATGTTAAGGAGAAGGGACAATTTAAGTACCCGCGGAGCCTAAAATGGTTACAGGAAAGCATCATCACATCAAAATGGAAGGTGCTTTCGATAAGTACAGCTATCCGCGTCGTTTGGCCAATAAACAAGTGGCTCTTTCACATACAGCAGGGAAAGGAACTTCCAACACATGTATCGTAATGTTTGCCAAATATTCGGCTCTTTTAGTGAACGGTTTATTGCAATTTGAACTTTCGGAATGAATAATCGGATTTTGCGATGCATCTAGAAGTATCCCAATGACAACTCTAAAAGACGACATGGAAAGGAACGAGGCTCTCAAAGAACAACTACAGAAAAACAGTTCTCTCCAAAGACAACTACCAGAAAATAGCTCTGCTGGACATCGAGTCTACCAATGAAGACTATCCATCATTACAAGTTTCCGGTGACATCTCTACTGGCACGTCTTTCAGAGAGATGCCCACTCAAGATTTTTTCATCGTCAGACATGTAGCACATGCTTGTAGAGTCATCATGCGCTAGAGATGTCACCCAAGGCTTGTGATCGGGTTTGTTTAGGTTTGTTTCGGCTTATGGTAGACTTGCCACGTGGTAGAGATGTCACCCAAGACTTGTGATCGGGTTTATTTTGGTTTCGCGCCACCTACCGAGTAGAAATCTTGCTCCGGCTACAAGAAAGACCTGATCAGACATCCTGATTTCTTTTTTCGGCCTTGATCGGGATTTTTTATCCAGCCCTGATCATTTTCAAAACGCAATCCCTGAGTTTGGTCTGATCAGGGTAAATAAATCAAGGCCTGATCAGGGTACAAAATCAAGGCTTGATCAGGGTACAAAATCAAGGTCTGACATGCAGTTCGAAGAGAGAAGTTCGCTGTTGCTTCGGAAACCACCATCTCTTCACATTCTACATTGCACTGCCAAAAAAATATTTAATCTAAACAGAATCTATTTGAATCAAATAGATTTTTTCCTTGTCTCACGGCCTACTACGATCCTATTTGTTTCAAATATATTTTTCAGAATATAAAATATAAAAAAGAATATTTAATAAATCCAAAATAAAATGAAATACTTAATTTACAGTTCTACCACAATAATTTTGTATCATAATTCGTCATTCCCTGGCCTTCTGAAATGTTCTTTTGCGACGAAAATATTTCACCTCTTCCACACGAAATCGAACCTACATGTTATCTACCACGCTGCCCGTACGCTACCGAGTGTGCATAGTATCTTAGTCGCAAATATAGCATAAGAGACCACATGAATTTTTATAATTATTTGTTGTATCACATAAACTATATCAATTAGTTAATTTCATTGTGATAATTATATAGTTTTTTTGAATATCATGCTATAGATTTTTCAAACACAACCTATATATATATACACACACACACACACACACACACACACACACACACACACACACACACACACATATATATATATATATAAAATCTATAGCATGATATTCAATAAAACTATGTAATTATCACAATGAAATTAACTAATTGATATAGTTTATGTGATACCCCCCTCTCCGTCGATCTGTTTATTGTAATAAAAGCAGACCATTAATTCAAGCAAATAGAAAAATGTTTGTCTCTAAGAAAATTCTATTTAATTTAAATAAAAGAAAATTAAACAGATGCATTCAGTGGATTATACTAAATTGTCTTTTGAACAGATGAAACCGAATCAGATTTATTAGGAAGAAATAAAACATTAGGAATAATAAAAAAATGTATGCATAGAGTGGATAATATGTCTCGACATTTTGACGATGATATCTAGTTCGTCGGATGTTTGATAAGAAGTTAGGCCTGTGAAAATCGCCAAACTGTATATAGCCCAGTTACTTGATGATTGCGTGAAGCTAGCGGGATCAGGCGAATTCACGTAAGCCGTAAATCCATTTTGCTTGACCATCCCCAGAAGGTAGCCGGATCAGACGAATTTATGCAAGCCGTAAATCCGTTTTCCTGACTATCGCCTGAAAATAGCTGGCTCAGGCAACTGGAGGTTACCGTAAATTCGGTATCCAGACTATCGGCTGAAACCAGCCGCATCAGGCAAATCTAAGCACACCATAAGTAAGGTCTCCGTACTACAGCGTGATCAGGCCGGGATCAAATGTTAGGCCAGCCTGGCAATATTTCTACTTGGGCTGTCGTCCGCCAGAGCGACTTTTAGCTGCAGTCGTCTTTCGAGAGGGCTAGTCTTGGTAGAGTTGATCTTCGGGAGCCTTGTTCGCGATTGTCATTTGGAGAGTACTATCCGGGATACGATTACATCCCGCGAATGCAAAGCATCAACCCTCCAGTTAAGGTTGTTATGGGGTTTAGCCGACGGGGGTGAAGTACGAGGTGAGCGCCCTATGCTTATGCACGGAGCCGATTGACTGTTACCAACTGTTAGCTTTCAAATAATCGTCATATTGAACGTGCGTTTGCGAACTGTTTTTCTACATCTAGTTGTCAAAAAAAAGCATTTTAAAACATTCGGTGATTACATTAAGTGTTTTCATTACTTTGTATAATTATTTTCTGTAACTTTTTCACGCTCAACTAACGGAAAACGAATTGGTAACGTCGTATATCGTGGTATATCATGATGCCCAGGTTGGCAGAAGTGTGGTGAAGTTATATACATATAACCCGTTCGTAACCTCAATATCGGCCCAAGGAGCTGTCAAAAATTAATATCGGTCGGAGTAAAAAAAAATCCGCTGGAAAGAAAAAATGTGTACTAAAGCTGTCTATAATGTTGAAGAAATCCAAAACTTTAATAATTTTCCTATATTCCAAAGAAAATGTGTGTATGAAAAAAACCCGCGTTATTTTTTATTCGCCTAGAAATGTCTAGAAATGTATAATTTTTTAACATAGTTATCAAATTAATGTTAAGTAATTATTACTAATTAAGAGAATAAGTACCAATAATATTCGTTGTTAATTATCCTGACCGAGTAGTATAAGGTTCCCTGGCATAATTACCGAATACCGATAAGATAGGTAGCGTTTGTGCCGTTTACAATGTTGCCATGATTGCACAGACTAATATTTTGTGTACTCGATTTTCGCACAAATTCGCTATCAAAAACATGAATAATTTTATCACGTTGCTGTGAATCCTCATTTTCACGGTACCAAGGGTTAGTCCGATAATCAGTCGAACCGTACCTATTTTTTCAGCTCCGTGGTAACATTCACTTAGCAGATATTAGTAATATACCGAAAAATGATCGGGAGTTTTCCATAAGCGTAATATAATTAGCCCACGAAATACGTCGAGATGCCGATTTTTTTTCTAAAAAACGGTACTGTGTGTCGTATTCAAACTGTACAGGATGATCAGCAAAGAGGTTATAAAGGTCCAGAAAAAAAGTTCAGCTCGGTGGTAACATGTTAACTTAACCCCATAGCAACCTTAATCTCAATATGCCTGATTCATTCCATTTTCTGCAACCATCTACTATTTCTACGATGGATTTTCCGATGACTTTCGCCATTCTCGCATCCTCATATTCACGTGACTCGACTTAGCTCCACATTCGAATTTTCGCGCCATTTACCCAGCACATGAAGGGAACGCCGCCTGCCAGTTTCCCGAACAAACTTCCGATGGTAGCGCAGATACCTGCCACCACGGACAAATAAACACCGCCGCTTGCCGGTGCGTCATTCATCGCAAACCGGTTACTCTCGACGTTGACTCTTCGAACAATCGAATAATCCCACACGCACACAGGCAATAACAACAATTCGAGAGCAACCGAGATCTGATTTTTTTTCCTGATACTCAACAATAAGCAACGAACACGCAAAACTATATTTTCCCTATCTGATTGCCGAACACGTTACCGAGATATTATCGTGGAAAAATGATATGCACAACGCGCTTGCTTCCGTTGCGGAAATTCCAACGGAACATTGGACATTTGTTTCGATTGTTTTTTTCTTTCACTTGTACGAAGCTCACTGTCGCGACGCAGCTGATTTCTCTCGGACCGACGGTTCCATGATACGGCAACAGAGAAGTGTGCCCGCATAGAAATTCCACATTGCACACCGACAGAAATCGTGGCGCTCGCGTCGTTGGCGCGAAAATATCGAATTATAAACGCCTGGTTGAAATATTGTATACGGTCAATCGCGTCCTTGGAAAAATGGGGACATTATGAGAGCTGAGAATAGAACTGCTCGATTACGATTCCGGCAACCGATGGCCTCCGGGCGTAACGACGATTTCATATGTTTGTGCTGCATAATATTTACACAACTTTTCGATGCTAGCGCGTTATCAGTTTTGAGCTATCACCGATAAAAATATACAATCATCAGCACTGTCCTCCACGTGACTGTAATCATCACACGTGTACGAATTCGAATATTGGACGTTAGGAAGTATCGATGAAACGATATAATTGACAATAGTCCCCGAAATTCTGAGACTCTAATTTCTTTCTCGCGAGAAATATAGCACTCAAAGTAAGTAAAGATGAATAAAATGAGACCCGGAAAAGTATCGTTGATTTGCAAAGAAAAAATCCATAGGGATGTAGCTGCCAATAGTGACAAATGTAGTATCAAGATTGATCACTGAGTATTGACCCACTCTTCAATAACTTGTTTCTTAAGGGGTTAGGTCACTTTAGAATTTTCGAAAAATCGATTTTTTATGGTCCCCCAGGACCTCGAAAATGATGTCCCATGAGATTATGGCCGGGAAAAATCTCTAAGTACTCGGTTTTCGAATTTTAGTGCAAGGCTGCCTAGTCCGCAACTCACTACTCAAAACTTCAAATGCGTTTATCTCAAAACTGCATTTTTTAAGTCGGCCGGAAACATAACTCAGACAATTTTCAACCGATTCACTTCAAATGTTGAATATATCTTGGAAAATACATACAGGGTTCAGGGAGTCAGAGTCATTGGGGTCATTCTTTTCATGTATATTTGAAATGTATAAAAAAATGTTTCAACATGAAACAATAAATGACTGCAGATTTATCAGCCTATTCCATGTGCGTCTTGCCACTGCTCTCCCCAACCGGCGGGGAAGATGCACCTCTTATTTCTCGACTGAAACAAAAAAACCAACATAAATAACCAACAAAAATAATTGTCATATATTTTTCGTCTGGATCAATTAAGAAAAAGCTGAAAAAATCGTGCAATTATAACATTTCTAAGGTTTGATAAAAATGTGTTAAAAAACACTTTAACGTGCTATGAAAATTATTTAAAAAGACTTTTTCAACGAATGTTTTAATTCACTGAGAAGATATTTTCATACTGAAGAAAATAAACTTTGGTTTGATGCAATAGGTGGTTTAGTATTTTTGCTATCACGCCCGCCAATTTGGGAAAAACGTGAAAACGAAAACTAGAGAAAATGCTCTGCAAAGTTTTCAATAGGAGGGAATATCAATCGCTTCTCTGCTTTTGGCCTTGTATCTCCGAAAATATTTACAATTGGCCTCTGTAACTTTTCAAATATATTCTCGGATAGTTTATCTATCGATTTAAGCAATAAAAAGAAACGATTTCGTGGACCTTCTAATTCAGGCTCTGGCCTTAAGGCTCGCAAATATCAATGGAAGCGTACCATCAATGACGTTTGGATGTTTGTTATAAGCAAATATTTGGAATATTTGCTTGTAACATTTGGAAATGTACAAGCTACTGTGACGTTTGTTGCAAGTCATATTTAGAAATGTACTCAACCAAACAATGTAGTTCGAAGTTATCGAAGAGCAGCATTGAAGTCGAGAGAAGAAGGAACATTAAGCAACAAGTATGTCTTACCAGTATCGTCGTATAAGGTACCTGTGGATAATAAGGCCTGTCGGCTAATAAGGCCTATCGAACGAAAATCGCATTTCGAATCAGCGCTTTCGCTCAAGGCTACACACGCAGGCGCATAACGCACGAAGATGTCGCCAGAAGCTGGCGCATGCGTGATAGCCCGCTCCCCGCCACCAGTGTTGTATCATACATTGTGAGGGACTGCCGCGCGGCGCGAATATTAAAAATCGTTCCGGATCAATCGTAAGTATTTCTTGGAATATTAAACTTAGCTATATAAACTTGCTGGTCATTTCTCTATTATTTCATGTTTCTATGATATTAAATATTTGAATAAGCTATCGTGGTCTGAATATTTTTTTTTTGATTTTTCTACAGACGTAGTCGACGGGTATTAAGGCGTACCAAATTTCACCATAGGCCTTATTATCCCCTCTATTTTTGTTACAAGGTTGGTTGTTTTTTATTGGATATTTCTTTACTTTGAAGATGCTACAAATATAAATACAGTGTGAATTTGGTTCCCGATTGATTAATCTCCATTTTTAGCGCCTACGGGAAGCTTTTACCGTATGGTTGACGGTGATTCGGGTTCGGATGATGATGAAGACAATGTGCCGCTCACTTGGCTCAGAGCGACATTTCGTCAACTTATGCCCTCACCAGTAAAAGTTATAGAAAATAACCTACGGTTAGGCGAAAAGCCATAAATTGCAGAGGAACACCGGTCACGAAAGCTCTGTTCAATAAAAATAATGAAGATAAGAAAAAAATAAATAAAAAGACCTCCACCACCAACGGCAACCGTGGTTCACAGAAGCAAGCGAGTTGGCACTGTCATGGCTGTGAAGAGGACAGGACAGCTGATATGATACAGTACACAAAATGCGGAAAGTGGTACTATAAAGAATGCATCGGTTTGTCGCTTGAAGATACCGCTGACTTTAAGGCGTTACCCCCACTTGTAGCGCAAAAGAAAGGCCTTTTTCATGATTTTTTAAAAAGAAAACTACAAAACTTTTTTAATCGATAATATACCATCTTAAAGAACACATCTTGAAGAACTTTCAGTAATTTTTTTATTGAAAAATATTACATTGTTTAGTGGCAAATGGCCGTCAATGAAATAATGTTTTTATATACACGGTTTGCGGTGACCAACATTGCGGCGAAGTGGATCATCTGAAAAAAAATGCGGATGGATTTAGTCAAATATAAGTATAAACTAGTCTTTAATCGAAGGATTTTAAAAAATATTCATTTTTCACAAAATGGCGGACAGTCAAAGTTAATGGTTCGATTTTAACGAAAAAAACGTCCGTTTTTTGGCTATGAAACGGCCATTTTTTTTTTCGAAAAAAAAATCGAACGATTAAAGACTACATTTTTATGTATTAAATAAGCCTGCAAAATTTCAAGAAGATCGGTTCATTAGTGTTCGAGTAATCTTGGTCACCGACTTCAGAAATGCCATTTTGAGAAAAACGCGTTTAAAGTTTCTCTTTCAACGCTCTTTCAACGCGGATTCTTCTCTTTCAACGCTCATATCTCAGTCAATTTTGTTCGGATCGACTTGAAATTTTCAGGACACATTCTCAGATACTTATACTCCAAAAAAATGCAATAAAAAAAATCGATTTTTTCAAAATCGCAAGTGGGCGTAACCCATTAAGTGCCCTGATAGCGGTTAAAGGTGCAAATGTATAGTTTATATGCGTTCCTGAAATATAATTTGTGCGTTATTATTATTGTTGATCGGAAATACCAAATGTATAACACCCAGATTAATTATTTAAGTATGTTAAAGCCGTAGGCCTTATTACCCTACCATAGTAAAATAAGGCCTATTGGCGAGGTTTTTAAAAACATTTAATTTTGTTTTTGTTTATGGTGGAAGTTGCCATTTTTGTTTATATTTTATAATGATTGATACAAAAGTTTGATTATCCTTAAAAATCCATCGATTAATTTAAATATTTTGGATTTAATCGCAAATCTCGCTTAGGTAGGCCTTATTACCCGCAGGTACCTTACTCATCATTGCGCCAAGCCTAATTGAACGTCATTGATGGTACTCCTCAATTATTATAACATATGATCGCACCAAGTTACCACCAAGGCGTAATTGACCACTACACCAAGTCTGATTAAGCGTCATCGATAGTACTCCTCAATGGCTATCATTCGAAAAATCACATGACGCGGGTCATCATTCGCAACTATCGAAATAAAATGCAAAAAAGCAATCAAAATAGTAACTATACCGTTCCACGAAAGAATTTTTTTCACCCAGGCAAGTTCATTTCAACTGCCTCGTAGAAAGGAGATAATACTTTGCGGCATGTCTGCGTAGACGTGTGCGTGCGTGTGTGTGTGTCTGTGCGCGCGCGGCTGCCTCTTTTGTAGCCTCTAGCGGTATGTTTCGCTGGCTACAGGTAGTTGAAAAATGGCCGCCGACAGGTAAACCTTATCCCGTGTGCGTTGGCATTACCAAGCTTTCCCAATGTTAACATCAAGGCGTCGGGACGTCTCGTGTTCGCGCTTACCTCACACCGACAACCCCACGGCGTTTTGGGTGCCGAACGTGTGGAAAAAAAAATAACGACTCGACAAACGGGCAAAACAAATGGAAAATTAGCAGTGCACGGTGCGGAGCAATGACGCGAATTCCCGAAGTTGTTGCCGGAGAACGGTAAAATATTTATTTGCCCCGCGAACCCGGATCGAACCGTGTCCTTACGGTTTGTGAGAAGCCGAAAGAAAAACGTACGAATGCAACTTGTGTGCCTGTATGCCCATCTGTGCGTGCGCACGCGCGCGCGCGCTTGTGTGTGTGCTTGTGTGTGCGATCAAATGTTTTCAATCGTCGCGACAGTGATTCGTAAAATCGATCGAAAAAATTGTACAAATTTCGCCCAACGTGCACATTAATTTTGAATAACGTGGACATTTCGTCAGGTGATATGTGTCGAGGCGATCACGGGTCATACGGGTCTGGGGTGAGTAACGTGCGAATAAAAAAATGTAAAAAATCTCTTACCGTATCCTGCATCTATATATCGTGTTCAAGGTATCCTGACTGACTTCCTGCTTTCTCTACGCTCGATTCTCTTACTCCATGTCCTCCACAGGATTATTCTTTTTGCCATGTCCCCATGGTGGGACATTTTTATTTTTTATTATTATTTTCGATCGCTTATCTATATCTGCTCGTTTCAACGTATTTGACCATTAGTCGGTTGCCTTCCAACGCTACTTTTCGAAATAATAAGCTGGAATGCAACAGCAGCCAGTGGCCATACAACTTATGACACGCTCACTGGCTTCAATCATTTTACATTCACATTGCACAGCGAGAACTCATTGATGTCGAATGTGCGTGTGTATGTGAGTGCGGGGGAGGGGTTTACACGCGTACACATGCACACAGAGATGTATATAGGCTGGTGCGATGTAAGGGCACCTGTCTACTTGGGCTTGAGACCCCTTCGAACGAGCCACCTAGTCTTTCAGGTCATTTTCCGAGCTGCTAGTTTCTGTTTTCGCAACCTCGTCAATACTGGCCGAGCTTGTGCTCCGGTAGGGCCCATATTTTTTAAGGTGGGTCCCGAATTACCGTGCTCGTAGAAAATGCACACACGCACGTATGTGCATGCGCGCAGGGGCGTATAGACACATTAGACATGTATGTGCTCAGTGGAATTTGACGATTAAGTAATGCCTGCTCGTGTGGAAAGGCCATGAGGATTTGAGGGCCACCGTGACGGCCCGAACATCAGGGTTATTAAACAAATTGAATTTGAAGGAATAAGTATGACGATTGCAAAATCGTTTGGACATTTATTTGTGTGTACATTGATAAAGTAGTGTATCAAATTTCTTCAAAACATATGAGTTATTAAGGGATTACCCCCACTTGCGATTTTGAAAAAATCGATTTTTTTTTATTGCATTTTTATGAAGTATAAGTATCTGAGAATATGTCCTGAAAATTTCAAGTCGATCCGAACAAAATTGACTGAGATATGAGCATTGAAAGAGAAGAATCCGCGTTGAAAGAGCGTTGAAAGAGAAACTTTAAACGCGTTTTTCTCACAATGGCATTTCTGAAGTCGGTGACCAAGATTACTCGAACACTAATGAACCGATCTTCTTGAAATTTTGCAGGCTTATTTAATACATAAAAATGTAGTCTTTAACCGTTCGATTTTTTTTTTCGAAAAAAAAAATGGCCGTTTTATAGCCAAAATACGGCCGTTTTTTTTCGTTAAAATCGAACCATTAACTTTGACTGTCCGCCATTTTGTGAAAAATGAATATTTTTTAAAATCCTTCGATTAAAGACTAGTTTATACTTATATTTGACTAAATCCATCCGCATTTTTTTCGTCAGATGATCCACTTCGCCGCAATGTTGGTCACCGCAAACCGTGTATATAAAAACATTATTTCATTGACGGCCATTTGCCACTAAACAATGTAATATTTTTCAATAAAAAAATTACTGAAAGTTCTTTAAGATGGTATATTGATCGATTAAAAAAGTTTTGTAGTTTTCTTTAAAAAAAATCATGAAACAGGCCTTTTTTGCGCTACAATAACGCCTTAAGGAGGTTATAAACAATGTTGCGAAGGACCTTGAAACGTGAGGGGCTCGACGGTGTACTTGACTTTGGCCACCCGGTTAAGAAGTCTTCTCACTTTAGACGCTAAAAAAGGCTAGTTTCGTGAATTTTTTTGATTGGTTTATTTTATAGATATTGGTATAAAAATTGTTACATTTAATAAATACACTTTCGAAATATATATTTTTTTAATTGTATGTATTTATGTAACCCAAACAAACTTTGAACGCGTTTTTCTCGAAACAATTTTTTTCGACAGCTTGTTGATAAAATCTTCGAAACTACTGAACCGATCCTTATAAAATGTTAACCACATATTCTTTACAACTATAGCTATTTTTCACAATGCTTTTTTTAAGTTTTGTTATTTACTACTTTTTTGCCATGAACGGTGAAAAAAAACACGGTTTAAATTTTTTTTTAAAGATGTCCGCCATTTTGTTATTTTTGTATATATAAAAAATCGCATGATATGCGCTATAGCCATTAACATACTGAATCTAAAACCGTTTGATTTTTTTGTTTTGGATGATCCATCTCCGAGATTTCATCAACAGCGCAGACCTACAATTTTATTGGGACTTTTTTTGAACTACCATTTTCGTCTATAAATAGTGACTTGCATTAATAATATTTTTTTTCAAATGTGTTTCGAAAGTGTATTTATTAAGTGTAATAACTTTTATATGAATATTTATAATATAAACCTATCAAAAAAATTCATGTACATAGCCTTTTTTTGCGTCTAAACTGAGAAGACCCTTTAATTTTGAACAAAAAAACGAGTTGTTTTCCTTAAAATAGATAATATTAGCCAAGTCTTGACCGAGCATTTTTCCTTCAATGTTTGTTTGTTTGTTTCAATCATCAAAAATAATGTTTTGAATTTTTCTTTCTCGATTTGTCGAGGAAAAATGTGATCATTATTCCTAATAACTAATGGAAACGAATGTCGACTAGAAAAATACCGGCTAAAAATAAACTACCATTACATTGAATGAGTGCACCAAATTTTCAGTCAGTCTGTTTATTAGATGTCGAGAAATCGCGTATACCGTTTTGAAAAACATAGTTTCGAGAAAAAAGGTTTATAGTTTTACTAGCAGTTCTATCATGGTAATCATAAGTTTACTGTCAATCTGCGATTCCTGCGCCATATGTTGGACCTTCCTCTTTATTTTGGGTTGCCCCAGTCGACGAGAGATTTTTTTTAAATTTTCACAGTAGCCTAACCCCTGAAAGTCCTTCGTGCAATCGACGAGAGAACTGGGAATTACGATTTTCCTTCTCATATTGTTTTTTTTTTTCATGTTCCGTATAATTATCATCGCGGAAAGCGATAAGATCTGATAGTAGTTCTTTTTAGATAATATTTGTAAGTGGTTGCGTAAGTAATCTGTTACTCGGGTCTTCAAAGGTTTTCGAGTAGTTTGTCAGAGTTAAGGAGACATAACAGGAAGTTCACCTGTATAATAATGTCTCTTAATGGTACTTGTCTAGTTTTCAATAGTTATATTTTTTCACAATTGTATGGCTTGGATATCTCGGAATTATTTATGGAAATATCAGATGTGTCGTTTTTCAACTTCGGAAGAAATGACAATATTGCTCGCGCAGGGCACACTTCGCAGGGTGGACTTTATTTTTATCGGCGATGCAGATTTCCGAAAAAATAATCGTTCGTCGTAGTTCGAAATATCATATGAAAATGAAGTTGTGGGAAAACATTTTTCCTTGAAGCGAAGCGACATTGAGAAATTATTTGTACACAGAGTTTTACCTTGCAACCACAAAAGTGCGGTTGTAAGCTTCGTGTGTTCTAGTTTTATCGCAGCGCTCCAAAGGTTCCAGACTAAACAGCGAGCGTTCAAGTACTTTTCGAAATGTTATCATTCTTTTTACCAGGTATCAATACCAGGTTGTAGTACTTTTTGTAATTTTATCGTTTATTTTTTACTAGTCGTCTCCTGTTGTTCGAGACAACGACGTTGTAGGTTGCATCGTCGGTATGCAATAAAAAATGAACTTTGATCGAACGGAGGTTTTTGCAGATCTAGGCTACCAAAACGGATCATTTTTTTTAGAATCTACTTAGAGCATATACCAGCTGAAACGACGAAAAAGGTTTTCGATGATAATCGAATACAATAGAAATGAAAGAAAAGAAAAAGTAATTTCATTGCATCCCAACGATGCAAACTTCAACGTCATTCGAGACACCAATCGCCGAATAAGTTTTATAAACGAAGAATGTAATTCGGAAAGTTAGCAGATAGTTTTCAAAGATTCTCTCTCTCTCTCTCCCTCTCTCTTTCCGGAGAAGCGAGACTCTTTCAAGCCTGGAAGAATTTTTATTTAAATCTCCAGCGCACAAGATAGACTTTTGTTCGTGTTAATTTTTTTTCCTACACTGTGATAATTTACAAATTTACCATGTGACTTTCCTACCAGAAAACTAGATAAAATTTATCACCTTTAGAGCTCAGAAATAATTAACAACTATGTAAAGTCTGAGTTATAAAAGTAAATTGTTACTGTAACTTAAGTATCAATGTTTTAATCAGAGAACATATTCTCTTGAATCTCTTGAAGTTGATACCGAATATGTATCTCCCGCTGTAGTAAATTGTTGCGTCGCGAGGATGCTTGCTTCTCTCTTCTTGAACGAATTTATCTCTGCGTCATAAAATGTATGCTGACAAGAAAAGGCTTAGGGAGCACAAATGTGTGCTCTTCTGGTAGCACCTCCGGATCGCTACATATTGGACTCAGATTAAATTCGACTCGCACAACGAAAACTCATAGTTCAAGTGCAAGAAATAATATTTTTTGTCGGGCGAAAAAAAAAACACCGAATATCAAAGGCAACGGGAAAAAAACGACAGAAAAATGAAGAGTACGCTGTATCTCGATCCTAGACGAATAACGAGATTCGCTGGAAAGAGCAGCACCCAGAAAGGTACAATTATAAGATAACTCCGAAAAATCGAGAATTGTCGTTTTACTGACTTTAAAAAGAGCTCCCTTTTACGTGCTGTCTCTAGTTTTTTTCTAATTTCTCGGTTAAGTAACAAAGAAGCCTTTTTGACGAATGTCTCACGGTTCGAAAAAATGTTGACAGACTAGTTAAAAGTGGATTTGCCAAGCGACAGAGCGTAGTAGCATTTGTGTAAATAGTATCAGAAATTTCGTGGTATGCCAAGTAGGCGGAATCATCATTAGGCACTCGTTCCTCGTTCGAGCAAATTCGGAAAAGCCCGTCTTTGAGTAGAATTATTTTTTAGAGCCTAAACAAAAATTGATCAAAATGAAAACGTGGAATTTTAAAAAGACAGGTATCGGGGTGTTGTCGCGAGCGAAAGAAACTCCAAATATTTTACGGTGCAAGTGGACAATCGAATGTTTTGTGAAAAAAAAAACATTACCGCCATTTTTCTTTGAATTCATGTGCGATCTGGAGGTATCATATGGTTTTTGACGTGTCTCAGGTAAATACAGCTGCAAGAACT
Source organism: Ophion ellenae (assembly GCA_963210295.1). Taxonomy (NCBI): domain Eukaryota; kingdom Metazoa; phylum Arthropoda; class Insecta; order Hymenoptera; family Ichneumonidae; genus Ophion; species Ophion ellenae. The sequence goes on from OY723388.1 coordinate 18,480,693, forward strand.
ATAAACACATAGCAATGGAGCACTCGGATTTGGTGGCCGAAATGGTGCACGTTGAGAGGCTGACGACCCAAGAGAGGCTTCATCTTGCTCGTCATCGTCGTCTCCAACAGCTCAAGGTATGGCGACAGAGGGAAAAAGAGTGGCTTCGTCATCAGACACGAAATTCCAGCAACAAGAGACACATTTATTTCAACGACAGCGTTATGCTGCTCGAAGCGGCAGCGAGGAATGACATTGACGAAGGTAACGATAAAAAAGAACAATTACTCTGTGGTCGTGGGTCAAATTCGTTTGATCATTTCTCAACGGGCTCCAAACTCGCCTCAATACGACTGATTTTTGGAGTTTTTTTTACAAAGACAAGAATTTTCATATTCGATCTGTATAGTTTTTTAGAACTTTTCTCTTATCAAACAAACTACCAATACGAAACTGGAAATTGCGAAAAAAGAGCCTCCGACCAGACTATTGAGAAAATGACAGTTCGATCGCTCAAGTTCTAGTTTGTTTGGGTTTAGAGTCTTTTCGATCAAGGAAATACGAAATAAAATACGTACATTACATTTAGAGTCGAAAAAATGGATGCCGGTTCAAAAATGACGAGAAAAACATTTATTATTAAGGGGTCTTCTCACTTTAGACGCAAAAAGTCTATTTTCATGCATTTTTTGATCGATTTATATTATAGATATTGATATAAAAGTTATTACACTTAATGAATACACTTTCGAAATATATTTCAAAAAAATTTTTGATGTATTCCTTTAACCCAAACAAACTTGAAACGCGTTTTTCACGAAACAACGTTTTTCGACGGCTTGTTGATAAAATCTTCGAAACTACTGAACCGATCCTTATGAAATTTTAACCACATATTCTTTACAACTACAGCTATAGCGCATATCATGGATTTTTCAAATTTTTATATTTACTATTTTTTTGCCAAAAACGGTGAAAAAACACGTTTTTTAAACTTGTTTTGTCGAAAAATGTCCACCATTTTGTTATTTTTGCATGTATAAAAAATCGTATGATATGCGCTATAGCCATTAACATACTGTATCTAAAACCGTTTGATTTTTTCGTTTCGGATTATCCGTCTCGGAGATTTTATCAACAGACCTACAATTTTTTTAGGACATTTTTTAACTACCTCTTTCGTCTATAAATAATGACGTACATAAATAATTTTTTGATCATTTATTTCGAAAGTGTATTTATTAAGGCCTTAGGCCACAGTAACGGGTATAAAATCATGTGCGAATTTAATTTTTTTTTCGTATGAAAATGTGATTCACTCATAAAATGAATTACACATCTATTTAGTATGAATATCAAGCTGTTAAAAAATATATATATTTTTTTTCGATGTTCAAAATGGCCGACTACTCGAAACTTCTCGAAACAGCTTTTTTCCAATTGGCGTGACAAATAACTTCAACAATTTTCATTCGATTTCCTTCGAATTTAAAAGTTATGTTCCTAATTGCATTTCGCAGAGAATTTCTACGGAATTTCTGATTAATCGAAAACTTTTCATTTCATGAGCAGTTTGTGGGCAGTTATAACGAAATTTTTCACTGAAAATTCATTTCTTAAGTTCAAATACCTACAGCTTTTGAATAAAACAATATTTTTTTAATTCCGTACGCACTTCTCCAGGTATTCTAATGTAGATTGACGAGAATTTTTGTTTTTTGTTCTAGGTGAACAATTGTGGATGCTAAATGTCACGCCGCGGAGCGCCTAAAAAAAGATAACAAAAGAAAATATTAGTAGTCGGCCATTTTGTACATCGAAAAAAATATATATTTTTTAACAGCTTGATATTCATACTAAATAGATGTGTAACTAATTTTATGAGTGAATCACTTTTTCATACGAAAAAAATTGTTAAATTCGCACATGATTTTGTACCCGTTACTGTGGTCTAAGGCCTTAATAAATACACTTTCGAAATACATGAAAGAAAAATGTATTTACTTAAGTCATTATTTATAGCCGAAAATGGTAGTAAAAAAAGGTTAACGAGGATATTGATGTAAAAGGAACTTTAACATCAATATCTATAATATAAGCTTATCAAAAAAATTCATCGAGCAAGTTTTTATGAGGGATATCAGGGTGACGAAAAATGCCCCTGTCAAATGATGTTGCAAATGATGATAATCCTGTGAATCGATGGTTGCAGTAAGAAGGCTGTTGAAGAAGGGTGTAAATCCGGATTCTACGAACGAGGACGGTTTGACAGCACTTCATCAGTGTTGCATAGACGACAACGAGGACATGATGAAGTTACTGGTGGAATTTGATGCGGATGTGAATGCGGAAGATAGTGAAAAATGGACTCCCTTGCACGCGGCCGCGACCTGCGGTCACTTGCATCTCGTACGTTATCTCATTGCTCGTGGTGCAAATTTATTGGCCGTCAACGCCGACGGTAACATGCCGTACGACATTTGCGAGGACGAGAAGACACTCGACTGTATCGAGGGTGAAATGGCGAGTCGCGGGGTGACCCAGGAATTAATTGACGAGACGAGAGCCTCGACGGAAGTTCAGATGTTGCTCGATCTCCAAAAAATTACGTCCCGAGGTGGTGAGCTCGAGTACAAAGATCATCAAGGTGCTACACCCGTGAGTACAAGTCGATAAGTCGAGTTGGGGGAGGCCACCAGTCTAGAGCCCGGAAAAAGGAGAATTACGACAATTTACCATGGATACCCAGTTCATAAAATGGAAATTTCGTTTGGTGACCTTTATTCTGCATATCTTCAAGTATCTTTACAATTTTTTCCACACGATTTTGTAACAACATGACAGCGCTGAAATTGGATGAAGCGCCGTCTTCAATTTTGGAGAATACGTCTCCAATTTTTTGCCTGGATCGAAAATTAAAAAGGTCGAGTTAGCTACTTTTAGACCAGATAAGATTTGCCTTCAAAGTACGTAGAAAAATGGAAAAATATTGATTTTTAACCAAATGCTGCGTGCTTGTAAAAATAAATTATTTTATTTTTATTTTAAAAATCGCGAGAGATATTTTGCGGAGAAAGTTCTCAACATATCTAGAATCCCCTGCGTGTATTGATGTTGGATACTGTTATCTAACTGAATAAAAATAAACTGAATAAAAAGAGACTGAAAAAAAATGTCGAGCTAATCGGTGAAGAATTGTCGATGTAATGTTGCCAGCCGCAGGACACTATCAGACAAAGGTCTTGTGAAAGAAGTTGTAACAGTACTTGATAACATGTAGACTAAACGTCACTGAACGGAATTGTCATTGTATCAACTGGGTATTAGGGTGGCACAAATTTGAACTCCATTTTTTTCAATTTTCTCACCATCCGAATAGATTCTTTAAGGCGTTACCCCCATTTGTAGCGCAAAAAAGGCCTTTTTCATGAATTTTTTTTAAAGAAAACTACAAAACTTTTTTAATCGATCAATATACCATCTTAAAGAACACATCTTGGAGAACTTTCAGTAATTTTTTTATTGAAAAATATTACATTGTTTAGTGGCAAATGGCCGTCAATGAAATAATGTTTTTATATACACGGTTTGCGGTGACCAACATTACGGCGAAGTGGATCATCTGAAAAAAAATGCGGATGGATTTAGTGAAATATAAGTATGAACTAGTCTTTAATCGAAGGATTTTAAAAAATATTCATTTTTCACAAAATGGCGGACAGTCAAAGTTAATGGTTCGATTGTATCGAAAAAAAACGGCCGTTTTTTGGCTATAAAACGGCAATTTCTTTTCGAAAAAAAAAATCGAACGATTAAAGACTACATTTTTATGTATTAAATAAGCCTGCAAAATTTCAAGAAGATCGGTTCATTAGTGTTCGAGTAATCTTGGTCACCGACTTCAGAAATGCCATTTTGAGAAAAACGCGTTTAAAGATTCTCTTTCAACGCTCTTTCAACGCGGATTCTTCTCTTTCAACGCTCATATCTCAGTCAATTTTGTTCGGATCGACTTGAAATTTTCAGGACATATTCTCAGATACTTATACTTCAAAAAGATGCAATAAAAAAAATCGATTTTTTCAAAATCGCAAGTGGGAGTAACCCCTTAAAGAAAAAAAATTGTCGCGAAAGCTGCGAGCGGTCAAAAAATATTTAAAAGTCGCTCAAGCCTTCCAAAAAAATTTTCATTAAAAAATCGATTTTTTTCGTCCACTTCTCACCCATGAATTTTACGCTTTACAATGTTTAAAGTAACCTAGCGAAAGCTCTAACCTACAAGAGCTTCGAAATTTCCAATTTTCGCCAATTTTTTTGACTCTTCTCACTCATAAATTTGACGCTTTGTAGAATGTTAAAAAAAATTAATCCTTTTTTCTTTAGAAACATATTTTTTTAATTCACCTCACACTTTTAACCCAGGAATTACAATCTTTGTTCTCATAAAATAGTTCTTTAAAGCTCTTGTCCGTAAACAAAAATAAAGGTCGTTTTATTCGTGAAACTGAAATGGCAGCTGTTTTCCGCGCATCGTAATGCGTCCCACAGTTGGTCTCGTTAGTCTAACTGCGGACCAATCGTAGCTGTACTCTGTGACGAGCGATGCCATAATACAATAATACATAATAACACATATCGTCTTTGTTACAAATTATTATAATAAATTATTCAGAAAATGTAATACTTCGCTGGTTATTTTGTTTTTATGCTACAAAGAATTATAGTGCATGCGAGATTTATTTTTCAGCGGAAATTGTAAATTTCGAAAACCTTGAGCGACCGCCAAATATTCATTGTTCGGCTAGAGCTTTCGCGAGGTTAATTTAAAAATGATAAAGCGTAATATTCATGGGTGAGAAGGGGACGAAAAAAAATGGATATTTTAATGATAATTGCATTTTTGGGAGGCTTGAGCGACCTTTAAATACTTTTTTGACCGCTCGCAACTTTGGCGACAATTTTTTTTTTCTTCAAAGTAGATAATTGGATGGTAAGAAAAAGGAAAAAATAGAGCTTAAATTTTCGTCACCCTGCTGGGTATCCATACAAAATTTCATAAAAACTTCACAAAAATTCTATAAAAATTTCATAAAAATTTCATAAAAATTTCATAAAAATTTCATAAAAATTTCATAAAAATTTCGAAAACATTTCATAAAAAAATTTCATTAAAAATTTCATAAAAACGAAGTTCACATTTTTTCCGGGGTCCAAACTGGTAGTCTTCCTTGAGCCATCGTTTTCGCGAAAAGTGAGACTATTCGGCAAGTCGTGAAAAATTCTCAAATCGCGTTTGCAGCTCCACATAGCAGCGGCCAACGGTTATCTGAGGGTAGTCGAGTATCTGCTGGATCAGCACGTTGCTACCGATGTCGAGGACAACGACAAATGGCAACCGGTTCACGCGGCAGCTTGCTGGGGTCACGTGAGTTAATATCTACTTGCGATTTTTCCTCTCACCTTTTCGTAGCTCTTATGGGAATAGTTTTTTGTCCTCCTCAATAATTCGCGCTATAATTGACTCGCACATAGCTGGAGGTGCTCGAATTGCTGGTGCAAAATGGTGCAGACTTGAACGCCAAAAACAAACACGACGAAACGCCTGCCGGTGAGTTTGGATTCGAAAGAAAAAGTGGACTGCTTCGGCCCAAGTTTTCAACCGCCTTGACGTTCCAACAAAACTGTTTCCTTTATCCTTCGGCAGATATCTGCGAGGATCCGGAAATTAGAGACCGAATTGTCGAGCTGAAGACGGAACAGGAGAGTAAGAAACTCCGCGAGGCGCAGGGCAGGCGAGTTCGTAGATCACAGAGTATTAACACGCGAACGCAAAGCGTGAGAAGGACTTCGATCAGGGACAAAGTTCTCACGACGAAAAAGGATGCTCAAGAAGAGGCGAGACTGAGGATACAGGCTCAACAGGTACCAAATTTTTAGCTAAGATGTCGGTCTGCCGTCCGTTTGTCACAGTCTCACAGTTTTCAACCTACGTGCATGAGATTTTTCAAATAAATGCTTCAGAGGGCGGTCTCAATTAATATGTCGCAAAATCACGAAAAACATCAGGCTTTTTGCCCTATAGGGTAAGTCCGGGATAGTTGGCCACAGTTTTTTCAAGGATTCGTCAAAATAAAAGTACAGACGTTTCTTAACTTATCTTCATTTGTAATTAAACTTTGAACAAGTTTAATTACAAATTAAACTTGTAATTAAACTTTTTCGTAAACTTTAAGATATAAGTAAACTAATTTTATAAAATTAGTTCACTTATATCTTAAAACTAATTTCGTAATTGAAAATAAGTAAACTAATTTCGTAAACTTTAAGATAATTTACGAAATTGAAAGGAACTCGTATGAGATCAACCTTAAAATTACGATTTAAAAAAAATCACGATTGGCTATCTCTCCCGGAGTATCCGGGTGTGGTGGTCATAGGAGTAGAGGTGAGATGGCCAGTTACCCAACATTATGCTCTCGGCTTTCTCTTTGGTTTTATGTTTTGATTCTTAATTTTCGTCGTTTGGCCACATCTAGAACACATATAATCGAAATCAGTATAATTTTAGTGTACCCAAAGTTGGCATACAATCCACTGAAACCAGTTTTAGATGAGGCAAGTTTCATAACAATTTTCTTCGCAACATTTTTTGTCATTGTTCCTACATATTCTTTCTAAGGTCTTCCTAGGTATTTCGTAGGTCCCAGTGGCCGCACAAACCGACAATTCATCATTTTTTCAGCACCAATGGCTGCTTTTAATGATTCTTGAGTCCACTTCCCTCGTAGAGCAATTGCTTTTCTCTTGTACTTATTAGGCATCCAAAACAAATGTAGAAAAGATTAATTTCCTGAACACATTACAACTAATACTATGGCCATCACACACCGACTGTACGTGGCCATCTCTCCTAATCTCCCGGGAGAGATGGCCACATCTAAAATGTAAACAAGTAGAAACAATACATGCGAAATCTTGAGGTTATAACAAAGCACTGGTCGTGAACTATTCAAGAAATACAAAACCATTACTTTTACAAAATAACATCACCACAATGTGAAACGTGAAATCTTCAAAAAAAATTAGCAGCAGACTGAATAATTAAAAAGGATTTTACTTACTCAACATTTTTTTTGCCAAACTTTTGCTCGTACACTTACCTGCGCACGACGCGAGGCGAATTAAGCAGTAACAGGTAACATCAAGTGCGCGGTTCTGTGAAACATTTCTATCGGCCATCTCTTCTTTATGGCCAACTCCCCCGGAGTTGCCGTATGTAAAGTGGAGGCGACTTTGTTTCAGCGCTCCCTAAGCAATGGGACATCATTGGACAGGTCATACAAAATTACACCATTCCATTGCGGGAAGGTTCTGCCTTGTTGGGCCAAAAAATGATCAATTTTTCACCAATTTTTTATGCGCAAAGTATTAAATATAGAATGTTGGCATTTAGTATGTTGACTAAGCGGTCTTTATCGAACATCAAAATATTTTCTAAAGTTTGACAAAACATGGTGGTGGGAGTGGGAGGAGCTACGTATGTCGGTGCGCGGGCGATGACATTCTTCGCTTGCGGAAGTCCTAAGTCCCGGATAGGCGAACCGAACCAGAAAAATCAAACATGTTTATACTTTGTACAATATTGTGTATAAGTTGACCTAGAATCAAGAAAAAAAATTGAAAAATAAAAAAATAGTGAACACAAAACTGCGAATTTTGGGAAAAAAGCAAACTTCCTTCCGATCGCACACTATTTTTATATTTTTCAATTTTTCTTCTTGATTCTAGGTCAACTTATACACAATATTGTACGGAGTAAAAAAATGTTTGATTTTTTGCTTCAGATCAGCTGTCCGGGACTTAGGACTTCCGCAAGCGAAGAATGTCATCGCCCGCGCACCGACATACGGGGCTCCTCCCACTCCCACCACCATTCTTTGACAAACTTTTAAAAAAATTTTGATGTTCGAAAAAGACCGCTTAGCCAACATACCAAACATCGAAATTCTATATTTAATACTTTTCGCATAAAGAATTGGTGAAAAATCGATAAATATTTAGCCCAACAAGGCAGAACCTTCCCTTAAACGATGTTGAAGTTCGCATCGTTGGAACGCAACGAATTTTCATGTATTTCTCATGATATCATCATTTTTTTTTCATCATCCAAAATCGTAGCCTGGAAATTCGGGCTGTACATTTCTGATAAGCATCCTAAAAGATTTTCAAGTTTCTTTCGTAGCCCAGATTTGCCAAGAAATTTGGGCTACCAAATTTTGGTTGCGTTCCATCGATGCAAACTTCGATATCATTCCATCCACCATTTTTCATTTTTAAGCCCCCTTGCGAAATATTAAGGGGCCAGTCCACTTTGCAGCACGACAAAAACGCTATTTTCGCGATTGTTTTTTGAGGATTTTATAAAAGATATGAATTTAAAAGTTGTTGGGCTTGATAAATAAAGTCTTGAAATACATGTTAAAAAAATTTAATTTATTTTTATTCATTTTTAAATACAAAAACTATAGTTTAACGTAACGCCTCAAAAATCGATGGGCTAGGTAGCTCCACCACAACTCGGCAACGGCTTGTCTGAAAGAAAAAAATCAAAGTCCATTAGATTCAGTATGACACCAGCTACAAAATGACCCTTGGATATAAAGTTTTATCAAAAAATAAAAAAACGGCAGATGAAAATGAAAAAGTAAAAAAAAGCGTTTTTTTCGCAGTATTTCGCAAAAAAAAAGAGTAAAAATAAAAATTTTAAAACCATCGAGGGTCATCTTGTTGCGAATCATGTTTACAATATGTGGTTCAAATTTCAAGAGAATCGGTGTATTAGTTTCAGAGATACGATGGAGCTAGATTTTGAAAACGTTGTTTCGAGAAAAACGCGTTTGAAGTTTATGCTATGAAAAACTCTTACCTAAACTTAATCGGCAATTCCTGCACCGTACAAAGTCCCTTCCGATTGCTCATCATCGTCGATTTCTTCAAGTCTTGCTTGCTTCCCCCATGGAAATTTATGTATGTAAAATATATGCAGAAAATATATGCTACATATATATATATATATATATCGGTCGCATATATAGTGACGAAAAATAGAATAATACGTATATATTCAGTATATATGCACCAAATATATGACGCATATATGACCCATATATTTTCGATATATTCTTCTGACCAAAACATATATGCTACGTATAAACACTATATATGATGCATATATGGGGCGTATACGACGCATATATTTTCGATATATTTTCAATCTATTTTTTTGTCAGAAAAATATATCAAAAATGTATGCGTCATATATGACTCATATATGTGTCATTTATGCGTCATATATGACGCATACATTTTTGATACATATTCCTGACAAAAAATATATGCTGTGTATAAACACTATTACAGTTAAACTTAATAAAACTTAAAACTTAAACTTAAAAAAACTTAACTTACAGTTAAAGTACGCTATTACATATATGTGGCATATATGTACCATTTATGCAGTTATGTGGTATGTACGCAATGTGTATGCAACATATATGCTAAATATATGTGGTATATATGCAGGGTAAATGCTACATATATCATTGATATATGATACATTGATATACAGTAATACCACGCATATACATCTCATATATAAAAACGTTACGAAAATTAGAATTTGGCACATATATGCAACATATATTTTCAATATATGGCATACATTTCACATATATTATAATTATTAATAAAATAAATTTGCAGTATATTTTTGCGTATATAAATTTCCATGGGGGTTTCGATTTTTTGAAATTTTCAAAGTGGACTGGCCCCTTAAGCTTTAAAGTGATGTGTGGTGTGCCCTTCCCCCGTCTAATTTTAATCCCGTTGATTTGAAAGATCTGGGGACATTCTGGGTACTAGCATTTGATTAGAACTTTCGAACAAGATCATTTCGGATCCGATACATCAAGAAATTCCGGAGATAGAAACAACTAAGTTATCGCTAAGTTGATTTCATGTGAACTCATTATGAAGACTGCACAAATTACTTTGTCGCATGTTGTTTGAAGCTTAGTCGAGGGATACCGCCAAACTAGAGCCCAGAAAAAAGATGAATTTCGACAATTTTTCTGGATACCCAATCGATAGAATGAAAACTCCGTTTAGTGGCCTTTATTCTACATATCTTCAAGCATGTTTACACATTTTTTCACAAGATTTTGTGACTAAATGGTGGCGTTGAAGCTGGATGAAGCGAGTTACTTTTGTCTGATCGTGTCCTGCGACCGCCAAGAGTTCTCCGCCAATCGTTTACCTGGAACGAACATTCAAAATGATTTGAGTTCCAGCTAAGATTTGTCTACGAAGTCTGTAGGGAAATTAAAAAATAAGGATTATTTGTCCAATGGTGTAGGTTAAAAAAAAATTGGTTTCGGTAAAAAAAACGCAGGAAATTATTTTTTCGGAAAAAGTTTACAACGTATCAAAAATTCCCTGGGTACTTCGATGTGAAATTTATGAGGTTGCGAAAAAAGTCAAGTCTATCCGCGAAGAATTGACGATAAAATGGTACCGGCTGCAGGACACTATCAGACGAAGGTGACTCCCTCAAGGGGTTAGGCCACAGTAACGGATATAAAATCATCTGCGAATTCAACAAGTTTTTTTCGTATGAAAAAGTGATTCACTTATAAAATTAATCACACATCTGTTCAGTATGAATATCAAGCTGTTAGAAAATATATATATCTTTTTTCGATGTACAATATGGCCGACTACTAATATTTTATTTTGTTATCTTTTTTTAGGCGCTCCGCGGCGTGACATTTAGCATTCACAATTTTTTACCTAGAACAAAAACAAAAATTCTCGTCAATCTACATTAGAATACCTAGTGAAGTACGAACGGAATTAAAAAAATATTGTTTTATTCAAAAGTTGTAGGTTTTTGAACTTACGAAATGAATTTTCAGTGAAAAATTTCGTTATAACTGCTCATAAACTGGTCATAAAATGAAAAGTGGTCGATTAATCAGAAATTCCGTACGTACTTCTCTGTGAAACGCAATTAGGAACATAACTTTAAAATTTAAAGTAAATCGAGTGAAAGTTGTTGAAGTTATTTGACACGCCAATTGGAAAAAGGCTGTTTCGAGAAGTTTCGAGTAGTCGGCCATATTGTACATCGAAAAAAAAAATTCTAACAGCTTGATATTCATAGTAAGTAGATGTGTAATTAATTTTATGAGTGAATCACTTTTTCATACGAAAAAAAAATTGTTAAATTCGCGCATTATTTTATACCCGTCACTGCGTGGCCTCAGACCTTAATCCAGCTTCAGCGCCTTCGTTATGTTACGAAATCTTGTGAAAAAAATGGTAAGGTTACTCAGAGATACGTCATATAAAGGCTAATGAACGGAATTTTCATTTTTTAAGCTGGGTAGCCATAAAAAATTGTCGCAATTCGACTTTTACCGGGCTCTAGACTGGTAGTCTCCCTTACGATTGCAGATTAACCCTTCGTTGACCCACCTATATTTGGCCACGATTTTTACACACTGGGTCAATTTGATCCGGATGGCACTCAATCCACCTGCCATTAACAAACTTTCGGTCGGTTTTAGTTGAAATTTGAAAAGGATAAAATTGAATTGTTGCAAAAAATTATTAAAAAAACTTTTTGCTTCGGGAAAATGAGCATTTTATTTTTAATTCATCAGGGTCAAAATGACCCAGTGTGTTAACCTAAGGGTTAAATGAAATCGAAATTAGTATGCTATCAATGATTGTGCCCAATATACATAATAATAACGACATATTAGTTACGGAGTCTTTTCACTGCAGACACTAAAAAATGCTATTTTCATTAATTTTTTGATAGGTTTATAGTATAGATATTAATATAAAAGTTGTTACACTTAATAAATACACTTTCGAAATACATTGAATTTTTTTTTTTAAATTGAATCACTATTTTTAGACGAAAATGGTAGTTAAAAAAATGTCCTAAAAAATGTTGGTCTGCGCTGTTGATGAAATCTCGGAGATGGATCATCCGGAACAAAAAAAACAAACAGTTTGAGATTTAGTATGTTAACGGAGACTTTGTCCTTGGAGTGCCATATTTCAAGTGTTTACATTTTATTTTTTTTTAAGGAAGCGAGTAAAGCTTTTTGAGTGCGGTTTTTTTTCTTGCTTTTATTCATGATATACAGAACGTTAAAAAAATTTTGTTTTGAAAAAAAAACCAAAATGGCGGCCGTTGCAGCTCCGCGAAAACAGGTCCTCAAATCGCGGGAGGTAAACGGCTGACATCACTGGCCCCTCTTTGTTGATCTGAAACACAAATTCAAAGCATATTATCAATCTGTCATTCTTTGGTCATAGAATGACGGATGGGTTTTTTGTTTAGCACAAATTTCGGAAAATGACGGCAATTTAAAAAAATCGAATTTTCGCGTTTTTTTCGCATAAAAAGATAAATAATAAATGCGAAAATGTATCTATTGAAAAAAACGATCCGTCATTCCGTGAAGACATATTTTCTGAGTATGCTCTCCAAATTTCAGGTCGATATGTTAATTACAGCGGTCAGGAGAAAGTCAGCCATTTTTAAAAACGTGTTTTCGAGAAAAACTCGCTTAAAGTTTTGTAATGTGTTTACACAAATGTGTTTATTATTACCGCTAATCGGCAATGCCTGGTCCATAGAGGCATCCCTCCTCTTCTTCTCGCTGCTCATGTTGAGCCGCTAACATCTCTCGCTGCTCTTTCAAGGACAAAGTCTCCCTTAATAGCTATAGTGCATATCATACGATTTTTAATACATGCAAAATCAACAAAATGGCGGACATTTTTCGAACAATAAAAAAAAACGTGTTATTTCACCGTTTTTAGCAAAAGCAAAGTAAATATCAAAATTTAAAAAAATCCTTGATATGCGCTATAGCTATAGTTGTAAAGAATATGTGGTCAAAATTTCATAAGGATCGGTTTAGGTAATTTCGAAGATTTTATCAACAAGCCGTCGAAAAACGTTCTTTCGAGAAAAACGCGTTACAGTTCCTTCAGGTTACATAAGTACATAATTTTTTTTTTAATGTATTTCGAAAATGCTTTTATTAAGTGTAACAACTTATATATCAATATCTATAATATAAACCTATCAAAGAAATGCATGAAAATAGCCTTTTTTATAGTCTAAAGTGCGAAGACCCCTTAAACATTGACGCGCAAAATGTTTGCTCGAAGTAATGACTACGGAAACCCTACTTTGTGTATTTTCCGCCACGCCACTTGTAAGGCTTTTTTTGTCTCCAGGCAAAAGTTTCTTGCCGAGCGTAACCAATAAATGTGACCATTGTGACGATCACTTTTGTTTCGCTCCATTCTCAGACATACGTCGCGCCCGTAGTAACGAACAATATCGCGGCTATTGGGAGTACTGCGAGTTCTCAAGACGTGACGAATGACGACGGTGATTCGAGTGCCCTGACACCGTCGGTACGACGCGGCCCCGAGGGCAAAGACAACGATTCTTTTCTCCACGAAGATGTCGACAAAGACTCAGGTACATACTCGTGGAATTTATTTATTTTTTCCCTTTTGTTCGGATCTATTAGCAATATATCTCGGTGAACAACACTGAAAGCAAACAAACAAAAATCGCCCTGTCAAACGAGACCATTTCCGGTCTCTACAGAATTCAAGCGTATCAACAAAACGGCCTTTGAATCGGTCGATTTTTCCCAAATTCACATTCAAACCTTTTTGAAGAAATGGCATACGCAAACGAGAGATGCGGCAAATTTCTGAACTGTAGAGAGCAGGTTTCAAATATTCGTATAAATATTATTTTCAATGCAATACTTCGGCCGATGGTAATGTACTTGCTCTATTCTTTCTCTTCCATTAATGACGTGCCCGCCTCTCGATATTAATATTCATGAGGTCAGTTTTTTACGTAACTTTCCTATTTCTCTAAGTATGTTATTTAAAAAAAACGATTCAAGAGAAAAGATACGTGATATGGAATGAATGTATTCATAGCATACGAAAATCCGTTAGATTTTTTACTTTCAAGGAGGTTCGCTCGTTGACATCAATACGAAATGACGATTTTGATATTTGAAATGCTTGCGATATGAAACGATATTACTTTCATCGTCATAATATATCATTACGTCTTAAGTAATTATCATAATATTTATTTTAATTATTTAAATATTATTTTACTCATCACATCACGTCATTACGTCATAAGTAATTATCACATCTTTTATTTTAATTATTTGAATATTACTTTCATCATCATCATACATCATTACGTGATAAGTAATTATTAATTATTTATTTTAGATATTCAAATATCATTTTAATCGTCACATCACGTCATAAGTAATTATCACACCTTTTATTTTAATTATTTGAATATTACTTTTACCGTCATAATACATCATCACGTGATCAGTAGTTATCGTATTATTTATTTTAATTGTTTAAATTTTATTTTAATCGTCACATTACGTCATTACATCATAAGTAATTATCACATATTTTATTTGAATTATTTTAATGTTATTTTAATCGTCATGATACGTCGTAAGTAATTATCACATTTGTTCTTTTACCAATTCACAAAATTATGATTACTGGTTACAAAAAAACCCTTAAAAATACGTTGGATTATAGCGATATGAAAAATAATCATTGCAATGATCTTGACGTAAATGGCCTAATGAACAATCGTCCGAACCTCCTTGAGTGACTGGCAAATTGCTTGCTCGGCGATATGAATTTGCGCCAGTGATTATTGTCATCAAACATATAATGCATGCGTTTCCTCCATTATCGATCCTGCACTATAGTTATCGATTGCACAAGTCATTTCTCTATTTCCTCACACCGTATACGTATATCGCAATCCGCGATTTCGCGGCCAGGGACGAAAATTTCTCAAAATTCAACTATCTCAAATAGTCGAAAATGTACGGAAAAAAACACGTCAGTAACTTTATATGCACTGATTACTTCCGAGGGAAAAGTAGACAGCATGTTACGTAAGGTCAACGATTCGATCATTTATTGGGAATATTGTAGAGAGATCGATTTGAAGCATGCATTTCCTGGGTACACGTAACTCTTTCTTCTGGAGTACAGTGAAACTTCAGTTATACGTTTTTCAAGGGTCACATCAAATGTGACGTATAAGTGAGAATAACGTAGAAGCGAAATTACAGTATGTATCTGAAGCTCTTTAAAAAATAATTGATGATGTTTTTCAATAGCACTACCTCTATTATGTTAATGTTCGGTTTTCCAATTGAAAATTTGATTGGTAATAATTGAATAATGAGCCAACTCAACTTTTCGAATTTCCGTTTTCAACTTTTATTTAATGGAAGCTTGTGACACTAAGCGTTGAAGTTTTAGACTAGTAAATAGCAGACAGGTTCGTACTGATAAGAGATATGTAATTACAGTACATGCATACATAGTCGAGGTCAGAAACATCAAAACATCGAAACATCACACAAAACATCAAAACGCAGTCACATGTAATTTTATCGGGTGAAAGACTATCACGTGTGATTACGGCAATCCTATCGCCAGGCTTCAATCCATAATCCATAATCGCCACTGTAAAATTTCAAGGTCGATTATCGACCTAATTACAAAGAAAAAAAATATTTAAAATGCGTATTTTTTTAAGGAGTTCCGAGACGACATGCAAACACCCAATTTCCGGGCGCTACAAAAGTGTATATTACAGTGGGAATCCGTCAGATTCTTGAAAATAATCAGAATTACATACTTACAACTCGAAGTAATCCAATGCTTTTAGAAAAAATATACGCTCATTGACCTAGTTTTTATGTAATATCAAGTTTAATTTGAAATTCCGGTATTGGATGTATTACCACACGCTACAATAAAGAGACGTGACAGCAAGGCAACAGCTGACTGTAGTCCTAACCTCATCTCACTCATTCGAATTTCCACACGCGAATAGTTGCGTTTCCACTGCGCGAATCGTTGGAATAACTATTTTTT
Source organism: Ophion ellenae (assembly GCA_963210295.1). Classification (NCBI taxonomy): domain Eukaryota; kingdom Metazoa; phylum Arthropoda; class Insecta; order Hymenoptera; family Ichneumonidae; genus Ophion; species Ophion ellenae. The sequence continues at coordinate 18,496,728 of OY723388.1, forward strand.
CGTTTTTTAAATTAAATGTGAACATTCATTCAACAGTTTACACATGGAAAATTCTAGTCATTACAAATTATTTTTTTTGCATACGTTAAAAATACGAATTGTACAAGTCTCGAGTATGATCAGTGGTATGACTAGTGTGAAGCGATAGGATTACCTTAAGGGGCTGTACCAGTGTGAACGCTGAAAATTTGGGTGATTTTCGGGAACTTTTTGGAAGAAAAGTACTCAATTAAATGTTTTGGAAAATTAAGAAGATATTTGGCTATATTTGACCAATATGACATAATTTTTTCATAGAAAAATATTGAGATCCAAGCGACTTATGCGCAGCCTTCGAAGGCGCCAAAAAAAAGTTCCTCTACTGCTGACATTATTCCCGCCGATTCAGTAGCTGAAACCGAAAAATGTCGTTAAACTGGAAGGTATTTCCTGTACAATGACGTAGGATTTTCGAAAAATATCAAAATCTAACAAAATGGCGTAGTTATGAAAAAAGTCTGTTTTCTTGCCTATAAAATGGTCGTTTTTTTTGCAACGCAAAATCGTCAATTTTCATCCAATCAAAAATATCCTACGTCATTGTAGAGTAAATATATTCAAGAGTACTCAGTTCAAATTTCAAGTCAATCGGATAATTGCTCTTTGAGTTGCAATGTCAGCAAATTTGAAAAATCTCATTTCGAGAAAAACGCGTTTAAAGATTTAACTATCGATTTTTGCAAGATAAAATGATATTGATATAAATGATATAAATGATAATGATATTCTTGGAAGTATAAACTGTCGAAAAAAGCAAAAAATATCGATTTTTTGAAAGTGTCACATTGGTATAGCCCCTTCACGTATAACGGAGAAAAAACAAATCTTGAAACCGACGCTGGGGAATAAAATTAATAACGTATAAGTGAAAAACGTAGAAATGAAACTTCATTACCATCTTTATGAACGGAATCTGCCGGGGCTGGAGAAATTTCACGTATAAACGATAAAAACGTATAAACGAGGTTTCACTGTAATTCAATGTTAGAGAGGCATGTCAATGACGGCGCCAAATATCTGAGTTGTCGAACATTGACGCAAAAAAATTAGAACAAAAAAAAACGTAAATTAACGGATTGTAAGAGGGAAGCGAGTCTAGCATTAGATTTACGTATTTGCCTCGGCAGTGACAGGGCCTGAACCGCCTATCGGCAGCCATCAGCCCGTTTACACAGCAGAGAGCGATGCTAACGGCAAGATCAACATACACGTGTCTGTAGTTTTCGTCAAGTCGTTGTCCGACTTGAAGAAGCAGCGGTCCCAAAATCGTCACACGACGCCAAACATGATCGACGCCAATGGCAACGGGGTGCCGATGAACGCAACGCCAATGCCAAATTCCGAAATCACTCCTGATGACTTTCATCGCTTTACGGGAAACACGAGCGACATCATTGGCGACAGTCAAACCGAAAAGAATTGCTGCGCCGTAATGTGAATCAACTTCTCGAACTTCTCGATTCAAGACGAGGCGAGGATAAGGTCGCGATATTGTTGAATTCAAGGGATATGAGGAATTTGCCAGGGTCTTCATGCCGGTACATAGCGAAAATGGCATGGCCATTGGAACCGTAGCGGTAAGACGAGTCAGACGATTATCTTACGAAGATAGGAAAAAAAAATTAACGAATTATCGTCAAAGTTACTCGGGCCCGAAGGAGCACCCCCTTAAAGATACGCGAAGTAAGGCAAGCCCTCGCGGCATCGGGCAACATGAAATCAAAGTATTATTAACTTCCTCAATACGGTTGTGAGCAAATTCGATTGAAAGATGATGTACTTGACGAGCGTTTTCTTCACAGGATTGTGAGACGAGACGAGTATACGTATGAAACGACTAGAGATGAAAATTTGTCTTGTGCTTGATATACTTGTCTTTGAGTGTAACGAACGACCGTGCGGAATGAATCGTTCGGGGAGAAAATTCGATAAGTGCCTCAGTTCAAACGAACGACAGTTCGATCGGAAATTTATTTATCGAGGCTATCTTACAATTTTGTCCACAGCTTCACTTTCACGAGGCTCGTCGCACTACACTCGAATTATTGTCCCGAGTGGAAAACGAGAAGATTTTTTTCGTTCAAAATTCCCGCTTAATAAGCATCAACAAGTCATTGAACATAACGAAGCGACTACTTTGTAATCGACGTTTGGAGCAAATGTGCGAAAGAAAAACAAACGATTCGCAAAAACAGGCTCGAGAAAAACGGCGGATAAAGCTCTTGAATATTTTGTACATAGTTTTATTTATTTCTGTACTTACGATTTAATAAGATACATTTTCGAATATATATATATATATATATATATATATATATATATATATATATATATATATATATATATATATATATATATATATATATATATATATATATACATATATATACACACAATTTTTTCAAACGTAAATTTCGTTTTTCATCCCCCCTGATCCTCGTTACTCTGAGAGCACTAAAAAATTTTTCGCGATGACGGGAAGCCTCGATGTTAACAAACAAAAATATTACAAAAAAAACGGCCTATAACATTTTCCGCGACAATTCTGTGGACCAAAATCCCGCAAAATTCTCTTCACCCTCCCCATACGTATACCGATCGGCTATTTGGACATTTTTTTCGGAAACGAGAAGACTGAAAAAGTCATCGTAAAATATCCAATTATCGGGGACTTGAACAATTACCATATCGCACGGAAAAGCCGAAAAAAGCCAAAATATTATTTTGCGAGTTGCAGTTGGATCTGCGGATCTTTTTTCCAAACCAAGTGAAATGTATAAACAATTAATTGCGAGGAAAAAAGTCGACGAATAAATAACAGAAACAAACGAGGAAGCCCTAATCCTCGTTTTTTTTCCTCAGAGAGATCTTGCTCTTCGGTAAATTGAAAAAGCCATTTCTTCACAAATGGGTAAAAATTCACGTCTACATTTATGCCGATATAAATGGTCATTCTCTGATGCGGGGCTTCATAAGTTCAAGAGAATTTACGACCGAGAATAATATGATATTTGATGGTTCTTCAAGCCCTCTTCGGAAAATGAATATGGCGTATTTTTACGATGAGTAGTATTTGCCATATATAATTGAACATTCCGGAAAAAAATTAAGTCATTTTGAGTTCAACAGCACGAAGATAATTTCGAATAGGAAACACTCCTAAAAACTTTTCTAAAATGTAATAAAATCTAATTTATCCACTTGAAAATACATCTACGTTAAGCTTTTTCTTGATGGACGGACAAAAAAGTTTTTCACGAGTGCTTCGTATTCGGATTTTAATTATCTTCGTTAAGCTGTTTTTAAAATAGAGTTTTGATTTTTTTTCAGAATGCTCGATTTTATTCCGGCAAATACTACTCGTCACGAAAATACGCTAAATTTTTGTTGAAAGAGGACTTGAAAAGCCATTAACAATAATATTTCTCTCAGTCACGAAATTTTCGCGCAAGACCCGTTAAAACACACGGCCACCTTATAATCACCTCCTGTACCTATATATATATATATATATATATATATATATATATATATATATATATATATATATATATATATATATATATATATATATAATTACGATATATTTATATATATATATATACATATATCGTAATGCACTATTCATAAAAAAAGGAGCACTATCACTAAAATTTGTCCATGGGGTGAATTTTTTTGGTATCTTGGGGTTCCGAGGAATTTGTAGAGAAGAAAATAAACTTTGGGTCGATAACTGATGTGATAGATGCGCAAGCAAATATTTTTTTATAGTTTTTATGAAACTATTTATGTATATTAAATAGAAAGTGTATGTATAACGTAATCCAATGATTATTAGTAACGATCAACCGAATATATCCCTGAGACGAATCAACGAAGACCAAAAAAAACCATAATCGTCGCGGCAAGTTGTTCTGCGACGATTCTTGGGCACAGACTTTCTACATAACAATAAAGAGAACATGAAATCAGTGGCACTCATCCACGCAAGTTTCGACCAAGACAATTCCATGATAACAAAAAAATCTCTTATCGATTCTCGTCAATATACCAATACTGTTTCAATTTCAGCTACTACGTAGTATCGTCTATTCGGAAATGGGCAAAGTTCAAGTTTTCCATTGCGTTAGAAACATCTTATATTTATTTTATATCTACGAGTACAATGAATTCCTCCACTGCGTTAATAAATTTTCATTTGACAAAGCACTCAAGGAGCGTTCGCAAAATGATTCACCGTTTTCCTGGGTCGTTATCACAAATTTGCCTAATCGAGCAATTTACGGGAAACTTTTTTTTGTATAACTCGAACATTTAGAGCTGAAGTATATCAAAAGTGCGTTGAAGATAAGTGAACTTTGCCAATTTCCGGTATCTACAATAGCAATAATTGAATAAAGATATAGCAGTGTTATATTGAGAGGAATAGCCTTTTGAAAATGATAAACGATCGTTGAATCATGACACGCCTGCATTGATCGTCGAATCGCAACATTTTTCAAATTCTTTTCTAGTTATTTTTCAATCAACTCTCATTCAATATTTGACATACTTACCTTGCGAAATAAATCGTCGTAGATTGGAGTAAGAGCGAAACAAACAAAATCTTTTGCATTTGTATAATCAAGTCGTACATTTAATTACGTATTTGCGTATTATCGGCTGATTAACGAGTCAGTGTTAAAAAAATGCGAATAGCGGATCAGTGATATAACATCGTCGATACGATAAAAAAAAAAATAAACGAAACTACCCTCATCTTCGAGTTCATTGTAGAGAAGCAATTGCTCTGGGATCGAGTGATGCGCCGATTACGATGATGGAAAGTTGTAAATATTTAGAAAATAACGATTGCGAACAAGAATAAATAATTAACTCGTCGAACTTTTCGAGGAAAGCAAGTATTACAGCGACGAGTAACACTCCGGAGCTGAAAGTGTAGGAGACACTAAAAAAAAGCTTTCGTTGCTTTCGCAGACTGAAATTATACACGAATAATGATAATACCTATGTTAACGCGTCAGAGTACGAAAAAAATTAAATACTTCATCAAGGGGTCGTATCATGTATTGTGAGAATTCTGCGAAAAAATCGTGTCGAAAATCCCAAACGAAAATTAGTCAGGTCGAAGTAAATTGTGGAATGGTAATACGTTTATCTTCGGCTTTTGGGCGCGGACCCTTTGGAAGCGTAAAAATTGTGATAGTTCAAAATATCCTATAGGAAAGTTGTCTCGGCCGAGATCCCAGAGTTTAGAAAATCGAATTTCACCATAATTTACTCGCATTCTAACGTCATTGGCATTCCCATGCAAATATATCTAGAAATATAGACGGATCACTTGTATCTTATACGAAAATTACAAATTAAATTCGGGCTTCTCTCCGTTCCAACTCACGACTCGTCATAATGATACATAGATATAGTATTGATAATAATATTAATAAAGTTAAACGAAACAGTTAATCTACGATCCGTTAAAATGATAATATATATCTTGGCTGTTTTTACTTTAGTATGCTGCCTTGACACGTGTAAGAAAAATAGGACGTTCAACAAAATATATCGTTCTCGTATATTTGTTTTTTTGTTTTTGAAAAAAATGTGTTCTAAGAAAAGTTATTCTGACAATACATAATGTTTAATGTACGAATTCAATGTCGAGAAAAATTGTCTCGGTGCAGTAAAGCGATTATTCAGAACACCTGATCAAACGATCGTAAATAAAATGTCTTGCCAAAAGTTTCATTCTGCCCTGCCATTCCAACGTTTATGCGAATTGATTATCTACGTTTCCGTATTACGTGTACGGTCCTAAATGAAAATCGATAAAATTCTCATTGGGGCGCATACGAAAGTGTTCATTTCAATAATTTACGTGTTCGTCTCGTTCTTCCAGTTTGAGAAAAGACAAACTTTTTGGAACATCTAAAGCGGTATATACTTTATAATAAATGCAACTCTGCTTGTCATGTTCTTGTATATTGAAATACAACAAAATTGCAACATTATTTAATTAATATATATGTATATATGTATGGATAAGCGATAATATATTGCATATCAAATATTATTGCGTTTACAGATTTTATTTAAATTGACAGTGTATTTATTTTGCCTGCTACGTATCCTAAGCATGTCGTCTTCGAGCTTATGGGGTCTTCTCACTTTAGACGCTAAAAAAGGCTATGTTCATGATTTTGATAGGTTTATATTGTAGATATTGATATAAAAGTTGTTGCACTTAATACATACACTTTCGAAATACATTAAAACATTTTTTGGTGTATTTGTGTAACCCTAACAAACTTTAAACGCGTTTTTCTCGAAACAACCTTTTTCGACGGCTTGTTGATAAAATCTTCGAAACTATTAAACCGATTCGTATGAAATTTTAACTCCATATTCTTTACAACTATAGCTATAGCTCTATCGGGGATTTTAAAAAATTTTGATATTTCTTTTTTTCCGGAAACGGTGAAAAAAGACGTTTTTTTTGTTTTGTTCGAAAAATGTCCGCTATTTTGTTATTTTTGCATATATCAAAAATCGTAAGATATGCGCTATAGCCATTAACAAACTAAATCTAAAACCGGACATTTTTAGGATATTTTTTAACTACCATTTTCGTCTATAAATAGTGACTTACTTAAATAAATAATTTTTAAAAAATGTGTTTCGAAAGTGTATTTATCAAGTGTAACAACTTTTATATCAATACCTATAACATAGACCTATCATGAAAATAGCCTTTTTTAATTAAATGATCTTTAGAAATGGTAAAATAATTGGTGATGCAATTCAAGCGCAAATTCTATTGTTTTAAGTGTATACGAATATTAGTTGAATTAAATATTTTTCTATCACCTTTACGATGAAGCCGTGTAAGTCGGAGCATATATTAAATTGCGGCATATATAAAACCGACCATTTTTGAGTGAACGAAAAGATCGGTAGCAAAGCACCGAACTGGTTTATTCAAAGTATTGCCGATCGGAACAGACAACCTTGACCCATCTTTTGGCCAACAATCGAATTCCACGCAGGCACAATTCGGGTTCTTTGGAGGCAATCCAGTAATCTGGCCGATTTTTGATTCTTTCGTACGAAATGAAGTGCCGAGCCGTAAGCGTTGACTGCATCGACCGAAACAAATGGTATTCAGAGGGAGCGATGTTTGGGGCATATGGCGAGTTGGATAATATTTCCCAGGTCGTTGCTTCTAAATCCTTGTTAAGGGATTATGACTACTAGTAAAAGTCGAAAAATCACTTTTTTCGAAATCGATATATATTGATGGTCTATTATCTTGTAAATGTTGCCTGAAAATTTCAAGGTGTTCGAATCAAAATTGACAGATTTATAGACTGTTACATTGATGCCCGTCGGATGGCTCGGACCGTCATTCGTAACTTTAAGGGGTATGCATAAACTTGTAATTTCAAAAAATCGATTTTTGGTTCAATTTATTTTCTTATTGGGTAGGTTCTTAACTTTGATTTGGTTCAAGGATTTTGTAAACATTCGAAAAATTGACCGAGTTATGACGATTTTAGTGGAGCAGGTCAGAACGTCCAATTGCGTTACGGCTCTAGCGCTGCGCGGTGCATTGTATGGTTTCTAAGGGCATTGATATGAATTTGTAGCCTACTAGGCTGTTTGATTGTTATACAGCGCAGGAATCGCAGATTAAAGGTACGAAAAATAATTGTGATTTTATCTCGAGCAAATAGTCCATGCACCAAGGCGCATCTCTTACAATTCAATTTTTCAAATAACAATTGGGACGAAAGAGTGCATTTCATAGATAGAAATTTTAAATAAAAGATGTTTAACTTTTTTACTAGCTCCATTAGTAATGGAAATATGAGGGACGGACATTAATCGCATCACCTCTCACCCATTGTTTCGTCCCTTTCTCTCATCATTCCGTCTTTCCCATAAAAATGTTCCTTGTTCGTATCTCCATTACTAATGGAGCTGGAAAAAAAATTAAAGACACATTTTTTATTGTCAATTAAAAAAAAAATCTTTTATTTCAGTTTTTCCTACAAAATGCACTTTTTCGTCACAATCGTCAGTATAACAATTAAATTGTTTATAACGAGAAAAAACCGATCCTGGAACAAAATTAATGTCCTATTCGTATTACCCGTACCCGAAACCATAAAGAACCACCAAAGATATTAAGCAGACCTCAACAATTATACGAAAATTGTGTACGGAAAAAGTGGAGTTAGTACGTTTTCTTCTCTTGCGTTTATCTCGAAAGTATCCTTTGCAATTTGGCGTTCGTCATATCTGAAAATCTAATCGTCCGATTTACTTCAAATTCGGACTGAACATATAATATGACATATTCAATCGACAGACCGGATGATTTTTTCATATGTTCCTCCGTTTGTCAATAACAAACGTTTGAAGTCGTTATTTTTTGTCGAAAATCGACATTTCTTTTCAAAACAGTGCAATTTATGCAAATTGTAAACTTTCGAAAAAGTATCCAGTGGGTTTGTAGCTTGACCATTGTACTAAAAGTATATTTTTTCATTTTTTACTTTAGATGAATCTAGTTACCCGAATCATGTACGCGACCGAGCCGTGCGGAGGCTCCAGTCCTGAGATCAAATGACAATGATTACGTTGTTTATATATATTTTGCAATAAATACAACCGGCGACATGTCAAGACTATACACTATCTGTGTGCGAAAGATCAACCTTATCATTCCAATACCTGAGACGAAAAAAAATTTGACATCAATCTGTTTTTTTACCTTCAAGGTTATGCATACCCCTTAAACGCTTATTTCTCGGAAGTACGTTTTCAAAGTCTGTGAGAAAAATATCTCCAAAACTACTGCATCGATCTTTCTGAAATATTTAGGGCTTTTTCTAGGTGTTAAAATATATAGTATTTGACTGGAGGTTTTTTTCCGATGTAAACTTTCACTTTGGTGAAAGAAAAATGCAAATTTTTTTTTCGCAAAAATCAAGTCTCCCACTTTGAACACGCGCCATTTTTTTAAATTTGATATTTCAGAAATTCCTTCGATTAATCGAACGATAAACTAAGGAAATCTGTTCGATTTTCTTATATTCGATAACCTGGTTCAGAATGGCATTGCACACCGCAAAAGACGTTTTCAAGAGGTGTTTTCCGGACATCGGCTGTAAATCGGTTGTAGAATATTTATACACGAAAAAATGACAGTGTTCTTCCGATGATACTTCTTCAAATACCTCATTTTTGTAGAAAGATATCATCACAATTTTCTTTTTTTTAAAGTCCCAAAAATCAGCTGTTTTGATCATTACAACTAGGCAGAACCTGTTAACCGGTTGAGCAGCTTGCGACCTGGGGTGGCCGTGCTGCAAAATCAACTAATCATGGTGAGTCTCTGATTCTGGCTTCTTCGTGTGGAGACCTTGAGCTAAAGGCATCAGTTGCAGTCGATGATAATCCCCGGTGATGGTTTCCAACGGTTTTAGCAGCTGCTCATACACAACATCCCTCTTATGAGTGGTTTTCGCCGTTCTTGTTGTCCATAGAGAAATCGCTACTGTGGAAGCGGCGAAACCACTCTTTGCACGTTGTCCCCGATGGAGCATGTTCGCCGTACACTTTCTCTAGCAAACGATGCTTTTCCGTGGCCGATTTCTTTGCCAGGAAATACTGGAGCATAACTTTCTGCAAATGTAAGTTATTCGGAACAAAAAATTGCCATTGTAAACACAATATCATCATGTGTATTGCCAACTTTTGATTCGCGAAAATAGTCTGCCGAACGCCATCTATTACCAACAGGCAGTTTCATGCGCACCTAATAGGAAAATGCCATTTCGTTATTAATGCGTTATTAATTCTTTTATCGTTCGAAATTAATGCGGACCAACAGGTGCTTTCAATACATAATCAATCCAACTCAGTGACTATGCCTAATCACAATCACGTTCATTCTGTATTCAATACTCGTCCATACAGGTGCGCAGAATTTCATTATTTCTGAGCGATTTTATAGAGACATATCAGCAAGCAAACGCCGTTCTATTCTAACATATAAAACCACCAATCACCGCACATATATTTGTAGAGTTTTTTAAAACTTTTAAGGGGCTACGTGGTCTTGAAAATTTCAAAAAATCCATTTTTTCAATATTTTATTATCTAATAGTACAATATATCTAGAATATTCTCCCAAAGTTTTAAGTCAATCGGAGTAAAAGTCTAGGAGAGAGACCCTTTGGGAATTCCCCCGTTGGGAAAGACCGGCCGGGAGCGACGCAGGTAAATCGCATTTTTCTCAAAACACTATTTTTGAAGTCGGTGGACACGATTTCTCAAAAACCAATGCATCGATCTTGTTGAAATTTTGCATATTTCTTCGAAATGGCATTGACTAGTGATTGAACGAAGGTTTTTTTTCCGATTACAACTAATTCTACAAGGCTATACATAGTGTAAATTGTACCAAAAATTGAACTATTTTGCATACAGCTCGGCCAAAAATTCAAGTTACAATTTTTTTTAATCCTTCGTTCAATCACGAACTCCACTTATCTACTAACAGAAAAAAAAACATGTTTTTTAATTTTAGATAAAGCAATTATGAGTTATCGTAACTACCACGAGGACACTTTTTATTTAGGGGTCTCCGGAAACCAGGTCCCACCGGCTAAATTTCCCAAATTTTTTGATAAATTTTTTAAAAATATTCTTGAAATGTTGCTCTTTTATGTGCTTAACATTTTAAATAAAGTAATGTATATATTATATTTTTTTAATAGAGAAAATAGGCTTTTTTGGTTCGAAACCCATGTAACCTCTTAAGGCAGTATTGTTGTCTAGGGCGCTGTTTTGTAGGTGATTTTTAGGCTGGAATAACCTTTAAACCGTTCGAGTTTCCTTTCTGAATTTCTTACACATGTTTGTTGATCCTTCAAGAATATGAACGAATTGAAAATAAAAAAAAATTATTATCGTGTACTTTTGTACATTTGTTTACATGATCTATAATTTTTATATAATTTCAAGTTTAATTTGAACTTCCGGTATTGGATTTATTACCACTTGCTACGATAAAGAGATGTAAACAGCGAGGCAACAGCTGACTGTAATCCTAACCTCATCTCACGCATTCGAATTTCCACACATGTTTCATTCTTAACCGACATATTTCGCCGACACAAATTTTCCACTTCCCGCACTTGATATTGTTTTGACAGATCGACGTTGAAAAGCACGGAGGTTAAATTTGCCTGGTTGAGTAAAAAGAGACGGAGATAGAACCAATGTTGTCAAATATCAAACCTAGAAATACTGCGCGAATCGTTGGAATAAGTATTTTTTCATTTTTCTAATTAAATGTGAACATTCATTAAAGAGTTTACACATGGAAAATTGTAGTTATTACAAATTATTTTTTTTGCATATGTTAAAAATATAAATTGTACAGGTCTCAAGTATGACCGGTGATGACCAGTATGACTAGTGTTAAGCGATAGAATTACCTTAACAGTAACCCCCCATGAAAATTTATGTATGTAAAATATATGCAGAAAATATATGCTACATATATATATATCGGTCGCATATATAGTGACAAAAATAGAATAATACGTATATATTCAGTATTTATGCACCAAATATATGACGCATATATGACCCATATATTTTCGATATATTTTTCTGACCAAAACATATATGCTACGTATAAACACTATATATGATGCACATATCAGGCATATACGACGCATATATTTTCGATATATTTTCAATCTATTTTTTTGTCAGAAAAATATATCAAAAATGTATGCGTCATATATGACTCATATATGTGTCATTTATGCGTCACATATGACGCATTCATTTTTGATACATATTCCTGACAAAAAAATATATGCTGTGTATAAACACTATTACAGTTAAGCTTAATAAAACTTAAAACTTAAACTTAAAAAAACTTAACTTACAGTTAAAGTACGCTATTACATATAAACACTATATACAGATATGCTACGCATATCTGTATATATGTGGCATATATGTACCATTTATGCAGTATATATGTGGTATGTACGCAGTGTGTATGCAACATATATGCTAAATATATGTGGTATATACGCAGGATAAATGCTACATATATCATTGATATATGATGCATTGATATACAGTAATACCACGCATATAAATCCCATACATAAAAACGTTACGAAAATTAGAATTTGGCACATATATGCAACCAATATTTTCAATATATGACATACATTTCACATATATTACGATTATTAATAAAATAAATTTGCAGTATATTTTTGCGTATATAAATTTCCATGTGGGACATTACGATCACATGGCAACTGGCAAAAAGACGAATCGAACAAATGAATTTACACAATTATTTCGATAATATTTTCAAACGCAGGTCATTTCGACGCGGAATGAATCGTGTTATTGTACATTCTGTTCACGTGCTTTGGGAATCGAGTTGGTGCAAAAAGCTTGCCATTGACCTAGTAGCTCTTCCACTTATTATCTCCCTCCTCTACTACCCCCCCCCCTCTGTCAACCGCGTGGCTTGATACGTACGCGCGTTCAAAGTTCTATGTATAGCAAGTTTCTTGGCCCTCTTCAATAAACGTCATCGAAGTAGCTCGAGCACGAGGAACATATACCGCGTGGACAATTGTCAAAATTTCGCATCAGTTCGACTCAACTGAATTGCATTATTTATCTCCAATATATTGTAATTGGCAATAGTATGAAACAAGTGTCTGTTCAGCTAATTGCAGTTCAGGGTCAAAGCTATAGTGTTGCAGATCGTGATGGATCGGTTGAACATTTTGGACTAGGAAAGTGAAGTGCAGGACGGAGTATCGTGGGCGACAATCTCTATGCACGAGCATAGATAGCGAGGACGAGCAGCCGCCGACTGCAAGTCTAGATCGCCTCCCGCCGAGATCTGATTTCTTGTCCCGTGCCTCTTTATCATTATTATATTCCTCGCGCTTAGTTATGTCGAGAGTGATATTACATCAGGCCAGCTGTCAATTGTACGTTATATTACAAAAGTTACCCCGTAGCAAATGAGGGCCAATGAATCGTTTCTGATGCAAACTCAACTGCGAGTTTGATAAACCTTCTTCTCACTCCGTGAAGACACATCTATTTGCACATCACATCAATAGCAATCACGCGGGCTTAAAGATGTATCGTTTAACGAGGAAGAATAAAAATGACGATTGGAGAGCCCGCGGTATTCGGCGCTATTTACCTCAACCAATTAAAATGATAACCAGTGCCCAGATGTTTAAGGGGTCTTCTCACTTTAGGTGCTAAAAAAGGCTATTTTCATGAATTTTTTTGATACGTTTATATTATAGATATTGATATAAAAGTTGTTACACTTAATAAATACACTTTCGAAATACATTAAAAAAAAATTTAATGTATTTATGTAACCCAAACAAACATTAAACGCGTTTTTCTCAAAACAACGTTTTTCGTCGGCTTGTTGATAAAATCTTCGAAACTACTGAACCGATCCTTATGAAATTTTAACCACATATTCTTTACAACTATAGCTATGGCGCATATCAAGGCTTTTTTTAAATTTTCGTATTTACTATTTTTTTTGCCAAAAACGGTGAAAAAAACTTTTGTTTGGTTGTTTTTTTTTTCTAAAAATGTCCGCCATTTTGTTATTTCCGCATATATCCAAAATCGTATGACATGCGCTATAGCCATTAACAAACTGAATCTAAAACCGTTTGATTTTTTTGTCTCGTATGATCCATCTCCGAGATTTCATCAAGAGCGCAGACCTACAATTGTTCAGGACATATTTTTAACTACCATTTTCGTCTATAAATAGTGAGTTAAATTAATAAATTAATAAATTAAATGTATTTTGAAAGTGCATTTATTAAGTGTAACACCTTGTATATCAATATCTATAATATAGGCCTATCGAAAAAATTCATGAAAATAACCTTTTTTAGCGTCTAAAGTGAGAAGACCCCTTAATTGTGGCCTGATTATGGCTCATGCGAAGATGCTCCGCCTCGTGGCAACGGATTGAAAAAAATTGTAAAACTTTAATCAAGTGCGCCATTCATTTGTCACGGTAAACGCTTTCTTTCCCCGTGCGGATAAATAAAAGTGTACAATTCGAAAAATTGAGTAACCTCGATGAATCAAGAGTGTACAGACGAGGTCTCATTTTTACGCGAACGAGGGCTACACATTGACGGAATCGAGCATTAAGAATTCGTAAAGATTACGAAGAGTGTCTCTGTTCGAGAAGAAAGTACACACGCGTGCGTACCGACGGAAATCTTAAAAGAGATTACGAGACATAATCGAATTCACGTGGCCAAAACGTGATCAGGTCTTCGTCGAAATATTTGAAAGGACGGTAAAGTTTGATGAGTTTGCAAGCAAATTCGAGGCGATGTTGACAAACCAAAAGGAGTCAGAAAATAAAACTGGAACCGGCGGATTGCCAAGGAACTTGCCTGATTCTGGGAAGACTTGGAGAACCTGTCCAGGATAATTGGGAGTCTGGAGATGCAGGTTCCAACCTACAATTTTTTCCGTTTTCATGCTTCGTATGTCTCTTTATTCTTTTTCGCCCCCTTGCGCCTTTCAGGTCTCCATCTCCTCTTTCATCTCCGCGGACTTTTTATTCTTTTTCTTCTCTTTGCTCAATTTAATTCTGCTACCCCACCCTTCCCCGCCCTTTGTGTCGGTCTAGCTACTCTTTCATGGCGTTCTTTGGAGCATCATTTTACGTCTGAAAATTATACTAGAATGATTATTTCATTCATAGTCATGGGGTCTTCTCGCTTAGACGCTAAAAAAGGCTATTTTCATAATTTTTTGATAGGTTTATATTATAGATATTGATATGAAAGTTGTTACACTTAATAAATACACTTTCGAAATACATTTAAAATTTTTATTTATTTACTTAAGTCACTATTTATAGACGAAACTGGTAGTTAAAAATATGTCCTAAAAATTGTAGGCCTGCGCTCTTGATGAAATCTCGGAGATCCATCATACGAAACAAAAAAATCAAACGGTTTTACATTCAGTGTGATAATGGCTATAGCGCATATCATACGAATTTTGATATATGCAAAAAACAAAATGACGGACATTTTTCGAAAAACAAAAACAAAAAACGTGTTTTTTCATCGTTTTTGGCAAAAAATAGTAAAAATCAAAATTAAAAATAACCCTCGTTATGCGCTATAGCTATAGTTGTAAAGAATATGTAGTTAAAATTTCATAAGAATCGGTTCAGTAGTTTAGAAGATTTTATCAACAAGCCGTCGAGAAACGTTGTTTCGAGAAAAAAAGTGTTTAAAGTTTGGCTGGGTTACATAAATACATTCTTTTTAAAAATGTATTTCGAAAGTGTAACAACTTTTATATCAATATCTATAATACAAACCTATCCAAAAAAAAATATGAAAATAGCCTTTTTTAGCGTCTAAAGTGAGAAGACCCCTTAATTGACGATTGCAGGAGTATACATAAATACTATGTAATTCCTAAGATCTGTAGCTTTAAGAAATAGTTCTGATGAAAAATCGACTTTTATTCTAACCCACTCGTTCTTTGAGGTGCAACGCTGCCACCAATTTCTTGCACTCGATTGTATTTCAGCTTCCTGGCTAAAAAATAATTTTTGGCCGTCTTTTTTTTAACCTCTCGGGCAAGAAAAGCTAAGGAAAAGAGGTCGAAAATTCAGTGCGTCGAATACGAGTGTAGGGCTGGAGAAGGATTTTTAAACGGAGAGGCAATCAATTGTAAAGGCATGCGGATACCCCCAAGAGTGAGATTATGCCACGCAATGCAAGAGCCCGGAGTGGTGGGGCTATCGCCGTATGAAATACATAAAATGTGGCGCTCTCAAGACCACGCGACGGTCGGTCCGAAACCTTCAGTGCGCCCGGAGAACTTCAGCGTGCCGCTCGCCGGACAATTGCCATCAACTATTCTTCTCATTTCTCTTTTTTTATCAACGGAATATTTCGGCGAAAACATCATCTGACAGTCTATCGTAAGTTTTTTCACTCGACGATTCTATTCAATTAACAACCGCTCATTGATAATTTTAATTGGCCTCTTACCATTCGAGACGAAAATTTGTTTAAGCCGTTACCCCTACTTGTAGCGCAAAAAAGGCCTTTTTCATGATTTTTTTAAAGAAAACTACAAAAAAAATTTAATTGATCAATATACCATCTTAAAGAACACATCTTGAAGAACTTTCAGTAACTTTTTTATTGAAAAATATTACATTGTTTAGTGGCAAATGGCCGTCAATGAAATAATGTGTTTATATACACGGTTTGCGGTGACCAACATTGCGGCGAAGTGGATCATCTGAAAAAAAAAATGCGGATGGATTTAGTCAAATATAAGTATAAACTAGTCTTTAATCGAAGGATTTTAAAAAATATTCATTTTTCACAAAATGGCGGACAGTCAAAGTTAATGGTTCGATTTTAACGAAAAAAAACGGCCTTTTTTTGGCTATAAAACGGCCATTTTTTTTTCGAAAAAAAAAATCGAACGATAAAAGACTACATTTTTATGTATTAAATAAGCCTGCAAAATTTCAAGAAGATCAGTTCATTAGTGTTCGAGTAATCTTGGTCACCGACTTCAGAAATGCCATTTTGAGAAAAACGCGTTTAAAGTTTCTCTTTCAACGCTCTTTGAACGCGGATTCTTCTCTTTCAACGCTCATATCTCAGTCAACTTTGTGCGGATCGACTTGAAATTTTCAGGACATATTCTCAGATACTTATACTTCATAAAAATGCAATAAAAAAAATCGATTTTTTCAAAATCGCAAGTGAGGGTAACCCCTTAAATAAAAAAATTGTGATCTAAGTGAAAAGACGAGTCTGGCCAGAGTAAAATTCTTCACGCGTTTACCACGGCTCATTCGGAAAAAAATACACCGTAATGAGAATACTCTGAATTTTGGCAAACAGAAATTTCGTTAGAAAAATATATTAATCAAATTTGTTACGAAATCTAAATTCGAGAGTTTGAGTTTCATTAGGAAATGCAATCTGACACGTGTGTTGAAAAAAATAGCTGACGTTGCACATACTTGCATGTGCAAAAAGGCCAATCATACCGTTTCTTTGAATGACTATACATGACGACGTGACGACGTTGTTTATAAATCGTATCAGTAGCTACATTAGAATCTCTACGATAGTCGGAGTGCGGCGGCTGAAGACGACGCCTCGGCACCGGTCGAGACAAGATTGTCAATAAAAAGAAACCTGATAAGCTCACGTTCCGATTGAAGTTAATTTCTAGTCAGTAAAGATAATCTTTCGTAACCCCGAAAACTACTATACGCCCACACTATTTTGGTAACAAGATTTCACACAACGTAGTAGGTGCACGCTCGTAGATAAATCGCATTTTTGTGCAAGTCATCGCAGGGTGTCTACTGACCTGAAAAGTCATGAAAAATCTTAAATGTCATGAAATTACACTTGACCCTGAAAAAGTTATGAAATGTCATGAAAAATTACCAGTCTACCTGAATTATTATACCCTACCAAATTATCGTTGAGTCTATATTCAATATGAACTAACTTTGTGGTACTTCTCGATAGAGAAGCAAATATCGAATCGATAGAAAATAAAATAGAAGAAATAAAAGAAAATGATGCGTTATCTCAACATATATTAGTTTTTTTTTGTTATTCGTATAAAGCGACTAGATGATATTACTCAAAGTTCCTAAATGTATGTAGTATTTTTCGAGATGTTCCCAAAATATATTTCTTTACAGCAATCTTGAAATTATGTTTGTCTCACATTTTTTACTACATATGGAATTGTACAGTTTGGTGACTTTTCGTTTATTCCGTATACTTTTTATTGGCATACAACACACATCTGTTTGAAAGAGCAAAATAAAAATATAAAAATTTAGAAAATTGGTCGCACTGTAGAATCATTAAGTATACTTCTATGCCAGAAAGTCATACTAAGAGTCATGAAAAAATCCCCATTCCTTGCCTTAAAAATCCTTAAATGTCATGCAATTTCAGTTCTGGTCAAAATTAGACACCCTGCATCGGTTAGTTTGTAATTTGGAATCGGTCAGCTTGTATGTTTTTTCCTGTAGAAAACAAAAAAAATGCCGGAACAAATCGCGGAACACAAAACGAAGCGGGCAACTTTTGGCATGGGCTGCTTTTGGGCAGGTGACTCGCTATTCGGGGCGACCCCGGGCGTTATAAGAACCTGCGTCGGTTACGCCGGAGGCCACAAACCATCGCCAACCTACAGGAGCATGTAAGCGATAATAGCAAAAACTTGCACGTTGATTCTTCGTTTATTTTGCTCCCAAAATTGACCATATGCGATGGTCAATTTTGATTGAGCAAGTTTGATTTTTTTTACCACGAAGGTTCAAACTTGACCATATACAATGGTCGATTTTGATTAAGCAAGTTTGATTTTTTTTACGCAAAGGTAGTCCCAAATCTGAACACTTTTGCCGACTTTTGAAAAAATCAATCCTAAAATACCATTAATGATTTTCTATTTTCGGACCAGGATTTATCAAAAAAATTTTAAAAAGTGGCCAAAGTTACGACGCTAACAGATATTTTTTTAGCAATTAAGGGGTCTTCTCACTTTAGACGCTAAAAAATGCTATTTTCATGAAGTTTTTGATAGGTTTATATGATAGATATTGATATAAAAGTTGTTACTCTTAATAAATAGACTTTCGAAATACTTTTTTGAAAAAATATTAATTTAAGTCACTATTTATAGCCGAAAATGGTAGTTAAAAAAATGTCCTAAAAATTGTAGGTCTGCGCTGTTGATGAAACAAAAAAATGTCCGAGACAAAAAAATCAAACGTTTTTAGACTCAGTATGTTAATGACTATAGCGCATATCATACGATTTATGATATATGCGGAAATAAGAACATGGCGGACATTTTTCGAAAAAACGTGTTTTTCACTATTTTTGCCAAAAAAATAGTAAATAACAAAAAAAATTGTAATGCTTGATCTGCGCTCAAGAATATGAGATTAAAATGTCATAAGGATCAGTTCAGTAGTTTCAAAAATTTTATTAACAAGTCGTCGAAAAATGTTGTTTCGATAAAAACGCGTTTACAGTTTGTTTGGGTTACATAAAAATATTTAAACAATTTTTTTTGTATGTATTTCGAAAGTATATTTATTAAGCATAACAACTTTTATATTAATATCTATAATATAAACCTATAAAAAAAAATGCATGAAAATAGCCTTTTTTATCGTCTAAAGTGAGGAAACCCCACATAAACTCTAGTGTTTCGACGATTTTCACAAAATTCATTTATCGAACAAACTCCCTACGGTACACCATAATTGGTGTAAGAAAATTTAACCAAGTATCTCAAAAACTGTCGAAATTTTTATGTGTACGTCAAATCCGCACACGCATTTTTTTGCAAATGCCATTTTCCAACATTTTCGTAAATTTCAACAGCAATCCGGAATTGAACAATATTCTAAACTTTCCGAAATCTTAATCCAAATAACTTAATATTTCCTTTACGAGGGAGCAAAAAGTAGCATCATTTCTAACGGTGAAAATAATGACATTTGCACGAAATTTCCGAGAATTTTGAGAGAGTGGTAATAAAGGTAATAAATTAAGCTTCTCCGTGACATAATATTATTGATGATGCGAGGAAATACGATGGATCTCAGAACGTGTTTTCAAACGCTATTATAAGTGCATCCTTCTCCTTGCAGCGGAGACCACACCGAGGTCATCGACATCGAGTATGACCCTGCAATAGTATCGTTCACCCAGTTGCTGAGTCTGTTCTGGAATAACCATGAATACGGGCTCACGACAAAGATCAAGCCACAGGTATAATGTAAAAACAATAAATATAATTAAAAATCGTCATTTTTATAAATCCCAACAACGATCATTTGGAATAATAATTGTGTTGATTAGTAATAATGATGATAAATTGGCTGCACAGTAATGGTTTGGAAAATCGTAAATATCTACTTTACAAAATAAGTACACGGGAGTTTCAGCCAATTCGGTAAATGTTTTTTGTGGTCAATATTTTTCCGATCCTCCATGTGGTATTTTTTTAATTACACTATCATTACAGTTAGAAGGGTCTTTGATTGCCACATGAGAATTACAAAACAAACTCGTCCAGCAAAGTGAAAACTCAAAAAAGTATTTTTCTTTTTTACATAAAAATTGTATGTTTTGATTTAAAATAAAAATTGTATTTTTCGTTTAAAAAAATAATCGTAATTATTTATAAAATAATTTATTTTTAAATAAACTGAAAGTGAAAACAAAAAAAAAGTATTTTTCATTTTTAAATGATTTTATCTTTTATTTTTACATAACATTTTTATGTTTTGTTTTAAAGTGAAAATTGTATTTTTTTAAATAAAAAAACTAATCATATATGTTTATAAAATAATTTGTTTTTAAATAAAAATGTATTTTTGACGATTAAATAATTAAATTGAAATTGCAGTATGCCTCATTGATCCTCTATCACGATGACGAGCAAAAGAGTGTCGCAGAAAAATCCCGGGCTCACGAGCAACGTGAACGAGGTGAACAGTTGGTTACGAGGATAAAAGAATTCGAGAGATTTTATCCTGCCGAAGAGTGAGTAGAATTTGACAATTCCGCTTAGGAAAACGATTGTGAGTTGAATCAAAAAATTTTTCGTTTCTTCGACAGTTATCACCAGAAGTATCGTCTTCAGAGTCACCCGTGGCTGGTCGAAACGATCGGTTTGACGAGCGGCGAAGTTTTACGCGCATCATCCTTAGCTAGCAAATTGAACGGTTACATAGCCGGCGCGGGTACGATCGAACAGTTTGAAGCGGATATAGCGAATTTTAATCTCAGTGAGAAAGCCACACAGTATTTGAGAAAGTGCGTTATCGAGAATCAAGGAACGGGCCTCTATTGCTAGCCTTCGATCATTGAGGACCCGTATTTCGAGATGAGAGACTTCCACGAATAGGGAAAAAAAACACAAACAGTAAATATTAATTTACACCGAAAAGTATTTTTTCGTCTCACGATCACATTTTTTTCATCACCATTCGACCTTCAATTCTTGAATGCTGAGTGGCAAATGACTAAATTATCGAGACCCTATTGGTGGAATTGACAAAAAAAAATGAAATCAGCCATAAAGATCGTGAATAATCGACGGTATCAATATACGTATACGTATTCACGTATACATTATTCAAATTGGACAAATCGTCGCATTAATGAATTCCTTACATTTGACTTATGTTCCGAGACTCCTGGTTTCGAGATATTTCCAATACTAAATAAAAACTGTCGGATGGGCAATATCTCATAGTACTAATTCTTTTAGACATTTCGATACGAAGTGAAATCGCGAAAAATCGACTCTCGGAAAAATAATTATCTCGATTTGCGATAAAGAAAATAATTCAAAAAAAGTTGAGGCGCCATCGTGTATCGAAATAAGACACGGAGAATTAATTTTGATAAACTCAAGTGCATTTGAAATTTGTATGTTTTACATTTTTTTGACCGCCTTCAAGAGGGCTCTTGAACAATGTGGAATTGTTGTCTAGAAAAATAAAACATTTGAAGTTCTTTATTGTCAATTTTATTGATAGGAGTGCAACAAAATTATCGAATAATCGTGTCCATTTAACTTCGAAAGCCCCGAGGATTCTTGGATGTGCGTGCATATGCAGAAGCTCACCAAGTGCCGCGGATAAAAAATTGATCGGCTTCAATCGACCATTCGGACAACCGAACAATTATTGATTGCCTCACAATGAACTCTCGATGAGACAATTGTTTTCAATTACATTGTGGATATTATGGTGATCCGATTGAATTCTCGCGTCGTCGCATTCGCTTCGGTATAATTCCAGATTATGTAGCGTTCTGGAATTCTTTTTCCGTAAGATTGTTTAAAAAATGAATGTTTATACGAAAAAGTTTGCCGTTATTTATCGTCAGTCGGTAACAACCAGAATGAACTTATCGTCGAATAATAAAATAAAATAAATGGAGACAAAGATGCCTTGTGTTGAAAATATTTTTGAATGTCTGTCTCAAAGATGGCACCAGAGTTGCAAAACAAAAGACCAAAACAATCGGACGGGCAGAAAAATCCTATAGCGATGAAAAAAATATATGTACGGTACTTGGCATAATTATGCCAAATTGATTTACTTTTTTTTTTCATCGAAGCTCTGCGTGATTAATATGAAAGTTGTTACACTAAATAAATACAGTTTCGAAATACATTTAAAAGAAAAAATATTTATTCAAGTCACTTTTTATAGACAAAAATGGTAGTTAAAAAAATGTCCTAAAAATGGCAGGTCGGCGCTGTTGATGAAATCTTGGAGATGGCTCATCCGAAATAAGAAAATCAAACGGTTTTGGATTCAGTATGTTAATGGCTATAGCGCATATCATGCTATTTTTTATATATGCAAAAATAACAAAATGGCGAACATTTTTCGAAAAAAACAAAAAAAACGTGTTTTTCATCGTTTTTGGACAACAAAAAAATTGTAAATATCGACATTTAAAAAAATCCTTGATATGCGCTATAGCTATAGTTGTAAATAATATGTGGTTAAAATTTCATAGGGATCGGTTCAGTAGTTTCGAAGATTTTATCAACAAGCCGTCGAAAAACGTTGTTTCGAGAAAAATGCATTTAAAGTTTGTTTGGCTTACATAGATACATTTTTTCAAAAATCATATGTATTTCGAAGGTGTATTTATTAAGGCGTTACCCCCACTTGTAGCGCAAAAAAAGGCCTTTTTCATGAATTTTTTAAAAGAAAACTACAAAACTTTTTTAATCGATCAATATACGATCTTAAAGAACACATGTTGAAGAACTTTCAGTAATTTTTTTATTGAAAAATATTACATTGTTTAGTGGCAAATGGCCGTCAATGAAATAATGTTTTTATATACACGGTTTGCGGTGACCAACATTGCGGCGAAGTGGATCATCTGAAAAAAAAATGCGGATGGATTTAGTCAAATATAAGTATAAACTAGTCTTTAATCGAAGGATTTTAAAAAATATTCATTTTTCACAAAATGGCGGACAGTCAAAGTTAATGGTTCGATTTTAACGGAAAAAATCGAACGATTAAAGACTACATTTTTATGTATTAAATAAGCCTGCAAAATTTCAAGAACATCGGTTCATTAGTGTTCGAGTAATCTTGGTCACCGACTTCAGAAATGCCATTTTGAGAAAAACGCGTTTAAAGTTTCTCTTTCAACGCTCATTCAACGCGGATTCTTCTCTTTCAACGCTCATATCTCAGTCAATTTTGTTCGGATCGACTTGAAATTTTCAGGACATATTCTCAGATACTTATACTTCAAAAAAATGCAATTAAAAAAAATCGTTTTTTTTAAAATCGCAAGTGGGGGTAACCCCTTAAGTGTAACAACTTTTATATCAATATCTATAATATAAACCTAAACAAAAATGCATGAAAATGGACTTTTTAGCGTCTGAAGTGAGAAGACCCCTTAAGAAGCACGAGGGATTTTTTTGTGGGTGGCGAAAATATCGCATATATCAAACGCGGGGTTGCTTCTCTCGTTATATTTAAAAACTTGAATACCCGAGATTTATTTTTAGCTGCTTGACAGAACAAAAGCTCAGTCAATCTTGTCGCGAAATAAAAAGTTGGCACTACGTTTGCCCAGTGTCGTGTTTATCCTCCGATTTTATTTTCCTCGGCGCGAAGAAAAATCGGGCGTGGGTTTTCCGAGCATGTCGCGTGGCGAGACTTTGGGATCGTAAATTTTGCTGTCCGACTTACAAATTCGTGAACTCCCACTGTTTATTATTTTTAGAATATTCGTAAATTCGTATTTTTTTTTTTCGATTTTTTCGAAAGCGTAGCATTCAAACGTACTTTTTTTCGATTCCCTTATACTTTGCAAGAATGACACATATTTGCTCGCATGCTCATTTATAATTGCACGTTTCGCTCTTTGCGCTGAGATTCTATTTTCAGAGCTTGAGTCCATCGGATTGGACAGTCGCCGAAATCGTCGACGAACCATCCAATTGAACTAATTTTCAACGGTGTTACGTACCAGATTGTCCGTGAAACAACTATACATCATTCCACGCTCCACTTTTCACGATCATCTGCCTATCTATGTGATGCAATGTATGGTGCAGCAGACTTCAGGACCGTCGTGACTCCTATTCGGGAAAATTAAACCCCTGTTGTTAACGGGTCTGCAAGCTTGGAGCCCAAAAATCGAACGTTTTTGAAAAAAAAAAATCGTATGAGAGTTTTGGGAACACGAAGTGGGGATTTCACTCCCAATTAATAAAGCCTAAAGTCTTGCTAACTTTGAATTTTTTATTGCAAAATAAAATTAAAAACTGCACTTTTAGTACAATAATAAAACTTTCGTATGAACGGGCACTTTTTTGAAAAATACGAAAATGGCAAGTTGCAGAAAAAGGTCGATTTTCGAACTTTTTTCTATATAATAACTTTAATCATTTGTTGTCAATAAATGGATAAACATCTGAAAAAAAATATCCGGTCATATGATAGAACATGTTAAAAACTATGCTCCGCCTGAATTCGAATGGATCGGCCGAATAGATTTCGAGATACAACCTACACCGTTTCATAAAACATTGTTTCGAGAAAAACGCGAAGGAAAAAAGGTAAATCGCGGCGGGGCGGTTTTCCCGAGCGCAGAGGGGCGTTCTGACCATTCATAAGAATCGTCATAATTTGATCTAATCCTGGAATTTTTACAAAATCTTCGTTGCAATTTAAAGCCGAAATCCTAAGCTGTGAAACTACAGTAGAAAATACTCTTAGTTTTGAAATGTTAAGCTTATGCAGACCCCTTGAAGGGGAACTCAATCTTTCCACCGTACATGAGCGGTGAGTGTCGTACCCATGTAGAGGTTACCATGAGTTGCCCAATGTTACAATTAGGCCAATATTGGGACCATCGTATAAGCCAACAAAAGAGAAATAATATTGGCCCATTACTGTTCCGCTCTAAACTGAAAACTGGTACAATATCGGCTCATCCCTAAAACCTATCCTGGCCCATCTTTAAAAACCAATAAACAGCCGTGATAGTTAAACTAAATTTGCCAATTTAAAAACTGGGGATACTAAAATACTGACAATTCCATTGACCCAATATTGTTCCGTTATAAATTGAAAACCGGCACAATATCGGCCCATCGTTTAAAACCAATAAATAGCCGTGATGGTTGAACTATATTAGTCAATTTAAAAACTGGTAATGCTAAAATACAAGCAATTACATTGGCCCATTACTGTCCCGTTATAAATTGAGAACCGGCACAATATAGGCCCATTACTAAAGATTATCCTGGCCCATCTTTCAAACCCAATAAACAGCAGTGATAGTTAAACCAAATTTGCGAATCCTAAAGCTGGCAATCCTAAAATACTGGCTAATCCTAAATCTTTTAAATTCATTAAACAGCCATGAAAGATAAACAATATTTGCCAATTTTTAAACAGTGATGCTGAGGTATTGCCAATTACATTGGCCCATTATTGTTCCGTTATAAATAGAGAACTGGCACATTATCAGCCCATTACTAAAACCTATCCGGGTCCATCTGTTAAAACCAATAAACAGCCGGGATAGTTCATCGAAATTTTCCAATTTTAAAACTGGCAATGATAAGATACTGGAAATTACATTTAATTAATCTAAGCCCTTTATTGGCTAAGTGGGTCAGACCATACCTGCTTTTATTTTATTTAAGCCTTGGGTTATTCATTATCTGTATATTGTGCCAGAATAGGCAAATAACTGGCACGTCATATATTAATCGTCTATACTTATTATATAGACGATTTTTATTTTTAACATAAGTAAGTAAAATATGCCAATTTTGAAACCTGTCATATAAGCAAATCACAATTTATTTCAAGGTTATTCCATGAAATATGTATCCATAAGTACCAATCTCGGGCCAATTTTGGCTCGATATAGGTTGAATATTTATCACGCACCCAAACAAACTCACGGCCCAATATTCTAGATAGACTAACTTCTAGATATACCAACTGTAAAGGCCCATCATAGAGCCAGTGGTCAATTTCTACATAGGCCCTTTGAGAGGGCCCACATAGGGCCAAGGGCAATCACCAACTTGGCGCTACAATGAATTAAATCATTGGCCCAATAATTGTTGGCTCTGTTGGTCGATATCGGGCCGTTCTTATCATTTCTACAAAGGCACCTCATTGGTAAATACTCACGGCCCAATATTCTAGAAAGGCTAACTGTGAAGGCCCGTCCCGGGCCCAACGGTCAATCTCTACATGGGATATGTTGGACACAGTTTTTCACAGTTTTCAAAAGAGAATTGATTTTTGTGCACAATCTAACGGTTCGCACTTCGAAAATATCTATCATTAATCACTGTACTTTTTCGTTATTTTTATAAGATGTAATAAATTGACATAAAAAATATTTGACTGGATTTTATTTATGTGCGTTTAAAACTGCAGAGTTTCCTCTATTTAAAGCAATTTGGCTTTTCTGATTCTGTGCACGTGTTTTAAAATGACAGTCGATTAGTTTCAGCAACTTCCTATTGGACACCCTGTACTATCAAAATATTCCTCGTAAATCGAGTCACGATTTTCGAGAGGCGGTATTATCTACGACTAAATTCGAGTAGAGTGACATATACGATATTATACAATAACATTATCAACCAATCTTTAGAAGGCCTTCGATAAAAACGCTTTCGAGTAATTTTCCACCATTTCTTTGCCGGGTACCGACAAATATAGACCTGAGACATCAGAGGCACCCTTCAAAATTATCGCAATTCACGTAAAAATGATTCACATGAAAAAATTACTCATGCAAGAATCGACAATTGTGGATGGGTCGTCGGGGTCCGACTCCGGTGGTTCCTCGAGTTGTGCAGCGTTGTGGATGGCCGCTACGCAGAGCGGTGACCGCTTAGCCTTGCACCAGCCGGTGCATCAACCAGTGAGCAGAAGGCCAACACTTCTGAGACCTTGGTGTAGATACTTGAGTAAAAATTATGTGCACCAGAGAATCAGAAGAATATCGCCCATGCTGGTATAGTCCTTGCACAGTTTCTTCATACCCTCGGCAAACCGGTATAGTGTAGCTTAAGGCAGCATTGTTGTCTAGAGTGCTGTAATGACGATGATTACTTGGATAGACTAACTTAAAAAATACATATGTTTATTAATCCTTTAAGAATGTGCACAATAAAAAAATCATTACCATGTAGGGGAACTCGGAGCAAGACGAATACGCGTGGTAAGATAAATCATAAGACGGCGGTGGCATAAGGTGGCGGAGAGGTGAATGAATATGAAAGTATCAACTATGGCGGAGCACGCGTTTCGAGTGAGAAAACAATGTCGATTTTTTTATAAAACGATTTAATTTTTCGGTTAAGTTTACAATTGTTTCAGTTTATTTGAGTTGGTGATATTGATTAGAGACAGCTAGGTAGACACAATGAAACTACTAATTATGAATATAGTAAAAACGGTCTGTCAGAAATATTCAAGTTTATTGTGTGATTTTTTGTTAATTCGTTAACCATCTAATGGGGCAAGATGAATACAAGCTATCACGAAGCCGCAACATTTTACAACGTACCACTATTTACGTTAGAAAGGTCGAAATTGAACTAGTAAAGCCTTTGGTTGCTCTTCAACCGGTGGTTCTACCACCCATGTAGAGATTGACCGTTGGGCCTGGAACGGGCCTTCA
Organism: Ophion ellenae; assembly: GCA_963210295.1. Lineage (NCBI taxonomy): Eukaryota > Metazoa > Arthropoda > Insecta > Hymenoptera > Ichneumonidae > Ophion > Ophion ellenae. The sequence continues at coordinate 18,524,648 of OY723388.1, forward strand.
CAGTTAGCCTTTCTAGAATATTGGACCGTGAGTATTTACCAATGAGGTGCCTTTGTAGAAATGATAAGAACGGCCCGATATCGGCCAACAGAGCCAACAATTATTGGGCCAATGATTTAATTCATTGTAGCGGCAATGTTGGTCACTGCACTTGGCCCTATGTGGGCCCTCTTAAAGGGCCTATGTAGAAATTGACCACTGGCTCTATGATGGGCCTTCACAGTTGGTCTATCTAGAAGTTAGTCTATCTAGAATATTGGGCCGGAGTTTGTTTGGGTTTGTTTGAGTGCGTGATAAATATTCAACCTATATCGGGCCAAGATTGGCCCGAGATTGGCCCTTATGGATACATATTTCATGGAATAACCTTGAAATAAATCGTGATTTGCGTATATGACAGGTTTCAAGATTGGCATTTTTACTTGCTTATGTTGGTTATTTACAAATGCCAATAATAGGCCAAGACTTGATTACAAAAACTGAACTACAAAATATAGACGATTAATGTATGACGTGCCAGTTATTTGCCTATTTTGGCACAATATACAGATAATCAATAACCCAAGGCTTAAATAAAATAAAAGCAGGTGTGGTCTGACCCACTTAGCCAATAAAGGGCTTAGATTAATTAAATGTAATTTCCAGTATTTTAGCATTGCCAGTTTTAAAATTGGCAAATTTCGATGAACTATCACGGCTGTTTATTGGTTTTAACAGATGGGCCAGGATAATCTTTAGTATTGGGCCGATATTGTGCCGGTTCTCAATTTATAACGGGACAATAATGGGCCAATGTAATTGCTTGTATTTTAGCACTACCAGTTTTTAAATTGGCAAATATAGTTTAACCTTCACGGCTATTTATTGGTTTGAAACGATGGGGCGATATTGTGCCGGTTTTCAATTTATAACAGAACAATATTGGGCCAATGGAATTGTCAGTATTTTAGTATCCCCAGTTTTTAAATTGGCAAATTTAGTTTAACTATCACGGCTGTCTATTAGTTTCCAAATATGGGCCAGGACAGGCTTTAGGGATGGGCTGATATTGTGCCAGTTTTCAGTTTAGAGCGAAACAGTAATGGGCCAATATTATTTCTCTTTTGTTGGCTTATACGATGGTCCCAATATTGGCCTGATCGTAACATTGGGCAACTCATGGCAACCTCTACATGGGCAGGGGAAGAAAAATAACTTACAAATGATTAAAATGATATGAAAGTAAGATTATTCGGACTAAATACTACGGAACTTAGACGGTTGGCTTATCAAATTGCTGGTATTGAGAATGAAACCACTTTTATATGCCAAAGATGCCAATAATTCGTGTCCTATCATTCTCCCAGTGCTGTTTCATCTTGCCCCGCATAAAGAGACTGATTTTTTGCTTCCAAAATTAAAAGATTGATAAATGTCAATTAGTTTAAATACTTATTAAAGTTGACTGACTCATATATGTATTGTTTTATTTGAACATTATCTTAACGTTATTCTCTTGCCCCTACTTCCCCTACTTTTGTACGATTGTTTACAACGGTGCCCGGAAAATGCTCCCAATTGGCGACCAGTGTTGTGAACGTTTTATGAATCCGAAAAAAAACAAATATATTCTTAATCTGTATGAGTGTTGTGATGCTTAGTGCCAGATTTATCAGAACAGAATGTAAAGAATAGCGGCATGCTAAACTTTGATTATTAATTTTTCCTATTTTTCGGACCATTCTACGAGTTGAATATATAACAAAAAATTATTTCCATTTAATTGTGCTGCCAACGTTGAAAACAGTATACTAAAGGTATATGCTAAATCTGAGCCCAATCGCCCAATTCGTCATCGAGATATCGTAGTTGCCGATTTGAAAAGCATAGTTTCGGGAAAAACGCGTTTAAAGTTGCCGCGTCTCGACCGCGCTCCCCGAGCGTACTCATTACAATTTCTATAACTCGGCTAATTTTAAAAGGACCCTTGAACGATTTTGACATACGCATTCAGAAAGCTCTGTGGGATAATAACATTGATTAATTAAAAAACGTTTCTTTCAAATTTCTAGACAAACAGATACTGGCTTAAGGATGCACCGGAAGTTAAGTTAGATTGGCGAAGGGCGGATATGGGGTGATAGGAAAGACTTCTGTTGGAAATGGTAATACGTAAAAACCCGCAAGGGTATACGTTGGTACTCATGCAATAAATTAAGAAAAAAATACTCATACTAGATTAATAAAGATTTGTGGATCGTGAGTTGAAGCTAACATTGGCGTTTTCGAGAACGAAAATATTGGGGTTTTCAAGATTCGTAATTTCGTAGTTATTTATAGCTATTTATTTTTCACATATTTATAGATATATTTTTTTAATCGTGTTGTTTTTCGGTCTGTGTGAAAAGGTTCACTGAACAATACGCCCAATAGCGTACAAATTGGAAAATTGCACAGATTCCTCATAGTTTCATTGGCTTCCATTTTTTTCTATGAGTAAGTTCATTTTCAGCTCTCCCGCAGAGACGACTTGGCAAGTTTAAAAAATAATGAGGAATAAAAGCGCAAGCTATAACTTTTCACGCTTTTTTCAGAATTCTATTAAGGTGTTACAGTACTTCAGAGAGTCGGAAAAAAATGTCGTCAAACTGTAAATCATACTTTAAGGAAACAGCTGCCCTTAAATTAAATTTGAATGGAATAATAATAACTTCATTGTTTATCAATATTTTGCAATCAGAAGCGCTTGAGCTTGGCAAAACTATCTATTAAGGTATTCCTTTCACGAACCCAAATATTTTACACTTAACTGATTTTCGTCTATAATGAAGTAAAAATACATCCCAGTATACTAGTAAAATTTCAAGCCGAGTTACCGAATCTTTAACGAAAAATGACGACCCTAAAAATCGTCTCATTTATACGGCGCTTTATGGAGATGTCACGCTGGCCACATTTCTATCTAATAATTTATACACTAAATAACTCTAGATGCCCGATATAAACTGCTCACAGATGTAAAAAAGTCTAAAGATTCCGCAGCTACAATAAAAACAGAGGGTCACCGACCGTTGAAAGAAAATATTAATGTCAAAACTTGGAAAAATGTGATTAGCAGAAGAATTTTCATAGCCGTGACGTTTCAAATACATGTAAAAATGTCCCAATCTACTAAATTTGCGCGAAATTTTTTATTCTAGTTTATCGTTATCAAAAATAATCCATTGTAACTTATTTTTTTATTGAGCGCAATTGTAATTTACCGACGATTCAAAAGGCCCTGCTTATGCCCCCACAAAATACGGTCCTCGGCGAAAGGAATACCTTAAGGGAAGGTTCTGCCTTGTTGGGCCAAAAAATGTTCGATTTTTCACCAATTTTTTATGTGGTAAGTATTAAATATAGAACGTTGATATTTGGTATGTTGACTAAGCGGTCTTTATTGAACATCAAAATATTTTTTTAAATTTGACAAAACATGGAGGTGGGAGTGGGAGGAGCCACGTATGTCGGTGCGCGGGCGATGACATTCTCCGCTTGCGGAAATCCTAAGTCCCGGACAGGTGATCTGAAGCAAAAAATCAAACATATCATTACTTTGTACAATATTCCGTGTAAGTTGACCTAGAATCAAGAAGAAAAATTGAAAAATAAGAAAATAGTGAGCTAAAAACTGCGAAAATTTTTGGGAAAAAAACAAACTTCCTTCCGATCGCTCACTATTTTTTTTTATTTTTCAATTTTTCTTCTTGATTCTAGGTCAACTTATACACAATATTGTACAAAGTAAAAATATGTTTGATTTTTTCGCTTCAGATCACCTGTCCGGGACTTAGGACTTCCGCAAGCGAAGAATGTCATCGCCCACGCACCGACGTACGTGGCACCTCCCACACCCACCACCATGTTTTGTCAAACTTCAAAAAATATTTTGATGTTCAATAAACACCGCTTAGTCAACATACCAAATATCAACATTCTATATTTAATACTTTTCACATAAAAAATTGGTGAAAAATCGAACATTTTTTGGCCCCACAAGGCAGAACCTTCCTTTAATGATGTGTACAACTCCGACCTCACCATCGCAATACTCTCATCAAAAATATCTATTGAAAAACTCCGGGTTTTTTGGGCCCCAAGCTTATGCTGACCTTTCGAATTTTGCAGCCTCGATATTGTTCAATTAATAACGACAACAATAATAATGCACAAATAACAATAACAATAATAACCAATGACATATATCAGAACCTGCCTTTCTGGTTTTTCCCTTTCACCAAGATTGACGAGACTCTGCTTTATAATTAGTTTGATACCAGATAATACTCCAAACGTGTAACTTAATACCACGTATGAATACCAATACGTTAAGAAATATATACGTGCATAGATTTAGTATCGACACTAGTACTTGCAATACATACAGAGTGGTGCAGAATAAATTCACCGCATGGGGAGACGGATCTTACGAGAGGTTGGAATTTTACGAAATTTTCAATTCTTCGTGTATTTTTAATGCTGACCAAAATGTCAACTTCTGTAACTCCAGGACCATTCAAGGGCTTTTGGAATTCGATTTGACACGAACCGTGGAAATGACTTTGACCTTATGGAAAGTTGAATTTCAATTACGATAAGCGAAGCAGTTTAAATGTCGAGGCCGTTTTGTTTTTTTTGGTTCGGTTGTTCACGTTATTATTTTCACTTTAATCAGAATATTACATTTCTTTAGTGGTGTATTTTTCAAAGAAAAGTCCAAACCTCCGATAGGGCTGTATTTTTTCTTCAGTTTTCTTCTCACCTCAAGCATAAAAACCATCGAAGGATTTTTGACGATGCAGTCCTGACCATGACCCACTACCCCTTGGAAGAGAAACTGTTTTTCGGTCGTATGTAGGAAAATACAAATGTTAGAGGATAATGTTATCGATTAAAAAAATGTCCGCTTTTGCAAAGACCTACAAAAAGTGTTATATGCAGTTATTCAGAAATTTTATTATTTATTTCTAGTTATTTATAGGTTTCTCACAAAGGCAATCATATGTTCATAGTTATTTATAGATAACTATGTTTTACATTATCTACATTTCTAAATATTGCATATTTATATAAAAAATATAATAAAAGTAATCTAATTATAAATATAACTATAAATATTCTACACATTAATATTTTTATACTTAGGTTGGAAAGGTATATATAACAGAAACGCAAAACTTTAGTTATTCATTTATTCAACTTTGGATGTTTAAACTGGACGAGCACAAATTCGTTCCTAGGGGGCGCAGACGTCGCAGGGCATAAGTTTTAATTATGCCACACTCTGAAATAAATAGTACAAAAATAGGGTCGTCTGGGGTCGATAGAAATACGGGTCAAATAAAATAATTTGAATAACTCGAAGACGGTTAGTGACAGCATCGAGGCCTCGAGGGGGGACGCAGTGGCGTAGCGTGGCGGGGGCCGGGGGGGCCATGGCCCCGGGCGGCGCAGATGTGAGGCGGCGGCGGCGAGCGGCACTTAGTTGCGCAAATAGGGCGGGGGGCGGCAAATTTAGGGTTAGCCCCGGGCGGCAAAAATCCACGCTACGCCACTGTATCATGGGACTATCTTCATATAAAATAAAACAAAACGTTTATTGTTTTAACTTTGTTATTATCAAACAATCAGTCCTTATGAGTTAATCTTTGATTAGGTCGGAACATTTCGGCACAAACGGATATTCAATATTAGGCTCGATTAAGTATCCGATACTAAGATTTGACATGGCTGAATATGAACAGTAATATTTTTGTACATTTTGTACATATTGCTATTTTTGCGAACATTATATATATATATATATGTTAAATAAAATAATGCTATGTTCATAAAAAATAACAAAAACATAAATCAATGAAAAAAAAACACTTTTTAACGGAAAAAATATTTTTTCTCGTCCGCGAAAAGTAGCATCAGTTCACTGTTGTGCTATTTTTGTTTGTATACGCACCCAAAAGTTTTGCAGTGGCAACATCTTATGACTAGTTATCATTGTATAAAATAAAAAACACAGATGTTGCTATAGGAAAACTCAAGATAGTCCACTATCCGATATTAAGCAACTATCCTATACATGGTGCTTCTCCCCCATTAGAGATCTTCAGCCTGAATAAGAAAAGATTCCGGACGATAATAAAAATGAAGAAAGAACAAAATAAAAAAGAGCTTTCGTTGCATTCCAACGATGCAAACTTCAACGTCGTAATCTGCTGTACTAGACTGAGAGAAATGTATGGTGTTCTCAACCACATGTTAACTATATTTTATTCCTGGGGGACAATAACATTATATAGCCAGTGGCGTAGCGTGGGGGGGGGGGGGGGGGCAGAGGGGGCCATGGCCCCGGGCGGCGCAGATGTGGGGCGGCGGCGGCGAGCGGCACTTAGTTGCGAAAATGGGGAGGGGGGGGCGGAAAATGTAGGGTTAGCCCCGGGCGGCAAAAATCCACGCTACGCCACTGGGGGGACGGGATTGCTTTGCGTATCGGAACTTGTCGCCCCCTGGGCCCGTCGGACATTTTTATGTCGTTGCATCGCTTTTTCGACATAAAAAGTAAGTTTTTGATTATTAGTATCTTGCGTATTCCTTCAAAGCTATTGTTCCTTATTCAGCGTTGTTTACAATCATCGTTACTATGAATATCCTAGTTGAGTTTAATTCTATCATATAGCCGGAGAATCTAGCCATAATTAAAGCCCAAGCAGATAGGATATACAATGAAGTCGCATTAAGGGGTTACCCCCACTTGCGATTTTGAAAAAATCGATTTTTTTTATTGCATTTTTTTGAAGTACAAGTGTCTGAGAATATGTCCTGAAAATTTCAAGTCGATCCGAACAAAATTGACTGAGATATGAGCGTTGAAAGAGAAGAATCCGCGTTGAAAGAGCGTTGAAAGGGAAACTTTAAACGCGTTTTTCTCAAAATGGCATTTCTGAAGACGGTGACCAAGATTACTCGAACACTAATGAACCGATCTTGAAATTTTGCAGGCTTATTTAATACATAAAAATGTAGTCTTTAATCGTGCGATTTTTTTTCGAAAAAAATGGCCGTTTTAGAGCCAAAAAACGGCCTTTTTTTCTCGTTAAAATCGAACCATTAACTTTGACTGTCCGCCATTTTGTGAAAAATGAATATTTTTTAAAATCCTTCGATTAAAGACTAGTTTATACTTATATTTGACTAAATCCATCCGCATTTTTTTTCAGATCATCCACTTCGCCGCAATGTTGGTCACCGCAAACCGTGTATATAAAAACATTATTTCATTGACGGCCATTTGCCACTAAGCAACGTAATATTTTTCAATAAAAAAATTACTGAAAGTTCTTCAAGATGTGTTCTTTAAGATGGTATATTGATCGATTAAAAAAGTTTTGTCGTTTTCTTTAAAAAAATTCATGAAATAGGCCTTTTTTGCGCTACAAGTGGGGGTAACGCCTTAACCGATTTTCTCAAAACCGTTCCCCTCGACCCCAGCCTACCCTCCTACTCAGACCAGTACGTTAGGGATAGCGAGGAATGCGCTGGACTACCTATGAAACATGGAGGCGGACAGAATAAGTATAGAGGCTAGAAGGAGAGCAGGAAACTAAATACTAAACATATTAAAAATGAATCAGAAACCATGGCTAAAAATCTGTTTGGAATATCGCTAACGGAAATCCATCTAAATGGGGACCCATGTAGAGGTTGCCATGAGTTGCCCAATGTTACGATCAGGCCAATATTGGGACCATCGTATAAGCCAACAAAAGAGAAATAATATTGGCCCATTATTGTCCCGTCATAAATTGAGAACCGGCACAATATCGGCCGATTACCAAAGATTATCCTGGCCCATCTTTCAAAACCAATAAACAGCCGTGATAGTTCATCGAAATTTGCCAATTTTAAAACTGGCAATGCTAAAATACTGGAAATTACATTTAATTAATCTAAGCCCTTTATTGGCTACGTGGGTCAGACCATTCCTGCTTCTATTTTATTTAAGCCTTGGGTTATTCACTATCTGTATATTGTGCCAGAATAGGCAAATAACTGGCACGTCATATATTAATCGTCTATATTTTGTAGTTCAGTTTTTGTAATCAAGTCTTGGCCTATTATTAGCATTTGTGAATAACCAACATAAGTAAGTAAAATATGCCAATTTTGAAACCGTCATATACGCAAATCACAATTTATTTTAAGGTTATTCCATGAAATATGTATCCATAAGGACCAATTTCGGGCCAATCTTGCGATATAGGTTGAATATTTATCACGCACCCAAACAAACCCAAACAAACTCACGGCCCAATATTTTAGATAGACTAACTTCTAGATAGACCAACTGTGAAGGCCCATCATAGAGCCAGTGGTCAATTTCTACATAGGCCCTTTAAGAGGGCCCACATAGAGCCAAGTGCAAGCACCAACATTGGCGCTACAATGAATTAAATCATTGGCCCAATAATTGTTGGCTCTGTTGGCCGATATCGGGCCGTTATTATCATTTCTACAAAGGCACCTCATTGGTAAATACTCACGGCCCAATATTCTAGAAAGGCTAACTGTGAAGGCCCGTCCCAGGGCCAACGGTCAATCTCTACATGGGGATGAGCGTTAGAGGAAGCAATGAGGGTCAATATTTTTCCCAGAATTTTATTTTAAATTTTCAACCCCCGAGAGGAGTTGGAAAATCAACATTCAAGGGTGGTCCATAGAAACGAGAATATAGAGAAAATTATTCTTTACATTTCGTACATTCGAACCATACCCGAAAAATCGATTGTTTTTGAGTTATTCAATAAACAATTTTTTTTTTTTTGTATTTTAACCATTTTTTGCGGATGAAGATATTATCAGAGAGTGATGATCAAACTCTGATAATATCTCTGATAGTCGATCGACGCGTCTTTTCAAGGGCTACAACGTTCCCATTTGAACAAAAAGTGTACGATTTTTTTCTAAAGAGTTATTGAATTAAAACTGATTTTTCCAAATTTCACCCCTCTTTGTCACCCCCAAAATGAACTTCCACGACTTCGGCGCTATGGACAAAACTAAAGCCCTGATTCTTCTGGACATTTTGTCTCACGGCGCCGACCTCGTAGGGGTTCTGGTTTGGCATTAATCCACACCCATCCCCTTTCATTCCCCAAAAAAAACCAAACACCCCGATTTTTAGGCAAACCCGCGGCACCTACAATATCACCTGCCAAATAAACTAGCCTTCTAATTTTTTCCGATTACGGAGTTTCCAGCGACAGCACGACTGTACTAAGAGAAGGAATTCAAAAAATAATAGGTCGAAAAGGTCGATAAATGGAGAATTAACAGGATAGGAGCATCTTTGAGAAGTTAGATTATGTTAGACTAAAGGATAAGGTTATCAGGGAATTGTGCAAATATGCAAAAAGTCTAGGCAGACTGCAGCAAGAAAACGGTCTGAAGGGAATTAGGAACAACTAACAGGGTGGTTAGGAAGATGATAATATGCGTTATAGATGATGGGTAAAACTAACTGGGCGCGGAAAAGTCGGCTGGATAATGATTTTTTTACAATTGAAACTATAGCCCATCAAAGACGCTTAAAACGTGCTTTAGCAGATACTCTTGCGCACGACGTAATTATAACGTGCATCGCATAGTCGAAAAAAAATTTTTTCTTCTAATTTCCCAAATTTCCTTCGGCAAATTTGAGCTACGAAAATCACGCGAACATTTTTTAGGATTCTTATTTAGCCATCTACAACAAATTTGCAAAGTATGGTTTTGGATAATAATCAGGCGATATAATTACTCTCGCATGAATGTTCTGCACTTTACGAGATGCTTTGACTTTACGTTAATTGATTTGACTGTATTGGAGGCTGTTTATCGTGGGGTGAGTCATAGTGTATATCAGGCATTATCGTCATCCTTTCCTTCGGCGAACTGCAGACGCGTATTGTGATATCGGAAATGATTCAGTTAATGAATAGTATACGAGAGTTTCGGGAACGCTAAGGAGTTGCGCCTAGTTGGCACAGGGGAAAAGAAGGTGATATTCGACAATTATTTTTACAGCGTAGATGTATTTTTTTCTCACAAATAATATAAATCATTTTGAAGTACGTGTATCTAACGTATTTTACCATTTTTTCCATGAAAAAATGTTTAAAAAATATTGGAGATGCAGCTGATCTCCGGAAACGTCTTTTTTTCGACATCCCTTGCGGTGAGCACGATATCTCCGGGACGATTCACCTAAAATAAATAAACAAAAAAGACTCTGGCAGCAGATGACAATACGGAGTTAGTGCACGAACGATTTTTTCCAAATCACAAATTTTAACAAAATGACATCAGTTTAACTGAAAAGTCACGTTAAAGATTTTTAATTTGCGGAAAAGACGGGTGTGATAATGGTTTTTTATAATTGAAACTATAGCCCATGAAAGACGGTGAAAACATGATTCAGCAGATACTCTCACTTGCGACGTAACTATAACGTGCATTGCGTAGTCAATGCGTTCGTTTTCTATGGCGTTGAAGTTTGCATCGTTGGAATGCAACGGAAATATTTTGTTTCCCCAATTTTCTTCGGGAAATTTGAGCTACGTAAATCACGCGAACATTTTTTAGGATTCTTATTTAGTCATCTACAGCGAATTTGCAAAGTATGGTTTTGGACAACAATGAAAATAAGAAATTGAAAAGAATTTTCGTTGCATTCCAACGATGCAAAATTCAACCCCCTAGTTTTTTTTCCTTTTAATTGTTTGCGTTGTTCCTCTGGATTGGATTTGACCTTCATAATATTCGTTCATATGTTTCATATGTATGGACTTCTACTGTTTTTGCTTACTTTTTTCTTTTTGTACGTGTACGGCTACCTAGCATAAGGGATACTGTAAAAGTAACATGCTGTACAAAATAATAAAGATACTACAACTACTGCTCAGGCCAGTCAATATTCAGAAAACCGAAACCAATTCCGCATCTAGAAACTCGTAAATTGACGTTCATATGATCCCGCGCAGACAGCCGTCTTTCCGCTTGCGCTGAAATTTCGGAAAATATCATTATTTTTCATATAGTGGCTAAAGTATTGCGTTTACGTTGATAATGTCCATAACCTTTATGGTAGCTCTTTACAGGACTGTCCTTTCTTATCTGAAACGTTTATCTCTACAATCAATATTTTCATAGATATGGCGAAAAAGCCATTTGAACTTTGAGGGACGGTGAACCGGGGTCTTGGCGGTAAAATTATTCCGAAACTTCATACTCGAATGCTAATCTTCGTTTATGAAATTAAATAACAATCATCATTGTATTTTATATACCGGGTGTCCCATTTTAATCTTACACCTGATTTTTCTCGCAAAATATTGCTCGGATCAAATATTGTGTATAACAAAAGTTTTAGGGATTAAAGGGGGACGTTTGAAAAACAAATTTTGGTCGATCCAAAATTCAAAATGGCGGCGTTAAAATGGCCGACATGTTTTTAAAAAATAAAGACACCTTTTTTCATCACCAAAAAATTTGTCAGCTCAAAACCAACAACTTTTGTTGGAAACATTTTTTGATAAAGTTCATAATTTTCAAGTGGGAACATCATTTTTAACTTTAAAAAAAATCTATTCCTCAGAGGTACTCCTTCGGTCCTTTCCCTTTTACCATCCCCTCCTTTATTCTTTCCATTCCTTCCGACATTCACAATCCTTCCAGAGTTCCCTACATTCCTTCCAGAGTTCCCCCCAGAGTTGACCGCAGCCACTATTTCCTAATGCACTACTGTATCGTTAAAAATGAAACCGACAGATGTGGACGCGCGGTCGGTGTGCGGGCTCGGCGGTCACTGAAGTTAAGCAGCATTGGAGGCTGTCAATACTTGGAGCGGTGACCGCTTGCCCGTGCACTGGTTTGCGCGTCAACCTATGAACGGGAGACAGTTTGCCTGAGTTTCTGATGGTAATACAACTGAAACTCAGCCAAATATAGCCGCCTTTATCGGCCCAGGTTTTCCGCAGTTTCCCTGGGCCCTGGTGCAAATGCGATGCAGTAGTGCATTAGGAAAGAGTGGCTGCGGTCAACACTCTGGGGGGGAACTCTGGAAGGATTGTGAATGTCGGAAGGAATAAAGGAGGGTATGGTAAAAGGGGAAGGACCCCGTACCTCTGAGGAATACATATAAAAAAAAATTCTTAATGAACGTCTAACTTGAAAATTATGAACTTTATCAAAAAAAAAATTCCAACAAAATTTGTTGGTTTTGAGCTGACAAATTTTTTGGTGATAAAAAAAGGTATGCTTCCGTTTGAAAAAAACATGTCGGCCATTTTAACGACGCCATTTTAAATTTTGGATCGACATTATTTTTTCAAACGTCCAAAAAGTATATTTCATTAATAAATATAAATGAAAATGAGCTAAAAAATGAATAGATATAAAAATGAGCGGAAAACAAATAGAAATAAATAAGAATTAGCAACAACAAAAAATCGTATTCGAACTAAACTGAACTTTATTCTCGAATACGATGTTTTTTTTAAAGAATGTGAATAGAAATACGACAAAACGTGTGCAAATTCAAAATACGCATTGCGCTTCATTATTTGATTTTGCTCATAAATTTGTTTCATAATGGTGCCACTGAGGAAGAACAAAAATGCTCACAAGCTGAATAGAAAGACAGCTTATAATTTTTCATTGGCCGACAACTAAGTGGAAAAAAGTTTCGCATTATTAACCCTCGACCCCCAACGCTTATTTTCAGCACCCATACACCCCAACGTTGGGTCGTTCGTGCTTTTTCACTTATTTCACTATTTTGAAACGTTGGAGAAAATCTGAAAAAAATCATGGGCCTTCTTTGAATCCTTAACTGAATGAAAAAAATGTTTAATAACAATTTTTTGCAAAATACGAAGACGTGGACGTATTTTACAAGATGATGTTTAAAAAATCATTTCTCCCATTGTTTTTAACTTAAATTAAAAAATCTAACGTCATTTTTTAGTTAAAATGACATTCTTTTGAAAAAAAAATGCGATAAATTTCGAGCGTTAAAATCGGATATTTATTTTTCATCCAGAATAATGTCTATTTCACGACCGCCGTATATGCGTTACTAAAGGAAGGGAAATTTGGCAACCTTTACGCGTACAAAATGACATTTTTTAATAATGTTTATTCAATGCTTAACAAAAAAAAAATTTGTTAACATTAGTATGGAAAGAAATACATTTATAAATAGAAGTTACAGTCGTAGTGCACACGTACTCTGTGCTCCTCGCATACTGGCTTCCCGCACTGGATGCAACAATATTGTGTTTTTGTCCTCAGCTGAAAAAATGTCCTTCCGACGTTTTTTGTCCTAGAAGCTAGAAAGGTGTTGCTTTCTGGCTGTTTTAAAGTAGTTCGGAAGAAACGCCGGAAGTCAAATTGACAATTATAACGATTTTTATTTTTTTCTTTCGAATGTTCAAAGTTCATAGAATTTAATCTCTTAAAAAAGTATTTTTATTTTGGTACCCATTAGAACGAAAATTTATGATGATTTTCATAAATACTCACAATCGACATTGGTTATTGAGCACTCGGTTGATCATTATCGACTTTACTAGTAAGTTCATGTTTTAAGCAGTTAGCAACGCTATATCACGTCACTTTAGAAGAATCCAAACATCACCTCTCAACGATTCAACAAATGTTAAAACGTGGAACAATTACGTGTAAGTGATTGTTTCTTTTTTACAGAAAATTGATCTGCTCTTGTTTACGCAGATAAATAATAAGAGATTGATTGGGCAGTTTAAAGTTTCATCTTCAGGTAAATATACAGAACGATAACAGAAAGAAATGTTAAAATTTTCTAAATAAAATATTCTATTAGTATATGTATGTTTGTATACGTAATAATCAATTATAAAAAATGAGATCTACAATCAACATATTTTGATTCATTTTTTATTCTTTTTTTATTATTACGTTTATTTTATTCTTAAACTGAAAAAACAATCGTTCATCCAACCAAAATTCAGTTGGTTTAACAAAATGTATCTTTAAACCCGTTCAACTTGATTTTTGATTGGCATAACAAACGTTTTGTTAATCCAACTGATAGTTTTAGTGGTGTGAACTGTAGCTTATTCAGCATGTCTGAGCAACTGTTAAAACAACAAAATTTCGAGACAACTAAATGCATTTTGCACATTCAACGATTTCTTTTTCTCAGTGTTTAGTATTTAGCATGATCTACAGCGTAGGCATTCGGCGACATTCATATCGCATTCTGCGTGAATTGCCGTCTAGGAATTTCCTCTAGCAATTACAGCTGTCGCTCTGATCTCCGCTTAGAGAGAGACAGATTCCGCATAGCAAAATTTAATAAATTATTGTAAAAGAATTACACGGTGGATCAGCTATAATTTTTGCTGGTGAATTCCGTATTAATCGAAGATTCGAATAAGAAGTTTAGTTTTTTGGGTCAAAGGACCAAATTTTATGTAAAGTTATAATTTCCGGTAAGTTTTTCGGAGGTTATGTTTGAGTACGTGTATTTTAGGCCAACTTGCAACGTTCATATCTCGGAAATGGTACACGGTGGAGCGGCTTAATTTTTTCAATATCAACATGGTTAATGACATACTATGTCGCTCACAAAGAAAAAAGGAGGTTAAACGTCAGTCGATTTTTAAATTGTTTCTTCCGAGCCACCTTAAGAAAATAAAAAAATTGAATCCATTCTAAATACACTTTTCCTTATTTACAGAACGTGTTTACCACGGAAAAAAATTTATTGATTCTTACTTACGTTAACCTTAAAGGCGGGTCGTTCGAGTCCGTGCTCAATTTGCTCTTGTTGCTGTCCGTGAACAAACTGAGAGAAAGTAACGGCGCTTGGCCCTTATGTTAGCCTCTCCCTAAACTCCCCCCCAGGTTCAACATTTTTACCTGCAAGGGTCTATGAGAATTCGCTATGGAAAATTTTGGCTCTGACACGAACCCGTTAGAGTTTCAGGGTTAAGAAAAAAAAATTCAAATTTTGAATGGGATAAAAACCTGTTACAGTCAGGGTTGCAAATAATGCATTACTTTTTGTAATGCATTAGTGTTTTTATTACTTATTACTTTACATTTTGTAATGTTAAATATTTGCATTACCCATTACAATGTAATGGGTTACGGAATGTTTTTACATTACACAGTCCAATGTAATGAGCAATGGAAATATTTTACATTACAAAATGTAATGTAATGAGTAATGGATTTTCTTTGAATTACGAAATGTAATGTATGAATTTTTTGTTTTTGATAAATGAATTTTTTTACATTACAAAATATCAGGTATTGAGTGATGGAATTTTTTCACATTACTGATGCAATGTAATGAGGATTATTATTCGTTTCCCATTAGGGGCAGCGGTTTTTGCACTGGGTAGATCTGACGCGATGGGAAACGAATAATAATCCATATTACCTTGTAATGAGTAATGGAGATTTTTTGCATTACATTAGTAATGTGAGCAAATTCCAATACTTACTACTATATATTTTTTAATATAAAAATATTCCATTCATCATTACATTAAATGTTGTAATGTAAAAAATGTCCATTACTCATTACATGACACTTTGTAATGTAAAAAAATGCCATTACCCACTACATTGGACTTTGTAATGTAAGAAATGTCCATTGCCTATTACAATATAATGTGTAATGAAATTTGTTGTCATTACACATCACATTGCATTTTGTAATGAAAATGTTTCACATTACAAAATGTAATGTAATGAGTAATGGAATTTGTTTACAATACAAAATCTAATGTAATAAGTAATGGAGATTTTTTTTACATTACGAAATCCAATGTAACGAGTAACGGAAATTATTTACATTACGAAATATAATGTAATGAGGAATGGAATTTTTTTACATTACTGAATGTAATGTAATGGGTAATGAAATATTTGGGTGTACTTCCGAAAAGCCCACACCTCCGGATAGTTTAGAACTTCGTGTACTCATGAATTCTCACTCACTGATCACGAATATGATAGTGAAAATACCCGCAAATTTTGTTTTCTAGGTCAAAACAAAAGAAACGTTTTTTTTTGTAGTTTTTCTATTTTATCTTAACAAATATTGATCTTAGAGAAAAATGTCTTCTACGAAAGTTGTAGCCAATTAAAAGACTGATATTTTATGTTCTATACAGGTTACGTCCAAACCCATTATTTTCCAAGAAAAATGGGATAATACTCCAATAAGTATATTTTGCTAAACTCTAACGGCAAAAGAGAAAAGAACGGAAAACATGATCTGCAACCACCCCAGTGTTGTACGCACCCCAAGATTCCACACACCCATTCGAGGATCCCTGCGCCCACCCCAATGAACTACACACCCCACAATTCAACATACCCGAGTTTGCTTGGGTTTGTTTTGATTGCTGTTTGTGTTTGTTTTATTTGGGTTTATTTGGGCCCATATCCAGTGAAGTGGGTTAGTAGATAATATCGAAACTAATGGAGTTAGGCAAAATATACTTATTGGAGTATTATCCCATTTTTATTGGAAAATAATGATTTTAGACAAAATTTGTATAAAACATAAATTGTCAGTCTTTTGATGGGCTACAACTTTTGTAGGAGACATTTTCCTCTACGATCAACATTTGTTAAACTAAAGTAGAAAAACTACAAAAAAAACCGTTTTTTTTTCAGTTTTGACCTTGAAAATCAGATTTGCGGGTATTTCACTATCATATTCGTGATCATCAAGTCAAAATACAAAAGTACACGAAGTTCTAAATTTTTCGGAGGTGTGGGCTTTTCGGAAGTTTATCCCCCTGGTTGGAGTACACATGTGAATCAGCCTGTACATGCCATGCTTTCTCAGCCACGTGGTCCCGGCGGTATGCGTTCGCGAGTAAAGTGGGGGTAGGCAATCGGTCGAGGAGAAGGCTCGGGCTCGTTCGCGTATAGTTCCTTCGTCGTCGTCGGCGTAGTCGTACATTTTTCGTTCGCATAAATGCGAGTGAGCGCCAATCGAACAAGCCACTCCCTGTAACGCGAGCGTTTAGCGCACACACCTGCCCTTTCCTCACTCGTGTCTCATGTCGGATCGCCAACCACCAAGGGGTGATAAATCATAAAAACCCTCGAAAGGAACCAAGTGATAACTCGTCGGATGTTATAAATAAAGAAAGAGCAAACAGTGAAAGTCCGCGACAGGGCGACTAACCTTGCGACTGATCAATTTACGTTAATCGCTGATTTCAAACAAACTGAGAACGATGCAATTAAAAACTGCGATTACCCATGAATTATGGAATGATAAAAACTTGAGGTAAAAAAAATCGTAAAATTCGATGGCAACAGGATTGAAGGATAACCGGAGACGTTAAAATTCGTAGGACGTTCGTGACTTTCAATATTTCCGTTCGTCGAGTCTGCTCGGTAGCGTTGACATTTGAAACACGATTATTCGTACATTGTAATAAAAACAAAAACAAAAGTGGCGTGTTTGAGACGGAAGGACGGGGAGAAAGTTTGAAAGTTCGGTCGGACAAAGTTGTGTGCGTCGCCGCCTCGCGGGAGAATCTCCGGTACTCTACATCGTATACATATTTATATACACGCGTGTTTTTTAGCGATATAGCATTGACGAAAATACCGACACTGAGGAAGGCAATTTTGGTTAATAAAAAAATACATACTTGGCGTACCGAAGCGGAATAAAGGGAATAATAAAATACGATGGGTATCGTTTCGTCAACTTTCGCTTCGCTGGCGATACGATTCGCCTGGAATTGCCAGAGGTTCCTCGATCCACGGTACAGGTTTGTCGCACTATTATATGTTGAAATGCTGAGAAAAGCGGGATGATGATCATTTTGTTGTACACACCACACGAACTCAAGCCCGATCCAAAGAATCGTGGTACGGCGACAAAATAGCTTTTACTTGCATAAACACAAACACAAAAGTCACCTTGCTCGAAGGTGACTTTTATGTTTATAGCAAGGTACGACTTTTTCCGAAAGCATTCATTTTTAAAACTCTTCATTTTGTGGGAAATAAACACGATAAAAATTTGCTCCTTGCGGAAAATAACCGCCAGCGGGGAAAAGCCATCTTATTTTTAATAGAATAAAACTTTAATAATTAAAAAATAAAAGCGGTACATTTATTATCGTTTTGATTTTTCACCAAGTAAAAAAGTTTTATCGTTTTCATTGTTCAAAAAGTGAACATTTTTATCGTTTTTATTATTTCACAAAGTGAAAGTCTTTATCGTTTCAATTATTTACAAAGTGAACATTTTTATCGCTTTGATTTTTCACAAAGTGAACGTTTTTATCGCTTTTACTTTTCACAATCCGAAAGTCCTCATCGTTTCAATTTTCACAAAGTGAACAATTTTATCGTTTTTATTATGCACAAAATGAAGAGTCTTGCCGTTTTTATTTTTCACAAAGTAAAAAGGTTTGTCGTTTTGATTAGTCACAAAGTGAAAAATGTGGTGGGCACATACCCTCAAACTGCGCCTTTTCGGCAAAACTAAAAAAACACAGTTTTGTTTTCGTTGACGACTGAACGTGTTTGAAGGAGAATTAACGATAATTTATAACATTATTGAAAATTTGGGAAAATAATGTGTAGTTAGAAATAGCATAAAGAAGAAAAACCTGTTGGTTTGGTCATTAATGGTATTCATTCGTACGATATGGTATTCACTACGATAATGGCATTCGTCAATGGTATTTATTAATGGTATTCATTCATTGATGGTATTCATTTATTCATGAATGGTATTCATTCATTCATTCATTCATGGTATTCATTCGTCCATGAATGGTATTCACTCGTACGATATGGTATTCACTACGATAATGGCATTCGTTAATGGTATTCATTCATTCATTGATGGTATTCATTTATTCATGAATGGTATTCATTCATTCATTCATCCATGGTATTCATTCGTCCATGAATGGTATTCATTCATTCGTCCATGAATGGTATTCATTCATTCATGAATGGTACTCATTCATGAATGGATAATATTCATTCATTCATGAATGGTATTTATTCAATCATTAATGGTATTCATTCATTCATTAATGGTATTCATTCATTCATGAATGGTATTCATTCTTTCATGGATGGTATTCATTCAGTCATTGATGGTATTCATTCATTCATTGATGGTATTCATTCATTCATTTATGGTATTCATTCATTCATTTATGGTATTCAACCACTCATTCGTTAATGGTATTCATTCATTTATTCATTTATGGTATTCATTCATACGATATGGTAATCACTACGACAAGACGGTCATTGTGAATTTATGATGTACTACGTCCGATAGTCTTGAAATGCGCATTCACTGGAGAAATCGCAGTCACTGGAATTTTCCAAATTGCGTTTGAATCGAGAAAAAACCACGGGGCGGGAGTCCTCCATGCTCGATATAATTACTCTCGCATGAATGTTCTGCACTTTGCAAGATGCTCTGATTTTATGTTAATTGATTTAACCGTATTAGAGGCTGTTTATCGTGGGGTGAGTCATAGTGTATATCAGGCATTATCGTCATCCTTTCCTTCGGCGAACTGCAGACGCGTATTGTGATATCGGAACTGATTCAGTTAATGAATAGTATACGAGAGTTTCGGGAACGCTGAGGAGTTGCACCTAGTTGGCACACGGGAAAAGCAGGTGATATTCGACTTTTATTTTTACAACGTCGATGTATTTTTTTTCGCACAAATAATATAAATCATTTTGAAGTACGTGTATCTGACTTATTTTACAATTCCTTCCATGAAAAAATGTCAAAAAAATATCGGAGATGCAGCTGATCTCCGGAAACGTCTTTTTTTCGATGTGCCTTGAGGCAAGCACAATATCTCCGGAACGGTTCACCTAAAATGAATAAACAAAAAAGACTGGCAGCAGATGACAATACGGAGTTAGTGAACGAACGATTTTTTTCTCCAAACTTTGACAAAATGATAACAGTTCCACTAAAAAGTCACGTTAAAGATTTTCAATTTTCCTTAATAAAATTATAAGTTTCCATTAAGGCGTTACCCCCACTTGTAGCGCAAAAAAAGGCCTTTTTCATGAATTTTTTAAAGAAAACTACAAAACTTTTTTAATCGATCAGTATACCATCTTAAAGAACACATCTTGAAGAACTTTCAGTAATTTTTTTATTGACAAATATTACATTGTTTAGCGGCAAATGGCCGTCAATGAAATAATGTTTTTATATACACGGTTTGCGGTGACCAACATTGCGGCGAAGTGGATCATCTGAAAAAAAAATGCGGATGGATTTAGTCAAATATAAGTATAAACTAGTCTTTAATCGAAGGATTTTAAAAAATATTCATTTTTCACAAAATGGCGGACAGTCAAAGTTAATGGTTCGATTTTATCGAAAAAATCGAACGATTTAAGACTACATTTTTATGTATTAAATAAGCCTGCAAAATTTCAAGAAGATCGGTTCATTAGTGTTCGAGTAATCTTGGTCACCGACTTCAGAAATGCCATTTTGAGAAAAACGCGTTTGAAGTTTCTCTTTCGACGCTCTTTCAACGCGGATTCTTCTCTTTCAACGCTCATATCTCAGTCAATTTTGTTCGGATCGACTTGAAATTTTCAGGACATATTCTCAGATACTTATACTTCAGAAAAATGCAATAAAAAAAATCGATTCTTTCAAAATCGCAAGTGGGGGTAACCCCTTAAGATGAAAAATCCCTCGTTCACGAAGTCCGGATTGTCATCAGCTAACAAAATCTTTGATGTTGTTTTTTTTTAATTTCAGATTACCCGTTGCTAAGGTATGTTCACCGCGAAGCATGTCGGAAAAAGTCGTTTCCGGCGATCAGCTGTATTCGATATTTTTTTAATATCGTTAAATCAATTTTTTTTAAAGACAATGACGGTTTTTTTTACTTTTCTCTCGTTTCAATGACTTGCCTAATGTTATGCAAAAAATCATTGCAAGTAGTTACTGAAAATGAGCCTTCGATTATTCGTCGTACACTTTCAATGAATATCAAGCCGACAGATTGAAAGGCTCAAAATATTCCACGAATTTGTTCGTTCGAAAAATATATTCGACGCGTTTTTTTTTATTGATCAAATCAAAAAGTTACTACTGAATTATGACATAATTATTTGTGTGTCCCGTTTTTATTGCCATTGGACTTTGGGTCCCTCGATTCCGGACGATATGAATCGTTGACTTTTTCTCATGGAGAATGTAAAATAAAGGCAGTGAACAGGCTAAAACCACGAAGACGAGAGCTCGTTCGATATTCGCACGGTTTTAACAAACTCGGAGCATTTTAAGTGCCCGTAATCGCAATACCGATAAGCCAATCTTTCGGTGGCGCGCGGGGATAACAAAAAGTTGCATACTCTTCGATCACAATCGTATCCTTCGTATCGAAAAAAAAAATACGACACGCACACACGAAGTGCGTACGAAGAAGTATTTGTTCGACGCGCTTTTCTGACATAAGTTGTAAAAAATATATCGACAAAATATTTTTGCAGATGATTTCATTCGATTGCTTGTTTCAAATATAAATAAACGCAGGTGATGACGTTGACGTTTGGATCATTGTAATGCAACGAAAATGTTTTTTTTTTATTTCCCACATTTTCTTTGGCAGATTTCAGCTACGAAAATCGGCCAAATATTTTTTCGGATTTTTATTTCAGGCGTCTTCTCACTTTAGACCCTACAAAAGACTATCTTGATGAATTTTTTCGATAGGCTTATATTATAGATATTGATATAAAAGTTGTTACACTAAATAAAGACACTTCCGAAATATATTTATAATTTTTTTTGTATTTATATTACCCAAACAAACTTTAAACGTTTTTCTTCTCGAAACAACGTTTTTCGACGGCTTGTTGATAAAATCTTCGAAACTACCGAACCGATCCTTATGAAATTTTAACCACATATTCTTTACAACTATAGCTATAGCACATATCAAGGATTTGTATAAATTTTGATATTTACTATTCTTTTTTGCCAAAAACGGTGAAAAAACACGTTTTGTTTTGTTTTTTCGTAAAATGTCCGCCATTTTTTTATTTTTGCTTATATCAAAAATCGTATGATATGCGCTATAGCCATTAACATACTGAATCTAAAACCGTTTGATTTTTTGTTTCGGATGATCTATCTCCGAGATTTCATCAACCGCGCAGACGTACAGTTTTTTTAGCACATTTTTTTATCTACCATTTTCGTCTATGAATAGTGACTTACATCAAAAAATATAAAATTAAATGTATTTCGAAAGTGTATTTATTAAGTGTAACATCTTTTATATCAATATCTATAATATAAACCGATCAAATAAATTAATGGATATAGCCGTTTTATAGCGTCTACGATCTACGACAAATTCGCAACGTATGGTTTTGGATAATAATGAAAATGAAAAATTGAAAAGACTTTCCAATTCGCAACGTATGGTTTTGGATAATAATGAAAATGAAAAATTGAAAAGACTTTCCGTTACATTCCGACGATGCAAACTTCAACCCCATTGTAGGTCAACGTTAGTACAGATGATGCAAATGCTAGTTTGTTAGAAATGTTGATAGAGCAAATGTTACGCAAGGGTGCTTTTTTTACAGAGGAAACAATTTTCAATTGTTATCAAAACTCAAAGACCCAAAAAATGGAAAAGTTTCTTATGTACACAGTTCTTAAATACAGAATTTTAAGACTATTTTTTAAACATATTATTTCATATACACAAAAATCGACGTCACAAAAAAATGTTCCAGACAAAAGTTGTACGGTGCAAAGGGGGCCATCAAATGCGACCAATTTTTTTATTTCGGTCGAGGCGCTGACGCACAGTGAAGGTCGCTTCCACTTTTTTAAATAGAATGGTACGTTTTTTTAAACCATATTGTGGAGCACCTCAAGCCGCATAAAAAACATTAGGGGATCTAAATATCTCGGATCACTACCAAATATTTGGTAGTGATCCGAGATATTTAGATTTGTATAATCGACACTGACCTTGAATGACCTTAAACGACTTTGACTACCTAATGTTACTTAAAAAAATTGGTCGAATATGATGGCCCCCTCCACACCGTACAACTTTTGTCCGGAACATTTTTTTGTGACGTCGATAACTACCCAGTTATTTCGGGTGGCAAAGATAAGAGGGACACTCTGTATATAATGTCGTATTAAGAAAAATTATGTTTTAATTGTGTATTAGAAAAACTAAATTAGGTCAGTTAATTAAATTTAAATATTTTATTTGATTAATTAATTAAAATTAAATATTTCAGTTAGTAAATTAATTCAATTGATTAAAACTGACTATTTTAATTAATAAATCAATTAAAACAATTAACATTAAATATTTCAATTAATGAATTAAATCAAATTCATTCCCCCACTGTGTCATACGGCATTAAAAAAATGTCCGCTTTTCTTCTTTCTTCCCACTGTATATCACGCCGTAAAAAAAACCTCCCAGTTTTTTGGTCTTTGGACCCACTGCATCACGCCCTATTAAAAAAAATCAGCTTTTAAAATCTCTGGAAAATTGAAAATTGTTTTCCCTAGAGAGAGGGGGATAAAATATTTGATTTCTCAAATCCCGATTAATTTTTACCGCATCGGACAAATACGTCAGTGTGTATGAAAATTCAAACCCACCACACCGCGCGAATTTGAGCGACACAAATCGCAGCAAGTAATGAGATACGATCACAAAAGATCCACAAAAAACTGTAAAACAATATCACCGAACATACGATAAAAAATACGCTGAAAATCATTTAAAAAGATCCGTCGAGAATGCTCGAAAGGAACTTTCCAAGAAATGCATCGAGAATCCGCCAAGGGAAACGATCGCTATTGTGTGGCGGGAATTGACCGGACTTATTTTTCCCACCGCTATGTCGATAGTGACTCGTACCATGACATCGCTAAGTATAGTTTTTTTTTCTCCAAGATTCAGTGGACTCTACAAGTGTTCGCCTATATATTTTTCGCTTTTTATTTTGCCGAGCTTCAGGTTCGTGTAAGCTCCGCTCCGGGGACGTGTGCACTTGTGTCACGCGATAATTCGCGCGAAATATTTCATGGGTCGGGCGTGCGAGAGAGAAATCGCCAGATGGAGGGATAACGAGAAAGACAGGGAACGAGACAGCGATGAAGAGAACAGGCTAGAAGGGAGATAGAGAAAACCGTCCACGGGGTCAACCCCCAGGATGACGAGTCGCTCATATTAGTTTAGGCGGGTTCGTCCCTCGGTGCCCACATTGTGTAACCCAAGTATTTTATTTTTAGCTCAAGTATATAAGGTTCGACATCCTTTCCACGATATATACGCTTGCCTCGCCTCGGTATAAACTTTGCGAGCGAGGGACGAGGGGGATGAAAAATGAGACCGAAGTTGGGCACGACATTCGTGACCATTTAGTGCGTCTAAAAACACAGTTTTTTTGTCCTGGTTCTTGTTGTTTATAGAGCGAGCAAAGATTAGATAGAGGAACGGGGTTCGTTTTTTTTCGGGAATAGCTCTGTATTTTTTCCCTCAGCAGCTACCCAGGTAGGGAATCAAAAGGCTGACGATGGAAACAAACTTGTGTGAGCCTTGTTTCACCGAGCCTGAGTGAGACAGACCTGGGCCAGGTTTCATTGCATCGTTTGGAGCAGCCTGGAACCAAGACTGGCTGCTTAGCCTAAACTCAGGCTTATTTCAAGCTTTATTCAGCCAGTGAATTTTAAGGCTAAAAAATCAAGGCTGGATGCAGGCTTGTTTCAGGTTGTGATAAAATAAAATAAATTTTAAATAATATTTTTTCTGTACTTTTATGAAAAAAAATTAGCAATAAATTTGTCGGGTGCGAAGGCACGAAAAACGAAAGCGAAGGAGGCAGCTCAGAATATTTAAACATATTCTCTTATCGATGTTTATGGGGTACACAAAAAAGTTTTTTTTCTCGTCACATACACATTTCATATATACTCACTCTCTGGGGTTTGCGTACACTCTGTGTATTACGTGTCTCATAAACAATAAATAAAATAAAGTATTGTGTTTGAAATATTTTATATATATTTTATAACAAATAATATAATGAATAATAAATACATATAATAAATAAAATGAATTCTTTAAAAATTTATTAAATTTAACCCAATGTAGAATATAGAAAACTAAAAAACAGGCCTCATATAGCCTCGAGAAGAGTTTGGGATAAGCCTGGTCATAAATGCTCGTGAAGGCTTCATTAAGGCTCGTTTTGAACCTTGTTGTTTCGTCGTTTCAGGCTTAGTACAGGCTTTTCTACCAGCCTTTGGTCAAGCCTGTGTGCAACAGCCTGAAACCGCGTTATCATTCAGGGGTTCAGCTAGGCCTGAAATCAGGCTGGTGCTCAGCCTGAATAAAAAAATGTGAGCCTTGTTTCAGAGCTTGGCGAGCCCTTTTTTCATCGTCAATTCCTACCTGGGTAGCAACCTCGAGGACAGTTATGCCGAAGCGTTGCGTTTTCCAGAGTTCCGTGGCGATTCATCAATCGACAGCTTTGTGATAACGTGGCTGTTACACACATGGAAAACCGGGAAAACCGGGAAACCTCGGGGCCCGGTTGAAATTCCGAACGTTGAATAATCAGAACGCTCAAAACTCCGAAAATATACTACCCCGAAAGATCAAAACTCCGAAAGAATTTTACACGAAAGACCAAAACTCCGAAAATCTGAACACCGTCGAAACAATTCGGCTGTTGAAATTTTTTTAGTTTCAAAATTTTCAATAAATCGACGAATTATCCCAAGATTTTTTTTGTTGATTCACGAGTAAGGCCACAGCAGAATTTTCAAAAAATCGATTTTTTTCCCGCTAAAACGGTGCTTTATCATCATACGAATAAGTTACTATTCGATTTATAGCAGGACATTTTTTTCACCGACTTTGAGCGTATAACGTAAGCCCACCTCTGGCACGGCCATAGAGAACCTAAAACTTTAAACGCGTTTTTCTGGAAACAGCTTTTTTCCAATTGGCATGGCAAATAACTTCGACAATTTTCACTCGATTTACTTCAAATATAAAAGTTATGTTCCCAATTGCATTTCGCAGAGAAGTACGTACCGAATTTCTGATTAATCGAAAACTTTTCATTTTATGAGCAGTTTTGTACGAAATTTTTCACTGAAAATTCATCCAAATACCTACAACTCAATTCAAATACCTGCAACTTTTGAATAAAACAATATTTTTTAAATTCCGTACGTACTTTTCTAGGTATTCTAATGTAGATTGACGAGATTTTTTGTTTTTTGTTCTAGGTAAAAAATTGCGTATGCTAAATGTCACGCCGCGGACCGCCTAAAAGATAACAAAAGAAAATATTAGTAGTCGGCGATTTTGTACATCGAAAAAAAATCCAACGGCTTGATATTCATACTAAATAGATGTGTAATTAATTTTATTAGTGAATCACTTTTTCATACGAAACAAATTATTAAATTCGCACATGATTTTAAACCCGTTACTGTGGCCTAACCTCTTAAGAAGTGATTTTACGTCAATTTTGAAATTTGTCTAGACAATGTTATACGTTCTACATAATTTACAGTCAACTGTGTAGACTTTCGCTGGCATAATCTTGACGAATCTTGTAATTTCGGAACATTAAAATTAGGAATTTTAAACCTACGGCGTATTCAAAGTTCCGAATTTCAAGCCGGCCATCATGTCAATATCATGCCAGCGAAAGTCTACACAGTTGACTGTAAATTATGTAGAACGTATTACATTGTCTAGCCAAATTTAAAAATTGACGCAAAATCACTTTTAAATAAAAATAATTCTTTAAATAATTCGTCGATTTATTGAAAATTTTGAAACTTTTAAAACTCCCATAGCCGAATTATTTTGACGGTGGTAAGATTTTCGGAGTTTCGGTCTTTCGTGTAAAATTCTTTCGGAGTTTTGATCTTTCGGAGTACTATTCTTTCGGAGTACTATTCTTTCGGAGTTTTCAACGTTCTGATCATTCAATGTTCGGAATTTCAACCCGGCCCCGAAAATTCGGGAATTTTTTTCCTCCTGGAATAATCAGGGAAAGGTCGGAGAATTCTCTGGAATTCTTCCAGAATTTACCTTTTGCAAGAATTACGAAAAATCGAACTGGCTTGAAAAAAACTGAAAAGTATAAATATAAATATTTATGTATATTTGTAATATTTATATTATTCTTCATTGTATACAAAAAGAAAGTTATGTCAGTGCCGAGCATTGAAAATTTTATGAACAAAAAACTAATTTACTCTAATGCTCTATACATTTGAGTATAGAGCACTATACACACCGATATAAAAAATTCTGTTTACAATAAATAGCAGGTTCTGCATTGGCTTTTGCTGTTTTTTTTCAACTTTACAGTGTTTAGATCATTTCTCGAAAATCAGTTTCTTTTTAATTTGATTTTAATGTTTAACATTTTCATATATTGATCTAAAAAAATCTACAGATATTACACAAAGTGCATCTATTTCGCAGCATTGAAAATGTGATCAGACTTTTCGAGTAATAAAAAACAGGTACATGTAAATAACTGGAGTTGATTTTTATTATTGAAAAATATATATTGATATTGAGGTACATAATTGGGTTTGTTTGTATAATAATTGTGATATAATTCTTGTAATATCTTTGTAACATAAGTTGTAATACAGCTTTTAAATCAATAACGAGATTAGAATTTGGTGGGGAGAGGGCCTTTTTCAACCGATTACAGGCATTTTCATATATTCGATCCAAAAAAATGTACGGATATTACACAAAGTGCAACTATTTCATGGCACTGAGAATGTAATCAGACTTTTCAGGCAATAAAAAACAGGTGCATGTAAATAACATGAGTTGGTTTTTTAAATTATTTTTTAAATAATATTCAAACATTGAGATATATAATTGGGTTCGTTTGGGTTTGTTTGTATAGTAATTGTGATATAATTTTTGTAATATGTTTGTAATATAAGTTGCAATACAATTTTTATATTAAGGCCTTAGGCCACGGTAACGGGTATAAAATCATGTGCAAATTTAACAATTTTTTTCGTATGTTAAAGTGATTCAATCATAAAATTAATTACACATCTATTTAGTATGAATATCAAGCTGTTAGAAAATATATATATATTTTTTTTCGATGTTCCAAATTGCCGACTACTAAAGTCCTCTTTTGTTATCTTTTTTTCAGGCGCTCCGCGGCGTGACATTTAGCATCGACAATTTTTTACCCTGAACAAAAAACAAAAATTCTCGTCAATCTACATGAGAATACCTAGAGAAGTACGTACGGAATTTTGAAAATATTGTTTTATTCAAAACTTGTAGGTATTTGAACTTAAAAAACGAATTTTCAGTGAAAAATTTCGTTATAACTGCTCATAACCTGCTGATAAAATGAAAAGTTTTCGATTAATCAGACATTCCGTACGTACTTCTCTGCGGAATGCAATTAGGAACATAACTTTTTAATTTGAAGTAAATCGAGTGAAAATTGTTAAAGTTATTTGTCATGCCAATTGGAAAAAAGCTGTTTCGCGAAATTTCGAGTAGGCGGCCATTTTGTACATGGAAAAAAGAAATATATATTTTCTAACAGCTTGATATTCATAGTAAATAGATGTGTAATTAATGTTATGAGTGAATCACTTTTTCATACGACAAGTATAAAAATAGTGTTGGCAGCCATAAAAATAGAAATAATCACGACGATGATAACGATAATAATAATGGCCATGAGATAATACCGTCAATAATTAATAGTGGCAATTCAGTTGTCACGCAATCATTTTCATTAAGGCGTTACCCCCACTTGTAGCGCAAAAAAAGGCCTTTTTCATGAATTTTTTGAAAGAAAACTACAAAACTTTTCTAATCGATCAATATACCATCCTAAAGAACACATCTTGAAGAACTTTCAGTGATTTTTTTATTGAAAAATATTATATTGTTTAGTGGCAAATGGCCGTCAATGAAATAATGTTTTTATATACACGGTTTGCGGTGACCAACATTGCGGCGAAGTGGATCATCTGAAGAAAAACATGCGGATGGATTTAGTCAAATATAAGTATAAACTAGTCTTTAATCGAAGGATTTTAAAAAATATTCATTTTTCACAAAATGGCGGACAGTCAAAGTTAATGGTTCGATTTTAACGAAAAAAAAACGGCCGTTTTTTGGCTATAAAACGGCCATTTTTTTCGAAAAAAAAATCGAACGATTAAAGACTACATTTTTATGTATTAAATAAGCCTGCAAAATTTCAAGAAGATCGGTTCATTAGTGTTCGAGTAATCTTGGTCACCGACTTCAGAAATGCCATTTTGAGAAAAACGCGTTTAAAGTTTCTCTTTCAACGCTCTTTCAACGCGGATTCTTCTCTTTCAACGCTCATATCTCAGTCAATTTTGTTCGGATCGACTTGAAATTTTCAGGACATATTCTCAGATACTTATACTTCAAAAAAATGCAATAAAAAAAAATCGATTTTTTTCAAAATCGCAAGTGGGGGTAACCCCTTAAACGAGTCGCATTCGCGAGACGTGCGGTATGCATGTACCGTGCCAATAGCTTTTCTCTCTCTCTCTCTCTCTCTCTCTCTCGCGCGCGCGCGCACGCGCTAGCGCTAGCATTCCGTTGAATCCTTAGTGCACGTGTACTCGAATCGCGCTCTTTGTCAACGTAAAACTCATCGAGAGTCGGCTGCCTTTTTTCCCCCTCCCTTCCGCTCTGCCTCCTCTTCTTTCTTGTTTCTTGTCTTCCCACACACATGCGTACGAGCACGCGTAAACTTGAGTCACCCCGAAGTCTCGATACTCGGAGAGAGGAGCAGAAAATATCACTGACGACGTTTCTACTCCCCCTGCCTTACCCCCTCCGTGCATACTCTCCTCTGCGCCTGCCAACTTGGTTTGGTTCTCTTTTTGCCCGCGTCGATGCTCGCGCGCTGTCAAATACACAGGACAATCTCTTTACGCGGATCTGTCCTTATCATGGTCTGAAGTACACGCGGATGGAGCATTTCCGGTAAATTTGAGCCAGGATCGAGAGGGAAAGTCCCGTTTAGCGTTGGGCGATCAATGAGTAATACAGCGACTACGAAGAGAAATACGAACTCGGTGGGAGATTGCTCTTATCGCCAGCCGCTTTCCTTGGTTTACCATGCCGCAAAGGATCAAGTTGTGCAGAGGAACCATGCTTTTATTGGGCTTGAGTTGGTTTGCAACGATTTTTATTGGCTTCCTTATTTTTATTAGTATCGCAAATCATATTTTGTAGATTTGAGATGTAGATCGCTATTTAAGGCCTTAGGCCATAGTAACGGGTATAAAATCATGTGCGAATTTAACAATTTTTTTTCGTATGAAAAAGTGATTCACTTATAAAATTCATTACACATCTATTTAGTATAAATATCAAGCTGTTAGAATTTTTTTTAGATGTACAAAATGGCCGACTACTAATAGTTTCTTTTGTTATCTTTTTTTAGGCGCTCCGCGCCGTGTCATTTAGCATCCACAATTTTTTACCTATAACAAAAAACAAAAATTCTCGTCAATCTACATTAGAATACCTAGAGAAGTATGTACGGAATTAAAAAATATTGTTTTATTTGAAAGTTGTAAGTATTTGAACTTCACAAATGATATTTCAGTGAAAAATTTCGTTACAACTGCTCATACACTGCTCATCAAATGAAAAGTTTTCGATTAATCGGAAATTCCGTACGTACTTCTCTGCGAAATGCAATTAAGCACATAACTTTTGAATTTGAAGTAAATCGGGTAAAAATCACGGTTATTTGTCACGCCAATTGGAAAAAAGCTGTTTCGAGAAGTTTCGAGTAGTCGGCCATTTCGTACATCGAAAAAAATATTGCACAGCTTGATATTCATACTAAATAGATGTGTAATCAATTTTATGAGTGAATCACTTTTTAATACGAAAAAAGATTGTTAAATTCGCACATGATTTATATCCGTTACTGTGGCCTAAGGCCTTCAGGAGCCTAAAATATGATCGCGAGATTTTCATAACTGTCGAAGAATATTTGGGAAATTGAGTAAGAAGAAATGTTTCGATTCTAACGATGCAAACTTCAACATCATTGCTTTTTAGTACTCTGTTCTTCTTTTTCGAGAAGAAACAAGTCGAAAGTGCTAAACTGCTTGCCGTTGATTTCATTGTTTGGAAGGTTCTTCTGACAAAGTCGCCAGAGAAATTACGCAAAATCGTTTTACGGTCAAAGAGTTCCTTTTTTGCTTATTCACAATCAGCGTAATGTTTTTTGCGTTTTTTCTTGTGTGTGTGTGTGTGCGTGTGTGTGTGCGCGCGCGCGCGTGTGTGTGCATGTGTGTGTGGGTGTACGCGTGGGGCGTGCGCAGTTTTTTTTCTTCGTATATTCAAAAACTAGAAGTTTTTATGCAAGATTAAAAAACTAGGAGGTTTTCTACCCAGGTAGGAATTGACGATGAAAAAAGGGCTTGCCAAGCTCTGAAACAAGGCTCACATTT
Organism: Ophion ellenae; assembly: GCA_963210295.1. Lineage (NCBI taxonomy): Eukaryota > Metazoa > Arthropoda > Insecta > Hymenoptera > Ichneumonidae > Ophion > Ophion ellenae. The sequence goes on from OY723388.1 coordinate 18,556,281, forward strand.
TTTTATTCAGGCTGAGCACCAGCCTGATTTCAGGCCTAGCTGAACCCCGGAATGATAACGCGGTTTCAGGCTGTTGCACACAGACTTGACCAAAGGCTGGTAGAAAAGCCTGTACTAAGCCTGAAACGACGAAACAAGAAGGTTCAAAACGAGCCTTAATGAAGCCTTCACGAGCATTTATGACCAGACTTATCCTAAACTCTTCCCGAGGCTATATGAGGCCTGTTTTTTAGTTTTCTATATTCTACATTGGGATAAATTTAATAAATTTGTAAAGAATTCATTTTATTTATTATATATATTTATTATTCATTATATTATTTGTTATAAAATATATATAAAATATTTTAAACACAATACTTTGTTTTATTTATTGTTTATGGGACACGTAATACACAGAGTGTACGCAAGCCCCAGAGAGTGAGTATATACGAAATGTGTATGTGACGAGAAAAAAACTTTTTTGTGTACCTCATAAATATCGATAAGAGAATATGTTTAAATGTTCTGAGCTGCCTCCTTCGCTTTCGTTTTTCGTGCCTTCGCACCCGACAAATTTATTGCTAATTTTTTTTTCATAAAAGTACAGAAAAAATATGATTAAAAATTGATTTTATTTTATCACAACCTTAAACAAGCCTGCATCCACCCTGGATTTTTTAGCCTTAAAATTCACTGGCTGAATAAAGCTTGAAATAACCCTGAGTTCAGGCTAAGCAGCCAGTCTTGGTTCCAGGCTGCTCCAAACGATGCAATCAAACCTGGCCCAGGTCTGTCTCACTCAGGCTCGGTGAAACAAGGCTCACACAAGTTTGTTTCCATCGTCAGCCTTTTGATTCCCTACCTGGGTAGTTAATCGAAACACTAAAAGTTTCTTCAGAAATTAAACAAAAACTAAGTTTTTTCAGAAAAGTAACATACTAGTTTTTCTAGAAAGATGAAGAAGTTGAAGTTTTACTAGGAAATTGAAAACCTAGAAACTTTTCTAGATTTTTTTTTAAATGAAGTTTTTCTAGAATATTGAGAAACTAAGTTTTTCTAGAGAATTAAAAAACCAGACCTTCTTCTGCGCGGTTGAAACACGTGTGTCTTTTCTGAAAAACTGATAAACTAGTAGTTCGCCTAAAATATTAAAAAACTAGAAGTTTTTCCAGAAAATTGAAAAACTAGAAGTTTTTAAGATCTCTGACAGAATGTTTGCACGCAAATAAGTATCGTAGAAAGTATGTTCTGAATAAACTCAGTGAAAATTTCTGTTACGCTTTAGATTAAGATACTTTCAATTTCCAGACGAGCGCTTTCCGGCGTCTTGGCATTTAAGATTTTCAAGATATCTGGTTAGATATTTGTACGAAAACAGAGTACCGTGCTATTTTCTCCGAATTACATTCTGAGATAAACGGTGAAACATTTTAGATTTTCGAGTTCAGATTTTCAGACACATTGTTTTCGTGCTGTGATTGTCTTAGAATTTAAGGTATCGAGATACATTTTCATACGGGAATAGACACAGGGTATATTAGTACCGACTTTTGCGTAAAACGGTGAAACATTTTAGATTATCAGGGATTGTCAATTTTTAGAAAAACGTTTTTTTTTACACTTTAACATTTCGAAAACGTGCCGTTTCTTGCTTACTATAATTTACTCACATTCTACCGTAATTACAATTGATCACAGATTTCTGAAACATTTGCCAAAATGATGTACGATACAATATACGTCCGGAAAAAACGTCGAGAAGATAATTGAGAAAATTCTTTTTTGAAAAAAGTTTGAGTTTTCATACTGACTTTTTATGCTATAACTTTCTTCAAATTTATTTCTCTAAAAATTTCATAATACTTTTCGCATTGAAGGTATATACAATGACCTATTTTAATTGTACGCTAGAAATAACACGCAAAAACGAAGTCGGATAAAGAGACGATCCTACAAAAGATTTCCGGTTTTGACGGGGACATTCGACGAAGGTATTAAAAAGAAGAATGCACTTGTGAGGTCTCGCAGGAATATGCGTTATCTTAAATGAGTCCATATAGTTTTCATTAGCTTTAAAAATAGCTGGGTTTGAAACGGACTTGACGCGCAAAGAAATCAGCACTCTAGACGGACACGGAAGTTTTTAAAATAAAATAAGTGCTTATGTAGGTTATTCAATCGATGAGTGCGAAGCAAATAACATTACTAGGGCCAATATACCATTTCCGTATTAAATTTTTGGAGAAAAAAATGTTGCTCCGAAATGATCGGATTCAGTACTCATTATGACCAAAATGGAAAGGTAACGAACGGTCATTTTGTATTCACGCATAAACTTGGCGATGCCCGATGAGAAAATATCAGCTCGTCGTTGTCGCACTTGTCCGTTTTACGATTCGGGTGTTCCCAAATTGACCAGAGAAATGGTCACCCCCACTCGGAAATTCCGTTGTCCCGATTTCGTTTGTTTGTTCGATAACCGATTTTTCTCGTGTTTTGTGCCTTAAGGGGTCTGCTCACTTAAGACGCTAAAAAAGGCTATTTTCATTATTTTTTTTGATAGGTTTATATTATAGATATTGATATAAAAGTTGTTACATTTAATAAATACATTTTCGAAATACATCAAACAATTTTTATTTATTTATTTAAGTCACTATTTATAGACGAAAATGGTATTTAAAAAAATGTCCTAAAAAAATTGTAGGCCTGCGCTGTTGATGAAATCTCGGAGATGAATCATCCAAAACAAAAAATATCAAACGGTTTTAGATTCAGTATGTTAATGGCTATAGCGCATATCATATGATTTTTGATATATGCAAAAAGAACAAAATAGCGGACTTTTTTCGAGAAAAAAAAGTGTTTTTTTCACCGTTTTCGGCCGAAAAAATAGTAAATATCAAAATTTGAAAAAATCCTTGATATGCGCTGTAGCTATAGTTGTAAAGAATATGTGGTTAAAATTTCATAAGGATCGGTTCAGTAGTTTCGAAAACTTTATCAACAAGCCGTCGAAAAACGCTGTTTCGAGAAAAACGCATTTAAAGTTTGTTTCGCTTACATAAATGCATACAAATTCTTTTTAAATGTATTTCGCAAGTGTAATAACTTTTATATCAATATCTATAATATAAACTTATCAAAAAAAATCATGAAAATAGCCATTTTAGCGTCTAAAGTGAGAACCCTTAAGGCGTTACCCCCACTTGTAGCGCAAAAACAGGCCTTTTTCATGAATTTTTTTAAAGAAAACTACAAAACTTTTTTAATCGATCAATATACCATCTTAAAGAACACATCTTGAAGAACTTTTAGTAATTTTTTTATTGAAAAATATTACATTGTTTAGTGGCAAATGGCCTTCAATGAAATAATGTTTTTATATACACGGTTTGCGGTGACCAACATTGCGGCGAAGTGGATCATCTGAAAAAAAATGCGGATGGATTTAGTCAAATATAAGTATAAACTAGTCTTTAATCGAAGGATTTTAAAAAATATTCATTTTTCACAAAATGGCGGACGGTCAAAGTTAATGGTTCGATTTTAACGAAAAAAAACGGCCGTTTTTTGGCTATAAAACGGCCATTTTTTTCGAAAAAAATCGAACGATTAAAGACTACATTTTTATGTATTAAATATGCCTGCAAAATTTCAAGAAGATCGGTTCATTAGTGTTCGAGTAACCTTGGTCACCGACTTTAGAAATGCCATTTTGAGGAAAAACGCGTTTAAAGTTTCTCTTTCAACGCTCTTTCAACGCGGATTCTTCTCTTTCAACGCTCATATCTCAGTCAAGTTTGTTCCGATCGACTTGAAATTTTCAGGACATATTCTCAGATACTTATACTTAAAAAAAATGCAATTAAAAAAAATCGATTTTTTCAAAATCGCAAGTGGGGGTAACCCCTTAAAAACGTCGAATCAGGTGTGGGCACTCAGGCGGTAAACTCAACCTCGCGACCTTCACGCACCCTGAGTATTGCTAATACCGGAAGTAGTTAAACATTTTTTAAGACCCATTAACCCAGATTTTTTAATGACAGAACGATAATTTTTCTCCCTTCAATTCGTTTAAAAACCCGCGGTTTTGTGAAAAAATAAAATAACAACTTTATGGTCCCATTGGATACGACGAAGGTTGCCGTGAGATTACGTACACGCGTGCACAAAAAAAGATTTCACATAGCCATCGATCATCCCCCTTGAAACCGTATGTTTTTTGTAGGAAACGTTTTTTTGTTTTGTTTAATCCGACTTCATTGTTGCGATTTATTCGGAGTGTGCAATCGACGTGCGACACCCTGCGTATATTTTACCCACAATTTTCTACTACGAGATGGAAGACTAATTTTGCCGAGTATGGATATAGCGGTGGCCACTTGCACTCTCGCTAACATTGACCGTGAACTCACATAACAATCGTTCCTCGTCGATGATAGCTCTCAATTTCGCAAGTACGCAAGGAGGATTTCCGCCACACCCAATTTATATTTGATCATTGTGGATCTTCTATAGCTCTTCTGAATTTCAATACTGTAGAGAACACAACGATTTTTGCAAAAAAAAAAATACACATATCACAGCCACGTGTAATATTTTAGAAACATTGATTATGAAAACTCTGCAACTTACGAAAAATGAATGCATTGAGCTTTTTAGTAGTCAATTCAACGGTTCGCTCACTTTGTATTTTGATGAATCGAAAAAAAAACTTAATCTCAAAAGAGATCTATCGATAGATGATTAGGAAAAATGCTGTTGTAGTTTGCATCGTTGGAATGCAACGAATGTTTTAACTTATATTTCCATTTCCTTATTTTTATACAAAATTTTTGTATATTATTTAATTTTGGTTATACCATTTTATTTGTTCATTTGCCAATTTATTTTCTGTATATTATTATACCAATTTTTTATTGCAAGCCTGATATTGTAAGTCTCGGGAGAAGCATCTTGAACACTGGTTGGGACATTTTCGTTGGAAAAGTCTGCCAAAAAATTTTAAAGCAATTGTAGAACGTTTATTTTCGTTAGACTCTAACGATGCAAATTTCAATCTCATTGGGAGGAACTCCATTGCCGTACACTTCATCATTTTTCGCGCTCCACGAATCTTTTTTTATAACATAAATCTGAAATTCCTTTTTGTATCGTTGCAATCTTTTCAGAACCGATGGGGACCAGTCCCATCTGATGACTTAAAAAAAATGAATTGCCATGTTGAATAATTTTCGAAGAAGAAAAAAATTTACAACCATATTTTTTTAAACTATACTTTAAATTTTACCGAGGGGACAATAATATTTTACAGCCATAGTTACTGCTAAAAGTATAGCTTATTGATATTTTAACAGTCGCATATGTTATTTATGTTTGATTTTTCAATACTATATAATATAGTAGGATTTCATCAAATGGATACTCCCTGACACTATTAAATATTAACTCCCCGAAGATCCTAACGGTGAACAGGACTAAAATAAATGAGCCTTGATCAAAAATGTTGCTTGTGGTTTGCTACGATGTTCATAATGATTCGTACGATATTATAAGACACGACCTGCTATATGCGTATTTGGTGGGCAATTCGATTATTTTGTATACACTGCATGCGTGTTGGTTCAAGGCATCACTGCCTGTCTACTAAGTACATAGAAAATTCCATAAATCCAAAATAAAATAAAATACTCCACTGCGAGTTCTACCTCAACGATGGTTTTATTATAATTCGTTACGATCTCAACTTCCATAATAATTTATTTCGAAGAAAATACTTCGCCTACACTTGGATCGAACCTTCAATCTATCCGCCTATCTTCTGCCTATACGACGCATGCTGCCACTGCGCTATCGCTTGTGGCATCTTGATCCCAGATATGGCATAATGGATAAACGTAATTGAGTGAACATTTGCACAGATCTTTTTTTTTGATAATGGAAGTCACTGCTCAATTGGATTATTGGTGCATCGCAATAGTTTTTTTACTATACAGGGTGTCCCGGAACCGAATGCGTTCCCTGAAATGGGGGGTTGGGGGTGGAATTCTGAGTCGATTGATATAAGCATGTGTGGGTCCCAGATCAACCCCTGAATTATTATTAATTTTTGAAAGCGGGCCAATTAGGTGCGCTCGATGAGCCGGCTTGCGTCGGTGAGCGATACACGCTGACTCTCCTAATTGGCCCGCTTTAAAAAATTAATAATAATTCAGGGGCTGATCTGGGGCCCACACATGCTTATATCAATCGACTCAGAATTTCACCCCCAACCCTCCATTTCAGGGAACGCATTCGGTTCTGGGACACCCTGTATAATAGTATTTTCTACCATATTATATGATATGACCCGCTATATTCATAGTAACGTGTGTCCTACAAGAACAAAAGGTGAACTACGAGAAAAAGTGTTGACCCGATTTCCTGTTTTTCAACGCAACAAACATACTTTGTAACAGTCTGTGAGACACGCGTAGTTCTTGCAACTACAGTCGAACCTCGATACAACTCTCTAGATACGAATTCTCCAGGGAAGTTCGTTATATCGAGTTTGTGTTATATCGAGGTTTCGTTATATCAAGATCATGTACCTTAAAATGTTCTTAAATAAATATATTGGTACTATAAATGTAGGGATATTTTTTAAAGAAAGGTTTTAATTAGGGCAATTTTTACAAGCAATTAGCAATTAGAGCATAATGACCAATGTATTATTATGTTATTGTATGAAGGTTTCGGTTGTCTATCGGAGGGGAATGGACAAATCTTCGTTATATCGAGGTTCGACTGTACTAAGCTGTGGTTGCTCCAACTGCAAACGATTTACTTCGCTATAAGTAAACATTACAATAATTCTTTTCGAATGCTCACTTTTCAGTACGTCGTCTAACAAATTATACTCGACAAGCGTCAATGTTAGCCATATGAATTGTACAAAGTCGAATTGAACAGTAGAAGTTTGACCCGAACAAAACCTAACGTACAGGATACAACATTAGTATTTGTGAGCCGATTTTGTGATAGCACTGAATCAACTATATCTATATCGTCGAGCCTTTCACAGCAGTTAATAATTATTTCTGGGATAATAAATAGTCTGATACGCCACCCAAGTCGCATCCTTAGGTATAGTTTTTGTTTATGATTGTGTTAACCATATTATGATTGCGCTCCCAATAAACTATGGGGAATATACTATCCCTTCTTTCATTATCGGCGGTTTTGTACATACCGTGGACTTTTCTCTCAGTGAACGCTTGTTTTTTTTTACTTAAGGGAAGGTTCTGCCTTGTTGGGCCAAAAAATGTTGGATTTTTCACCGATTTTTTATGCGAAAAGTATTAAATATATAATGTTGATATTTGGTATGCAGACTAAGCGGTCTTTATTGAACATTAAAATATTTTTTGAAGTTTGACAAAACATGGTGGTGGTAGTGGGAGGAGCCACGTACGTCGGTGCGCGGGCGATGACATTCTTCGCTTGCGGAAGTCCTAAGTCGCGGACAGGTGATGCGAAGCAATAAAAATCAAACATATTTTTACTTTGTACAATATTGTGCATAAGTTGACCTAGAATCAAGAAAAAAATTGAAACATAGTGAGCAAATACTGAGAAAATTGTTGGGAAAAAAAACAAACTTGCTTCCGATCGCTCATTATTTTTTTATTTTTCAATTTTTCTTGCTTCTAGGCCAACTTGTACACAATATTGTACAAAGTAAAAATATGTGTGATTTTTTTGCTTCAGATCACCTGTCCGGGCCTTGGGACTTCCGCAAGCGAAGAATGTCATCGCCCGCGCATCGACATACGTGGCTCCTCCCACTCCCACCACCATGTTTGGTCAAACTTTAAAAAACATTTCGATGTTCAATAAAGACCGCTTAGTCAACACACCAAATATCACCATTCTATATTTTATACTTTTCGCATAAAAAATTGGTGAAAAATCGAACATTTTCTGGCATAACAAGGCAGAACCTTCCCTTGAGCGATAGTAAAAAGTGATAATATAGCAGACGATAGTACGATACAACTTTACTGGGCATGTAGGCATGGGAACAGAGATAAAAACGAAGGCAATTTTCGAGCGCGATGTTACGCGAGCTCGCGTATTTATATCGAAAGATTGATCCGCGCTGCAGCTTGGGTTATTCCGGAAATTATCGCTTTCCGAAAATATTCCAGATAACGAAATCCGAGCGATAATGCGAAATTTTACCTCTCATGTAACAAGGCTTTTTTTTATGATGAGTATCATTGTTTTTAGGGCGTGTTTGTAATAAAAAGTTTAATAATAAATAGAGAGAGAGAGAGAGAGAGAGAGAGAGAGAGAGAGAGAGAGAGAGAGGGAGAGGGAGAGAGAGAGAGAGAGAGGGAGAAGTAAAACAAACTATCCGAGACATTCTTAGCTCCGTACACTTCCGACAATAATTTCATCAAGAATGGTTTGATGGCCCACTAAAAAAGGAGTGGTTTGATCCGTCGAAATCAGCCACAATGCCATGTCTCTAATGAGCACCTCATAAAAAGTCTGACTTTCCGATTTTTTTTTCTTGCTAATGACACGTTTCGATCGGCAGTTTTATATGGGGCATTATTTCACGACGTGCATTCACATCGAACTAAAAACCGAGCATAACGCATAAAAAATTCTATCGCGAATAATAGCAACACAACGTTTGCGGGTAAATATTTTTTGTTTAAATACCCCATGAGTACTTGGGCGACGGAAAAAAAAATAGTACGTAAAATTGTACGTGAAAATCTCAACAAGCAAAATCTGGCTGACCGTGGCTATTTTAAGGTTTCCCTTCGCTCAATCCCGAAACGTACGCACATTGCACACGTTGTTGGATACGCGTTTTTTTTCCTGTTCGAGCGTTAAGGTCATTATAAACGAGCTCGGAGACCTTCCTCGGAGTTACGACTGTTTGTACCGGGATATCAAGGCCATCGACTGCATTCGATCATCCCGACCGCGGGAAAACTCGTTCATTACTTTTTTTTTTATCCTCTTCCAATCGCGTATGCACGCGGTTCTCCGCAATTCAACGTGCACTTCAAAATACACACGATCGTCACTATCGGGATTGTGAGAATGAGAAAAAATCGTTTCAGTCGTTTCCAACGTCTTCATTCGGACCTACGTGTCATTGCTTCCTTTGGATAATCTTATCGGTGAATATTTTTCGTCTTGATGGAGTTTCATTAAAAGCATATAAATCTTGTGCTCAAGAATACTCGAGTCGGTATAATTACGGGTCTCTCTTACAGAAGAATTTTTTTCTGAGTCATGACCGATGAAAAAAAAGCTTTCGGCTGTGTACTCAGCAGTGGGAATTTAACCACTTGACGTCTAGACGACATACGGCTTATCAATGACCCACAGGCTATGTGTTTGAGTTCGGTAATGTCTGTGTCCATAGGCCTGCATGAAATTGATGTTATTTAGAGAGGAAGAGGGAGGGAGAGAGAAAGGAGAGAGAGAGAGAGAAGAGAGAGAGAGGGAGAGAGAGAGAGACTACACGTTTGGGCTTTCTCCCCATTGAAATATGACGTACGTTACAAACGTAGCATTATTCAATTAAATGCATTTCTCGTCATCGAGACGGGGATTCAGTGTCATCGCGCTTGACTCACTCCTTTATACGCTAATTGCATGTTGCGATGATTGGCGATGTACGACAACAAAAAGGACGAACCAACAGAGGATTAATGCCAGAAGTGACACACGAAGTAATAATTCTCAACCTACCGGAGTATTTTAAGAATTTTCGGGACCGTTCCTTGGCTGCGATAGTGGGGATGAAAATACGAGTTCTCGGCGCAATGCCAACCCCTTGACAATAAAATCTCATGTGATAATAAATTATTATTGGGCAATTTCCAACTCATAATACTGTCGAAAAATATTTCCGAGCCGGGAAATGATATTAATAGTTATAATTTACGCAATTAAATACAATAACAGTCGAAACAGTTTATAACGACATCGCTTAAGGGGTCTTCTCAATAATGACACTAAAAAAGGCTATTTACATGCATTTTTTTGATAGGTTTATATTATGGATATTGATATAAAAGTTCTTACACTTAATAAATACACTTTCGAAATACATTTTTCAAAAATGATTTTTTTATTCAAGTCACTATGTATAGATGAAAATGGTAGTTTAAAAAATGTCCTACAAAAAAGGTAGGTCTGCGCTGTTGATGAAATCTCGGAGATGGATCATCCAAAACAAAAAAATCAAACGGTTTTGGATTCAGTCTGCATCTATAGCGCATATCATACGATTTTTTATATATGCAAAGATAACAAAATGGCGGACATTTTTTGATAAAACAAAAACAAACGTGTTTTTTTCACCGTTTTTGGTAAAAAAAAATAGTAAATATCAAATAGAAGAGTAATATCGGTTCAGTAGTTTCGAAGATTTTTTCAACAAGACGTCGAAAAACGTTGTTTCGAGAAAGACGCGTGTAAAGTTTGTTTGGGTTACATAAATAAATAAATAAATAAAAATTTCGAAAGTGTATTTATTAAGTGTAACAACATTCATGTCAATATCTATAATATAAACCAATCAAAAAAATTCATGAAGATAGCCTTTTTTCAAGCGTCGAAAGTGAGAAGAAACATCTATAAGCATTTGCCACCGTAACTCACTTACATCCAGTAATAAAATATCAAATTTTACGATTTCACTTAATTTTTCGACACGACATTCCTAACACTATAATCACGCGTTGCTCAGTTTTTAATTGAAATCTCAATATTATTTCAGTCCCAACAGCACTGTAACTAGTGTTTACGAGGTGTCATGTGTAGTACCAAATGGACAAAGGTTCAAACCGAACATAAAAAATTTCCGAAACTATGTTGTGAAACTGATTGATTTTTGGGCAGTTGATGCACCATAAATCAATCTCCCGGTGATATAAATTTTAATTGAATCCGAGTATTTCGATTTTGGTCTCAAAACTCCCTAATCTCGCTGAAGACGAGTGCCGATCGATTTCTGTTGGACAATGGTATCATCATTCAATTGTTGATTTTTTCGCGCAGCTCGCGTGCATACGTGTGTACTTGGAAAATATTTCACACGAGTTTGAAATCGCTGAATCTCCGGTATAACATATTCCCGTAATGACAAGACGAGTATCGGCGGTTGATCGTTAACAGGAGTGTCGACAATTACCAACGCGCCCACATTCGAATGGATATCGAAGAATTTATGCGAGCCACGAGTCTTCAATGGCATTCAAAGACAGTGTCTGTGTACGAGCCGGTTTTTTGTTGTTGTTTGGCACATATGTCTTGCGCTATCTCGAGTTGCTCGATTCGATCGTTTTTTTTTCCCCCACTATATCGTCTTGCGATGTGGACGTTCATTATTGTGTAGACGGAAATGTACATTTGAACGAACACGTTCTTATGCTGTTTCTGATTGATGCGACAGATACATCGAGGCTAGCGGCACGAAAGAACCCGATGACAACATGGCCGACGTTCATGCGCGCTCGCAAATGCGCACCGAGCCGATCGACGAGGCTGGCGCTGGTGTCGCGTCGGCAGCACCCTCCACCACCAGGCCAATATGCCTCGAGCATCATCAAGTGACCTCGGCAAATTGCCCCCCGGCGGAGAAGAGTTCCCTTCATCAGGAAAATCGACACAGACGCGCGATCCAGCACAGATACCGGAAACGACCCTCGAGCTTCGACGTATCGTTAATAATACGAAATAAAAATAAAGCGTACAACACAGCGACCTCGGGTCTCGTGACGAACTCGACTCCGAGCACGCTCATGAGACAACCCCCGCCCTCCTGGCAATCGACTTCGACTTCCGGTAGCTCCACGGATACGTCGGACGACAGTGAAATCGGTAAAACGCGCTTTTTAAAAATTATTTCGACTATTATTCTGCTTGTCCTTGCTCCCCTGCTCTCATTTCAGCATTTTCGTTTTAATGTAAAATTATTTTCATAACGAATCATTGACTTTTTACACCGATTAATCTCTTATTTATTGAATAAGGTATATAACGGTGTGTACTGAAATTTATTTTCTAAAATTGAAATTTGTGAAAAAGTATTTTGAGTGAAAAAAAATTATAATAATTTTTCACATTATTTTTCTAATAAATCATTTCTTATAAATTCTGATAATTGAAATAAAAATCTCAGACATTCTATACCATTTTTACGATATTACTTTTCTAATAAATTCAAATAAATTCGATGAAATTATGATAAATATTGATAAATATTTTCTGATAAATAAAATTCTCACATAAAAAAAACATCAACCACCCGAGAATATGATTTTCTAAATAAAAAATTATCTTTCTTCTAACTAAACGACAAAAAAAATCAAACGGACTTCTAAATCAAACGAAAGATACTTTTCGAAAATAAGTATATCATTGCATCCTCTCGCAAAATATATTTATTTGAGTTAATGAATGTGGCCAATTTCTGACGGAGCGAAAGAGAGGAAAGTGTAACTGCGTTAAGGCCTTATATACCCATGGACGGTCGGAAATCGAGGCTTTTTTGGGATGTTTTTTTTTTTAAATACTACTTGAGCAATCGAAATGAGGTTTGGAGGGTGTACTTGACATATCTATAGGTACTCAAATCAATTTTTCATTTTCCAAATAATCACATAGGGGCGGCCCAGTGGCCGCTGGAGAACACCTTTTTTAGGCCCTCCACGGGCGGCCTCGTTGAAGATGCCCATGAGCACCTACAACAACAAAAATCATTTTCTTTTGTAATCTACGTGAGTTTTGCTAGCGAAGTACTAACGATCATTACGGAAGATTAATTTGTGCAAATTTGGCACCCTTGGGAAAGAAAGTCGCATTTTCGGCTCAAAAACGGTCTCAATTTGTTTATAAAAACCGCAATTGTTAATCGATCGTGAAAATTGTGTGCGATTCGCCAGAAAATCTATCTAAGAAGCTAAAGTTGAAATTTGAAGTCAATCAGTTAAAAATTGTAAGAGCTACGAGTCCGCTCCATTTTGAAAACACGATTTGAAGAAAAACGCGCTTAAAGTTTTAAAACGATTTTTCTTCGGATCATATTATTCTTGACATGTTCATACACCATTTAAGCAAATAAAAAAACGATAGATCTTTTAAATTCACGAAGCCGAATATTTAACAATTAACTGATTTTCGTCCATAATTAAATAAAAATACACCGCACTATACTGATAAAATTTCAAGCCAAGTTACCGAACATTTAAGGGGTTAGGCCACAGCAACGGGTATAAAATCGTGTGCAAATTTAACAATTTTTTTCGTATGAAAAAGTGATTTGCTCATAAAATTAATTACACATCTATTTAGTATGAATATCAAGCTGTTGGAAAATATATATATTTTTTTCGATGTATAAAATGGCCGACTGCTAATATTTTCTTTTGTTATCTTTTTTTTAGGCGCTCCGCGGCGTGACATTTAGCATCCAAAATTTATGACCTAGAACAAAAAACAAAAACTCTCGTCATTCTACGTTAGAATACCTAGAGAAGTACGTGCGGAATTAAAAAAATATTGTTTTATTGAAAAGTTATAGGTATTTGAATGAATTTTCAGTGAAAAATTTCGTATAAAACTGCTCATAAAATGAAAAGTTTTCGATTAATCAGAAATTCCGTGCGTACTTCTTTGCGAAATGCAATTAGGAACATAACTTTTAAATTTGATGTAAATCGAGTGAAAATTGTTGAAGTTATTTGTCACGCAAATTGGAAAAAAGCTGTTTCGAGAAAAACGCGTTTAAAGTTTTAGGTACTCTATGGCCGTGCCATAGGTGGGCTCGCGTGATACGCTCAAAGTCGGTGACAAAAAAATGTCTTGCTATAAATCGAATGGTAACTTATTCTTATGATGATAAAGCACCGATTTAGCGAAGAAAAAAAAATCGATTTGTTGAAAATTTTACTGTGGCCTTACCTCTTGACGAAAAATTACGACCCTAAAAATGGCCTCATTTATACGGCACTTTATGAAGATGACACACTGGCCACATTTCTATCGAATAATTTATACACTAAATAACTCTAGATGTCTGATATAAACTGCTCTACGCGTGTAAAGAAATTCTGAATAGTCCGTAATGACAATAAGAACCGGAGGTCACCGAATGTTTAAAGATAATGATAAAACTTGAAAAAATGTAACTGGCAGAAGAATTTTGAGTGAAAATGTAAAAATGCATAGATCTACAAAATTTGTGCGATTTTTTAAATTCCAGTTTATCGTTGGGTATGATAATCGATTGTGATTTATTTCGTAATAAGCCCCATTGTAATTTACCAATGATTCAGACGAGCCCTGCTTATGTCCCCACGAAATACGACCCTCCGTGAAAGGCATACCTTAAAAGTAAAACTTGTTACTCACTTTGTTACACACTTTGTTACGAATAACAATTTCTGGTAAATTCTGCCGCAAGTGACGCTTATTCGGCTCAAAGCCCAACATTTTCGTACGAAGAAAATTATGTGATGCTGATACAAAATCGCTAATATTTCGAGGTTGTCCAATCTTACGATATGACGTTTCACATCTGACAATTTCAACCATAACCTCCTGGTGGGGCCATCTTTTGTCGAACGACGGAGACTCATTTGTACTCCCAATATTATTTTCGATCAAGCGGAGATTGTTGTGCGAAAAAAAGATGACTGATCGCACAAATGATTTACGCGACGTATATTTCCGTGTTACGTAACAATAAGTGTATTCCAGTAATATACATTTTTTGAAAAACTCACAACGATTTATCACCACGAAACATAAACTCAAAAAGTCACGTGAGGTACGCTCGGACCCTAAGTACACTTTCTATAATTGCTGGGGCAAAATTAGCGGCACCCCGGAAATATCAATGGTTGCGACCGCCTCGACAAAGGTAAATTGAATTATAGAAGGGGTCCGAGCTTGACAGCACCGTTTGTTATTCCAGGAGCGTACTCCGCGGGCATGGACCTCGCATGCGCTTTCGAAGGTTGAGTAAAAAAATCGCCGAACGATCTCAACAAACGTCGTAATTCTCAAATCGTACTGTTTTTTAACCGCTAAATCGAAGTCCGTACAGCGTGCAAAATAGGCGCAAAAGCTGGAAACTACGATGTTGAAGTTTGCATCGTTGGAATGCAACGAAATTTCAGTTTCATTATTTTAATTGCCGCATTTTCATTATCACCCGAAAAAGTAATAAAAATATTCACGCCGAGAATCACTGAAAAGGATTTCGAAAGAAATTCAAGGGGTTATATAGAGTTAGGAGGCCCAAAAAGATCGATTTTTTCGAGAATTTTTCTTGAGAAGACCTGTGTACCTATTAACGAAAAAATTTGTACACATATTATGGTAACGTTTAACTTTGTTTTAACATTTTTTATTTGTAAAAATAATTATTTTGAAAGCTGCGATAGCTGATCTCCGGGGGCACCTCTAAAAAAAGGCGTCTTGCGGTGAGCACGATATCTGGACTGGATTATCTAAAATGAAAAAAACATTTCGTTAATATAATGGATTATCTTGTAATTGATCGAAGGAATAAGCAAAATACCAATTTTCGACAAAATGGCGGCTTCTTAAAAAAAAATCGATTTTTGACAAAAATGTAGGCCTTAAATTGTTTATAACATGGATATATTGATCGGTGAGAAAAAGCTTCGATTAATTACTAAAAATATACTTGAAAAGATTGTGTTAAAATTTGAGACTGATCGGTTCAGCCGTTTCCGAGCAATCTCGCTTACCGACTTTAAAAACACATTTTGAGAAAAACATGTTTAAAGTTTCAAAAGCACTTTCGAACGCTCTGACACGTCATTACAAATGTGCGTGTAACTTCGAGAATATTCGCCGGATTGACAAGAAATTTTCTGTGTGTGTACTTAAATATATGTACATTACGAAAATAAAATTAAAAAAAAATCGATTTTTTGAAAATTTCAACTGTATATAACCTCTTAAGGCCTTAGGCCACAGTAACGGGTATAAAATCATGTGCGAATTTAACCATTTTTTTTCGTATGAAAAAGTGATCCACTCATAAAATAATTTAAACATCTATTTAGTATGAACATCAAGCTGGTAGAATTTTTTTTCCGATGTACAAAATGGCCAACTACTCGAAACTACTCGAAACTACTCGAAACTTCTCGAAACAGCTTTTTTTCCAATTGGCGTGACAAATAATTTCACCAATTTTCAAATTGTTTCAATTATCAATTCAATTTTCAAATTTTCAATTACTTCAAATATAAAAGTTATATTCCAAATTGCATTTCGCAGGGAAGTACGTACGGAATTTCTGATTAATCGAAAACTTTTCATTTTATGAGCAGTTTATAAGCAGTTATAATGGAATTTTTCACTGAAAATTCATTTCTTAACTTCAAATACCTGCAGCTTTTGAATAAAACAATATTTTTTAAATTCCGTACGTACTTCTGTAGGTATTCTAATGTAGATTGACGAGAGTTTTTGTTTCTAGGTCTAGGTAAAAAATTGTCGATGCTAAATGTCACGCCGAGGAGTGCCCAAAAAAAGATAACAAAAGAAAATATTCGTAGTCGGCCATTTTGTACATTGAAAAAAATACATATATATTTCTTCTAACAGCTTGATATTTATACTAAATTGATGTGTAATTAATTTTGAGCCCTTGAGCGATTGTCGACGCCGAAATTAGCCAAAAAAAAAGTTGGACTACGGAACTTTCGTTGCGTGCCAACGATGCAAACTTCAATATCATTGGGAACCAATGGTTATTCAGAGTTGTCGTTAATTCAAGAATTTTTCACCTCCCCGTGATATTGGCTGCTCGGTAAGGCAAGGATCAAACGTTCAATTATTAACGATTGGCCTCTTTTCAGAATTTATGTACGCCAAGCGGAAGGTGGTCGGTCCGAGCACGGAGAGCCACGAGAAAGCGCCAACGGTCGAGTGTCACGATCTCCCGATGAATAATGAAAAGACGGATGTCACGGAAAGCCGACTGAACGACGGCGATAATCCGCCCGAGTTCGTCATGTCGGCTGCAGAGGAAGCCGCCTTCAGAATGACCATTGGTCGCGGGCATTTTTCCCGATCGAAAAAAGACAGATTCCTGAACAATCTACGGCTGGAAAAGAGGCTCAACGGACTTAACAAGGAATTCTTCGAGCTGGCGTGCCGAGCGCACACGCGCTCGATGCGCAGACGACACTCCGGAGATTTGCGCAGAATAGTTTGAGAATTTCTTCCCACATCGACGACGAAAAGTGGAGGATGGGAAACTCCGTGTAAATTATGACAATCGAATGATTCAGGCGCAAACAGGATTAAACGAAACGAAAAAATTGAACGTTGACGAGACCAATCGATGAAAGACGAGGAAAAAAGAAAATTGAAAAGACTGACACGACCTTTTGGGCTTGACCGTCTTTCTGGAAAATGTTTATTTTTATTAATACAAGACTCAACGATTGCTGGAACGAATAACTGAGAATTTTCCGAAAGAAGCTGGAGAGTCCTTGGAAATTTCGAGCGTCGCTGTGCTCATTGTAATTATTATTATTATTATTATTATTATTATTATTATTATTATTATTATGTACATTATTGTTCTCATTGTTTGCGTGCATCAGTGAGCAAGCACGTTCGACCGGTTATCTCCGCATATTCTTTATTATGATGTAAACTAACTTGTACATATGAACAATTAAATACTTTTTTTTCGGGCGCTCAGAATTGTCGAGGCGTTCACAAAAAAGTGCCATCATTAGATTCTAAGCGAAAAACGAATAATAAAAAGAAGGTTTGACCCTCCGTTGTTTGTGGCGAGAGTGAAAATTGTTGTGCCTGAAGTTGATAAAATAGAAAGTCCGAGGATTTAGTCCCCGTTCGAATCCGTCCGCGGCGCGAGCGTGCCTTTCCTAGACGAGAGCGTAACGACGAAAGAAAACACAACGGTTAGACCGGAATTCAGTGCAACGTCGGAATTCTCGCGACTTCGTTGCAGCACCGAGTGCGTCGTATGCGCGACGAACGCTAACCGGAGAATTTATGAGACGATCTCTTTGAACGAATAATAATAAAATGTGTATTTACCAAATGAAGATGTTTTTCTTACTTTTTTTGATTAATTATACCTCTGGAGTGTCGTCCTCGGCTAATGTAACCAGCTCACCTACACCCATCGTTCTGTGGCACGGAATGGGTGAGTCAATTGTCAATAATTTCGATAAGTTACACTGCTAAAGTAATTTAGACTTTCGTATTAACGCGACTTCGTATTGACGAAGACGGGTTTATATATAACTCGATGTCAACGAGAGTTTATCGCTTTTGCCGGAGAAATCAGCCTACGCGAGTTCTCTCGTTTGTTTTCGTTTTGTTCGACCGTGCTTCGGGATAGGGGGGGAGAAACTACTCTGGGGAACCCAAACAAAATCATTCGGACGATTCATCTTGCACGGGAATAGGCAATGAATTCGAAATAAACTTGACAAATTCTTTCTAGGTTTATACTCTTTAATCTTCCATTCGCACACTACGTCAGTTTAACCTGGACGAATTTCAAATAAAATGCTCACTGGCAAAATTGCAAATTTTCAATGATTTTTTACGACAGTCGAATTTTGTATTTTCCGAATTTCAATTATGCAGTCTTTTTAAAAAGGGTTCAAAGTGTATTCCTGATTTTTTAAAATTAAAAGAAGACCGAACGGTTGTTAAGGGGTCTTCTCACTTTGTACGCTAGAAAAAGGCTATTTTAAGGAATTTTTTTGATAGGTTTATATTATAGATATTGATATAAAAGTTGTTACACTTAATAAATACACTTTCGAAATAAATTTAAAAAAAATTATTTAAGTCACTATTTATAGACGAGAATGGTAGTTAAAAAAATGTCCTAGAAAAATTGTAGGTCTGCGCTGTTGATGAAATCTCGGAGATGGAGTATGTTAATGGCTATAGCGCATATCATACGATTTTTTATATATGCAAACATAACAAAATGACGGACATTTTTCGAAAAAAAAAAACAAAAAAACGTTTTTTCACCGTTTTTGGGGAAAAAATAGTAAATATCAATTTTAAAAAATCTTTGATATGCGCTATAGCTATAGTTGTAAAGAATATGTGGTTAAAATTTCAGACGGATAGGTTCAGTAGTTTCGAAGATTTTATCAACAAGCCGTCGAAAAACGTTGTTTCGAAAAAAACGAGTTTAAAGTTTTTTTAGATTACGGCGATACAAAAAAAGATTTAAAAAAAATGTATTTCGAAAGTGTATTTATTAAGTGTAACAACTTTTGTATCAATATCTATGATATAGATCTATCAAAAAATGCATGATAATAGCCTTTTTTGTAGCGACTACAGTGAGAAGACCCCTTAGGCAGTGTTGTTGTCTAGAGCGTTGTTTTGGAGCCGATCATCGGGAGGAAATAATGGTTTAACGATTACAGTTTTCTTTCTAACTTTTTTTACTGATCCTTCAAGAATATGTTAAATCTGAAAGAAACTCGGCTAATTTTTATTTTGCTAATTTTTTCGTATTCAGAAAGGTCCGTAGAATAAAGAAATTAGTTTGATAAGAAAAAAAGTTTTTTTTTTTAATTTCTCGAAAACAATACTGCCTTAATGGCAAGTGGATGAAGATCATCCGGGTCAAATTGACCCGAATCCGTGTCAACGGAAGGTTAAATCGGAATGAGTTGAATAAGTCGGATGGAGTACATTTTTTATTGACTTTATTATATTATATTTATATCTATAACTCTTTATCATATTTGATAATTAAATAATTTCTTCATTTCTAATAACGCAATTTTTTCCGCGGTACAAATGCGTTATAAATTATTTTGCAGTACATTGAAAAACCTTGTGGCTTTTCGATGAAGTGCATTTTTTTTGATTGAGTCATTTTCTATCCATGCCCGACGGAAATCTGCGATAGTGAAATTTGCATCGTTGGAATGCAACGAAAATTATAATTCTTTACAAGCTTTCATTTAACTTGACTTGGTGTGAGATGACTTGACTTCCTTGTGAGATGCAAAACGGAAATCGATATTTCACCCACTTCCCGACTACTTAGAGCTCTGAAAGTTTTCAAACATGCATTTAAGAGGTGACAATGCATGATTAAACTAAAAAAATTAACAAGTTGATTAATTAAAAAAAAATTACTTGACTTTTCGTGAGATGCAAAACGGAAATCGATATTCCACCCACTTCCCGATTACTCAGAGCTCTGAAATTTTGCAAACATGCATCTAAACGGTGACAATGCATGATTCAACTTTTAAACAAATTGGGCTGTGAAAAGCTAACAGGAAAGAGACCTTGCAATAATGAAGCGTTAGCAGAAATGAACAGAAAGAGAAACATTAAATAGAGCTAAACTACATGGAAAGTGCATGAGAAAATACGAATTGCTCTCGGATCGCACAATCGGTAAAAGGGTCCAATGGGTAAAATAGGTTCGAAGGTAAGGTCCAATAGATGGTGAGCCAATAATAACACCGGTTCGTCCGGAAGGATTAATCCCTCTTTACAAAAATTTCAGAGATGTAGTAAAATCAATTGAAGACTAAAAAGTAGGAAATAATTAATAAATAATTTTTTTTAAACATGCCTTTGTTTAACGTACTAAAAAGTGGAACATAATTTTCTTTTTAGACATATAATCTTTAATTTACATAAATCCGTTAACATATCAACTGTATTTAATTTACTGTAAAACATCCTTAGATTTCTTAAGGGGTCAGGCCACAGTAACGAGTATAAAATCATTTGCGAATTTAACAATTTTTTTTCGTATGAAAAAGTGATTCGCTCATAAAATTAATTACACATCTATTTTTTTTACGTACAAAATGGCCGACTAGTAATATTTTCTTTTGTTATGTTTTGTTTAAGGCGCTCCGCGGCGTGACATTTAGCATCCACAATTTTTTACCTAGAACAAAAAACAAAAATTCTCGTCAATCTACATTACAATACCTAGAGAAGTAGTTACGGAATTTGAAAAATATTGTTTTATTCAAAAGTGGTAGGTATTTGAATTGAGTTGTAGGTATTTGAATGAATTTTCAGTGCAAAATTTCTTATGAAACTGCTCATAAAATGAAAAGTTCTCGATTAATCAGAAATTCCGTATGTACTTCTCTGCGAAATGCAATTAGAAACATTACTTTTAAATTTGAAGTAAATCGAGTGAAAATTGTTGAAGTTGAAGTTGAAGTCACGGCAATTAAAAAAAAGCTGTTTGGAGAAAAACGCGTTTAAGGCGTTACCCCCACTTGTAGCGCAAAAAAGGCCTTTTTCATGAATTTTTTTAAAGAAAACTACAAAAAAATTTTGATCGATCAATATACCATCTTAAAGAACACATCTTGAAGAACTTTCAGTAATTTTTTTATTGAAAAATATTACATTGTTTAGTGGCAAATGGCGGTCAATGAAATAATGTTTTTATATACACGGTTTGCGGTGACCAACATTGCGGCGAAGTGGATCATCTGAAGAAAAAAATGCGGATGGATTTAGTCAAATATAAGTATAAACTAGTCTTTAAGGTAGTACCTCCACAGAAGAGTTAAATAAAGAAATGGCTGAAATTTGACATATACGTTATTTAATATATTATTCAAACATCTGTGCAATTTGAATAAGTTTGACCACCCCAAACCTGATATATTTACACTTAAATTTGGCTTGGTTTACACGTAACAAACGCGATATGATGGGCAAACAGAGCATCATTAATTCTACCGTCAAAACTAAAATTAAGAAATTGATAAAAAAAACGAGGATAAGCTACAGTAAGATATCACGAATAATGCGAAAAAAAATGAGAATGATTCACCATCTAGTTTCCAAGAGATAACCATGAGAAGCCTTCACAATTTTGGTGCAAAGCCTGGAAAAAAAAAAAATTGGGGCAAAGCCTGGACAGTCCCGGCAAAAAGTTTACTGGCAATGGTCGATCAAAAACACAATACAAAATATATTTTACGGCAATAAATGATATCCATCGTATTGTCTACTAGTACCGAGTCAATATTGCGTAGTTTTTAATTTTATTCATTACTAATTAAACCAATTATCAATCTTTCAAACATGAACATGGTATGTAAACTTTTGGTTGAGATTTTCGCAGAGGAACTACCTTAATCGAAGGATTTTAAAAAATATTCATTTTTCACAAAATGGCGGACAGTGAAAGTTAATGGTTCGATTTTAACGAAAAAAACGGCCGTTTTTGGCTATAAAACGGCCATTTTTTTTTCGAAAAAAAAAAATCGAACGATCAAAGACTACATTTTTATGTATTAAATAAGCCTGCAAAATTTCAAGAAGATCGGTTCATTAGTGTTCGAGTAATCTTGGTCACCGACTTCAGAAATGCCATTTTGAGAAAAACGCGTTTAAAGTTTCTCTTTCAACGCGGATTCTTCTCTTTCAACGCTCATATCTCAGTCAATTTTGTTCGGATCGACTTGAAATTTTCAGGACATGTTCTCAGATACTTATATTTCAAAAAAATGCAATAAAAGAAAAATCGATTTTTTCAAAATCGCAAGTGGGGGTAACTCCTTAAAGATTTTTTTAGAGTATTTCAATAAATAAATGCAATGTACAATATAAAAATATTATCGAATAGTCACTTATTCTTATGACAAAGCACCGTTTTAGCGAGAAGAAAAATCGATTTTTTGAAAATTTTACTGTGGCCTCACCCCTTAAATAAAAATCCTGAAACTGTGTATAAACGTGTGATAATAATTTCTCTAATTACTATTGTGCTAAATTAAATACGGTTAATGAAACTGAATTGATCAAATTTATTAAACATTTAAAAAGTTAAGCGCCCCAAGCTTTTATTTATAGTCACTTATAGGTGACTTGGCGAAGAAAATTATTTTCTACTTTTTAGTACATTAAATAAAAGCTTGTTAAAAAATGTTTACATATAAATTATTATTTGCTCACATTTCTTTTAGCAGATTTTAGCTACGAAAATCCCTAAAAAAATGTTGCATTTACTCATTTTGAGATCTATGTATGATATAAATTTGCAAAAAAATATTTTTTTTCCAATAACGGAAAGGAGGAAATATAAAAGTATTTTTGTTGCATTCCAACGATTCAAACTTCAATAGCATGGAAATCTTCGGTTTCCAAACGTTTTTCCGCTTTCAGGTGACAGTTGCTGCTTCTCCTTCAGCCTCGGACAAATAAAGACCATTCTCGAAGAGCAAATACCCAATGTTTACGTGAAATCCATACGCATCGGGAACAATGATATAGAAGTAAATCAAATTATCCACGCTCTATTTTCTCGACTTCTGTTCACCCGTACCCTTACAAGCCGAACTTTCGCGCATTCTTTCAGGACGTCCAGAACAGTTACTTTAAAAACGTCAACGACCAAGTCAGCCAAGTGTGCAACGATCTTGCCAACGATGACCAACTGAAGAACGGCTATAACGCGATTGGCTTTTCTCAAGGAGGACAATTTTTGTAATTAACAATGATAGCCGAAAGAGAAGCATTTTTCAAACGACTTTTCCACTGATCAAACGCAGGGATCATTTATTTAACATGGTTATTATTGTCATTGGCAGACGAGCCGTAGCCCAGCGTTGTCCGGATCCGCCAATGGTCAACCTCATATCTTTGGGTGGCCAACATCAGGGCGTCTATGGGCTGCCCAATTGCGCCGTTCTCGAACACAAGCTCTGCGACTACATGAGAAGACTCCTCAATCATGCAGCGTATACAAAGTAACGATTTTAAAGATCAACATTCAAAAGTATTGGAACGAAATCATTTACAAAAAACTATTCGGAATGTATCAACTTGAGGTCATGTATCACACGCTAGAAAATTTCGACGCGTTCGCGACGGTATTGCAGAATTCGTAGTTTCTGGCTACGAGCCGCCATGAGCTACCGCCAGATGTCGCAGAAAGCGTCTGCTATTCACGCTTTAGCAAAGAGCAGAGGCCTACAAGGTGATGATTGTTGCAAGTCAGTTTTCAGGATTGTCGATAATATTTTGACCTCTGTTGATACAATTTTGCTAGTTGGATGTAAAAAAACCTCAAACCCTAATTACCCCTTAATTTTTTCATAAAAGCAGTTGAAACAACGCTCGAAATGTGTTTCTTTTCACTATCGAGAGCCTAACGCCCTTGAAATGTGTTGAATTCGGTGCATCAGTTAGTAATTTACAATTCACCCTAAGGCAACACTAATCTGTAGATTTTTTTCCAAAATTTGAAAGAATGTCGACCGTCAGGCTCTTTTTGCAATAATATCGCATGTGCACAATACATTTTATCTCAATTGATGGTATCGTTTAGTAGCAATTAGGGTTCAAAATTTCGAAACGGCCGGATCGTGTGATACAAGGCATCAAAAGCATGTACAAGGTCAACATAACCTCACAAATTTTCGAACCCAGTTTGCTCATAGACGGTCGAGTTTTTTTTAAAGGAAAAACAAAGCATCAGGCTATGGAGAATTCCCCGACGTATGACGATATTCTTGTGCCCTAGATATTATTCATTTCGGAGAAATCTTGGTTCGAAAATTTCAGCTATCTCTCTCGCACTCATACGTCGCTTAGATCATCTTCTTTGCCTTAAAAGCCAGGGTACTTTATTAATGACATTTCGATCTCTTTTTTCAAGATTCGTGCAGGAGACATTGGTCCAGGCAGAATACTGGCACGATCCCTTGAAGGAAGATCTGTACAGGAAGAATTCTGTTTTCCTGGCTGACATTAACAACGAGCTCGTTATCAATGAGACGTACAGGACTAATTTGAAGAAATTGAATCGTCTCGTTCTGGTGAAATTCGAAAAAGACACGATGGTACAGCCTTCGGCGACCGAGTGGTTCGGATTTTACAAAAGCGGCCAAGCCGTTGAGCTTCAGGCACTCGAGGAGTCTCCTATCTACACGGACAATCGCATTGGCCTGCGGGACTTGCATCAGCTTGGTAAAATCTACTTCGTCTCGGTTGATACTAATCATCTTCAGTTTACCGACCGCTGGTTCATCGACGAGATAATTCAAAAACATTTGGTCTAATTTTTTTTTCTCCAATCACCACGAATTCCATTGAAGTGGATAAGAATAATAAATGCTCTCTGTATAATTTTGCTGGACGTAATCGTCTCTTCCGGAAATTCCCGTTCGTCGTTGAAAACACGTTACTTTCCCATGTTACCGACGATCGGTAAGGTAGAAATTAAGTTGTTTTACCATTTTGACAATGTCAACAACAATAAATGCATGTTTACGTAGCTTTATTGTGGCTGCGCGAAAGATTTGTTTGTTATCTAAGTTTTTCAAGCTTTTTTGAGTTTCCACTATACCGACAAACGAGATCGCGTACACCGTCGTGGTAGACCATACTGCAAAATTGTGGTCGTCAAGGTAGGTATCACACAATGCCGTTCCTCATCTGTAGGTCACCTTCAGTTTTGATTCTTTTACGGAATAGGTTGCAGAATCATCAAATAATTCTTTCCAATCACTCTTACTCACAATTTTTCGTCTCGATCCAGCTGTTGCAACAACACCGTACAGGTTCTCTCGCGCAGTGACATATGACGTGTGGATCAAGATAAGAGGAGAACGTTGATCGTTGATGAAAATTTCACGTACGGGAGTCGCGTACCCCTCGTCTAAAAAAGACTGCTTTATCTCGCTGAACGACACTCGAGCTCGTGGACAATGAGGGCATCCTGTTGACCAATCTGACATCTTCGAGAGACCGAACATTTGAAAAATTGCAATTTCATTATCGCAAAAGCGTTTGAAAATAATTCTTCCGAATAGAACATTGAAAATGCACGAATCGAGATTGAAAAAGTGATTTTCCGTTGCAACAGGATATCAATCAGTTGTTGATCCCTATTTTGATGAAGCTAAAATGAGAAAAATAGCACAGGGAAAGCAGAAAAAATATGTGGCAGGTTAAGGGGTCAGGCAACTGTGGAAATTACAAAAATTCGGTAGTCGCTTTGAACAACTCAAATTGAAGAGGAAAATTCAACAGATGGAGCAGGAATAGCAGATTAAAGGTAAACATATTATGAAAACGATCTTTAGATGTCAGAAATTTATCCCGCATTCGTTTACTATAACCCGGGCTCGAATTGATGGCGTTTGGGATTCGCTGGAACAACAAGGAATATTGTTATAACAAGCTGTACTCATCATTTGATTCTTGCTATGTGTCACAATCAGGTAGACCACAAGGGATTGCATAAAGTTGAACCATCAGTGCTATCTTTAGCTTCCACCTCTCATGACTCTTTTATTGGTGAAAACCGAATCACCATGAATTTTAGGGGCCACTCGGCAAATCAATCAATGCTACCATGAGCGACGCTTTTAGCATCACTACGTTTGTTGTAAAGGTCACCATCCGAGGGTGGTCGGCCTATGCTACCTCGCCTTGACTGGCACGCGCAACACACTATCGACCCTGTAGCTCCGCCATCACTACAGTTTCTAGACCCTATATTAACACCGTCTCAGGTAGCGATCCGCAACAAATTATCCAAAACTTTACTGAGTACCAAATGTCCGCCTGGTTCTCTTGAGTTGCCAATCGTCCGAACAGATAACTTTTGGACCCACGAAAACTTATAGGTAACTTCCAAGCAGACATTTGGTATCAATTTAGACATCATCTTGGCAACCTCTCTACCTGAAGAGTTACAGACCAACCCCCGTAAAAATTGCTTAGGGTTAGCCTGATCAGGATCAGGCCACGATCGGGGTGTGATACGGGTATCACTTATTACGGCCATCCTGACCCGGTCCCGATCGGGCCGGAAGTATTTAGGCCCAAAATCAGGCAATACTAAAATTGTCCTACTAAGGTCGTCCCTGAGAAGATCCTACTGAGGCTTTCCCCGATAGGTACCTACCAAGGCTTGGCCTGATAAGCCCTACTTTCCATGATAGGGCATTTCTAAGGCTTTCCCTGATAAGGCCCTACTAAGACTTTCCCTTATAAGGCCATAAATAGACTTGCCCCATAACTGCCTCAGCAGTCGATATATGCACATAACCTCTTATTTTCCACGTGGAAACTTTGATTGAACAGCATGGTAGCTTCGGCGTTTCGATGTATTCCTGAATTCGATAAAAAAAACGGTGTCATGGACTGTCACGACAAAAAACGTTATGCAACTCGAATGCGTGTTGGAAGATTTCGGCAGCTTTGTAAGGCGGAGAGAGAGGTATTTTATATATACATACATATACATATATATATATATATATATATATATATATATATATATATATATATATATATATATATATATATTAGGTTGTTTGAAAAATCTATAGCATGTTATTCGATACAACTCCCTAATTATCATAATAATGTTATCTAATTGATATACTTTATGTGATACAACAAAGAATTATGGGAATTCATTTGGTCTCTATACCAAATCTGCGACTAAGATACTACAAGCACTCGGGAGCATAAGGGCAGCGGGCGTAGCTATAGGTAGGTGGGTACTAGGTTCGATTCCATATGGGCGAAATATTTTCTTCGAAAAAAGTCCTTTCGGAAGGCCAGGGAATGACGAATTATGATACAAAATCATTGTAATAGAACTCTAAATTAAGTGTTTCATTTCATTTTTGATTTTTGAAATATTTTATGCATATAGTATACTTCGATTTACACTGTATATTGTAAGCAAATAAAGATTTATTCGAATCCAATTTTTATCTATTTAATTTGAATATATTTAATATTCAAAAAGAATAGCTGATACGAATAAGATCGTAGTATGCCGTGAGACAAGGAAAAAAAACTATTGGATTTAAAAAGATCCTATTTAAATTAAATATTTTTATTGGCAGTGCAGGAACCCCGATAGCCGTCTGACCAAGGAACCCGACCCATGTAGGGTGATCGGTAGTGGCCAACGATCGGCCGATGCGCGACGCCGAGCCTGCCAACATTGGCACTCGAGCTTGGCCCGATCATCGACCGAGCCTCGGATGATAAGAGCGGCCCGATATTCGCAATCAATATTGGCCCTAGAATGGCTTATGAGAATCGGCCGAGCATCGCGTAGGAGTTCATTCGAGAATCGGCCAACAATCAGTCCCCGTCAAGATTGCCATCATTGGCACTCGAGCTTGGCCCGATTATCGACCGAGTCTTGGCGGATAATTGTGACCCGATATAGATCACCAAAATTGGTCCTGCACTGCCAAAAAAAAAAAATTGATTCTTTTTGTATTGTAATTCGTCATTACCTGGTCTTTCGAAACGATTAGTTCGAAGAAAATATTTCACCTATATGGGACTCGAACCTTGAACCTACCTACTCATAGCCAAGCACGCTGCCCCTATGCTACCGAGTGCTCGTAACATTTGAATCGCAGATATGCCATAAGAGACCAAATGGATTCTCATCATTATTAGTATCGCATAAACTATATCAATTAGTTAATATCATCGTGATAATTAGAGAGTGTTATCGACTGACATGTTGGAGAATTTCCAAACCTAACCTATATATATATATATATATATATATATATATATATATATATATATATATATATATATATATAATTCCTCTCGCTCCACCCTCTCTACCCCCACAACCCTTTAATATGTGTGTTCCAATAAAGACAGACCATTTGTTCATTAGTTCAAGTTTAATTTGAATAAATAAACATATTCAAAATGAATAATTCCAATAATGGAATGCAATAGGAAAAATTTGATTTCACAAAAAATCTAGTTAATTCAAATAAAGAATAAATAAATAGACGCGGTTAGTTAATATTAATAGAATTTTTCTGTCAGTGTAGGATGGTTCATAAAAATGGGCAGAGTACCGCGTATGAGCTCGTTCGAGAATCAGCCAACAATGAGTGCATTGATTTGGTAGTATGGTTGTTAAGACTAATGTCCAATGGACTCGTAAAAAGTATTCATCTCGTCTCTCAATGACTTCGACGCGAAACAATGAATCGTCAATATACGAATTGCGGTTTGATCATGCGTTACTCGGCCGAACATTGGCCTCGTATCGGCAAAAACATGATTGGCGAGTCTATACTTCGCCAAACATCGACCTCGTATCGATAAGCCAATGATTAGAGAGCCTATATTTGGCCGAACATTGGCCTCGTATCGGCAAACCAATGATTGGCGAGTCTATACTTCGTCAAACATCGGCCTCATATCGATTATCCAATAATGTACGAGTCTATACTTGGCCGAACATTGGCCTCGTATTGGCAAACCAATGATTGGCCAGTCTATACTTCGTCAAACATCGGCCTCGTATCGACAAGCCAATGATTAGCAAGTCTATGTTTGGCCGAACATTGGCCGCGTATCGGCAACCCAATGATGGGCGAGTCTATACTTCGCCAAACATCGGCCTCGTATCGACAAGCCAATGATTAGCGAGTCTATATTTGGCCGAACATTGGCCTCGTATTGGCAAACCAATGTTGGCTAGTCAATACTCAGCCGAGCATTGGCGTACAATTGGGTAATCGATCATCGCCCCGCCAACATTGGTCCAAGTATTGGCCGTTACGGTTCGATTGGCGAAACCTACATGGGCGATAAGGGCCTGATCAGACAACCTGATAAGGGTCCCATCAGGCAACCAGTTCAGACCCATATGTGACACAACGGTACAAATTCTAGCAGGGCGCTTTCAGGCTGCCTAATTTAGTAAGTGCCCCACCAGAGCAGTCAGGCAACCCGAACGCGCCCTGAATCAAGCCCTACCAAAATTTCTACGCGGGAACCCGAGAAATCGACCAGAATATGAAGATCCAATTTATACAGCGTTTCGCACGATTACTTTTCCATTTCAACAACTTTGTCCTAACAAAGTTTTTCCATTAATTTTTAGGGTCCTGTAGTCAAACATGAACTCTTGGAACGTCAAGACCGTCCGTCTGTAACAGCCTGACAGTTATTACAGTTTTAAACCTATGGGCATGACATTCTACAAGTAGATGCCTCAAATGAGGATATCCATTAACATGTGGCACAAGCTTGAAGCAAATCATTTTTTTCCTGTATGTAAAATGGGGGCGATTTTATTTCCGCACCTCATCGAGCGTGGGATTATTGGACTGATTTTCCAAAATGGAATTGAGGTTCATCTACCATTTTCCATGTTTGCATCCGTTTTGCGAGAATTGAAAAAAGATTGTAGATACCAGCATTTGATTAAAACTTTCGATTGAAATCATTTCGGCTACGTTAAATCAACAATTTCAGGAGATATGCACAAGAGATTCATTGACTCAGCAGGTTTTCTTTCGATTTCCAGCAGCAAAAATGACAATTTATCTTCTCGACAATGACCGTCAGGTGTCCGGACTGCCGTAAATTGATTGAGCAAATGAATGAGTTAACTCGTCCAGCAAGTTTGACGATGTCCGGGAATTACAAAAAAAGGTTTATCAAGCTACAATTCTCCATTGCACATGTATCCCCGCGTACACTATAATCCTGTGAACATCACGGTACGCCCGGTGCCCCCATTAAGAGATTACATTATGAGTTCGCTCTGTGAAGAGTTCGCGACTACATTGCAGTCTCGCTGGTTCACTCGCGTCCGATCTCCCCCTTGCGCATCTAGTTACACGTACTTGTGTACAGACGTCGTACTGTTGAGAAACAAAGGGCCCTAGCCCTCGTTAGTTTGACTGTCAAGTCTTGTCAGTTACGCCCTTCTTCTGCTCACTGGCAAGTATGCAAGTACTTTTTTTTCCTAGCACTGTATTCACACACACATACACACACGTGAGTGTGTGCGTGTGTGTGTTTCTACATAAACAGAGCGAGATGAAATTCAGGGGATAGCTCTAACCTCTTTCGTCCCCCGGTTTTCCTTGTTGCTCGCGGTTCGTGCAAGCATCCCTCCCTCTCAACCACCCACATTGTACCACGCGACGAGTTTTCCATACACAGCGGAAATATGCGATTTTTTTTTGCTTTATATATACAAAAAAAATAAACTCATGCTGAATTCACATGGAGTACACGCGTTTACCTCCTCCTGTTCCTCTCTCCTCCTGAGCGTTCTCCGGCAGCATTCTCGGCGCTTTTCACCCCCTGCAGCGCCACTCGCCGACCCTTACAAATACGGTCATCATATATGATTACACTGTCTGCCCGTACCCCTCTCACCCTACCTCGTACTTTTTATTTTCCTCCTCCTCTCTCTCTCTCTCTCTCTCTCTCTCTCTCTTGCATACACTCTCCTCATCTCACATTTACAACCTTTTTCTCCATCTGTCTCTACCTCCTTCTCTCTCGTACTTGAGTCCACCATACCCCGACATAAGCAATGCCGAGCACATTACGAGATGAGATATCTCTCATCTGCAAAAATCGAGCCCTTCACTTCCGAGGCTCTCTCCTAGCCCTGTTATCATCATAACGAGGACCTTTGACAATGTACCGTATGAGATTGAGTTCTCTCGTATTATATACCGATGTACAGTACATTTCTCGTTGTTCTCGCGAATTTT
This sequence comes from Ophion ellenae, assembly GCA_963210295.1. NCBI lineage: Eukaryota > Metazoa > Arthropoda > Insecta > Hymenoptera > Ichneumonidae > Ophion > Ophion ellenae. The sequence continues at coordinate 18,587,873 of OY723388.1, forward strand.
CAGGCACATACAGATCCGCGTGTACTTTGTTACGTGTTTCGTGCTGAGGAGAGTCTCGAGGAAAATGTTTGATCTGGCGAAAAAAAAAATCGGCACCAAGGCCGTTTTAAGGAATTTTTCAGTAATGCAAGGACGTCCGTGTGCACAGATTTATTACCGGATAAATGCTTATATGTATGTACACGTGTATATTATAGCCAGACAGCCTCCTGATGACCTTTGCGGAATAAAACTACACGAGGATCTGGGGATGGAAGTTTTTTTTCTTCAATTGCTCTTGATGTATTCTCCAGTAATGTTGAGAATTCGGTCGAATTCTCAAACGCACCACATTCGTCTCTGATATTCCTGAAATGAAAGGCCCTCTGTAATAGTGTTTTTACAAAAAACCTATCAAGCAGGAGTCGGAACACGAATAAAGTAGGGTTTCGTAGTCGTTTGTTTTGTGCAATTATTTGATGAATCAATGTTTATCAAATAATATGTGCCGAGATTTGTCGTGATTGTGTATGTTTTCATCACGATAATTTATTGCATACTAATTTTGATTTCATTCGGTAATCCACAATCGTAACAGTTTAGGGTTAAAGTGGGAACAGTGGCGACAATGGGTGCACTGAACCTTTTCTGTTTCTCAAAAGTGGACATGTATATATGTGCGTCTTTTTTACATTAGAACCGCCCTCGGATGCCAATAGGTTTGAACCTGTTTGTGAGTCGCTCCCGCGCAATGCGGTTGTGAGAGGTGATTTTATATTATTTTTGGTGTCAACAGTTGAAAAACTTGCTGAGTTTGTATGTTTTATGCTTCTTTACCTATCGCAGTTATGTTCGAAGTCATTGTTCTCCTACAATCTACAGCTATATTGCGGTATTTGAGCATTGTGTTTGTTAACCTAACAAAAATAGCAACTTGTCAGTACCCGCTTTAGAAAAAAGGAGAGTGGTACACAGTGGCTGAATTTTTCGAGGTACACAGAGGTAAGTCATAATGTGAATATTTTTCGCGTTGTGATTTAGATAGGTACTGGCACTACCTCATTAGGTAGATACTCATTATTGGTTAATATTCAATAAATGATTGTGATTAATCTCATAATATGCTGTTTTTTTAATTCATTTTTCAATCGTTTATTGTACAATGCTCCCGGTTGTATAGAGAGAAGCACTCCATTACCTACAAGTGTACAGTGGTTCAGGGTAAGTTTCTTCAAATTTTGCTTGATTTTGAAATGTCGTATGACTGTGAAATGAGGCATGTTTCACTGTGTACACCCCCCAAGTATACAGTGGATCAAATCCCATTTTAAAACAATGGTTATTACGTCAATATCTATTTGGTTATGCTGTTCAGTATCTCTCAACAAAATGAAGCCATTGGACAGACCTCACGTTAAGTCAAGGTTTCATTGAGACTGTGTGAACGGTTAGGCAGCTATAGAACTCTAAAAAAATGCGCCACAGATCCCACTCTAACCCTACTGCTACAGGTGCGGTGAACGGAGGGGAGAGGTACTTTGTTTGGATTTGATATTTTATTAACAATTCAAACAACATGCGATGTTGTTTGTGCAGTCCTCTTACGGAGCTTTCATGAAGTCGATAGCGATAACTTGATGCTTCATATCGCCTGATCTTGTTGATGAAAAGTAGACCATTTTGATCGAGACTTCTAATAAACATACTAGGAGCTACAATTTTTATAGCGTTTTCCATTCTATGATTGAAAAGTCAAAAGGGAGAGGACACGTTGCACATTACTTTAATGCTTGATATGTCGCAAACGGGGCTTGAAGGCCCTTCATAGAATTGCTATTGATAAAATACGATAATATTGCATAGTTTTATGGCCTAGGGTCTTAGCTTTAATTTGCAACAAAGATTTTGTAAAAATGCTCAGAATTGACCGCGTTACAAAGATTTTTCCGTAAAGTCAAATCGCCCGCCGCGCTATGGCGAACTGTCCCGCTAGGATTCACCCTTTTTGCGTTTTTCTCGAACCTTCATGAAACGAAGTTGTATGAAACGTTGTAAGTCGTATCGCAAAATGTATTCGGCGGATTCACTTTAAATTCGGACAGAGCGTAATTTATGACTGTTTTTTTATCGTATAACCGGATGATTTTGTGGTATGTTTATTCATTCGATAATACCAAATGTTAAAGTTGTTTTGGTTTTTCTAAAATCGAACTTATTTCTTAATTTAAATATATTCAAGCAGTTCATTCATATAATTAGGTAAAGTTTTTAAAGAAAATCAAAATTCCAAAAATACGTGCAATTAGTTATGTACGCTACTTTTTATTCATTATCAGAAATAATTTTGCAATTTTTAGGGTGATATTCATCGTAGAAACACATTTTTCACACCAGGCACATTTTATAAAAGCATTGTTTGAGCAGTTACATTTTTCCGAAACATGCTTCATTGGAAAGCATACTTCATTCAAGTTTTGAAATTACGATTTTTCCTCTGTCAATTTGGATGCAAACTAAGCGTACTGGAACATGGGAAAACAGGAGCACTGAATTGATGCTGCACGATCGAATGTACTTTAATTGCATCTTCTCTTGACGATAATTTTCGCTGTTATTGGAGCAATTCAGGGGCACTTTGTAGTGTTTCAATTAGATTTTTTACTTGGCGATAAAAAAAATACATCACACGCTTGAACCAACGGAGTACATTTGTGGGGGAATGCCCTTCAAAGTGTACGTTGCTTCGCCTTGCTCATTGGTGAATGTCTCATCATACAATGTTAAATCTGCTTGGCCGCTCTACGAATCTACCAATAGAAGAAATTTATTAAATGCGACGTATGGCTTCAATGTTGTTTCCATAATTTTGCATAAAGCTCTTTTAATCAATGAAAATAAAAAAATTGAAATTTAAACAATAAAACGATAATCAATAAAAAGCAGCGTACATAATTAATTGTAAAAATGTTCGGAATTTTTATTTCATTAAAAACTTTACCTAATTATTTAAACGAACTACTTGAATATATTTGAATTCTACAATACATAGTTTAACATTGCGAGAAATTAAAAATATATATAAATATATTGTTTAAACGGTAGCAGCGAGAATCGAACCGAAGCCAGCGGGGTGACAGGCAATGCGTTTGACCACTGTGCTAGGTCACTGATTTTCAATAAAAAGACTTTCAAAAAAATTTCAATAAAAATTGAATTTTTCCTAATCCACTTTGTTATTCTCATTTAAAACCCAATGTTCCTCCTCATATACTTTACAATGATAAATAAAAAAAACCACCGTTGTGAATTATTTTATTGGAAAGAAAAGAAAATAATTTTAAAAAAGAGAAAATAATAAAAAAAATAATGTAAATAAATTTTAAAAAAAATCTAGGAATGAGAAACGTTTTGAATGATTGTTCGGATAACAAAAAAAAAAGAAAAAAAAAATAAGATCCAAAGGAGGAATTGAACTTGAGACCTCCGGCGCATAAGACCGAGCCCTAACCATCTAGACTAGACGGCGGCTCGACAAGTGCCTGACATTTTAAACTCATAAGGCGCCTAAGAAACTTTGAATCGATTTTTTTCGGAATTTTTCGAGTAGTGCGTCCTACTACTTTAACCACGCGAGGTGCTACGGGTCCTCTTTCACCACAAAAAAATTCGGCCAAATCCCCGACCCCACGGTCTTGCCGTCTCCTTGTGAGCGACAAGAATGCATCCAAGGCCATTCGCCAAGGAGACTATGGCCCGTATTCACAGTCTGATCTTTTTTTTTTTGAGCACGAACTCAAGTCACTGTTTACATGCACAGTCGGCAATTGAGCACCGCCTTAAGCTGTAGTTCAAGAAACAACTTGAAAGAGTAAAACTTATTCGAATATATTTCACAGTCATTTCTTAAGAAAATCTTAAGGTTTTTTCAATTCACAGTCGAATAAGATAGACTTATTTGACCCAAGTAAGTTCAGAGTGAGTCGAAAGTGAGGTTAAGAAGTTCAGAGCCAACTGAATGGCCTGGGAGTGCTCACGATAGCAGAATTTTTCAAAATTCGCTATTATATATTTGTAGAGAGAGAGTCATTAACTTTCTTAATGACGCTTCTAGCAAACCCTCAAACTGAAGAAGAAATCAGGTAATGAAATCATTTCAAACTGTACGCACATATATGATGTGAGAGTGTATATGACGTTAACAAGGTTCATACTAAACATTAAGAACCTCTAAAAAATACACATTCATATTTCCTTCAATTTATACGAGGGATAAACTGTGATACTTTAACATCACAAAAAAATGAACTTAAGTTCAAACAAAACGAGGGGTTTCAAATCATTATTGATAAACTATATTTGATTGCAGATATAATCAAATTCATATCCGTACCCAAATAGTTGTGGAAAGATTCTTCGGGATATGGAAAAGGCGGTTCCTTTGCTTGTCCAGGGGACTAACAACCAAGCTCATTAGTTCCACAACAACAGTAGTTGCCTGTGCGGTGCTACATAACTTGTCGTTAATGTACAACGATGCCTTACCTGAAGACGATGAAGTTGACGAGAAAATTGATGTACCTGTTCAACCTGCACCAGATATTCAAGCTGTATATGACTTTGCAACTCGTGAAGCGTTAATTGCACGTCTTTTCAATTCATTTGATAATGAGGATAAAATACGTAAAAAATAAAAGAAAAACAATATTTTTCTGAAAACACGAGTATTTTATCTTTTATTTGGATTACAGTTTTCAACTATAATGGGAAAACATCAATAAATCACTACAATAGAAACTTTGAATATGCTCTTTTCATCTCCTACCAATTTCGCGATACGTGTGTATCTCTTAAAATAAAAACCAACTTTCAGTTATACAAAACTGAAAACAAAAATAAACTTTTCTGGAAGTTTTCTAAAAAAACTCAAAAAAATTAAAGATATGGAGAGATACGGAGAGAGAGAGAGTGAAAAACAAAAGATGAGGTTTCGTGTATGCACTTCAGCAAATAGAAAATCAAAACTTAATAAAACTCCTAACTAAATTATCTTTCAATCATGAACAGTTAAAAATAAAAGTACATTGTTTTTTTCAGTCAAGCTCTTCTAGGAAAAAAAATAAGAACTGTTCACATATATATCTCTAATTAAAAAATAAAAATTCAACTTTCCTTCATGCACTTTTAAAAGTGAATTATGAAAACTGAATATATAATATTATCACAGTTCTATTCTTCACGGATGAAATTACATTCTATATTTTTGTTTCCAATGTTGCTTTTTTAGTTCGTGCTTTTCTTGTTCATTTCTTATGTTTAGACCCAACAATTCTGCTTCTTTTTTCAATAATTCGAGCCTCTCTTGCTGATATTGAATTTCGAATCGTTGTTTTTCTGTCTCATGATTTTTTTTCGTCGATCTAAATTCTTTCTCCTCCTTCAAGGTGCAGCGGATCTCGTCTACTTTCGAAATATTCTCCTCGTTCTCCTTATCTGCTACCGTGTTCTTTGCTCTTTTCTTTGATGCGATTGCTAAATAAAAATAAAAAGTGATTATTGTATGTAAGGATATTAGTATGGATTTTTTTTCAAACATTGATTTCGTAAAATTAGTCTATTATCAATTATTGTATTTTTTACGTGTGATTTCTCTCGAACGCTTTCCTCGGCTGAGTTGCGAAGTATCAGGTACTTCAGATGCACCAAAAGATTCCGATCTGTCCGAAACCGAAGGAGCGACCTCATCACCCGGAGTCCATGACATATTGTCTATACATATAAAAGAATTTATATACCTTTGCAGAGATAATCGATAAACCATTGTATTTTTCGTAAATCCGATGCCACGCATCCTCTTTTTTTTAAGGTCCCAGCGTCACTTTTTTATTTTAATCACATGAGAGTACTTTTTTGGACGATTTATGAAAAGTCGCTTTTCAGTATCCGAGTAATGTTTCTTGGACATTTTGCGATGTTTATCAACGTTTTCCCGATACACCCGATAAAAAACACCGATTCGAGGGGATTCTGACAGCTCAAGTTCAAGCCTGGTTTTCAAGGGTAAACGTGATTGGTTGATACAACGGAAATATTTTTTAAATGGCTAAGAGCTCGCTTAAGCTTTGTCTTGGTCAAGACGTTCCTAAGTCTCTGTCTAGAACTATTATCAAAGAACATCTTATTTCTTTACTGTGAATGCATAACATCTGGAGCATTACTTATTCAAATAAGACGTTCTTGATAAATACGTGCTCAAGTTATCGCCTGAGGTACGACTGTGGATACGGGCCTATAGGGGAGGAGTCCAATCTTCGTATGGTGAGACGGTATAAGAAACGTCCGTAAATTTGAACCAAGAGCGTGGTGTTAAATGTGGCCTGTAGTCGCCGTCCGTGTGCTTAGTGTATCAAAAATATAGTAAGATAGCTAGTGCACAGGGTGAAACTGACTGTCATGGCGGCTAATTGTCGACGCTTGTCAAAAAACACCTACCGTGCACTAAGATTATTTGTTTGCGATCTAGTTCGTCTATTTAGTTTAATGCAATAATTGGTATGACGATTTATACAAAGATCTTACATTTTTGTTTAATTACGAAAAATGTATAACTTTGTAAATAATGTTTATAATGCATTTTTTGATAGTTACAAAAAACCATCAACCATCAATAAACACCTTAACGTTAATAGCTTTTAGGAATAATGACTATTTTTATTTGCGTTATTATGATTCTTATAACAAATGTAATCAATAATCAAACTAATTTACCGATAAAAAGGCATAACGAATAATTACAATTAAAAAATAATTATTTCTTGACTGTGACTTTCGGGTATATGGCTTCAATTCTTTCGATGAGTTTTCGTTGTCTAATGTCTGTCACTTTATAAGCGTTTGTAAATGAATTTGTAGTATAGGCATCACTTATAGTTTGCTGGGTGATCGAGGTTATTGCAATTTGTACAGTGAAGACACACGCGAGTCTTGTGATGCTGCGGATGATGCTCGCTACTGCGTAACAGTGCATACAGATCGTGCGTAAAAGTTATCCCTTTTCTAGTCTCTTACGCGCCCATCACACAATCAGAGTAGCGCGTGTCCGTGAGCGAGCGACGCTCGGGCATCTTCGGAAAGAGCCGAGCGCGGTCGAAGTTTCCCGACCGCGCTTTCGGCGGCTACATCAATTCATGGACGCTGAGCACGTTCATGTGCGGCCAAGCCGAAACGAAGGCTTCGAGGGAAAAAGCAATCTGAGCACGACTCGCGCGTGACGTCACGCGACGGCACGCGCGAGACTTTTAGATGATTTCAATGCTAATTTAGCTCTTCATTCTCTGCGTTATTAACGTATACAAAAAAATGTATCGCGCACTCTGATCTAAAAAATTGTTTACGCTTCACTCACACCCGTCCTTATGCCAAATAAATTATAATTCATAAAAAATGGCGCACTGTGACCGCTTATTTTATTAGTTTGTACATTAATTTAAATATAATAATAAATCTAAATTACAACTTATTTATCTTCTAAAAAATTGTTTACGCTTTACTAACACTCGTCCCTATGCCAAATAAATTGTAATTAATAAAAGTAAGCGGAAATATATTTATATTCGTATTGTTATATTCATTCTCATACTTTCATCAAGCGATAAAGCATTATCCCCAAAAACAAGTCAATCATCTATCCGGCCGCGAATCGTAAGTGCCAGAATGTGCATTTTTAACACAAGCTATAGGATGGTCCCGTTGGTAGTGTTCCTGGCTTCGGTTCGCAAGGGCGCGGTATCGTTCCCGCTCTCACTACATTTCTGTTTCTTTTTAAAAATTTTTTGTATAGGCGAATTGTTTATTCGTGAAATCATACAATGTATCCAAATGTAAAAAAATCTGAACCTGCCAGTTTTTTTCCAAGTTTTTTTTTCCCAAGAAACGTCGCTCGCTCGTGTTTGTTTTTATATATCAATTTCAACGCCTCATAAGGAATTAATAGTAATAATAATTTTTAAAAAAGCACTGAGGGCGGGAAGCGATCCCGCGCCCCTGCGGACCGAAGCCAAGAACGCTACCAACGGGACCATCTCATCGCTTGTAGAATATGTGCACTTTCTGGTTCTTACGATTCGCGGCCGGATGGATGATTGGCTTGTTTTTGGGGATAATGCTTTATCGCTTGATGAAAGTATGACAATTAATATAATAATACGAATATAAATATATTTCCGCTTACTTTTATTAATTACAATTTATTTGGCATAGGGACGAGTGTTAGTAAAGCGTAAACAATTTTTTAGAAGATAAATAAGTTGTAATTTAGATTTATTATAATATTTAAATTAACGTATAAACTAAAAAAATAAGCGATCAGAGTGCGCGATACATTTTTTTGTATGCATTGATAACGCAGAGAATCAAGAGCTAAATAAGCATTGAAATCATCTAAAAGCCTCGCGCGTGCCGTCGGGTGACGTCACGCGCGAATCGTGCTCAAATTTCTTTTTCCCTCGAAGCCTTCGTTTCGGCTTGGCCGCACATGAACGTGCTCAGCGTCCATGGATTGGTGTAGCTGCTGAAGGCGCGGTCGGGAAACATCGGCCGCGCTCGGCTCTTTCCGAAGATGTCCGAGCGTCGCTCGCTCACGGGCACGCGCTACTATGATTGTGTGATGGGCGCGTAAGAGACTAGAGAGGGGGTAATTTTTACGCGCGATCTGGCTGCGCTGCTTCTGGTCGGCTCTGGTGGTCAGGCGCGCGAGAAACGAGGAGTTAGCTATGTTCCTCACGAGATCCTTGCCCTTGATTGGCTCTCCGTTTTTTTTTGGCGTGGCGCTGTCGCGTATTGCTAACGCCGCTCGGACCGGCGTCGTTTGCGTTTCCGCGTCGACGCACCGGCCAGGTCTCGGGGACGTCGACGGTCATAATTTTCGTCACCTCCTCGACCGAATCTGACGGAATCGTCACCTGCTCGATCAAATCTGACGGAATCGTCACCTCCTCGACCGAATCTGACGAATGTTCGACGTCCGCTTGCAGAGACTCGCGAAAATATAGCAGTCTTCGTAAGGCCTCCTTTGGCTCCTCTTTCAGCGGGATCGATCGTTCGATGCTCGTTTCGTCGTCACTTGCGAATGGATCGCCGTCATCTACCGCCGGGGACACGGACATCTCCAGCTCCGAGAACGGACTCTGAAACGCCTGCAAATCGGCTATCGACTCGTGGTAGAAAGCAACGGCGACGTGCTCGGACGCGGCGGAATCGCCTAGTGGCGTTTTCTTGCTGCACACTATCTGCATTTCCTCGTTCTCCTGCGGCTCAACCTTGCAAGGACGTTGCGCCGGGTATGTAATGATCTGAACTTCATCATCGAACGAACATGCTTGCTGTGAGTCCAGACACTTTCCGTACAATAGGTGGTGCACATCACGTCGGAACGATGTCGCTATTTCGTATCAACGGTAAGCCCCTTCTGTTCGACCTGATAAACCTTGATGGGGCCGAACGGGCGGCTTTGACCAACATGATCGAGAGTGAAGGTGGCGGAGTTATGAGTGACGAACGCGTCACCGTAAAATTTACGTCTAAAGAGGCGTTCAAGAATAACGATTTGCCGATCCGAACACAAGTACATGACGTTGAGTTCATAAAAGAATGCATTCGACAAAGGAAGATCGTGAGACCAAAGCGTTACAGATTGAACGGAAGAATCGGAAAGGACGACTATCACAGTCGTCCTCTCCGATTCTTCCGTTCAATTTGTAACGCTCTGGTCTCACGACCTTCCTTTGTCGAATGCATTCTTTTATGAAATCAACTCAAAAGACGACTATCACAGTCGTCCTCTCCGATTCTTCTGTTCAATCCATAACGCTCCGGTCTCACGAACTTCCTTTGTCGAAGGCATTTTTTTATGAATTCAACTCAAAGGATGACTATCACAGTCATTCTGTCCGATTCTTCCGTTCAATCCATAACGCTCTGGTCTCACGATCTTCCTTTGTCGAATGCATTCTTTTATGAACTCAACGTCATGTACTTGTGTTCGGACCGGCAAATCATTATTCTCGAACGCCTCTTTAGACGTAAATTTTACGGTGACGCGTTCGTCACTGATAACTCCGCCACCTTCGCTCTCGATCATGTTGGTCAAAGCCGGCTGTTCGGCCCCATCAAGGTTTATCAGATCGAACAAAAAGGGCTTACCGTTGATACGAATTAGCGACATCGTTCCGACGTGATGTGCACCACCTACGGTACGGAAAGTGTCTGGACTCACAGAAAGCATGGTCGTTCGATGACGAAGTTCAGATCATTACATACCCGGCGCAACGTTCTTGCAAGGTTGAGTCGCAGGAGAACGCGGAAATGCAGATAGTGTGCATCAGGAAAACGCCACCAAGCGATTCCGCCGCGTCCGAGCACGTCGCCGTTGCTTTCTACCACGAGTCGATAGCCGATTTGCAGGCGTTTCAGAGTCCGTTCTCGGAGCTGGAGATGTCCGTGTCCCCGGCGGTAGATGACGGCGATCCATTCGCAAGTGACGACGAAACGAGCGTCGAACGATCGATCCCGCTGAAAGAGGAGCCAAAGGAGGCCTTACGAAGACTGCTAAATTTTCGCGAGTCTCTGCAAGCGGACGTCGAAGATTCGTCAGATTCGGTCGAGGAGCTGACGATTCCGTCAGATTTGATCGAGGAGGTGACGATTCCGTCAGATTTGGTCGAGGAGGTGACGAAAATTATGACCGTCGACGTCCCCGAGACCTGGCCGGTGCGTCGACGCGGAAACGCAAACGACGCGGGTCCGAGCGGCGTTAGCAATGCGCGACAGCGCCACGCCAAAAAAAAAGACGGAGAGCCAATCAAGGGCAAGGATCTCGTGAGGAACATTGCTAACCCCTCGTTTCTCGCGCGCCTGACCACCAGAGCCGATCAGAAGCAGTGCAGCCAGATCGTGCGTAAAAATTACCCCCTCTCTAGTCTCTTACGCGCCCATCACACAATCATAGTAGCGCGTGTCCGTGAGCGAACGACGCTTGGACATCTTCGCAAAGAGACGAGCGCCATCGAAGTTTCCCGACCGCGCCTTCGGCAGCTACACCAATAGATGGACGCTGAGCACGTTCATGTGCGGCCAAGCCAAAACGAAGGCTTCGAGGGAAAAAGCAATGTGAGCACGACTCGCGCGTGACGTCGCCCGACGGCACGCGCGAGGCTTTTAGATGATTTCAATGCTTATTTAGCTCTTGATTCTCTGCGTTATTAATGTATACAAAAAAATGTATCGCGCACTCTGATTGCTTTTTTTAGTTTATACGTTAATTTAAATATAATAATAAATCTAAATTACAACTTATTTATCTTCTAAAAATTGTTTACGCTTTACTCACACCCGTCCTTATGCCAAATAAATTATAATTCATAAAAGTAAGGGGAAATATATTTATGTTCGTATTATTATATTAATTCTCATACTGTCATCAAGCGATAAAGCATTATCCCCAAAAAGAAGCCAATCATCTATCCGGCCGCGAACGGTCGGTACCAGAAAGTGCACATATTCTATAAGCGATGAGATGGTCACGTTGGTAGTGTTCCTGGCTACGGTCCGCAGGGGCGCGGGATCGTTCCCTGTGCGCAGTGATTTTTTTCTTTTTTTTTTTTTAATTATTATTACTATTAATTCTTATTTGATCAGTTATTTTTATTAGTTATCATTACTATTTTAATTAGTTATCTTTTAGTGTCGAAAAATTTATCGCGCACTCCGACCGCTTATTTGATTAGTTTGTACGTTAATTTAAATGTAATAATAAATATAAATTACAACGTATTAATCTTTTAAAAAATTGTTTGCGCTTTACTCACACCCGTTCCTATGCCAAATAAATTGTAATTCATAAACGTAAGCGGAAATATATTTATATTCGCATTATTATATTCATTCTCATATACTATTATGAAGCGATAAAGCATTATCCCCAAAAAGAAGCCAATCGTCCATCCGGCCGCGAATCGTCAATACCAGGAAGTGCACATATTCTACAAGCGATGAGATGGTCCCGTTGGTAGCGTTCCTGACTTCGGTCCGCAGGGGCGCGGAATCGTTCCCCGCGCTCAGTATTTTTAAAAATTTTGTTTATTACTACTATTAATTCTTATTTGATTAGTTATTTTAATTAGTTATCCTTATTATTTTAATTAGTTATCTTTAACCCCTTCGCAGTCAGGCGAAAATTAGATTTCGCAAGTGACGACGAAACGAGCGTCGAATGATCGATCCCGCTCAAATAGGAGCCAAAGGAGGCCTTACGAAGACTGCTAAATTTTCGCGAGTCTCTGCAAGCGGAGGTCGAAGATTCGTCAGATTCGGTCGAGGAGGTGACGATTCCGTCAGATTTGATCGAGGAGGTGACGATTCCGTCAGATTCGGTCGAGGAGGTGACGGAAATTATGACCGTCGACGTCCCCGAGACCTGGCCGGTGCGTCGTCGCGGAAACGCAAAGGACGCGGGTCCGAGCGGCGTTAGCAATGCGCAACAGCGCCACGCCAAAAAAAAAACGGAGAGCCAATCAAGGGCAAGGATCTCGTGAGGAACATTGCCAACTCCTCGTTTCTCGCGCGCCTGACCACCAGAGCCGATCATAAGCAGTGCAGCCAGATCGCGCGTAAAAAATACCCCCTCTCTAGTCTCTTACGCGCCCATCACACAATCATAGTAGCGCGTGTCCGTGAGCGAGAGACGCTCGGACATCTTCGCAAAGAGCCGAGCGCCGTCGAAGTTTCCCGACCGCGCCTTCGGCAGCTACACCAATACATGGACGCTGAGCACGTTCATGTGCGGCTAAGCTAAAACGAAGGCTTTGAGGGAAAAAGCAATCTGAGCACGACCCGCGCGTGAGGTCTCCCGACGGCGCGCGCGAGGCTTTTAGATGATTTCAATGCTTATTTAGCTCTTGATTCTCTGCGTTATTAATGTATACACAAAAATGTATCGCGCACTCTGATCGCTTATTTTTTTAGTTGATACGTTAATTTAAATATCATAATAAATCTAAATTACTCATTTATTTTCTAAAAAATTGTGTACGCTTTACTCACACCCGTCCTTATGCCAAATAAATTATAATTCATAAAAGTAAGCGGAAATATATTTATATTCGAATTATTATATTAGTTCTCATACTTTCATCAAGCGATAAAGCATTATCCCCAAAAACAAGCCCATCATCCATCCGGCCGCGAATCGTCAGTACCAGAAAGTGCACATATTCTACAAGCGATGAGATGGTTCCGTTGGTAGCGTTCTTGGCTTCGGTCCGCAGGGGCGTGGGATCGTTCCTCGCGCTCAGTGCTTTTTTAAATTATTATTACTATTAATTCTTATTTGATTAGTTTTTTTTATCAGTTATCATTACTATTCTAATTAGTTATCTTTTAGGGTCGAAAAATTTATCGCGCACTCCGACCGCTTATTTTATTAGTTTGTACGTTAATTTAAATGTAATAAGAAATCTAAATTACAACTTATTTTCTTCTGAAAAATTGTTTGTGCTTTACTCACACCCGTCCCTATGCCAAATAAATAGTAATTCATAAAAGTAAGCGGAAATATATTTATAGTCGTGTTATTATATTCATTATCGTAAGTTACGATTCGCGGCCGGATGGATGATTGGCTTGTTTTTGGGGATAATGCTTTATCGCTTGATGAAAGTATATGAGATAAATATAATAATACGAATGTACCTATATTTCCGCTTACTTTTATGAATTACAATTTGTTTGGCATAGGGACGGGTGTGAGTAAAGCGTAAACAATGTTTTAGAAGAGAAATAAGTTGTAATTGAGATTTATTATTATATTTAAATTAACGTACAAACTAATCAAATAAGCGGTCACAGTGCGCGATAAATTATTCGACACTTAACCCTTTGACTATCAGTGACACACATATGGGCAAAAAAAGTCGTGCCATTCTTGTGTCATGACACACATGTGGGCATTCGAAAAAAAACATATTTCTACTACAGCGATTTGACTATAATTTGGTAAATCATAGGTTTTGAAGTCGCTGAATCAGAATTTGAAATCAGATTTCCAAAGTTCAAAATGGCGGATCCAATATGGTGGACGCAAATTCAAAAAATGGTTTGATTCCGACGAAAGTGAGTGTTTGAGGGTTTTTGAGGTTGCTCAATCCGAATTTGAAATCAGATTTCTAAAATTCAAAATGGCGGATCCAATATGGCGGACGCAAATTCGAAAAATGGTTCGATTCCGACGAAAGTACGTACCGTACGGTTTTTGAGGTCGCTGAAACCGAATTTAAAATCGGATTTCCAAAATTCAAAATGGCGGATCCAATATGGCAGACACAAATTCGACAAGTAGTATGATTTCGACAAAAATTTGTATCTTTACGATGTTTATGGTCCGGAATTTCGAATTTGTGTCCTAACTTCAAGTATCTGACGCTCGGATACAATATGATGAATACAAATTTAGCAAATCATGTATGACAATCTATCCATAGTAACAAATGTAAAAAAATACTTTTTTGGTTTTATATCCCCCTCGCTGCCGAACTCAGAGTCACGAATCGAGGACGTGGCAGTCATTGACTCCGATTATGTATTTATTTGTACTTTTTGTGCTTTTTGTATTTTCATTTTTTTATGTGCTTTTTGTATTTTATCAAATTTCTTGTTACTATTCATATTTTCTTTTTTTTCTCGTATTTCTCGTATTCAATTTTTTTTGTATTTTTGCAACTTAAAAAAATTGTAATTCTTTTGTAGTTTTTTTTTCGATTTTGATTTTATTATTTTTTGTTGTTGTCTGTATCTGTTGCTTTCTTTCATTCTTTGTGGATTTGTTTTCATTAACTTATATCTTTCATTTTATGTTTGGACAACAAATGAAAAAGAATTTCGGTATTTCATCTGATCATACCGTTATTCGTGGTACTTTTGGAAGCAAGGTACCGCACACAGAGGAACGTTACCACAATCTTTGCACATAAAGAATGTTGCCTTCCTTTGTTTTTTTGAATAACAATCAGTGCAACGCTTTCTTATGTACTTATCGTCTGAAATATAGAATGGATAGTGACTTCGTGACGAGCGCAGAGGATTTTTGGGTTTACAATCATACTCTTTAGATGATGTGTGTTGATCACAATGATCTTCTAACAGCTCTGTTGCCAGTGCACAATGAAACTGTAAAGAAGTCATTTTTTTCGAGTCAGTTTAGAGATGATTATAGACGACGGAAGGATTATAAATTGCAGTATCGAATAAATAAAAGTACAAATTGTGATGC
The DNA here is from genome assembly GCA_963210295.1 of Ophion ellenae. Classification (NCBI taxonomy): domain Eukaryota; kingdom Metazoa; phylum Arthropoda; class Insecta; order Hymenoptera; family Ichneumonidae; genus Ophion; species Ophion ellenae. The sequence continues at coordinate 18,603,171 of OY723388.1, forward strand.
CACTTGACGGTCGTGTGAATTGTTTCGTACGAAGAAATAGACTGATCTGTTTTGTCTACATCTCCCATATTGTTATTATAAGCAATAACAACATTTGGCTTCATGATCTGTTTCTTGGTGAGCTTAGTCTTTAGTCCACGTCAAAATTCTCGCTAGACATTCACATTGTTTATATTATTATGAATATTAGGTTAAATTATTTCTCGCATTTAGTCGCTCGAATTCAAATCAACTCAATCATACTAAAATTGAAAACCTTTCCGTTCATATTGGAGCTACCATTTTGAATTTTAGAAATTTGATTTCAGATTTGGATTCAGCGACCTCGAAAACCCTGAGGTACTCACTTTCGTCGGAATCAAACCATTTTTTTAATTTGCGTCCGCCATATTGGATCCGCCATTTTGAATTTTGGAAATCTGATTTCAGATTCGGATTCATCGACCTTGAAAACCCTATAGTACTCACTTTCGTCGGAATCAAACCGATTTTCAAATTTGCGTTCGCCATATTGGATCCGCCATTTTTTATTTTGGAAATCCGAGTTCAGATTCGGTATCAGCGACATCGAAAACCGTAATGTTATAACTCCGGCGCCTGCCGTTGCGATAACGTCGGGGAAATAGAGTAGGAAAAGGGGGGGGGTGAGAGAAGGAGCAGGAAAATGGAGCAGGAAAGGACCCCAGGGAGGGGGTGAAGGATATATTAGGGGGTGGAGAGAGTCGCCTTCCTTCTTCTCCTGCAGAAACCGAGAGCAATTAGAGTCATTACCGCGAATTTGTAAAAGTATCGAGTATCGAGTCGGAAAGGCGAGTCCGGTCAATCCTCGTGGGCCGCGTGCGTGAAAGCCCCGAGAGCGCGAGCTGAAAACGCCGAAAAAGAAAAGAGAACGAACCCGGACGACCGCGAGTCCCGGTGCTGCGAGGAAACTGTACCTCCGCCCGTGCGTGTACGGAGCGGAGCATTTATAGAGTCACGTTTTAAATAAAACAAAAAAAGTCAGTGCGGTTATTTCAGGCACCCCTTTCCCGCCATTCCTCCCGCCTCGTCGCCCGAGCATAACGTAAAGAGAAGTCCTTTACGTTATAATATCTCAGAAGTGGGATCGACGGGAAAATCGCGGGAAGGTGCAACAGTACGCCTATGTACGAGCGGGAGTTCGACGAGTTTTGCGATCGCGTAGTCGGGAATGTAATGGCCGCCACGAACGCGTCGCACGGCAGCCTAAACCGCGAGGACTGCATAGACGCTGAGATCGCGCGAATGCGAACGGGCTTAGCGGTCAACGGAGTCACCGGCAATGGCGGCCGGTTACGAGAGTCGCTCGACCGCGTGAGCGGGCAAAATGGCGCCGCCATGAGCCGGATGCCGCATGGCAGCCAGACGGAAGGCCCCGAGGCGGAACCCGAGTCTAGCCCGCGTGACCCGAGCCCGCACGGAGATCGGCGGAATTACGACACCACGTTCCGGGAGGCGTTACATGACGCTGAAGCCACGGAGGATCTACTCCGCCGGCTAATGGCACGGATGGCGCTCAACGCGCAACCGCGACAGGACGTGCCATTAATCCAAATGGTACCGGACTTGACGAAAAATATTCAGGAATTCCGAGGAAATGGTCGAGGCCCAACCGCCGCGGAATGGATCCAAAATTTGGAGGGAATGCAACGAATCCACGGTTGGCCCGAGAGTTACGCATTGGAAGCCGCACGCATGCACCTCACCGGAGGAGCACGTGAATGGTACAGGGCGCGGGCTCCGACGCTACGCTCCTGGGCGGTGTTCAGCGCGGCGTTCCGACAGACGTTTTGCGTGCCTGAAACCACGTCCGCGAAGTGGCAGAAGATGGTGCGTTGTGTGCAGCGAAAAGATGAAGACTTGAGCGAATACTTCCATACTAAGGCTAGGCTGTGTGTAGAGTTAGGGTTAGACCTAAAGGACGCAAAAGAACAAATTTTGGACGGGTTGTGGTCGCGAGAGTTGTGCGTGTCGTTGCTGTCGCGTACCCACTATACCATGGACGAATTGGTGCATGATTTAATAACAAACGATCGCGCGTTATCATCGCGGTCAGCGCGAGTGCGAACCGGTCGGGACCAAGACATTCGCGAGCGGCCCCGACCGTCGAGATTCGTGGGCACGGCGCGACCAGTCGACACCGAACCCGCCAGGTCAGTAAACCGAAATGTATTAAGTGCGTCGAGGCCGCAGGAAGCACTCCGAGCAGGCCGCCTACCGATGCGTAACGCAGAAGGCGAACCGCGGTGCTTCAACTGCGAGGGGCACGGACACCTCGCGCGGGATTGCCCTGAACCGCGAAAGATAGAGAAGTGCGCTAGGTGCGGGGCTGCGGGACATACCCCAAAGCATTGCAATATAGGGCCCCGCGTGGCGCAAGTGCGTTCCCTGGCTGAGGAAGCTGGAGGTGGAACGATAGACAAATATATAAAAGAAGTGCGAATCGGCTCGAGTGCGGTGCGAGCCTTAATAGACACAGGTAGTTCAGAGTGCACATTAAAGGCCTCCCGGGTGTTGGAGGATGGCCACACGTTGATCAGAAAATTGAATTATTTAAAGCCATTCGGGCCAGCTCACTATCAGGTAACGTCGCCGGGGATGGTCCGCGCAGACGTCGCGGTGGATGGTGTACTGGTGCCGGATATATTGTTGCGCGTCGTCCCTGACGATACACAGCAATACGACGCGATAGTGGGTCGCTCGTTCACGGAGCAGCCATATGTGGAGTACGCGAAAAGCGGGAACGAGCTGCGGTTCTGGCGGCGCGAGGGAGTCGAGCCGGCTGGACCCTTGCCCGACGCAGTCCGAAGCCAGTCAGGACTTCGCGCCAGCGAAGAAAATATGATTCTGCCCGCGCAGATACAGCTAATCGACGTTCACGACGGGACTTCGGAGCGGCAAGTCGCCGTCTACAACGCGGGTCCAGGGGCGCAAACGATAGATGCTGGAAGCCAACTCCAGCGCGGGGAGATAAGCCCCGTACCGTGGGTGAGGAATCAAATCGCCGCGAGGGCCATAACGCAGACGGACCTCGACATAGGAGCCGAACAGCCAAACGAGGTAAAAGCAGAGTTAATTCAAATCTTAAATGCGCATCGGGACACGGTAGCCCTGGACATGTCAGAATTAGGCCAGGCTACCGGTGTAAAGATGGACATACAAGAAAAACCCGGCTCCAGGCCGGTCAGTTCGAAGCCGTACCGCGCAAGCGAGCGGGAACGGGCTGAACTGAGAAGGATTTTGGCCGAGTGGCGCGAGGCAGGCCTTGTAAGGGATACGGAGTCGCCTTACGCCAGCCCGGTGCTCCTAGTGAAGAAGAGAGATGGCTCGTCGCGGATGGTAGTGGATTTCCGCAAGCTCAATCGACAGACGGAGCGGGTCCACTTCCCGCTGCCAAACATGGACGACCATCTCGCACTCATTCGGGAAGCCCGGCTATACATCACCTTGGACTTGGCCAATGGGTACCTCCAAATACCATTGACAGAGAATGCCTGTCATAAAACTGCGATAATCACTCCGGATGAAACGGCGGAATTTTCGCGAATGATTTTTGGCCTAATGAACGGGCCGGCATACTTTTCGAAAGCTATGCACCGAGCGCTCGGCCCGCTACGCGACAGCGTTGTATTATTTTATTTGGACGATATCCTGATTCCAGGCCGCGACTGGGAGGACCTTAAAGACCGACTGGTGAAGACCCTGCGAGCGCTGCGGGAGGCGGGTCTGACCATCAACCTGCGAAAGTGTCAATTCCTGAAAATAAAAATAACTTACCTGGGTTTCGAAATCAGCGAACGTGGGATAGAGCCGGCTCCATCGAAGGTACGCGCCATCGACGAGTATCCCGTTCCAAAAACAGCAACAGAATTGCGGCGATTCCTGGGGATGGCCAGTTTCTTCCGCAAATTCGTGCCACGATTTGCGAAAATGGCAGCCCCCTTACACGCGCTATTGAAGGCGAACGCGCACTACACCTGGGACGAAGAGGCACAGCGGTCCTTCCAGGCGATTAAGGGCGCTTTGACCTCCAGGCCGGCGCTATGTCCGTTCGATCCGGCCAAGGAAACACAGCTGCACACTGACGCGAGTGCTGAGGGCTTGGGCGCCCTACTGCTGCAGCGGAACGCGGAGGGTCGCTGGCAGCTGGTCTACGCAATAAGCCGAAGAGCCAGCGAAACGGAGCGGAATTACCACTCCAGCAAATTGGAGCTCCTCGCGATCGTGTGGGCGGTGGGCCGTCTAAGACCATTATTATTAAATATCCGATTTCAGATCGTCACGGATTGCCAAGCGTTGGTGCACCTCAGTACGGCGAGGACAACCAACCCGCAATTGATTCGCTGGATCAGCGCGCTATCGGAATACGACTTCGAGATTCAGCACAGACCGGGCGAACGCCTCGCGCACGCGGACGCGCTGAGCCGAGCCCCGGTCCCCGAGGTGCCGACTATCGATGCAACTGCGTTCGCTCCCAGCGTATTCGTCGTGACGTCCGAGGCGGACGAGGTAGCACAACTCCAACACGCGGACCCCGACATGCGGAGTCGGAGGGACATCTTAGCCAAGCCCGAGGAACATCGAACTGCGGAAGAAAAGGCAAAGGTGCGGGGGTACGAGCTCTCAGAGGGGCTCCTCTACAAGCGACGAGGGGAGGTCCTCGTCTTTGCCGCGCCGAGGGCTATGCGAAAGGCCCTGCTCGTCCGCTACCATGACCTCAGAAGCCATCCCGGGGTGGAGAGGACCTGCGCAATCCTTTCCAGGGATTTCCATTTTCCGGCGATGAAAAGATACGTGCGAGGACACGTGCGGTCCTGCGTTATTTGCGCACTCGTCAAGGGCAAGAGAGGGCGTCCCGCTGGAGAGCTCCATCCGATACCACCCGGCAACCGGCCATTCGCGGTCACCCACGTGGATCACATGGGACCGCTGATGACCTCGAAGTCGCGCAACAAATATATTTTTGTCATTATCGACAACCTTACGAAATACATAATATTGCAGGCCACTCGAGACACCTCCACGCGAGGGGTCATCCGTTCCCTAGGACAGCTGGTTGAGAACTTCGGAGCGCCGGGACGGATCATCAGCGACCGGGGAACGTGCTTTACCGCAGGGAAGTTCGCGGAATTCTGCGCGAAGCACGGGATCCGCCATGTGCTGACGTCGCCGCGACATCCACAGGCCAACGGGCAAGTGGAGCGAGTCAACAGCACGCTCGCTGCGGCTCTGACTGCGAGCCTCCACGACAACGAGGGCAGAGACTGGGATCGTCGCCTGGCCAAGGTCCAAAGGGACCTAAACGATCTGCCGAATGCGACAACCGGGAAAAGCCCTTTCGAGTTGCTGTTCGGGTACATCCCGCGGAGAGACGATGGGGAGCTACGGACGCTGGTGGAACCAGCGGAACAATACACGCCACCAGCCGAACTCCAGGAAGGCGCCCGAGAAATAATAGAAAGACGTCAGCGAGAAATGAAGAGGCGCCACGACCGAGGGCGAATCAAAAACCCCGAATATGCCGTGGGGGACATAGTCTACATGAGCGCGGCGCCCGACGTAACCGGGGAGAGTCGGAAGCTCCAACGACGCTACAGGGGGCCCCTCACCATCACCCAGCGACTGCCAGCGGACACTTACCGCGTGACCGACCTCAGGCCCCGCGAGGGGCGCCGTTACGCCACCACCGCGCACGCGTCCCAGTTAAGGGGGTGGGAGCCCCATTGCGACGACATCGGAGAAGAAAGCGACAGCGAGGGCAGCGAGGACGAGAACTCGGAGAGCGAGGAGGTCGAGTCCCCGTCGGGGGCAACAGGCGGAGTGCCGCCAACCCAACGTCCGCAGCGAGCAAGGCGCGCCCCGCCCCACCTCAAGGAATACATCACGACGCCTACGCTCGAGGACGAGCTTTCATCAGGATGACCGAGTGTTATAACTCCGGCGCCTGCCGTTGCGATAACGTCGGGGAAATAGAGTAGGAAAAGGGGGGGGTGAGAGAAGGAGCAGGAAAATGGAGCAGGAAAGGACCCCAGGGAGGGGGGTGAAGGATATATTAGGGGGTGGAGAGAGTCGCCTTCCTTCTTCTCCTGCAGAAACCGAGAGCAATTAGAGTCATTACCGCGAATTTGTAAAAGTATCGAGTATCGAGTCGGAAAGGCGAGTCCGGTCAATCCTCGTGGGCCGCGTGCGTGAAAGCCCCGAGAGCGCGAGCTGAAAACGCCGAAAAAGAAAAGAGAACGAACCCGGACGACCGCGAGTCCCGGTGCTGCGAGGAAACTGTACCTCCGCCCGTGCGTGTACGGAGCGGAGCATTTATAGAGTCACGTTTTAAATAAAACAAAAAAAAGTCAGTGCGGTTATTTCAGGCACCCTTTTCCCGCCATTCCTCCCGCCTCGTCGCCCGAGCATAACGTAAAGAGAAGTCCTTTACGTTATAATAGTAAGGTACTCACTTTCGTCGGAATCAAACCATTTTTCAAATTTGCGTCCGCCATATTGGATCCGCCATTTTTAATTTTGGAAATCCGATTTCAGATTCAGATTCAGCGACCCTAAAAACCTTCACACTGAAATTTTAGGGTAAATCTGTGAAGATTTTTTTCCAACACAAAAGTGGCACGAAATCCTAATTTTCGCCTGAATGCGAAGGGGTTAAAGATAACTAATTAAAATAATAAGGATAACTAATTAAAATAACTAATCAAATAAGAATTAATAGTAGTAAATAAATCAAATTAAAAAAAATACTGAGCGCGGGGAACGATTCCGCGCCCTTGCGGACCGAAGTCAGGAACGCTACCAACGGGACCATCTCATCGCTTGTAGAATATGTGCACTTCCTGGTATTGACGATTCGCGGCCGGATGGATGATTGGCTTCTTTTTGGGGATAATGCTTTATCGCTTCATAATAGTATATAAGAATGAATATAATAATGCGAATATAGATATATTTCCGCTTACGTTTATGAATTACAATTTATTTGGCATAGGAACGGGTGTGAGTAGAGCGCAAACAATTTTTTAAAAGATTAATACGTTGTAATTTAGATTTATTATTACATTTAAATTAACGTACAAACTAATCAAATAAGCGGTCGGAGTGCGCGATAAATTTTTCGAGACGAAAAGATAACTAATTAAAATAGTAATGATAACTAATAAAAATAACTAATCAAACAAGAATTAATAGTAATAATAATTAAAAAAAAAAAAGAAAAAAAGCACTGCGCACGGGGAACGATCCCGCGCCCCTGCGGACCGAAGCCAGGAACGCTACCAACGTGACCATCTCATCGCTTATAGAAAATGTGCACTTTCTGGTACTGACCATTCGCGGCCGGATAGATGATTGGCTTGTTTTTGGGGATAATGTTTTATCGCTTGATGACAGTATGAGAATTAATATAATAATACGAACATAAATATATTTCCCCTTACTTTTACGAATTATAATTTATTTGGCATAAGGACGGGTGTGAGTAAAGCGTAAACAATTTTTCAGAAGATAAATAAGTAGTAATTTAGATTTATTATTATATTTAAATTAACGTATAAACTAAAAAAAGCAATCAGAGTGCGCGATACATTTTTTTGTATACATTAATAACGCAGAGAATCAAGAGCTTAATAAGCATTGAAATCATCTAAAAGCCTCGCGCGTGCCGTCGGGTGACGTCACGCGCGAGTCGTGCTCACATTGCTTTTTCCCTCGAAGCCTTCGTTTTGGCTTGGCCGCACATGAACGTGCTCAGCGTCCATGTATTGGTGTAGCTGCCGAAGGCGCGGTCGGGAAACTTCGATGGCTCTCGGCTCTTTGCGAAGATGTCCAAGCGTCGTTCGCTCACGGACACGCGCTACTATGATTGTGGGGTGGGCGCGCAAGAGACTAGAGAGGGGGTAACTTTTGCGCGCGATCTGGCTGCACTGGCAGAAAGTGCATTTTTAACACAAGCGATAAGATGGTCCCTTTGGTAGCGTTCCTGGCTTTGGTTCGCAAGGGCGCGGTATCGCTCCCGCTCTCAGTACATTTCTGTTGAAAAAAAAATGTTTGTGTATGGGCGAATTGTTTATTCATGAAATCATACAATGTATCGAAATGTAAATAAATCTGAACCCGCCAGATTTTTTCCAAGTTTTTTTCCAAGAAACGTCGTTCACTCGTTTTTGTTTTTATATATCAATTTTAACGCCTCATAAGGAATTAATAGTAATAATAAGTTTTAAAAAAAGTACTGAGCGCGGGAAACTATCCCGCGCCCCTGCGGACCGAAGCCAGGAACGCTACCAACGTGACCATCTCATCGCTTGTAGAATATGTGCACTTTCTGGTACTTACGATTCGCGGCCAGATGGATGATTGGCTTCTTTTTGGGGATAATGCTTTATCGCTTGATGAAAGTATGAGAATTAATATAATAATACGAATATAAATATATTTCCGCTTACTTTTATGAATTATAATTTATTTGGCATAAGGACGTCGGGTGACGTCACGCGCGAATCGTGCTCAGATTGCTTTTTCCCTCGAAGCCTTCGTTTCGGCTTGGCCGTACGTGAACGTGCTCAGCGTCCATGCATTGGTGTAGCTGCTGAAGGCGCGGTTGGGAAACTTCGACGGCGCTCGGCTCTTTCCGAAGATGTCCGAGCGTCGCTCGCTCACGGGCACGCGCTATTATAGGTTTGTTCGCGCTAGCTGCACTCTACACTCGCCAGTGTGAACGGAATTAGGGCAGTGTCTAGGGAGTGCAGTTTATTTCCTGGCGGGTAAGCGACTCTAGCGCGAACGCAATAGTGTACAAGAAACATGGCGGCGACCTAGTGGACCACACCTTATCCTCAAACAACACATGAGATTACGGAGTCTCATCTAACCGTTAAAGAGATATACCGTGTAACCTCAAGTTTGTTGATCTCGTAAACTGATTACAATGGACGGTGTTATTGAAATTATTAACTTGCACTTGTAATCGCACTCAGAATGGATGTATTGATACCAGTTTTACATAGAATGGAGTGTTAGTGATACGATTCTAGAAATCCAAAACCTTCACAAATGCACACGTTGTTGTCAGCATCAACGACCAAGCCGCCTTCTGAATCTCGGAACAGCACTGCTGACTTAATTTTTTGCTCCTGTTCCATGTTAGCTTCTGTTTGCGTTGATAGTAGATTGGAACGTATTGTGATACTGCGAATTTATAATAAACACTTGTCATTATATCTTGTCAATATTTTTATCACCTTGATCAATAGAAATTCATAATTATAATACTTGTCATTATATCTTGTCAATATTTTTATCACCTTGATCAATAGAAATTGATAATTATAATACTTTGTTATTTTGAACCTTTATTATTGATTGTTTTTCATAATAAATGAGAATTTGTTTGTGATTGCCTTATACATTTTAGGTCATGTCAATTTTTTTATCACTTTGATCGATAGAGATTGATAATTATAATAGTTTGTTATTTTGAACCTTTATCATTGATTGTTTTTCGTAATAAATGAGAATTTGTTTGTGATTGCCTTAAATATTTTAGGTTATGTCGTTCTCACCTCATTATATACTCACTGACAGTTCCCCTGGTTATGGGGTTATTCTAGTAATATCACTGCTACACTTTTCGTGTACTTTTAAACCTCGTCAAGATCGAGTGTAGAAAGTCTAGGGTTAGTGGCACGAAAGTGTAGCTACACTCGTAACGCGAACAGCGGCGCGTGACGTCATTTCCGTTAAAACGAACGCGAAAGTGTACACTCCCTAAAAGAGTGTAGAAAGTGTCGCTAACGCGAACAAACCTTATGATTGTGTGATGGGCGCGTAAGAAACTAGAGAGGGGGTAATTTTGACGGGCGATCTGGCTGCACTGTTTCTGATCGGCTCTGGCGGTCAGGCGCGCGAGAAACGAGGGGTTAGCAATGTTCCTCACGGGATCCTTGCCCTTGATTGGCTCTCCGTCTTTTTTTTCTGCGTGGCGCTGTCGCGCATTTCTTACGCCGCTCCGACCCGCGTCGTTTGCGTTTTCGCGTCGACGCACCGGCCAGGGCGCGGGGACGTCGACGGTCATAATTTTCGTCACCTCCTCGACCAAATCTGACGGAATCGTCACCTCCTCGATCAAATCTGACGGAATCGTCAGCTCCTCGACCGAATCTGACGAATCTTCGACGTCCGCTTGCAGAGACTCGCGAAAATTTAGCAGTCTTTGTAAGGCCTCCTTTGGCTCCTCTTTCAGCGGGATCGATCGTTCGAGGCTCGTTTCGTCGTCACTTGCGAATGGATCGCCGTCATCTACCGCCGGGGATACGGACATCTCCAGCTCCGAGAACGGACTCTGAAACGTCTGCAAATCGACTATCGACTGTCACATCCGGAAGGGATGAGAGCATAATATTTTCGTTTCTCTCTTTGTTGCCTACGCCTAGCGCAATAGCACGGGATGAGGGTAAAAAGGGGTAGTGCGTGGGAAAGAGTAGAATTGAGGAATTGACACGATGTTTCGAATTTGAGGGATAATTCGATAGACTTGGTGTACGATTGACACTATGTTGTTTATTGTACGATTACTAGACGGTTTGAAGCGATCAGGTTTACGATGAATGATACAAAAAGAAAAGGTAAAGTTAGCTTACATTCGTTGTGTTTGACACTCGGTCGTTCGCTCGCTCGCTCGCTCGCGTGGATGTTTGTTGTCGCTCGCGTTACAAGGGCCTTCGCTCTTGGCCTGGTGCGCTCGCTGGTACAATTGCTGGTAAGACGCTCGCAGGATTTTCGGCTGGTCGTGTGTATACTCGACGTGTTTACTACGACGGCACTACGCGTAGATAGAAATATGAACGGCGCGCAAGGTCGATGAATTGAGATTGATATTCACGGACCGATGATAGAAATTATACAAGTGTAAATAAAACTGTTGAGACTCGAAAAATGAAGACGGTTCGTATGAAGGATAATCGGAGATATTCTTTAGGCTTCTGCGTTAAGACTTGATAGAAGAAGTTGATTCGATGTTGGTTGACGGAAGACTAAGATTGAATTTGATGAAGATTATCGGGATGGTTGACGGGAGACTGAGATTGAACTTGATGAAGATTATCGGGAGACTGAGATTTAGACTTGATAGAAGAACTTGAGTCGATGGTAGTTGACGGGCGACTGACTTCAGGAAGGAAGTCTTTCTTGATATAAAAATTAGGAGAGGTTCAGTAGTGGGAGAAGGGACGTGGGAGAGTGTGTCTTGGTCATCTAGTTCTTTAGGGATTGGACCATTGGTCGTGAAGATATCGGTTGATTAGCGTGATTGGTCGCGGTATGGTATGCGAATACTTTACAGATTCGTTAGGCACGTGCGTGGCCTTATTTCAGGCCATCGGTTCTGACTAATATGCGTATGAAGAGAAGGAGACCTTTGTCTCGTGTTTCGGCGAAAAAGCGCATGGGATATAGAGTTCGATATCAGAGACCTAAGCATTCGCATGGTTTGTGTTATGTCGATTTATGGCTATGGTGACTTCTCATATCGAGAGGTTTGTATATCGGACTACGCTGCGAGATCGGATGTCTTATTATTTAGTCGGAGTTATAAGCTCGTCGGAGCCGTCTAGTTTATGTTATGTTTAAATAATCTAGGGTCGAGGCTTTCTTGGTTCTCATGCAGTTGGGCCGGCGTAGATTTTTTTGGAGTCTGTTGATCGAGGTGATGGTTGGTTTTTCGTTGGACAGCTCTTCTTGGAATATTCGCCTGAGATCTTGTTCTTGTTGACAGCCGATGGTATAGGAAAAGGCGATAACTGACGGTGCTGCTATCATGCGTATATCGCTGTGGGTTGAATATGCGTGCGAAACGTACGCACGTTCCCTTTTACGCGGTTATTCATCTTATTCTTAGATTTATACATTTAATAATAAGCTTATAACGGCAAATGAGCATATTGGGAATAACCGAGAGAAGGCACATTCGCTAGGATGTAACACGACTCGTTGTAGAAGGCAACGGCGTCCTGCTCGGACGCGGCGGAATCGCTTGGTGACGTTTTCCAGTTGCACACTATCTGCATTTCCTCGTTCTCCTGCGGCTCAACCTTGCAAGAACGTTGCGCCGGGTATGTAATGATCTGAACTTCGTCATCGAACGAACATGCTTTCTGTGAGTCCAGACACTTTCCGTACAGTAGGTGGTGCACATCACGTCGGAACGATGTCGCTAATTCGTATCAACGGTAAGCCCCTTCTGTTCGATCTGATAAACCTTGATGGGGCCGAACGGCCGGCTTTGACCAACATGATCGAGAGCGAAGGTGGCGGAGTTATGAGTGATGAACGCGTCACCGTAAAATTTACGTCTAAAGAGGCGTTCGAGAATAATGATTTGCCGGTCCGAACACAAGTACATGACGTTGAGTTCATAAAAGAATGCATTCAGCAAAGGAAGATCGTGAGACCAGAGCCTATTCCCTATGAGGCGTTGAAATTGATATATAAAAACAAAAACGAGCGAGCGACGTTTCTTGGAAAAAAAACTTGGAAAAATTCTTGGAAAAAGACTGGCAGGTTCAGATTTTTTTACATTTGGATACATTGTATGATTTCACGAATAAACAATTCGCCCATACAAAGAATTTTTTTTTTAAAAGCAGAAATGTAGCGAGAGCGGGAACGATACCGCGCCCTTGCGAACCGAAGCCGGAAACGCTACCAACGGGACTATCTTATACCTTGTGTTAAAAATGCACTTTCTGGCACTTCCGTTTCGCGGCCGGATAGATGATTGACTTGTTTTTTGGGATGATGCTTTATCGCTTGATGAAAGTATATGAGATAAATATAATAATACGAATGTAACTATATTTCCGCTTACTTTTATGAATTACAATTTGTTTGGCATAGGGACGGGTGTGAGTAAAGCGTAAACAATGTTTTAGAAGAGAAATAAGTTGTAATTGAGATTTACTATTATATTTAAATTAACGTACAAACTAATCAAATAAGCGGTCACAGTGCGCGATAAATTATTCGACACTTAAAGATAACTAATTAAAATAATAATGATAATTAATAAAAATAACTAATCAAATAAGAATTAATAGTAATAATAAATTAAAAAAAAATACTGAACCGAAGTCAAGAATGCTACCAACGGGACCATCTCATTGCTTGTAGTATATGTGCACTTTCTGGTACTTACGATTCGCGGCCGGATGGAGGATTGGCTTTTTTGGGGATAATGCTTTATCGCTTGATAAAAGTATATGAGAATGAACATAATAATACGAATATAAATATATTTCCGTTTACTTTTTCGAATCACAATTTATTTGGCATGGGGACGGGTGTGAGTAAAGCGCAAAAAAATTTTTAGAAGTTAATTAAGTTGCAAATTATATTTATTATTATATTTAAATTAACGTACAAACTAATAAAATAAGCGGTCAGAGTGCGCGATAAATTATTCGACACTAAAAGATAACTAGCGTGTGACGTCACGCGCGAGTCGTGCTCAGATTGCTTTTCCCTCGATGCCTTCGTTTCGGCTTGGCCGCACATAAACGTGCTCAGAGTCCATGCATTGGTGTAGTTGCTGAAGGCGCGGTCGGGAAACTTCGACCGCGCTCGGCTCTTTCCGAAGATGTCCGAGCGTCGCTCGCTCATGGACACGAGCTACTATGATTGGGAGATCGGCGCGCAAGAGACTAGTGAGGGGGTAACTTTTACGCGCGTCTGGCTGCACTGCTGCGTAACGAATCTCTGTGTTGCTACTGTCGCTGCGGGTAGTGCCATAGCTTCCCAGGTAGCAAAATGTTATCCATATTGCATCCGAAAGATATGCGAAACGGATACGGATAACTTTTTGGTTGTCCAAAAAGACGCCCTTTTTTATATAAAAACGTATCACTTATGTCCGCTTGGCAGATAACTTATTCGTGTCCGATAGTTAACTATACGACAACTTTTAATGGTTACCAAAATGTCAACAAAAGGTTAACTCTTATCAGTTGTCGGTAAGTTAGCGTAAAGTCACCAAATCGATATATCCGAAAGATGTCCTCTTAAAGGCACAAAAATGTCAAGATACCACTGCCATCTTAAAGTCGTCCAATAGCAAGTCCAATGCAAAAAAAAAACTTTCATCAACTATGCTTATCATATAATAATCAAAATGGGTATTATTAAGCTATATTTAATATTCTAGACTGCTAATAAGTTAATTTTTATAATAAAGAAATTAATAAGATATTGTCATGTCGGTTGAGAAGTGGTTCCCGGTTGGGAAGCTTGGTCATTATAAATAAAACATCAACTAATTCATTATGAGTGAAATGTGATTGAATGTTATAAACATAAATTTAACGTTAAAATATTTTTAAAAAATTAGGCTACAATCGTCATTGGACTTCGCTGTTGCGATCACGCCTTTTGGTGGTTGCGATGTTTACCGCTTTTATGCGGTCCCCCCCACGGCGAAGCCAGTCGGCGATGCGAGCTTCAATCTCCTTCAACTTTGCGTCAGCAACAACGCTTCTTACGACATCTGGAAAAGAAAATAACCAAATATTATCAATAGGATATTATTCAACGTTTGACGACTTCTATACAGCGAAGTACTTCATACAATATTGAAATAATATCCTATCTATTCATACATGCGCACACATTATACGTACCAATAATAATGCGAGGAAAATGAAATTTCGATATTTTTGGCTTGTCCTCTGCCCCAAGAACCCATACGACTCTCTGCGCCAATTCGTCATCGATGAGAGCTTCCAACGAATGCTTGACGATCTTTTGGACTGTTTTTCCTCCAATTTCTTGGATTTTTTGTCTCTAGAACATACAATTTTATAATTAAATTAGTAAACAGCCGTTATAGCAACGTAGCTTAAAAATATTTGCATACATACGAATTGTTTTCGCATCTCCTCAGTCTCTTTAAGGTCATTGTCGAACCGCTGCAAGTCCGCAACCTCATGGAATGGCATTGGTGGTAGGAGAGAGAACATTTCATTGCGTTTACCCTGACTCGTCCGATTTCCTTGTACCGTTTCGAGAACTTGATTGATTTTCCGCATCATCAAGGTCTCGAAACGTTGCCTCTCATCACGACATTCAGCTGAAAAATGAAAGAGCAATTACATGTAGATCTAAATGAGAAAAAAATTACAATTATATTCTGTATTTCCATTTTTAAATTCTTTTACTTTCGGAATACCTCATCAGTTATATAGGGTGTGAAATCAATCTCACTCTAGTGATCGGATATTCTATCTACGGATTAGGTTGTTAATGTATGTGCAAGTAAACCCGCCATGACTGAGAGGCGATGTTTTTAAACAACCGAAACGCGTTCCAAGGATACGTGTTACGGGCAGTCGTAGCAAAGACGAGCTTCGGTTCACACGTACGCCCAAGCTGATTTAATTATTGTATCGTTCGTAAATTCTAATAAAGCTACCGCCTTTCTCTTAACAGCTTCTGGCTCAATGATCCCAAAATAAGAAGATATAATCGACATCTATATAATATCCTACAGTTATTGAACAAAATTACTCCAAAATACCTGTATCTTAAAGTGTCGCTCATATACTTGATAATTATATTTTTTAAATGTAATTTTTATCTTAAACCTCTTGATCCATGCATAACTCCATATACACGTATCTTCTTTGCTGCCTATTTTCATTCCGGAAGGTTATGTACGTGATATAGCTTTGCCAGATTAATAAATTGCATAGCTCTATAGCCTAGAGTCATATCTTCAATTTGCAACAATGATAATCTAAAATATTCAAAAAATTGACCGACTTACGATTTTTGTGAAGGTTCAGATTGCTTACTGCGCTACGCCGAACCGCTTTTTCTAAGTCTCTTGACCGATTACGTGAGGATCTTTTATTCGTCCGATTCATTTCGAATCCGGACAGAGCATAGTTTATAACATTTTCTATCGTATAACCGGGTGATTTTTTCATGTTCGCCCTTTTGTCAATAAACAAATTATTTGAGTTTTTTGCCTCGTAGATCAAACTTTTTTTCTGCCGCTTGCCAAAATCGTAATTTTCGAAATTTCTAAAAAATATCCGGTCATACAAAAATGTTGTTATTGTACCCAAAGTAAATTTTTTTCCCTTCAGATCATTTCAGTTGCCACAACCACCTAGCCCGAATCAATATGCACCAAGGGCGGCATGTTGCGTAAATAATAATAACTTTACTGTGTGTAAATATTTTTCAAGAACAAAATAACTGCAATTTAGCAAGACTATGTATTATTTGTGTGTGAAATCCCGACCTCACCGTTCCGATACTTTCTTCAGAAAGTATTCGGAAATTGGAAATCGACTTGTTTTTTTGGGCCCCAAGTTTATGCAGAGTCGTAATGATAACTTGAATCCTATTAGATCAGAATAAGAAGTTTTACACTGGCGATACACTTAGATATTGATACGATTCAAAATTAACCTCTGTCAGAATAGAAATGTCGAATAATACAGGAAAATTAAGAATTCACTCATACGTTTTTTTGTATAGATATAACTTTTAAATATTTCTTATTCCTACCACAACATAATGCTGGGTTGTGTACGCTTTGCTGCTGAGGATGATCGTGCAGAACTTCCTCATCTTGCTGCGACTCACCCCCATCTTCCAGGCATTCTTCGATCTCGTCTTCCGTGGCATATTCATCTGCAGAATGAAATATATTTATGTTAGATTTATTCCTCTTTTAACATAATGCCAAAAAGATATATATGAATACCAAGTTTACCTTTCTGTTCAGTTTCCAACATCACTTCCTGATTGATTGACAAAGGAGGTGGCGACTCTTGGACGGCAATTTGAAATCTTGTAGAATTTTGCATCTGTCGAAGTGAATTGCCGTCAAGCATCTGTATTCCCGATTATGCCAGGAAACAAACATTAATTTTACACATTTTTTACCCTGGCGACCGAAAAATTAACTAAACTTGCAATTGTGCATTTGCGAACTTATTCTCAATTAAACATTGAGGGATCATTTTTACGGTATAAAATATTTTAATATTGTACTTTCAAAACCGTATCTAAATATTGGGTCATTAGTTTACTACAATTCTTAGCATGAAATGGACAATTGCAGGTTGAATTAACATTTTGCTTGCCAGTACAGTTATTTGCACTCAATTAAAACAGTATAAGAGTATTTACATTTAATAAATAATATATCTATATAGTTGTGATAAATAATATACAATACCTATGAAGTTTTTTGGCGGAAGGCATATAATCTTTGGATTGGCTGTGAAATGTAAATAATAATGTTAGATATCATTCTGCAATGGGGAAAAATTCCAAGCTGCAGATATACACTTACATATTTCTTGTAATTGTTGCATTGGATTTGGTCGCTTCTCTTTATTCCTATTCGCCGTATTCCAATTCGCTGTCATATTCTGAATAAATTACAGGAATATGTTATGTCAATGGAGCAAGTCGTGTTCAAATTATTACCGCTCAAATGTAAAATAACCGCTGAAAAAGAAAAAAAATTACAACCGACAGAGAGAAAACAAGGACAATCACATCAACATTCATCAAAAGCAATTACAAAAGAACCCAATGCGGCAAACCCAAATCTATATCAAGTAGAATAAAAATTGAGTGACATGTAACATTCCATCGGTACATATCTAGTTCAAACCTGTGGGAAAACCAGTGAAATATGAGGACGTGTGTCATCGAATATACGGTGTCTGCAAATATTGAAAAGAAGGCGCAGATAGGCTCGATTATAACGATTCCGCTGATTTAAGGACTTAGAGTGTCCCATGATGGTAAATCTGTAAATGCAAAAAAATTATTAAAGTAGTTCATGTGAATGATTCATAAGAATCATTCACAGCGGCAGCGTCAAATAGTGTTCAGCGTGGAGCAGGACTGGAATATTAATGGATAAAAGGCCAGAAAATATGATATCTTTTCATGCGTCGCTGTGAATCAAAGGAAAAATATACACGGAGTCAACATTATGTGGAATGACGAAGCCTTTTCTATCAATCTCATCTACGCTCCAAGTTTGGGATTCGGAAAGCTGTCCAGCACAAAAAATGCCTAAATTTCGAGAATCACACGGATAATTCGGAATCGGATCAGTACTAATGAATTTGCGACCAATGATGACGGCGATGCGCTTGTGGTAGCATATGAGTTCTAAAAGAACAATGCTCTAATTCGATAAATGACAACAATTGTTGGGACTCTTGTCGGTGAGGAGAAAATCGGGAAACTGTATTTCTGCATGAGCATCCGTATATTCATCAGAAAATTGATAATTTAGGTGGTTCTTTCTCTTCTGCAAGCGAAAACTAGTTGTAATCGAGTCGGCTGAAAGTACAAGATAAATCGATCTTTCTCTTATCCTTTTCATTATTTGCTGCAAAGGCTTGGCTCCACCTTTTATTAGTGATTTTAGGTGTTGTAAAAAATGTTCAAATGGAAACCAAATGAATAAATTGAGTGGTCCGTGATTTAAAACATCTTGAGCAATATGAATTAAATTGTGAATATTGTAGGTTTGTGTTTCTTCACAGTACAACAATTCCATTTTTTTTACAAAGTAATTCATGAGATCTTGTGCATACTTGTTATTATGCACACATTCTCTTGGGTCGCAAAGAATCCGAACAGCACAGTTTAGTGCATTAAAATTGATGACTTCAGGTGGACTTAAAAAATGCTCGATGACCACAGGGCCTAGATACAAAAGAAACAATCGGAATTCTGTTGCTTTCCAATACGCCACGTCTTCTAAAAAACGTGCGTCTCGTGAAAATTCTACCGGAATAGATTTAGCTAAACTTTTATAAAAATTATTAACTGCAGCAAACTTAGCCAATGCTTCCATAGATTTTCCCATAGCCCTGACCCAGAGTAAAATAAGTTTTTTGGTGGTACCTAAACACAACAAGTGCATATAATCCAGAGGGAATTGCTTTGCCATATCGCAACCTAGAGTTTCGAACGCAGATACAATACTTTGATGTGTAACAGGCAATCCTTCTCTGAAAGTTGCATTGGTTCTGAGAATGACATCCAACTCTTGAAATATTCGTCGGCTGTGTTCTGTTTAGCCGGTTTGAGTACACTTGCCACAACGGCTGTTATGAGCCGGAAAGTATGTGATGAAATTTCTCGCAGGGTTATCCGCAATGACTGCATTTAGTCGTACAAAATAACGTCGATTGTTATAAATGAATCCCTGATTATTTAATTTCACGTATTCTTCGACGAATGCTTGAAGATATTGAGCAACGGAAGAAGGCTTCCGATTTCCATGAAATAGTCCAATAACAAATGGTTCATTGAATTTACTTCCGACAACTTGACCTAATATGGGCCACAATTGACTCTTAGAACTTTTTGACAGGGGTAATCCGTCAACATTGATGTTAATTTCAATAACCGCGATTTGTGGGTCAGCCGTACCCTGTGGAAATGTATTACCCTCGTGGCGCAGTTTTTCCCTCAATGCTCTCTCTAACCCATAATGCGCAAAATAACCTTCAGCGAGATCTTGCTGCTCAATTTTGATTGCGGAATGGCACAATGTTCTAGCATCAGAAAGGAGGTCAGGGTGACCGAATTTCTGCAATCCTATTAAAAGATTATTCACAATGGATTGGGGTACTTTATTCTGCACCGTCCACCGAGCAAGAAACGTTCGAAGATCAGGTGTGGGATCAATCGGTTCGATCTCAATCTCTATGCCGAAGTCAATTTCCGTAGAGATAAGGGCTACAGGTCGATCCCTTTGATTGATCGGCGCACTGGAATTTTCGGCATCTCCGAAGCGCTCTAGGTTGTCAAAGAACCGATCGGTCTCATCGCGAACATTGACAGGAGTAGGAATACAAGCTCTTGGTGGTGATCGGCGAGGTTCGGCAGGATTTGGCACAACAGCATTAGGATTCACTTCGACACGATATACCGAATTCATGTCACTTTTTAACGCAATAGAAACTCTCCGCCTTTGCTGTCTTTGTGACAGTTCAAGAAACGGCTTCAGCGGCGGACCCATAATTTTTATATGGATAAACTATCTTTCAAACGTTTATAATATATTTGAATACATGAAAATATAAAGTAGAAAAAAGCATACTCACTTCATTTTTCAAGTCCTCTGCCAAAAACGTCTGCTCCAAACGATCCCTTGAATATCCTGAAAAGGAAACATACGCTTTTAGAATAGAATGGAAATTAATTAAATATGTATATGTACTAAACACATATCTGGGAAGCTATTTTTCTGGGAAGCTATTTTTCTGGGAAGCTATATTTTATGTATATGTACTTATATAAGTATATGTATATGTATTTATATTTTCTGGGAAGCTATACTATATGTATATGTACTAAACACATATCTGGGAAGCTATTTTTCAACGATTCTGCAATGCAAATCGACAACCCTGAATTAGGATCGGACGAGGTTTTTTACGGCACAGTAAAATTGGTGACACAGCGCACTTCGCAGGTTAGGTTTGACGAGTGCTTTGATACGTGCCTCAACGAATTAGCATAAAAATATTAAAAAATGCTTAGGAAAGCAAACTGTAAAAGAGGAGAATATTGTACTTACTCGAACTTTTAAGTCGATACTCGAAGTATATCCTACTTCAAACGATCCCTTGGCTAATCTAAAAAGTCGACGTACGCTTTTAGAGTGAAAACACTGTACATTAAATATATGTATAGGAAAAAAGAATAATAGAACGAAAGACACTCGCGTATATATATTTCAACAGCTATATTTACTCGATTAATTATGGTTACACGGAATTTTTGCCGGTGAAATGAAACGGTGTGACACTATATATTCGCACTATGACAAAAGTGATCCGTTCGATGTCATCTTTAGGACAACATTTGGATGACTTTTTACTATTTCCCGCCAATACCAAATATCTTAAAAGGCCGCATTTTACCGATATCTGAAAGATGTCATGGAAAAGACGTCTTATGTAATTCGTCTTTATGATATCCTTTGGACAACATTCAACTATATACAATAGATAACAATAAAGTGATAACTTTTTGTTAACTTAGAAAAGTCACCAATTGGATAATATTTTGGGATACCTTTTAGACATCCGTTTTCATCGCCGAAAGATATCATAAAAAAGATAACTTTATGGCAGCATTACATGGGATGTCATTTGAAAGATGTCGAATAGTTATCTTACGGTCATGTCTTAAAGGTAACCTGACAACGGCAACTTATCGACGTCAATTGGACATTTATGCTGCCTCGGTTATGCGAAGGATATTTCCAATGTGGCTTTCGGGTGTATCACTTCAATTCTTTCGATGAGTTGTTGTTGTCTAATGTCTCTCACGTTATGAGCGTTTGTATATGACCTTGTATTGAAGGCATCACTTATAGTTCACTGGGTGATCTAGGTTATTGCAATTTGCACAGCGGAGGAGCTGTTTATCTGATCAGTTATTCAAAGTGCGTTTTCCGTTTTCGTGTGAAGCACTACACTTGACGCAGTGGTATGAGAGGTTGCAATTTACACGCGCATGACTCAGTCGCTGACATTTTCTACGTACTTTACACACTATAATCACGGCCATCTAACTACATTTGAATGGAATTTATATTTACGTCGGATATAAATTGTTATGGAATTTTTTAGGTTTTTTTTCGTAATTAGCTGGATAATTGCACTACGACTTATATGTAGACACATCTTAAGGCACTACTACAGCTACACGAAATTTATTTATAAAATTACTTAAGGTTAAGAAAATTAAAATTTTCAGCGCTGCTTATGCGGAACCCAATTCCGCATAAGCGGATATTGAACTCCTTCCCTATAGTCTTCTTGCCATCCTCCATCGATGATTCCCGCTTGTCGTCCATGTTGGAATAAAGTGTGTGCGGTCCGTGCGGCCCACGGCCTTATACAGGGTGTCCCAGAAGTAACGTACGCCCGTCTAGCATCTGGTAGGAAAAAAAATTCTGAGACGAAAAGTCCTCAGTCATTTTTTTATCAGACGCATAGATAATTAATTATGAATTAAAATAAACGAACGAACGATTGAGACGAACTATAAGCGGCTTAAACCGAGTGTCCACGTGGTTAGATTTACCGAATTTTATTCGAATCTGAAATTACGGGAGAATAATGGCTCATGCCCGCAAAAAAATCTCAATAACGATTCCCTTAGCAATCCTTCAAAGCTTATGCACTTGGTGACTACGCAACGTTAAAAGAAACTCACCGGCTTCCACTAAATTTACTATCAACACCCGAGAGACGCCGTACAATGTTTTTCTCGAAAGATAGCACGCAGCGTGATAACAATGGCGGACACAAAGAAATGACGATCGTACACTTATCTCGAAATGTAGCAATAAGCGACCGAAGTCTCCAATCTATCAAGATGTCTTCTACTTCGCACATTTTTATATTTTCGATGTAAATCGTCTCACAAAACTTATCACAATTACTATTGTAGTTTTCTACACGCTCACAGGAGAGATGCACGTGAACAGCCAGAAGAGAAGACGCGAACAGCCGAAAGTCGAAAGGGCAATCGTAGCGCTGTTCGTGCATGTATCTGAAACTACACTGATTCGCGATTTCCACTGACTAATCGCTCACAGCGATCAAACAGAGCGCGCCCGTGGTCGGATTTGCCAAATAAAGTCGTTATCTGGAAATCGTGCGGGGAAAAAAGTGATCGATTGTATCCACAAGAACTCAAGTAGCAATAGCAATCAATAGCTGAATAATATGCACATCGTAGAAAAAAGAAAACACGGTCTTACCTCGAAGTAACTTTAATTAAATCATTTGTTTCAATTAACTTATTCAATTGTAGAACCAACCATCATTTGCTTTATGTGTAATAATTAATTCAGTTGGAAAATGTCGTTTATTGGCCAATATAACCACCAAATATAAAGTTCAAATAAAACGCGGATTACTTGTATCAACTCCGATGTAGTTAATCTAACCCATTATATGACCAGGAGGATATTGCTATTTTTACATGATAATTTGGTTGTTTCAACTAAACTGGCTTTGTCACTTGAATCGAATTGTATTTCAAGCAAGTAAAATTAGATTGCTTCAAGTAAAATTGCTTCAACTAAATATACATAGTTGGTATTAGCAAACGTTTTTTTGAGTGTAATTAATTTTCTATGCGTCTGATCAAAAAATGACTGAGGACTTTTTGTCTCAGAATTTTTTTTCCTATCAGATGCTAAGAGGGCGTACTTTACTTCTGGGACACCCTGTATATAGGTCTGGAAACGACTACGATTTGGTAGGTACGCTTGGCCGATCCACGTCTCTTTACATTTTTTGCCACTACGTGGCATTGCTATTTAAGGGTACGGTGAGACAAGGACAGAATAGCTTCCGTCTGTCTCTTTCACTCTCCTAATAGAGGCGCATGTGTCGTCGACCGTTGCTCCTAACCCAGTTTATCGCATATTTGATAGGGATACGGATAAAAAAACAAATGAACAAATAATAAGCTTACTGAAGACCAAAATGATTGACATATACCATCATAATTGGGGTCATCTGCATATCATATAACAATTCTGTAGAACCAAGCAGCTATGATGAACATGAACGATCTTTATGCCAAATTACCAAATGGTAGTTTGGCTGAATGGATAGCACCAAGTTTGCTAACCCCAAGCTTCAGGGTTCGATTCTTAAACAAGTTCTTTTTTTAATTTTCAGGTAATAAAATGGTTTATTAATTCAGATGCGTTAAAAACTTGTTTGTAACATTTATTCGTCAGTTCCTTTCTGTATGCGTATTATTGGCGTATTTAAATTATTCGATTGGTCGGGTAAGCTCTTTTCCAGTTTGTACAGTCTTCGGATAAATTAATGGCGGTAAGTAAAAATTATGTACATAATGTACGTTCCCAAATTAAATGAATATTTGTTTTGTAATTGTTGATTTATTTTGTTTTAAGTTTTTCTGCATTAGTAAAAATGCTATTAATCGGGTCATTATCTTCTTCAATTTTACCAGTATACGGCGATGTATTTTTACTTGTTTATAGACAAAAATCAATTAACTGTTAAATATTCGAGTTCGTTAAAGAAATACTTCAAGAACATGAGATGACATACGGACCGAGGTTATGGTTCACTGGACAATACGGAAAATAATAAGCGGCAAAGGCAGAAGGGTAAGATCACAGAAGGCCATGGGTTGGGGGTACCCTCCGACAGCAGCGACGCATGTGGCGGCTAGTTTTAACCCGGCTCCATTGAAAGCGGGCTTCGTTTCCAGTCCTGTATGTAAGACAGTGGTGCGGACTAACGAATTTCGCGAATGAAAAAAAAATATTGACTTCACATTTGTATTTCGTTTTTATTCTCCAAAACAATTTATATCTTATAAGAATTCTATCTATCTACATAGAAATTTCCTTCACCAACTGGTTTTACAATTAATTTGATCAAATTATCCCTCCATATGGAGTAGCAAAGGGTGCTTTCTGCATATCGTCCGGCACTGGTTTGTTGCTGACTTTACTTCGGTTCGCTAGGAGAGCAGCGCCACTCTTCTCGCCCTCACTTTCGCGGACGTTCCGTTCATACTGCGTTCGTACTCCTTACCTCCAGTCTTCTTGACTAACAAGGAACATCCCTCAGGTGACACCTTTCGATTTTGTTGAAATTTGGATATGTTATAAAGCACCAAAAAGTAAGCGATATGTATTTTTTTTATCGGCGGAAAAACGGTTTTTAGGGGTGAAACGAACCCTCGAAAATAGGGGTATTTTTCGTTTTTCGTCGATAACGTTATCGTTCTCATCTCCAATGTAAAGTGCACAAAAAAATAAACATTGTTGCAATTTGAAATTTTTTAATATCTCGTACCGGCGAACCGTTATCGACGAAAAACGAAAAACATCCCCATTTTTGAGGGTGCGTGTCAGCCCTTAAAACCGTTTTTCCGCCGATAGAAAAATACGTATCGCTTACTTTTCGGTGCTTTATAACATATCCAAATTTCAACAAAATCGAAGGGTGTCACCTGAGGGATGTTCCTTGTAAGAGATTGGGACTCGAACCCGCTACCTTTCGATGATTTGGTTTTAGAGGCAAGCACGCTAACCACTAGACCAGGTATTATGGTTTTCAAAATCACTTTGAGTGAAAATGATAAAAGTGAGCAGGTCACCCAATTATGGTTCTTTTCACCTCATGAAAATGCGAGATTATTCACGGGAGTTTACTCGACATGAAATTCCGTGTCGAAAATCATAGTGCGCATGCGTGCGCCCCCTCCTAAAACAGCGACGACACATCCAAAGATGTAAACTCGAGTTAGTACGAAATGCATATTTTGATATGCCACAAAACTTACCAGTATTTTTTTATACGAACTGCTGTACCGCAGTCTACCTCGTGCCATAACTTCGTGGTCTTTCATAAAATTCAACATTTTTTTGTCTTTCTGTTACGTTCATGATGCGAATTTGTATTCTATTTTAATTTGTTCTTTATCTGATAAAAGAGGTTATGTCCTCGTTAATGCACACGCACGGTTGCGGTTGGTGTGCTAGTATACCCCTTCTACGGCATCGTGCAAATGTGAGATTACTAGCCCGAAGTTCCTAGTGATCTCACATGACTAATTCGCAATAGAGTGACAAAATTCACGTGAGATGAAAGTGCAAGAAGTGAGAAGTCTCACTCTAGAACCGTTAATAAGCCGGTAAGCACACCGGTTTATGTTTAAATAATAATAAACTCATGGTCTGTCAATGCTTTTCAATTTAAAAAAATCAAACTTGGCAAGACTATGTATTAATTGTGTGGAAAATCCCACCCTTATCATCATGACTTGTTATTCAGGCCCCAAACATATGCAGACTCGTTAAAAATATAGAAGTTTTTATTTTTACGCTTAGTTTCATCTCGAAATATGTGTCCAATGATCTTCACGCAATGGGGCGTGACAAAAAAAAATTGTCCCCATTTTACATTTACGCGTAACCCGCCTTCCCATTAAAATTTCAAGATTTTGCTGCGTATCAATCGAAATCTTTATCCGAAGCATCTACTCGCCAAATTTCATGCACACAGGTCTGTTGGGCAGAAACTGATGGGCTGTAAAGATAATAGGTGAAGGGTCGTCAATAAATAAGGACTACTTACCATCACCCTGCCAACGCAACAATACAGAGATTTACGAAAATTTCTACTGCAGCAACAATCTCATAATTAATGCTGTTGAAATTTGCATCGTTGGAATGCAGCGGAACCTCTTTCTTATTTGCTCTTTCTCCATTTTCGTTGTTATCCGAAGTATTTCTTGATGAAGTTAGGTTACAGGTCTCTAATGAGGATCTGAAAGGGTTACGTGGGTTTCGAAGCAAAAAAAGCATATTTCCTCTATTAAAAAAAATATAATATTCAAATCATTTTATTTAAAATGTTAAGCACATAAAAGAGCAATATTTCAAAAATATTTTAAAAAATGTCCATCCAAAAATTTCATTTAAAAAATTGGGAATTTCAGCCGTTGGGACCTGGTTTCCGGGGAGCCCTAAAACAAAGTGTCCTCGTGGTGGTCAGGATAACTCATGACAGCTTTATCCGAAATTAAAAAACCATTTTTTTTCTGTCAGTAGATAAGTATAGTTCGTGATTGAACGAAGGATTTTTTTTAAATTGAAATTTGAACTTTGGGCAGTGTTGTATGCAAAATAGTTCAATTTTTGGTACAATTTACACTACGTATAACCTTGTAAAATTAGTTGTAATCGAAAAAAACCCTTCGTTCAATCACTAGTCAATGCTATTTTGAAGAAGCGTGCAAAATTTCAATAACATCGGCGCATTAGTTTTTAAGAAATCGTGTCCACCGTCTTCAAAAATAGTGTTTTGAGAAAAATGCGATATACCTGCGTCGTTCCCGGCCGATCTTTCCCAACGGGGGAATTCCCAAAGGCTCTCTCTCCTAGAGTTTTACTCCGATTGGCTTAAAACTTTGGGAGAATATTCTAGACATATTGTACTATTAGATAATAAAATTTGAAAAATGGATTTTTTGCTATTTTCAAACCCACGTAATCGCTTAAAAAAGATCTAGCTTAGCTTTGATCTGGCAAAAAAATTGCAATTAGAAGAAAAAAGACCTTGCATTCCAACGATGCAAACGACTATACACATAAAAGTAAATATGTCTCGTACCGTGCGAACAGAGGCTCCAGTTTTTTGTTCAAATTTTCCATTACGAAGGAAATCAAAGTCGAGCTACCTCTGTGTTTCAAAAGATAACGTGTATTCAAATAATATAACTATAATATATACACGCACTCTATCTCACACACACATGTAGGTGTATATGGTAGAATCGATTCCATAGCCGAGTTTCTTTTCGCAAAGGGCTGCTTTTATACACTATAAATATATGCTTGAAAATTTATGTACGTATTCGAACTCCGAGATGGATGAGGTATTCGCGTTGTTGGTTCAGTTTATATCGGTTTTTTCCCGTTTCCTTTTCTCGCCGTTGTTGTTTTTCTCTCTTTACTCTCCCCCCTCTCCCTCTCTGTCTCTCTCAAGGGGGATAAAAAGAATAACGGGGCGACGGGGTAAGAGGAAATTCCGTTGTACATTCTCTGTGTTTTTCGTCATTCATCTCATAATTTCCCCCTCTCTTATATTCTTTCGCTCAATCTCCCCCTCCGCTCTCACTCCCCCTGCCGTGGGTGGGCACTTTACACACACACACACAAACACACACGCACACACGCACACGCACACGCACGCACGCACACACACACACACACACACACACACACACACACACACACACACACACACACACACACACACACACACACACACACACACACACACACACACACACACACACACACACACACACACACACACACACACACACACACACACACACATATATATATATGTTGCGTGTGTTTGCAGACCGCAGGTACGATTAGCTTATTATTCTCCGGCTTTGTCGGCTTCCTGTGTGCAGTTTTCGCTGTTATTCCCGACCGTAGATTTCAAAGCTCCTATCGCGCACGACACGGCTTTTTTCTCAAACCAGTCGTATGCGAACACCCACGCAGCGGGGGCTTCCAATATACGTATATCTTTGAGAAATGTTCGCAGCCTATAAGAGGCATTCGTAATGTCAATTATGTATATATATATATACATATACACATTACGTATTATATATATATATATATATATATATATATATATATATATATATACATTACGGTGTTAAAAAAAATCGACTATTTTCTTTTCAAATACTCCTAATCCGTAGTTGCAGTACAATGAAATAAGACGCCTGTTAAAATATGAGCCCTTGATATTAATATTACAGGTTCCTCATTGCGATTTTCTATTTCCCATGCTAATAATATAGAGAAAACTTTGCTTACTACTTTTGAATTTTATAACTTGCCAACGGGTGAACGTACAATATTGCCCAATACCTATTTTCGTAAGGAATTGGATGCCCTATAAAACAAGGTCCCTTATCGTTTTATGATAAATGTACTCGTCTAAAAGCTATTCAAAGACGAAGTGCAATTAATAGTACATTTTTAGATTTTTCCCCCTTTGCGGCAAAATTATCAGACTTCTCACAAAATGCTCTAGGACCTTTTTTTGTAGATCATTACATTTTCTATAAAATCGTGTCATTAAATAATTTAATTGTTAACGGCTTTACAAAATCATTTTTTGAACAAAAGTTGCTACAGTAATACCCCGATTAACCGGGTTCGGGTCATCCGTGGAGCGGATTAACCGTGCGCCTTTTAGCTGGTGGAGGCACGGCTGCTCGCGTGAAGCGCGAAAACAAAAACAAACGAAATTTCCTAGCTTTTTTGAGAACCAAGAGTAAAATATGCCGCAATACCGTAGATGATGACCATTAGATACATATAAGAAGTCATGTGTACACTACAATAAAATTTAGATCGAATTGATGACTCTAAAAAGTTGTATAAAATGTATTTTGGATTAACCGTGGTTTCAGATATCCATGCATCGTTCGGTCCCGAGGAGCACCCTGGTTAATCTGGGTCGTACTGTATTTCCTTGAATTGAATTGTTATACCAAAAATATTAATAAAGCAACGCCAATTTTTATAAAATTACTCTAAGTGTTTACTATTGATGATAATTGTAAAACTCACGAGTATTTTTTCATTTTATTTATAATTTTTCCTTAAACAATGAATTTTTAATATAAAAGTTATGAAAAAAATTCTTAATAATTTTTCGTCGTGTAAATAAACAATAAAAAGTAACTTTTTAAAAATTGGCGTGTTTTTATTGATATTTTTGGTTAATATAACCACGTATAGCAAACGAAGTTTCTCCATGTTATTAGCGTGGCAAATAGAAAATCGCGATGAGGAACCTCTAAATATTACTATTAAGGGCTCATATTTTAACAGGCGTATTATTTCCCCTTACTGCAACTCCTGAACAGGGGAATTTGAAAAAGTAGTAGTTAGTTATTTTGAGTCAACCTAATACACATGTGCACATCAGGGTGTTCCAAATTTGAGATCCATTTTTTTCCTTTTACCCACCTTCGAATTATCTTCTTAAAATAAATTGTCGCGAAATCTGCGAGCGGTCAAAAAATATTTAGAGGTGGCTCAAGTTTCCCAAAAATTGAAATTTTCATTCAAAAATCGATTTTTTTTTATTTAAAAATTAATCTCACAAAAACTCTAGCCTGTCAAAGAAATTTCCAATTTTTGTCAATTTATTATTTATTCATCTCACTCATAAATTTGACGCTTTGTAAAATGTTCAAAACAATTAATCGTTTTCCTTTAGAAACAGATTTTTTAACGTTACCTTACACTACCAACCCAACAATTATAATCTTTGTTCTCATAAGATAATTCCTTAAAGCTCTTGTCCGTAAACAAAATTATAGGTCCCCCATTTTATCGGGTTAGAAGTTTGAAGTAAATTTTAAAAAACCGTTTCTCAAGAAAGTACCATTAAGTGTTTTGAAAATTTTACAAAGTGTTAAATTGATGAGCAAGAAGAGAAAAACAATTCGCGGCATTTGGAAATTTCGAAGCTCTTGAGCGACCACCAAATATTCATTGGCCGGCTAGAGTTTTCGCGAGCATAATTTAAAAATTATACAGCGTAAATTCATGGGTGAGAAGTGAACGAAAAAAACATCGATTTGTTAATGAAAACTTGCATTTTTGGGAAGCTTGAGCGACCTCTAAATATTTTTTTATCGCTCGCAGATTTCGCGACGTTTGTTTTTCTTTTAAGAAGATAATTGGATGGTGAGAAAAAGAAAAAAATAGAGCTCAAATTTGAACCGCCCTAGTACACATTCATGCCTATTGAGGCTCGAATTTTCGCTCCACTCTGGTGATTCGTGATTAGAAGAATCTCAAACTTTCCTCATTTTCGATACGTCGTAAAAACTAAGAATAATAAAAAATTACTGACATTAACTGTCCCCATTATATCGGTTTGACGTCAAGATAATTCGTTGACGCGAAATGATCCAATTCGTTAAGGAAAAAATTCTCTCGAATCTCACAATGATTCAGAAAAGGGCAGTGCTTGTAAAAATATTGCGGACTCGTTTGCCTTGATGTGAAATAGTTGAATAAAAAAATGCTTCTCTGTCAAACGAATCCAGGCACAAAGTGAGTAATCTTTCGTGCCGCTTCATTGTCCGAATCCTATTTTTACAGTAGTCTCGTATGTGCACATGTAAAAGCTAATTTTGGCAAAGGGGAAAAATTTGCATTAGTCAACTCTCTTCTGCCCACGCGCATACGTGTTTGCGCGTGTGTACGCGTATAAAAAAACAGCAGCAACAGATTCGAAAGAGAATGCAAAAACTCTCTTCAGTCCTTTATCTTCTCTCGGGTACGTATACACATATTTGAGCATCGGGACAAAACGTATATACGTAGATATCGTCGACGCAAGTTCGGGATACACGCTAGGTGTATCTTCCTCTTCGACTGATACGTTCAAAGAGAGAAAGAGAGTAAAAGCAAGAGAGAGAGAGAGAGAGAGAGAGAGAGGTGGGTCGCGAGACCGCCCTCTACCGTTCACGAGACTGTACTGAGAGGGATACAGGGGATGGTTTGAGCGAGGAGGGAGGGTGCTGGAAACAACAGAGTATATTATACAATGCTATCCGCTGCTGCTCCACAATCGCATACAGCAGCTCTCAGTTCATTGTTTCCGCGAGTACCTACAGATGTGCGCCGCTCGCTTTCTCCATTGTCGTGCGATATACCGAACTCTCTATCTATCCCTCTACCTCTCTCTCTCTCTCTCTCTGTGTCTCTTTTCCTCCATCCCGTCTCTCTTCCACCCTCCCACCCTGTCGTAGTCGCGCGGGCGCGTTTGTACCCTGGAACGGGGGTGCCGGGATATCTGCGAAGATGGAGAACGCCAGCCGAAGTGTACAGACAAGAAGGAACGCAGCAGGTCCATTAGAAGGGAAATACATGCGGAGAGACGCGTCTATGTGTATGTTTCTGTATGTGTGCCAGGAATGGGGTTGGTTCGAGCCACCGAAAAGGAACGTATCAATTCATTGTCATATCAGAGAACTGTATAGTCGCGATGGCGTGCTGCCTCGAGCATCTCTCTTCAGCCGAGGAACGGATGATCGTCAATCGTCCCTAGAAAGATTCTAATCCCAAAGCTTGGCGCACGACTAGCTAAATGGCGCTCAAATCGCGCAGGCAGTCAATGCAGATTGCAAAAGTATGGGCGCCACTTCAGTAAACTTCGGAGGGATGCCAATCGTTTGGGACTGTGGTGAACTGGCCATAGAATTAGCGCTGGGGCTGTTGATAACTTGCCAGATTTATCAGAGAGTGCGCTCGAATGTGAGAGATGTGGGAGATTGTATCGTGACGGCCGAGAGATTGCTTTACGAGAAGACTAGAATTTTACCTTCACTTTATTACTCTGTCTAAGGTGACATGGGCACGTGGCAGTTATTTGGGCTTGGACCCGAGTAGATCGAAATTTGCGCACAAGGGTTGCCCCCTGCAATCTCTAGCAGGATTCCCTACAAGTCGGAATACCACATTCCGCGAAAAACGTTGCCTGCCCCTGAAAATATGAATCACGTTCCTGAAGAAATTAATGGGCCGAATAATTGCAGATTAACCGGTCATCTATCTGATCATCCAGACATTAGAAGTTTGATTTGACACGGGTGACTTTTGAGCACGTGTATACGAGCGGACAGCGGTGCCATTCGTTCGTTGTTCGACCACCTCACTTGAGTCAGAGTAAAGGGAATGTGTCAGTGCGTGTTTTAGCGGATTAAACGGTTTTTTGAGTGGATTTTTATTAATTTTTTTGTTAACCCTTTGCACTCGAGGCCTTTTGCACTAGGATAGTAAATTGTGAGCGAGAGTCACCTCTCGAGTGCAAAGGGTAAAATACTCATGTGTAGCAAGGTAAGTACGCAACCTATATGAACTTCTATACCATAGATCAGTGGAAGTGTTATTAACGTGTTCAACTTCCAATGTTTTCGGATAATTTCGATTAAGGTTCGAATCGCCGATCAACATGGTGTCCCATTTTCGCCCTTCTTTACGGAGGCGTTTTAATTTATTATTTTATTATTTACTGCACAATTAAACAGATAGCTGTCAATCGAGCGCCTAGTATTTCTATTATTGTTAATAGGTAAATATTAACCTATTCCCC
Organism: Ophion ellenae; assembly: GCA_963210295.1. Taxonomy (NCBI): domain Eukaryota; kingdom Metazoa; phylum Arthropoda; class Insecta; order Hymenoptera; family Ichneumonidae; genus Ophion; species Ophion ellenae. The sequence continues at coordinate 18,635,960 of OY723388.1, forward strand.
TATTCCCCCTATCATCGCCGAACATCTTTATGGAGAACTTCGAGAGCAGAATTCTGCAAGAAGCTCCCCTCAAGCCCTCCACCTGATTCCGATATGTCGATAACACTATCGTCATTTGGAGCCACGGCAAAGGAACCCTCGACCATTTCTTAACCTTTCTCAACTTCCCAGCACCCCAATATTCAGTTCGCTATGGGAATAGATCAGGACAATCAAATCCTTTTTTTGGATGTACTGGTTCAACGGAAAAACGATGGCACATTGGGCCATAAAGTTTACCGGAAGCTAACGCATACGGATAGATATCTCCCCGCTACGTCCCATCACCCCCTATCTCAAGAACAGTCGGTCATAAGATCTCTGGTCTACAGAGCTCTAACGATCTCAAAATCTGAATATTTGGTGAATAAATTAGAACACCTCCGAAAGGCTTTAGGAGACAATGGCTACAAGCCAGACAATAAAAAAAAGAGCAAACATCTAAAAAGAAAAATAGCTGATCAAAATACCGTGACAGCACCTGAAGGGGAGAATGAAGGACAAACAACAGCAACAACTTCCCTTCCATACCTTCAGGGCATAACCGATCGGATAGGCGATGTTTCCTTGGAAAACATAATGTGCGAGTTACGTTCAAACGTCAAAAGAAGTTACCACAAGTGCTTCCGAGTGCGAAAGACTAAAGACCACCATTAAGTGCACCAGGAGTGTATAACATACTTCGCTCGTGCGGTAAAGTGTACATAGGAGAAAACAAAGGGAAGATCAGTACACGAATTAAAGAACACCAACTGTGTCAAATATGGCCACATTGCATAATCAGCTCTGGCCGAACATTAGATGGAGACTAGTCATTCCATTCAGTTCGACGAAGCTCAAAGACTGGCTCCATCACACAGCTATTTTTCCAGGAAACACCGAGAAGGCCTGGAAGTCCAAAAACATCCGGACAATCTGAACAGAGACGGAGAGTATCACGTCAATCGAATTTGACACATCATCCTACCGGTTTTTTAATTGCCCGGCTGATCAATTAAAAACATCCAATTGCCTGGTGCAGTGTTCTGGGACGATGACTGCAACTATATATGGAATACCTAAGACACGAGAACTTCAGTATTGGAGCTCTCAGCCCTGATGATGCAGACGGTAACGTTTGTGAAACGTCGGCATAACGCTGATCCTCAACACGGCTTCCATCTGGAAGCCACATGTTCTTGTAATAATGAACTTATAACTATTTAAACGAAGTCCCGCTGTTGCTCCATGGCCAATCGGTGTATGTAGCTCTGGCAACTACAGTGATCTAGAATAAAAAATGTGCTTGTAGTATAACAATAAAACTTTTAAATGGCCGGTTACTTGTTTAAAAAAATTTAATTCATGAATGGCAAGCTGCAGAAAAAAAGTTCGGTTCTCGACAAAAAAAATAACTTCAATAATTTGTTGTTAACTAAGGAATAAACAAAACAATCATCTGGTCATACGATAAAAAAAATGTTATAAATTAGTTTATTCTGAATTGTAAGTGAATCTCGAGAATGCATTTTGAGATACGACTTGCAACGTTTTACAAAACAACATGTTTATTGAAAATCAAAGTTAAGATTCTAGGCTATAAAGCAATGCATTAAAAAATCGTATTTCTAACATTTCAAGCATATAGAGATCCGTAAATATATGTGCTGCAAAAACTAGAAATTCTTGGTAAGATATTCGTTCCAGTAGTTCATAAAAAATAATCAATCGCCGTGTGCAAGAATTTGATTGAAATTTGTTAATATCGCCTTACATGTGCAGTTATTGGTACATTTATCTTTATTTAATCGAAGTTTGCATATCGGACAAGACACCCTGTATGACAGAACTGTGAATCGTTTGTGTATATATGTATGTGTATAGTCACAAGCAGTGTACATAACCGAAATGAAGGATACAATCACGCAATAAGGAAACCAAGGGTGGTTTGGCTCATCGGTGGTTGGAGGGAAGAAGGAATGCTGGTTGGTCTGATGCCAATGGGCGTTTCGAAAGCCGAGAAATTTCTGCCCGATTATCTACCTATCTATATGTGTATACATATGTTGGCTACATGTATTACACTGTATTATTCGCGATTCCCTTAACTTAATACCTATATATAGATACGTGAATGTACATATATCGATAAGCATATGTGCTATACTGGGTTTCTGGTTGAGGTAGGTATTTCCTTTCTACGATACGCGTAATATATGCTTCACACATCTATCCAGCTAGATATGGGCAATTTAAGGATGTGGCTGCAAAATATTGGGGTGAATAGATATTAATGATATCTTTACTAGTCGTTATGTTATATTTTCTGAATATATTGGCAAAAGGAGTACGGTGGTTTCCGCTCCGTTTATTAAATACTCATTTTTAACGTTTCCGTCAATGTTCACTTGATCGCATTGGTTGTATGGAGCAACGTTGAATATTGTGGGCAGGATAGTGCAAAAAAACAAATATTGTATGCAGAATAGTGTAGAGAATAATATTACCGGAAAAAAAGATAGGTTAACGATTTAATTAATGAGAATGTATGAAAAATATACAACCAGTTAATAAAAAAGCGAGGCTTGTTGGAACGTAGGCATTGGAATGTGGCAACGTCAGAACTGTGGGCGTAGCAGAACCAATTAAAGACCTAGCACGCCAATTTCAAATACGTTGAAGTTAAATGCGAGTAAGAGGACCTTATTCATTTATTTATTATGCTGTATCCCCTTTTTTAGTTTCGGTAAGCATACTATGATGCTTGTAGGCACGAGCACTGACAAATCGTTTTTCCATCGGAAACATTGCGGCCAACTGATTTTTTTCTCAATCATTTGCTGCCTCCTTTTGCTCTGTCATAACCCCTAAAAACGCCGACCGGCACAAAACGCCCGTAACACAGCTGGGACCTTTGACTATCACTGCAGCCAACCTAACAGCCTTGAATTACGAGGGAATCGTGCAAAACTTGTAAATCAATTTTCCGAAAATCCCAATCCCTTCAAGAGAACATATATGTAAATAGTAATTATATTTCGTGCCTCGTTCTCGATGAGAAGAAATGTAGTCATGCTTGTCATGCCGAAAACTTCACAACGTTTAAAGCGTAACTCCAATATTAAATTAAAGAATAGAGAATAACAGCCCTCATCCCGCTATCGAGGCTGTCCTCTCTTTATACTGTTTCGTTGTGTCAAAGCTTCAAGACGTAATTTTTTTTTTTCGCGTAGTTTGTGAGAAAGTTTTTCCTTTTGCGTGCATTATGCCTGAGTATAAGAAAAGGAAACGTTCAAGATCACGCTCTCGTGATAATCATCATTCAAAACGAAAATTTGACGAAAAAATGTCGGATTTCCAACATCAGATTGACAATTTGACAAGGATTGTGGAAACGCTCATAAATGTTAAAAAAGAACAGATTTCTCAGCAAATTCCCAGTCAATCTGCCCTATTATCAGAAAAAATGCCTGATAATGATTCAATTGGTAAGTGATATATTCTCTTTTCTCCATACGAGATTCGAGAAACAACGCCCACACGGCTTGTCGGGTCCTCACGACCATTTCGGAAATTTTTTCTCTGGTGACTTGTTCAACAAGAACTTATTTAGTCACTCTTTTTCACAATAAGTGGTTTACCCAGACCTTGCTTCTTTTCTCTTCAGATTGTGAAGAGATGGTGGAGAAAATTACTCCACCTCCAGAAGCAATAACAGAGTCCGAAATTCTTAAAGATTCTGAGCCTCCTGTTGTTGATATTGCATCTAAAGACGAGGTTTTAAAGATTTTGGGAATGTATCCGAACGATTGCAATTTCAAAGAGGTTCAATATCACTCCGAATTGACGAACACTTGGTTAAAATGAAAAAACGAGGGTCTTCCAGAGAAGAATAAAAAATAAATATTGGGCTTATACAACCGGAAAGGTTCTTTCTTCGTTGAAGCTCCAAAATTAAATTTGGTAATTGCACCTCTCCTCTCGGATATCGCCAAAAAAAGAGATCTGCATTTTATCGACGCCCAAAAAAATTGTGTGGGAACTGCTATTGCTGCTCTGGGTGCTGCAGTTTCTTTAATTCTCAATTCTCCTGACGAAGGAGTTGACGAGTCAATCCTTACGGACTACGTAAGCCATGCTGGAAAAATGCTGACTGATGTTTTTTTATCAACAGTCAGTTGCCAGGAAATCATTCATCACGCTCAATAAAAATGTTAAGCCAGTAGTGGAAAAAATAGTTTCGGATATGTGGCTTTCGAATATGGCTATTTTGGCCATTATGAATGAATTGTGGCTATTTTGAATAAATTCAAGATGTAAAAAAAATTTCTCGAGGTATCCTGACCCTCAAGCTCTGGCCGTAGATGCATTTACTGTTCCGTGGGACAATTTACTATTTTATGCCGTTCCTCCTTTCGCACTTATTTTGCGTACATTGAGAAAGATTATTAATGATAAAGCGGTTGGGGTTATGGTGGTGCCCCTTTGGCCATCACAGCCTTGGTATCCTCTTTTTACCGCGCTTTTGATCGGACCGGTTATTACTTTTGAACCTAATCGTTCATTGCTATCGTCTCCTTTCAGAAACAAGGTACATCCTCTAGCCTCCCACCTTTCATTGGTGGTCGGGAAATTGTCAGGTCGGCGTTTGTAAAAAGAGGACTTTCGGAAGAGGCTGTAAATGTGATGGTTAAATCTATAACTTATCCAACACTAAAACAATACGAATCCAGCTTAAAATGTTGGTGGGAATTCGCCTTTTCAAGAAATATTGATGTTTTTAATGCAACATCAACCGAGATTATCGATTTTTAAAATTTTTTATTTCAAAAAGGTGCGAGTTATACAACTTTAAATACTTCTCGTTCCGCTATTTCTCTAATATCGATGCATAATATCAATGAAGATTTATTAATCTCTCGTTTCTTGAGAGGGGCATTTAAACAAAATCCATCGAAACCTAGATATTTTTCCACTTGGGATGTAACTCCGGTTTTAAATTTTATCGAACAATTACACCCTTTATCTGATTTGAAGTTAAAAGAGGCTACTGAAAAATTGGCAACCCTACTTGCTCTTGCAACAGCTCAAAGACTTCAAATTTTAGCTTTAATTAATATTGAAAACACTGTGAAATCTGCTTCAGGAATAACCATAAAAATTCCTGATCAGATTAAAACGTCAAGACCCGGAGTTACTGAGCCAGAATTGTTTCTGCCTTTTATGAAAGAAAAACCGGATCTCTGCGTTGCTTCTGCTATTATTGACTATATTAAGTTAACATCTCAATTGAGAAAGAGCACTAAAAGTTTGTTTATTTCGATGGTAAAGCCTTTCAGTGCAGCCTCCTCGTAGACTATTAGTCATTGGATCTGAGCTTTACTGAAGAAAGCCGGCATCGATACCAACCAGTTTTCAGCCTACAGTACACGCCATGCAGCAGTGTCTTTGGCTTTTAAACGAGGAGTGGATACGTCCACTATTCGACGAACAGCTGGTTGGTCTTCTGGTTCTCAGGTTTTCTGCAAATTTCATAACAGACCTATTCAGGTTTCTAACGACGAGTTTGCGCAAGCGATATTGAGTTAATTCCTTGCATACTGTTGAAAATTGTTACATTTTCTAAATTTATAAAATAAAATTATTTCAAGAATTATGAATTATCACTTTTACTGTAGAAATCTACATTTCTTATCATCAAGAACGAGACACGAAATATAATCGATCGATCAAACGAGGCTCGTTTGATCAGGATTATATGTTAGTGTCTCGTTCGAAGATGATAAGTTCCCTCCCTCCCTTATTTTCTCGAAGTTTTTGTTTCCCCATTATCATCTCAGATGGTCGTGATAATTCATTATATTTTACACACAAAACAATATGAAGAGACGACAGCCTCGATAGCGGGATGAGGGTTGTTATTCTCTATTCTTTTATTTAATATTGGAGCTACGCTATAAACGGTGTGAAGTTTTCGGCATGACAAGCATGACTACATTTCTTATCATCTTCGAACGAGATACTAACATATAATCCTGATCGATCGATTAAATCATCTATCGTTACACTTCATCATTAATATTTTATTACAATCATTTGGTACCGGTGACGCCATACAATGTATTAGCATAGAAACTTCGTTTCTCCCTACATCCTTCGAAAATGAATTGGCAACTTAAGGTATTCCTTTCACGAACCCGAATATTTAACAACTAACTGATTATCGTTTATAATCAAGTGAAAATACATCCCAGTATACTGGCAAAATTTCAAGTTACTGAACTTTTAACGAAAAATTACGACTCTTAAAATCGTCTCATTTATACGGCGCTTTATGGAGATTACACGCTAGCCACATTTCTATCTAATAATTTATACATTAAATAAATCTAGATGCCTGATATCAACTGCTGGCACGTGTTAAAAGATCTAAGGTTTACGTAACGACGATAAAAACAGGGGGTTACCGAATGTTTAAAGAAAATATTAATGATAAAACGGAGAAAAATTTGACTAACAGAAGAATTTTCGTAGCCGGGCCGTTTCATAGAGAATGTAAAAATATCTAAATCTACTAAATATGCGCGAAATTGTTTATTCCAGTTTATCGTTGGGCATTGATTGGAACTGATTTTTCATTAAGGGGTTACGTGGGTTTCGAAGCCAAGAAAGCATATTTTCTCTATTAAAAAAAAATAATGTATAAATTATTTTATTCAAAATGTTAAGCATATAAAAGAGCAACATTTCAACAATATTAAAAAAAATTCATCCATAAATTTGGGAAATTCAGCCGGTGGGACCTGATTTCCGGAGACCGCTAAAAAAAGTGTCATCGTGGTGGTCAGGATAACTCATGATAGCTTTATCTAAAATTAGAAAAGCCAATTTTTTTGTTAGTAGATAAGTATAGCTCGTGATTGAACAAAGGATTTAAAAAAAAATTAAAATTTGAATTTGTGGCAGTGTTGGTTCCACAATAGTTCAATTATTGGTACAATTTACACTACGTATAGCCTTGTAAAATTGGTTGCAATACAAAAAAAATGAAATTTGCCGATGATTTCGAAGGGCCCTACTCATGGCGCCACAAAATACGGCCCTCCGCGAAAGGAATACTTTAACGCCGAACCGATTCACTTCCCTTGCTAACCCTCGGATACCTACATTTAGTTTCTTTTTGAATGTTTCCGCATCATAGTTGCAGCTTGAATTGCAATTTTTCTTGGAATATCCAATTGCCACCATGAGATCATCATTTTTCAAATCAATTTCAATGTTTGCTGTTTACTTTCTCGGCTAACAATAAGATTCAATTGGTGGAATGTCTTCTGAACCCGTCCATGCACATTTATGCCGAAAGAAAAATGTCAAAACGATGCGGGTCCTAGAACTAACGACTTGAAATGAAATGCTTCATATACACGACCAGTGCTATGTCAAGTTCTCTCTTGTCTGTCTTCGACTAGTATCCGTTGCATCCGAACGACGTATATATACCTGCCACTATCACGTGCCTCGGGCTTATTATATATCCCTTTTCAATGGTACGTTTTATACACTACAGGCATAAGACGAGCATATGTGTTTCTGTGTATAGCGAGACACAGCGCGCACGTATGTCGTGTGATACGTGATGATTAACCACCGATCTCTGGATACGAGTTCCTGCACCGTTACCAGCCTCTATTATACGAGTTCCTCTGCCGTTATCAGCCGGTTTCGCTTGTATTTCGAATATTTGCACGTACATATCGTATCATTATTGTGTGCATAATAACGTGGGTATCCTCATCGGTGTGTTCGTTATGTCCCCAAGGATCCCCGAATAATTGCAAAGCTAGGGATTCGCGTGTGGAATTTGAGATTTTAAAAGAGATTCCTTTTTCGCACACTTGTCAGATACGATTTGTCGGCTAGTCGGCAAATTATAGCGAATACAAGAACTCAGATTGCACTTTTCAGTTTTGAGTTCTAAAGACAATGCGCCGATCGATAATGAACTTCCAACTAATTTTACTTCTTTTTTTAAACGATATACACTGATGAAGAAGATTCCAGGAAATCAACTAAATGTGTTTATTTAATCCTCCTTGTTATTGAAATTAACTAGAATTTTCGTAATATCAATGTTTTTTTAAATTTGATTTTACCATTCCAAAGGTTTATTTCGAAAATATTAATTTAAAAAAATCCTAAACTATTTAACACCATTGAGGAAGAAAAATTGATATGCTTCTGATAATTTGTGTATTCGATATTATTTAGACAAACTAATATTTAGTCGTATAGACTAAATGGGTCTATTTAGATTTTTTATTTAAATTAACTAGCAAATTCATAGACCTAGTAGTACAATACGTGTTGTTGAGGAATCGGCTTCGATTCGGCCAGTGAGTACAATGTTCAGTACAGTACAGTAGTACAATGGTCGGACGGCGGGTGGCGCCAAGCCCGCGGCTTCTCCCGCAAGCCATTTGTACTCTGAGCATGCGTATTACGTATTTTGCGCATTGTCGCTCGTGGTCGGCCAAGTCTATTCCGAAAGTCGTGAAAATTACACATCTTGTTATATGCACGCAAAAGAAACGTTCTGTCGTTTATACCGAAATGGTGGTGATATAAAATATTTTTTATAATTCTTCACCATACGAGGATTGTTAACAACACTGTTAATAGACCAGAAAACTTATCCGATTTAGGGACCAAACTTCAAAAAAAATCTACGATCAATGCGACGAGCGCCAGTCGCTCCGGATTTAAACTTTTGTGCAACCTGACAAGTCGGTATATTTCAAACAATCGGGAAAACACGTTTTTTTTACTATTTTGCGAATATCAGTGAAACAGCATGGGTGCTGGAAAAAATTATTGATCCGTTTTTGTAGAGGATGATATTTCCTAGAAAACAATTTTAGGACATTTCAACGAAAAAATCAATATTAACCAATATAAACGAGAGTATAATGCTGGGTAACTGGCCATTTCACCTCTACTCCTATGGCCATCATACCCAGACACTCCGGGAGAGATAGCCAATTGTGATTTTAAAAAAATAGTAATTTTAAGGTTGATCTGATAGGAGTTTGTTTCAATTTCGAAAATTGTCTTAAAGTAAATTTTCAAAGTGTAATTAAAAATGAAGATAAGTTAAAAAAACATCTGTACTTTTATTTTGGCGGATCCGTGAAAAAATTGTGGCCAACTACCCTGGACTTATCCTAATTCAAATACAATTTTTATTCATTCGAAATAACAATGTATTTGAATTTAAGACACATTCAATACATGCAAAAAAGTACATTTAAAAAAAAATATGTCTGTAATCCGTTCGAAGTAACACTGTATTTTGATCGAATACGTATTTATTGAATTGTCGGCATCAAGGAATGTTTGTAAAAAAAATATTGGAAACAATAGAATAGAATTGTAGTAGGCCACGAGGCAAAAAAATGATTCAACTTGATAGATTCTAGTTTAAGGGATCTTCTCACTTTAGACTCTCAAAAGGCTATTTTCATGATTTTTTGATAGTTTTATATTATAGATATTGATATAAAAGTTGTTACACTTAAGGCCACTCTAGAGGCAGAAAAAATAGGCTTTTTGGGGATTCTTTCTCAGAAAAACTACAAAATAAATCAAGATGACAAAAAAGGTTGCTTATCATACATATCAGTGACTGTATACAATAATTTTTTTGACGCGATTAATTTGCAACTGGTGACTGTGCAGCGTTTATCTCAAAACTGCATTTTTCAAGTTGGCCGGAAACATTACTCAGACAATTTTCAACCGATTCACTTGAAATGTTGAATATATCTTGAAAAATACATTGTCTATGGTAGTCCGTAGGATTTTTTTTATTGCATAGTTCATTTGTTATTAACGATTTTTTAGGCAAATTTCTGGAAAGTGTAAAGTTTGCATAAAAAATCGTCAGATAATTGTTAATAACAAATGAACTATGCAATGTAAAAAAACATCCTACGTACTTCCATAGACAATGTATTTTTCAATATATAGTCAAGATTTCAAGTGAATCGGTAGAAAATTGTCTGAGTTATGTTTCCGGCCAACTTAAAAAATGCAGTTTTGAGATAAACGCTGCACAGCCGTCATTTTAAAATTAATTGCTTCAAAAAAATTATTGTATACAGTCATTGATATGTATGATAAACACCCCTTTTTGTAATCTCGATTTATTTTATAGTTTTTCTGAAAAAAAAATCCCCTAAAGGCCTATTTTTTCGGCCTCTAGAGTGGCCTAACCCCTTAATAAATACACTTTCGAAATCCATTTTTTAAAGAATCTATGTATTTATGTAACCCAAACAAACTTGAAACGCGATTTTCTTAAAACAACGTTTTTCGACGGCTTGTTGATAAAATCTTCGAAACTACTGAACCGATCCTTATGAAATTTTAACCACATATTCTTTACAACTATAGCTATAGCGCATATCAAGGAATTTTTTTAAATTTTGGTATTTTCTTTTTTTCGCCAAAAACGGTGAAAAAACGATTTTTTTAACTATTTTTTTTTTAACTAGCATTTTCGTCTATAAATAATGACTTAAAAAAATTCACGTTGTATTTCGAAAGTGTATTTATCAAGTGTAACAACTTTTGTGCCAATATCTATAATATAAACCTATCAAAAAAATTCATGAAAATAGCCTTTTTCGAAAATAGCCGGAAGTGAGAAGACCCCTTAATCAAATAAAATGTTATAACAATGTACTCACGGAGCAGAGCGAATCCGTACACTGTTCCATTACCTTCCACATCCTGAGCTTCTTTGTGTACTTTTTTTCGTGCTTTGATGACCAGCCTCAACGAAATTCGCCGAGCACTCGTTCGACACAATTCGAGGATAAATCGAAATTAACCAATGTACAAATATCCGATAAATAGATAGGCTCATAAAAAAGTTTTGCCACTCTTCCATTCTCGCCATTTGTTTTTCTCGCCCGAGCAAACATTCGCATCAGACGCTTTCAGCGAAAGGGTTAGGGCGAAGCAGAAGGGGGGGTACCACGAACTTTTGGTTCCCTCTCGCGGCCCTCTAGCGAATCATACCCGTGTTGTAAACAATGCCCATTGTCCGGCATATCATTTTCTCTCATCTGCCATTTCCTCGGGCTTTTGAGCGGCGGAAAAAGGGACGAGACGGCGGGAGGCTGGAAATTTTCAGTCAGCGGAAAATCCTTGTGCTAGACCTGTACCCGTGAATGAGTGTAGCTGCTCCTTCCTTCCCCTCTTTTGCTTTTTCAGTCTCTCTCTTATCCTTTCTTTCTGCGAATGCTCAGCCGTTTTGCAAGGGCTTCCTCGAAGCCGCAGCCATTAGCGAGCACGAATGAATGCTGTTCCCCTTCCCTATCTCCCCCCCCCCCCCAATCTTTTCCAATTCCTTTTGCCTTGCAAATTTCCCACCTTTTCCCTATTTCTACGGAATTTCCGTCGCGTCTCAGTCAAGCTAAACATCTTCTACATCTCCTCTCCGCGAATCATTCGAATAAGAGATATACTCTGTCGGTTATTTCCTCCTCTTCTGTCTCCACCGCTCGAATCCGCTGCGTGTCTCTTCTCTTGCTCTATCTTATCGGTATATGTACGAAGAGTTTCGTCTATTCGACCGGACAACGCTAGAGAGCCTCTACAATGCAGCCATTGTTGTTGGCCACGAAGCACCAACCCCTTCGCAGAAACGTCGCTCGATCGGTCTCTCTCACTTTTTCTCTCTCTCCAATCCACCTGCTCGTCGCTTTTCCTCTCGCACGTTTTCTCCATTTTTCGCTCATTTCGCGGTCGTTTCACGTACTGTACAGAAAACGCACGCTATCTCGTGATATTGCTAATCGTCGATTGTTAACGAGAGCCGTTGCTTGGTATACGTTCAGATTAACAGTGCATCGGCACAGAACTACACACACATGCACTCGTCTAGATCTCCCATAATCTTCGATGCATATAATAAAACTGAAAGGGGTGCTTTGTCTGATTTTTTTTATTCCTGCAAAATGTATTTACGAATCGCCTGTATGAACTGAACCAAATGGGAAAATCGTATTTGCATCAAACAAAGAATTGTCGGTGTTTGCGCGTTTTTAACTCTAGAACTATCGTAAAATAGGGTCACTTTGAACGGGTTATGGAAGTTTTTGTAGCTCACTTTTTTTAACATCCTAAATTCTAACTTTTTTTTGCTTTAAAAAAACAATGTGTCCTTTGGCTATCAAATGTATAAAGAAGTCAAGGCCCACCGCCGCGCCAGAATTGTATAAGGTACCTGCGGGTAATACGGCCTACCGAAGCGAGATTTGCGATAAAATGAAAAAGATTTAAATTAATCGAGGGGTTTTTAATGATAATCGAACTTTTGTATCAATGATTGTAAAATATAAAAAAAAATGGCAACTTCCACCATAAACAAAAACAAATTTAAACGTATTTAAAAACCTCGCCAATAGGCCTTATTTTACTATGGTAGGGTAATAAGGCCTACGGCTTTGACATACTTGAATAATCAATCTGGATGTTATACATTTGGTGTTTCCGATCAACAATCATAGAAACGCACAAATTACATTTTAGAAACGCATATAAACTATACATTTGCACATTTTACAGCCATCGGGGCACTTAAAGTCAGCGGTATCTTCAAGCGACCAACCGATGCATTCTTCATGGTACCACTTTCCGCATTTTGTGCACTGTATCATGTCAGCTGTCCTGTCCTCTTCACAGCCATGACAGTACAAACTCGCTCGCTTCTGTGAACCACGGTTGCCTTTGGTGATGGAGGTCTTTTTATTTTTTCTCTTATCTTCATTATTTTTATTGAATAGAGCTTTCGTGACCGCAGTTCCTCATTAATTTATGGCTTTTCGCTTCACCGTAGGTTTTTTTCTGTAACTTTTACCGGTGAGGACATAATTTGACGCAATGCCGCTCTGAGCCGAGTGAGCGGCACATTGTCTTCATCATCGTCCGAACTCGAATTACCGTGAACCACACGGTAAAAGCTTCCCGGAGGCATTAAAAATGGAGATTAATCAATGAGGAACCAAATTCACACCTTATTTACATTTGTAGCGTTTTCAAAGTAATGAAAGATCCATTAAAAAAACAACCAACCTTGTCACAAGAGAGAGAGAGAAAGGATAATAAAGCCTATGGTGAAATTTGGTACTCCTTAATACCCGTCGACTACGTCTGTAGAAAAATGAAAAATTCTCGGACCACGATATTTCATTCGAATATTTAATATCATAGAGACATGAAATAATAGAGACATGGACAGCAAATTTGTGTAGCTAAGTGTAATATTCCAAGAAATACTTACGATTGATCCGGAACGATTTTTATTATTCGCGCCGCGCGGCGGTCCCTCACAATGTATGATGCAACACTGACGGCGGGGAGCGGGTTATCACGCATGCGCCAGCTTGTGGCGACATCTTCGTGCGTTATGCGCCTGCGTGTGTAGCCTTGAGCGAAAGCGCTGATTCGAAATACGATTTTCGTTTGATAGGCCTTATTAGCCGACAGGCCTTTTTACCCGCAGGTACTTTATATATATTTTTTAAAGTGTCTAAGCAACCTCGAGTGTCAGCTTTCTTTGACGAGGCATTGAAATGCGACTTATGTCAAAGATGAAGGGTTACTTTGACATCGTTTTGATAAAAGAATTTAATATTTTATGCATTATACGTGGAATTAAATGAAAAATAACCATTTTTTACAATCAAATTGTCATCTTTATTAAGGAAACATTTTGCATGAAAATATCAAGTACCTAGGGTACTATTATAGGCACTTAATCAGTCTTATAATTATCATTGAGATCAAAATCAACTTTAGCATCATTATAATGAACATGAACAACAAATTTTAGCAACAATAGAAAAAAAGCTCACGGCGCACACAGTTAAACCGTATTTTGGCGCTCGGTTAAAGTAGCCCCAAAAACCGTCAGTTACCCTCAAAGTAGAACGAGCGCGCGCTCTTGATTTCTATAGATTTTGTTAAAATGTTAACCAGACATTGTTCATCATGCATGTTTGAGTGAAATTTCAGAACAGTCGACTATTCAGATTCGGAGATAATAGGTTTTAAGATTACAACTTTTAACACTGCAGGGTCTGCATTGAAATGTAGACAGAACATTTTTCCGTAAAACATATTTGTCCCCTATAATAAGAAGACATATGGCAACATCGCATCGTTCACGTATCCAATGACGTAACTTCGCGCGGCATATTTAAAAATGATACTGGAACACAAATTTTTATTTCGAAGTCATTTTTAATCGAACAAAGTTTCCAATTAGTTATTAATTAACCAACACTTTTATTTGTTAATGAAGATAACATAAACAACATAAAATATTGATATTTAAAACGCAAATATTTTTTTACGATAAAAGCTTTTAACTTTAGGAACATGATAAGTGTTTTTTTTTTCTCGAAATATTAAACTATACTGTTCTGCGGTGTTGCCATATGTCTTCTTATTTTAGAGGACAAATATTTTTTTACGGAGAATTATTCTGTCTTTACTGAACGTTTTTAGCAAAACGGAATAATAAAGGGAATCCAAACTTTTTTCACTCTTTCCCTAACTAGTTTGCTATCTAAACATTTTTTTTTTTTTCAAAATTTATAAACACCATAAAATGGTACGACGAATTATGTGACCTGACTTTCGGCAATGCAGATCCTGCAGTGTTAAAAGTTGCAATTTTAAAACCCATTATCTCCCAATATAAATAGTTGACTGTTCTGGAATTTCACCCAAACATGCATAATTATATGAACAATGTCTAGTTCAAATTGGAACAAAAGAGCGCGCGCTCGTTGTACTTGAACGTCAATTTAACCCCGTTTTACGGTACTGAATCGATTTTGACGAATCTTTCACAGAAACACAGTTTAATGGAAGAGGATTTAGGCCATTGAGCATTACACTTTGAAGTTAATTACAATTACGATAAACTAGCATTCAAACATGACGTTCACATTGAACACGCAAACGGCAACAACACACGAACACAAACAAATAAAGAATAAACGAATAACAAACAAAAATTTACACATAACCAGCGGTTGTGTGTAACTTTAGAAATTTCATAAATTGTCTTTACAGATCATTCTTTCTAACAAACACAATATCAAACGAGAGAATCACGTGACTACAAACGTAAAAACCAAATGAGCAGATCTACTAAAAATTGTAGATAAGGGGTGCTTAATAATGACAGCGGTGATCGAGAAAGGAGGAGAAAGGGAGAGCAAAAGAGAGGGTGGAGATTCTGGTGGGTAAGAATCTCACACAGCGTAAGAAGTTAACGTTTGCAACATTGGAATGCAAAGAAATTTTTTCTTCTTTTCTTTTATTTTTACTTTTTCATTACCATCCAAAGCCTTTTATGTCAATTAAATTGATAGATCTTCAATTGAATTCTGAAAATCATTTAAGCTTTCTTTGCAGCCTCAATCTGCCTGAAAAACTTCGAGCCAGTCGAGTAAATCAATTTTTATTCCGAGGATGGAAACTTCACAATCATTTTTGGACGTCACAGCGATTGCACCTTTTTAAGCGCTAAAATGCGATTCAAAGCGACAAAAAAAATCATTTTCCGGTTTTCCGGACTGATTTTCGTGGTACGAGAAATCAGCCAGCAAAAAATTGTGCCAGCTAAAAGAATAGATCTTCATTGCATCCCAACGAAATGAACTTCCACATCGTCACAGTGTAGTAGTGCAGGTCCTTGTCAGTATCTTATGTAAGATTTTCCACAAATCCGGCAAAAGTTAAAAAAATATCGAATCGATGATGACATGCCATCCATAGGATTTCAATGCGAACGAAGTCGAAGGCACAGCCAGTGTAGATGCATATAGAGTTGTCTATTTCGTGCCATCAAGGGCGGATCCAGATTTTTTTCTGGGAGGGCGGGGGGTGCCCCCGCCTCGCCCCTGAAACCGCCTCTGCGTGCCATCAAACCGAGAGTTCATCATAAATGGAGAACTCCATTTTCTTTCTCCATAAATCATTCATTGCAATCTTGGGAAATTGTTTCAGATTTAAAATCCATAAACAATTCTGTAATGCGCGGAAGTCCCGCGTATATATAGGGTATCTCTAAATGGCCTGACATTTTAATTTATTAATAAAACGTATTATTTATTTGAAAAGCACGACCATTTTTATTTTAATATAAGTAACAAACATGGAGGTTATGTGTGGAACACAATATTCGATAAATGGCCGCCTCGTTTGCAAACGGTCGCTCTTTTGACGAAATTTTCCAAAACATTTTGGCATAATTGCGGACTAATTTCATTAAAGCTGCATCATCTTGGTGGCCAACTCCCATCGCCGCGGCGCGACATAACACTACCATGAAACTTCGTCTGCAATAACTGCATTGTTTCGCCCGCAGTGTGGCAGGTTGCGCCATCTTCTTGAAATAATATGTCTTCCACGTTCATGCCTTTTATAATATTGGATATTGTGTCCCACACATAACCTCCATGTTTGCACCTTATATTTACATTAAAATCTTCGTACTTTTTATATAAATCATACGTTTTATGAATAAATTAAAATGTCAGGTCATTTTGAGACACCCTTTAGAAGAGTAACAGGTAGCCAAGACCATGCGACGCCAGTAACCTGTTAAGGTATTCCTTGCGTGAAGAGCCGTATTTTGTGGGAGCATTAGAAGAGCCCTTATAAATTACCTATAAATTAGAGCCCCCAAATTTAATAGGTTTAGACACTTTTACATTTTCTCTGAAAAGTCGCGGCTACGAAAATTCTTCCGCTAATCACATGTTTCTAAGTTTTATCATTAATATTTGCTTTAAACTTTCGGTGACCCCCTGTTTTGATTCTCGTTACGGAATCTTCGGTTTTTTAGACGCGGGAGCAGTTTATATTAGACATCTAGAGTTATTTAGTCTATAAATGATTTGATAGAAATATGGCCAGCGTGTAATATCCGTAATCGCTGTATACATTAGAGACGATCCGTCTGCAATGATAAATCCAAACGGGTTATTCAAGTTAACATTAAATACGAATCGATGATGATGGCCGTTTTTCTAAATAATTTTTTTTTTCACGAAATGCCGACAATTTGAAACTCAAGCGTGAAAAATATATGAAAAAGGTTATCATTGTGACGTAACTATTGGAAAATGAACATCGATTTAAAAAATAGTGAGATCGTCAACGACATCTAAATGTTTCTCAGCGTATTTCTTGTAAATTTGGAAACAGTCCCAAGTGGTTCTTAAAATATCATGTCCACCGGCTTCGAGAACAGTATGTGAGAAGAACGCGTTTAAAGTTTGAAGTATGTTTCTGCTATTTTCAAGTACACTGCCGAAAAAAATTAATTTAAATAATATCTATTTAAATCAAATAGATTTGTTCGTTTTCTCACGGCCTACTACGATATTGTTTGTTTCAAAAATATTTTTTTATTTGTTTCAGCTATTCTTTTTAATGTTAAATATATTCAAATTGAATACATAAAGATTCGATTTAAATACATATTTATTTGCTTACAATGTACACTGTAAATCTAAGTGTACTAAATGCATAAAATATTTCATAATACTCAAAATGAAACGAAACACTTAATTGAAAGTTTTACCACAACGATTTTGTATCGTAACTCGTCATTCCCTGGCTTTCTGGATTTATTTTTTTCGAAGAAAATATTTCACCTATATGGACTCGAATTTAGAACCTACCTTCTCATACCTACGCACGCTGCCCCTATGCTATCGAGTGCTTGTAACATCACGCTCCCAGATAAGGCATAATAGACGAAACGAATTCCTATAATTATTTGTTGTATCACATAAACTGTATCAATTAGTTAATATCATCCTGATAATTAGAGAATTTTATCGAATAAACTGCTATAGACCTTTCAAACACCACCTATATATATATATATATATATATATATATATATATATATATATATATATATATATATATATATAATTCCTTTCTCTCCACCCTCTCTACCCCCACTCCCCTTTGATATGTGTATTGCAATAAACACAGACCATTAGTTCAATAAAATAGAAAAATGGTTAACTCTACGAAAATTCTATATAATTAAAATTTAAAAAAAAACAAATAAATACTTTTAGTGGATTCAACTAAATTTCTTTTTGAACCGATGAAACCGATTGCCAGATTTGATAGGATTAAATGAAATATTTAGTTATTGGACCATATTAAATAGATTTTGATTTGAATCAATCAATATATTTGAAATAAATAATTCCTATAATGGAATGCAATAGAAAGAAAAATTATTTTACGAAAAATGTAGTCAATTCAAATGAAAAAAATCAGATAGACGCGGTCAGTTAATATCAATAGAATTTTTCTGCCACCGTGAAGCATTTAGCACTTTACCTGTAGCCCTCCATTCCAGGGCCATATAGAGTACCCTCAGCAGCGATTGCAGCGTCGTGGGATTCTATTGTGATTAACAGCACACACAATGTAGATCGGGAGGACAGCTGGAATGCTGAATACCATGAAAGCCGGTCTTGCGTGCACGCTGCGTAGCTCGAACGTGCCTTACTTAGAAGTCTCTAAATTCATATATTTTTACGATATCGATATGAAATTTTGAGGATGTATTCTTAACACGTGAAATTTTTAGAAAATGCAAAAAAGGAAAGGTGATCTTTGTTCACTTTTCTAGGTCGATGTAGCCCGTTAACTTCTAGGACAGGCCTGCTCGAGCTCGAACTACAATGGCTGAATCCCTGCGACACAAAACAACGTTTAAGGGGTCTTCTCACTTTAGACGCTAAAAAAGACTATTTTCATGAATTTTTTTGACAAGTTTGTATTATAGATATTGATATAAAAGTTGTTACACTTAATAAACACACTTTCGAAATACATTTTTTTTCATCATATTTATTTAAGTCACTCTTTATAGACAAAAATGGCAGTTAAAAAAATGTCCTAAAAAATGTAGGTTTGCGCTGTTGATGAAATCTCGGAGATGGATCATCCGAAACAAAAAAACCAAACGGTTTTAGATTCGGTATGTTAATGGCTATAGCGCATATCATACGATTTTTTATATATGCAAAAATAACAAAATGGCGGACATTTTTCGAAAAAACAAAAAAACGAGTTTTTCACCGTTTTTGGCAAAAAATAGTGAATATAAAAAATTTCAAAAATCCTTGATATGCGTTGTAGCTATTGTTGTAAAGAATATGCGGTTAACATTTCATAAGGATCGGATCAGTAGTTTCGAAAAATTTATCAACAAGCCGTCGAAAAACGTTGTTGCGAGAAAAATGCGTTTAAAGATGTTTGGGTTACATGAATACATGAAAATAATTGTTTAAATATATTTCGAAAGTGTATTTACTAAATCCAATAACTTTTATATCAATATCTATAATATAAACCTATCAATAAAATTCATGAAAATAGCCTTTTTGAGCGTCTAAACTGAGAAGACCCCTTAAGGGGAGAAGACCCCTTAAGGAGCCGGAAAAAGGTCATTTTTGTGAATTTTTTCAAGGAAAATTATTTGAAATTTCGGATCCGGTTTTTAATTATCTAAAAGTATATACATTCAAAAATATGTTTAATTTTCTTTATGTAACCCTAGAACTCATGAGCGGGGTCCAAACGCACCCCACGCGTACTTTGAACTACGCTTCTGAAGTAAGGAGCGATATTATCGACTATTGGTCCGAACCACGATTCAGTTCGAAGGTCTAAGATTAGTGTCAGGTCGGTTAGACCTTCATTTGGTCGTTGGTTGTCACGCTGTGCGCTTTGAAATTACGTGTGGGGTGTGTACGAACCCCAGTCATGAGTTAACGTTTTACTTTCGTGACGGTAAGTTAATTTTATATTTTATACTGGAATCATTATTTTGTATATATCATTCCGGAATCTGAGGAAAATATACAAATATATTATTTATAAATTACAATAAATAGTAATTTGAAAAATTGTACAGATAATGGCTCGCCGTTATAATTTGCGCTCCGTATCGGAGGCTGTCGATACTCTACTAGAAAGAGAGAGGATTGAAGCACCCGATATCCCATCAGAAAATGAAGAAGACGACGAGGAAGCTTGGAGCGGTTCAGAGGATGAGTCGGAAGACGCCGAGTCGATTGTGCGGCAATCGATTGAATTTTTTCAAACTACTTCTTTACTTTAATAAATTTAACAAATTTATGATAAAACTCATAAAATAATATCCTTTTTCTACGAATTTTCAATAAAATAAACTGTTAAAACACAATTTTTGATTTTCGGATTTTTGTCATTTTCAATATCCCAAATAAATATACTTTTTTAACTGAATAAAGTGACAATAATTTTTTTCGATAGTCTGATGTATCCTCTTCAACACGCCGCTTGATATTTTAAGATCGATTGAGCGGTTAAAAAATTACAAATTTTTATTTAAAAAATGAGCTTTTTGCTGATTTTTTTCCGGTTTTCAGCCTTCGAACGGGTTTTTCATGAACTAAATGTGCATAAAATTAGATTTCCCGAGCACCATTCTCTTCGTTATGAAAACATTAAGAGAATGACGTACGGAAAAGTCTGTTTATCAGGATAGGGCCCGGTTTATGATAAAAAAAATGCGTGGGGTACGAAAATTCATTCATGAGGTGTAGGGTTAAAAATATCAAAAATATGCAAGGATATTGTATGATCCTTGGAGCGTCGTAAAAAAATCTACGTATACGGTACCCACTGGCGTTTCTTCAACAATCATCTGAAAAAAAAACCAAAGAGATTATTAAATTAGATACTATAATCTAGTACTTGTCATAGCCGATTTTGAAAATATCGATTTATGACAAAGTCGCGGACGTTGGAACATAAATAGTGATTTTTGGGCCAAAATTTAGTTATTGTTTTGCCTACAAAACAAAAACTAAATAACGAAAAAAAATCCTATGACAAGTACTAGATTATGGTGTATAGAATAACCGCAAAAAAAAACCTCAAGGCAATCGGTTCATTGGTTTTCGAGAAATTTTGGGTACCGATTTGAAATACGTGGTTTTGAGAAAAACGTGTTTAAAAATTTGGGATTGAATAAATCATGAAATTTGTCAACTTACATGGAATCATCGATACCAGGCCCATAGTGTAGGTCTTCTACGGTAGACGGAATGTTCATAGCTTCTAAATCCTCGACCTCGACCATCTAGATGTATATCTCGCCTTAAGGTGGGTAAAAAAAGCTGCACGAGATGTATCTGCATGGATATTCGTGCCCGAAAAGCAGGAAACTTGAGACATGCCTATGAAAATAGCTGAGGGTTTGGGTCAGTATAGTTTGAGATTAGTGCTGGGGGGTTGATTTTTTTTCTCCTTTTACACAAGTATTTATTACGAGTACGGCTTTCGCACACGTAGGCATGTATATAATCAATGTATTTTGCTATTGGTTGTCAGAGCATGGGGTATATAAATATATGTACTATATCCCTAGATATGTATATCGAGAGAACGATATATAGTGATAATAATAGCTCTAGGCATTGTGTATTGGTTTGCGAAACAAGCGGCAGCCCCGGTGGTGGTTCTGATGCGCGCATCATGGTTTTAATGTTCATCCGAGCGTAAATGGAACAACGCGGTATACAAGAGGCTTGATTAAAATATTAATTGAGATGGAAATAACGGTGGTGCCGCTCCATCCGGGCCGCTCGACAACGCTCCAATAGCTGTACCATGAAACGAGAGAGAGAGAGAGAGAGAGAGGGAGAGATAGAGAGAACGACGCAGAGCGACCGTTCTATTGGGTAATGTCACGAGACTCTCGAAAAAAGAAACAAAAAATCGTCTTCCTGGAGGATCGAATAGTTTTCATTATCCTCCGCGTCTACATGATCGAAAAAGAAAAATTCCATTCAGATGATACTCCCATACCATTGCCACCTCCATGAAAACGAAATGCGTTTGGTTTTGAAATTAAAACAGAGGAGCCCGTTGAAACGTTTGTGTCATGTTGCCAATAGATTTGCAAACATTATCTGACATTAAACAATTAGTTTGTTGAATGTCAGTTGCCCGAGCCAATGCCAGTGACAAAATGTGACTGCCCAGTAGATTTCCAAACATAGTCTGACATTTCACAATTAGATCGTTCATTGTCAGTTGCCAGTATCGGTGCTAATGACCAAACGTCCATGGCCAGTAGATTTCCAAACATGATCTGACATCCCACCCTTAGATTGTCGATGGTCAGCTGCCAATATCAATGCCAGTGACCAGATCCTAATTGCCAGCAGATTGGCAAACGTTATCTGACAAACAATAAACCTCCACGTCATGTTGCCAGTAGGTTTGCAAACGTTGTGCAACATTATGTGTATCCACCCTGCGTGTTAAAATTCATTTGATTTTTGCTTTCTCGTGTTTGATTTCGTTCTGTCTTCCCTTTCGCCCGCCCCCTTTCGTATTCAAAATGAAAGTCCCGTTCCCATCCCGTCCCGTTCCCTTAATTAATTTCACGGCTGCCAAGTCGATTGATCAATCACGTAATATTCAGCTCGTTCTTCTTTCCGTGTTTTTGTTATTATTCTCGTTCACTCGTCGCATCGACCAGCAATTACTAATTGTTTTGCGGCACACGCGACGAGCGCACACATATGTATACAATTTATGTACAGACGTGCTACGAAGTCAATGTAGTATTCTGGTCTCGTGCACGCAGCAGGGGTTGCGGCAACCCCAGGGGAACAATCAGTTGAGTATATTATATGCATCATCAAATATATATATTTATATATATAGAAGGTGTGCACCATCAGCCGATCTTCCATAGTTCATTCTTTGCTTTCGAACCCGAACGACAATACCAAGTTGTGATGCCATTATGTACCTCTGCGGATATATACCTATATATATATATATATATACATATGTGTGTGAAAGGAAAACACACCCCAATCGAGAATGAGAATCCCATCACCTTGAACGAAAACTAATCTCATACATGGTCCATCGTGTCAGTACATGCTATTTTCGGGTCTGATATATTTGGGGGTGGAGTTGCGAAGGGTCGACTCTCGGCTCTCAGTCTCGCTCACACTCCGTACCAATCATCCCTTCACTACACTTATGTATACGTTAGAGTATTGCGGGGTAGAGATCCGATTGAATCGGAAGTCAAACGAGAATCTATAGAGATAATCTCATTCATTACGTTCCATATATCCAAATGGAATTATGCCCTGAACCCTTTGAAGTTTACGTAGACATATGCGAATACCGGTCATTGTCCGTAGGCTACGTCGACAGAACTCGCGTACGATATGTCATCACTCGAGTCTCGAGGACTAGAGAGAATCTTTCGCTTTGAAATATCATCGATTTCCGATTTTCCAAGAACACTTTCTTATAGGAATTGGAAAAATGCTGTTTCTTGGCGACACGGAACATTGGAGGAAAGAAATGCTTTGTCAGGGCAAAAACTTGGGGACAAAAAAGTGGTCCAAGTAAACAGTGTGAAGATGGGAGTCGGCCGATATTGATGTTACCATACAAACGTTTCAAATGGATAGCTGCACTTTATGGGGTTACGGGGGTTTCGGAGCCAAAAAAAAGTTTGCTCTATTAAAAAAAAATATAATATACAAATTATTTTATTCAAAATGTTAAGCACATAAAAGAGCAACATTTCAACATTATTTTAAAAAATTGTTCATCCAAAAATGTGGGAAATTCAGCCGGTGGGACCTGATTTACGGAGATTTCTAAAAATAGTGTCCTCGTGGTGGTCAGGATAACTCATGATAGCTTTATCTGAAATTAAAAATCGAAAATTTTTCTGTTATTCGATAAGTATAGCTCGTGAGTGAACGAAGGATTTGTGAAAAATTGAAATTTGAATTTTTAGCATACTGGTATGCAAAATAATTCAATTTTTAGTATACTTTACACTACGTACAGTCTTGTAAAATTAGTTGTAATCGAAAAAGAACCTTCGGTCAATTACTAGTCAATGCTATTTTGAAGAAGTGTGCAAAGTTTCAATATGATCGGTGCATCAGTTTTGGAGAAATCGTTTGAGAAATCGAAATAATAAAATATTGAAAAATAATTTGTTTGAAATTTTCAAACCCACTTAACCCCTTATATTCGATTCAAAGGAACTTATTGGAATTGCAGTATTGGATAAGCCGCTGCTGGGCACCCGGCCTTCCGAGTTAAGGGAGACTACCAGTCTTGAGCTCGGAGAAAGGGTGAATTTCGAAGATTTTTTACGGATACCCGGTTGATAGAATGGAAATTCCGTTTAGTAGCGTGTTTATTCGACATATCTTCGAGTATCTCGACAAAAATTTTTCACAATATTTTGTAAAAAAAAATGGCGACGCTGAAGTTGGATGAAACGAGTCGCCTTTGTCTGATAGTAGAAAGCTTAATGTTTCGTGACGATCGATAATGCACGATAAAATGCAGAGTCAACAACAGCTTATGACATATGCTGACCGAAATATTCGAGGTGGATGTAGCTTTTGTTAAAAACGTTAATTAACGTACACCGAGTCGTTGAATTCTTTAGGATTTTTCTCTGTCGCTTAGAGTGTAATGGAACACATACCGGGAAATCCTTGCTGTACAGTTTGGGATGACGAGGTCGAAATTTTACACATAATTAATAGATGGCCTTGCCAAGTTTGAGTTTTTCAATTGAAAAATATTGTTAAACCGTGAAGTTATTATCACTTAAACAAAGTGCCGCCGTTACTGCAATCGTCGTGGATGTTCTGGCAACTAGAGCACTTTAGAATAAAACACAAAAAATGTACTTTTAGTATAATAATGAAACTTTCGTATAATAACCAAATACTTTTTTTTTAATTTTGAAAATTACGCCAATGGCAACCTGTAAAAAGAAGTTCGATTTTCGGCAAAACCTTTGATAACTTGTTATTAACGAACGGATAAATATATTTTAAAAATCATCCGGTCCTACGATTTAAAAGATTATAAACTATGCTCTGTCCGAATTTCAAGTGAATCGAACGAATGGATTTTCAGATACGACTTACACCGTTTCATAAAACATAGTTTCCAGAAAAACGCAAAAAAGGTATATCGCAGCGCAGCGGATTGCCGTAGGCGATCTGATCCTTCACAAAAAGCCTCACAACTCAGTCAATGTTTTGCAAATTAAAGTTAAGACCCTAAGATATTGACTTACGCGATAAAAAATGGTGCCTTTCGAATTCCAAGCTTACGCAATCCCATTATCAACCTTCAATCAAGTACAGTAGAAAAACGATGTTTCTAAAGAGTGTACCAAAAACGATGGTCAAAAATAAGTACGGGAAGTAGGGGCAAGATGATAACGCTAAGGTCGTGTACAAATAAAACAATACACATATGATTCAGTCAACACTAATTAATTTTTAAACTAATATTTCAATTTTGGACGCAAAAAAATTAGTGTTTCTTATTTGTACCATACAATATATATTTTTAATTAAACCTTAACTTTTGCCATCTTACCCCTATAGGAAGCAAGATGAAACAGCGCAGGGAGAATGATGGGACACGAATTATTGGCGTCTTTTGCATATAAAAGTGGTTTCATTCTCAATACCAGCAATTTGGTAAGCCAATCGTCTAAGTTCTGTAGAATTAGTCCGAATAATCTTCCTTCCATATCATTTTAATCATTTGTAAGTTCTTTTTCTTCCTCTGGTAAAAACACCGTTTGAAGGGGAACCAAATGCTTTACTAGTTTCATTTCACCCTTTCTAACGTAAATAGTGGTACGTTGTAAAATATTCCGGCTTTGCGATAGCTTGTATTCATCTTGCCCCATTAGACGATGATCGAATAAACAAAAAATCACGAAATAACCCTGATAATTTCTGATAAACTATTCTTATTATATTAATAATTAGTATTTTCATTGAGTTTACCTACCTATCTCTAATCAATATCGACAACTCAAATAAACTGAAACGATGTTAACCGGTGAGGCCACAGTAGAATTTTTAAAAAATCGTTTTTTTTTTCGGCTAAAACGGCGCTTTATCATCATAAGAATAAGTTACAATTCGATTTATAGCAAGACATTTTTTTCACCGACTTTAAGTGTATAATGTAAGCCCACCTCTGGCACGGCCATAGAGTACCTAAAACTTTAAACGCGTTTTTCTCGAAACAGCTTTTTTCCAATTGGCGTGACAAATAACTTCAACAATTTTCACTCGATTTACTTCATATTAAAAATATATGTTCCTAAATGCATTTCGCAGAGAAGTACGTACGGAATTTCTGATTAATCGAAAACTTTTCATTTTATGAGTAGTTTTATACGAAATTTTTCACTGAAAATTCATGCAAATACCTACACCTTAATTCAAATACCTACAAATTTTGTATAAAACAATATTTTTTTAATTCCGTACGTACTTCTCTAGGTATTTTAATGTAGATTGACGAGAATTTTGTTTTTTGTTCTAGGTAAAAAAATGTGGATGCTAAAAGTCACGCCGCGGAGCGCCTAAAAAAAGATAACAAAAGAAAATATTAGTTGTCGGCCATTTGGTACATCGAAAAACAATATATATATATATATTCTAACAGCTTGATATTCATACTAAATGGATGTGTAATTAACTTTATCATAAGAAAAAATTGTTAAATTCGCACATGATTTTATACCCGTTACCGTGGCCGAACTTTTTAAACTTTACCAAAAATTACATCGTTTTGTCAAAAAATCGATATTGTTTTCTCACTCGAGACGCGTGCTTCCGCCACATTTGATACTTTCACACACATTCACCTCACCGCCGCCCCTCAAAACTCCAACGAGTTCACCGTGCTTGCCACACTGTTTAGTGGCTAGGCTTATGATTCATCTTACCCCGCGTATTCGTCTTGCCCCGAGTTCCCCTATAAGTCATGTCAGGGAGATCCTCGCAACTTATTCCTAAAATCGCAAAGTTCTAAAATCCCGAAAACGATTCCGGAACGCTCCAGTTGTCTTGTAAAGCCCCATACCTTTAATACGTACCCGAATAAAACGTGATACGTTGTTTATATGCTCCGTATACGGTACCATTAAGGGACAAAAGGGCACGATACAGATCGCATTATCCGGAAAATTGGCCGAGCTACGCCATTTTGTTCCTTGGTACTCGATTTATCGCGTGAAAATTTGTGTGCGAGGAAAAGGACGTAATCGTTCCAACTTTCGACGTCACGCAGCGTATATGGTGCCCCTTTGCAATTCAGGCCTGCATATGCACAGAGATCGGAGTTTGCGAAGAGATTGGGGCCGCGAGTGTTCTCGTCTGCAACCCACACGGTGGACTAGCTGATTAATTAGAATCTCCTCTGACCCCGCTCGTTAGTTTTCGTCCTCCTCTCAATCGCGCGTTGGTGCACATATGTACGTAGACGGAACCTGCGCTTCGTCCGAATGGCAAACGAGCTAAGTACATATAGAGACAACACTCGCCGGTTTATGTACACGCCCACACATGCTCCTATGACACGCGTGTTCTGTATGCAGATCGAACGATGGTTGGGATGAACGGAGATGTGGGCAGGAATTTGTGGCGATGATGAGATCCAGATCGAGAGACCCACAAGGGACTCGGACTAGCGTTGACAATTACGAATTTACATAGGCATATGCTGGAGACGTCTGGACCGTGATTGCAACAATTTGGTCAGTGAATTATAGGAATGTCACATACGCACGCACGCACGCACGCACACACGCGCACACACACACACACACACACACACACACACACACACACACACACACACACACACACACACACACACACACACACACACACACACACACACACACATTGGGAAAGTTGTCGACATTATCGTCAAGTCGTCATTTTGTAAGGCCTGCCAATCGTGGAGTGAAAAGAAGGGTACAGAAGAATATGAAGAATGGTACGCAGAATATGAAGATAAATGCACAAGTAACCACGAAGGAAGTTCTGGAAAGATGAAGGTAGATGGAATGGTTGAAATGTTCAGCAGATCTGAAGATTTACACGCCACAAAATATTTGTATTATGTTGGAGATGGCGATGCAAAAACATTCAAGAGCATAACAGAATCCCATCCGTATGAAGAGAACATTATGATACGTAAACGAGAATGCATTGGTCATGTTCAAAACCGAATGGGCAGCAGACTTCGCAACGTCAAGAAACAAAAAAAGATCTCGGAGGAAGACGCACATTGACTGCAAAATTGATTCACGAATTGACAGTGTTTTATGGATTGGCTGTGAGAAATAATTGCACGTCTATCGATGACATGAAGAAAGGAATCTGGGCAATATATTATCACAAGTGCTCAACCGATGAAAATCCTCAGCATGACAACTGTCCTTCTGGCAAAGAAAGTTGGTGCACGTGGCGACAAAGCGAAGCCGCAAACACGCTCGACTGATATACCCATAAGCCTGCACTCGATAAAACTGTGGCAGAAGCGATCAAACCAGTGCATAAAGCACTTAGTAACGACGAGTTACTGGAGAGATGTTTAGGAGGCTTCACACAAAATAATAACGAGTGTTTGAATTCTGAAATGTGGAAAATTGCTCCGAAAAAATCGAGGAGTGGTTTAACGATTGTTGAAATCGCCGCATATGTTTCGGCTAGCACTTTTAACGACGAAACAGTCACCTTTCTCCGAATTAGGAAAAACCTTGGTATTACGATTGGGCCGAACGCGATGGGGACTTGCGAACATCTGGACGAATCACGCCTTACTGCCAATGGAATTCAATCTGAAAAGGCAACAAAGGAAGCAAGGATTGCCGCCAGAAACGACAAAAAACATGCTGGAGACGTTTTAGATGCCGAGGAAGGCCCGACATATAGCGCAGGATGCTATTAAATAAGGTAAGATTGCATTTATAATAGATACCGCACGGCGCGCCCGACCGCCAACTTCAAAGCCGTTTTTCCACGATTCACTTTTTTGAACTTTGTGAAAGTTCTAACTCTTGAACGAAGGTTCAGATCGCTTTGAAATTTTTACAACATATTGTTAGTATCATCACCTATCGTGTGAACCACAGAAACAAAAATTTCAATGACACAAAAAAATTAAAAAAATAAAATATCGACAGAAAATTGAGTAAACAAATTTTAAGTTTCGAATTTTCATTATAATAATTTTTTTTAATAATGTTGTTGGTTCACACTGAAGATACATTCATTATGCAATTATATCATCATTTTTTCATTTTTTTCAGACACCCACATCGATGCCGAGAACTTTTACCATCAACACGCGCGCAAAAAAATACAGCGCTTTATTATGTTATATCTCCGCCATTTGTTAATATTCCTGATTTTTTTTACATATACGTAACCATGTGCATAAATGATCTGTAAAAAAATGTTGTCAATATATGCGTCATTTTTTTTAACCGCGTCTGAAAAAGTACCTTCGAAAATCGGCGAAACCGCGTATATAGGGCCTTAATGCAAATAAGGATTTATTAACTATTAATGAATCTGTATTTAAGATGTTGGCCCAGTAGTTCTTCGAGATAACAGTCGTACAGTTATTACAAAATTAATATTTGGTAATAATTTGGAAATCTTCAGTTGAATCAAATATAGTCCTGTTAATAGTTAGCAAATAACTGTTAAAAATATAAGCATCGTACATTTGGCGAGACCGTTTACTTTGTATGCTACCATGGCCCTTTGTCGCATAATCGTTCGTGCGCAGACGCGACGTAGATACGACCGAGGTACACTGGAGACTGTGCGTGACCGCATGTCCACTTACCTAGAGGATATCAGTATGTAACCGTGAAAACGTGAATTTATTCTCTGCGCCCATGGCATCAATTACCGATTTGCTTGTTTTGTAGAACTTGCTAAATCTTTAGAAAACTTTCGAAAGTATATATAGAGAATATTAAATTATGCATTAGAGCAGGGGTGGCCAAGACGTCGACCGCGGGACCGGTCGACCGCCTATTTTTTATGAGAGTTGTTCCTTGCTCTACGACGTACTGATGCTACCATCTTTGTTGTCTTCCGATTAACGAACGTTCTACTTGTGGAGGACATATCGTTGTCCAACGATTTGTCCTCTACAAGTAACAAGGAACAACTCTCATTTTCTATGAGAGTTGTTCCTTCACTTGCCCACTAGCACTATAGCGCTACATTGATTCAACTGCACATTCATCTACCGACAATCAATGAATGACTTTGTCCAAATATTTACTTGGTAACTACACGAATCTTGATCTGTGCGAATATGATATATCGTTCACTCAACTATCCTTCACATCTGGGATAACTTTTCCACTGATCTCATTGAATAAACGCCTTAGTTATAGGAAACAAGTATTTATATGATATTATTACAAAGCATTGGGTTAGACCAACTGTATATCTATTGGCTGTTAAGAACAGGTCTTTTCCATTAAAGTACCCATTTCTTAACTATTACCAAATCTCAATTTGTGACAATTCAGAGGCTCAAATGAATGATACATTAACTGTAAGAAGATATTCATTTCGCCATATCCAACTTTACCATTTGTTAATAGTTAACAAATCCTGGTACATAGAAATAGATTGTTTTCTCAGTGTGGGGTATCACACTTTTTATAACGATAAAACGCCGGCATTCGAATTCAAAATATTCACGTTAGTCGTATAGGAGTGAAATTTGAGCTCCTGTTCTTCGTTTGCAGGTTTATATTTTTTTTCAGCAAGGGTGACGGACATTTACGGGGCTGAAGAGTTTGCGTCGTTGGGACGCAACGAAAATTCTTTCTTTATTTCCTTATTTTTATGATAATACAAAATATGTTTTGCTGATTTCACGAATATCTGAATCTCCTGAAGAATGTTTGAGGGATTTTTGTAGATTAAATCTGCCAAAAAATATTGGCATTTTGAAATAAATCATTTTTAATGCATTCCAACGAGGCAAACTGCTACCTCATGGATATTTAAGGGATCATCACAGTCTAACGAGTCGAATAATAGCTCATTTTCGCGATTTTTTTTTCTTTCGATGGTTAAAATACGTTAATTCATCTGATTTTTTAATGTCGAATCAAAGCACTCATGTAGAACAGAAAATACATTCGTAAACTTTTTTTTTACATTTTATTAACGGTTGACAATGTCTTTAAAAAAAGGAGTTCTCACGGTATACACGGTTGTGGTCGTAAATATTATCTTAAGCAAAATTTGTGAAAAGTAATTAATCAGTATGGAAGGCGGTATCTTGCTGTGGAGGTTTTAAAAAAATTAAAATTGACAGAATGGCGGCGTTTTGAAAATAAGTATCGAATTTAGCCTATTTTTCGCCAGTTTTTCGTTGAAAAAAATATGAAGATTAAAAAAAAAGCTTCGATAATAAGATAAAGAATGCCGTGAAGAATGTTGTGTCAAAATTTGAGACGGATAGTTCGGAAACTCTTCCTTTAAGAGTGTACGCCGTTTTGAAAAACAACATTTCGAGAAAATACGCGTCCGTCCGCGCCAGGTCTCACGCAGCTGGTCGAATCCCTTTTTCTGACAAAAGCTGTAGCAACCGGAATAATTCGAATTTCGTCCCAAAAATTGAACAGCATGTTTATAACCGTCTATGCTATTGGATAATGCAAAAAAAAATTGAATGAAAATTTAAAAAATTGAATTGAAAATTCTACTCTGATGATCCCTTAATCACCACGTTGCGATAAAATATTGGTAATCCGTAATAAGTTCATCCGCAATCTTGAGCTTAAATTCTGAAGGTAAAAAAAATCGAAGATCTTGTCCAGGAAAATGATGCTACTATGTGTAGTAAACTTTTTTTTACCATACACGAAACCAAAGAGGTTCTAAGTTAGTGCACTGGCAATTGGGATATTTGTAGAGCTATACGTTATCCAAAATAAGATTCCCAATAGAAATTGCCCGTTCTGAGGGAAACATCTGATGGTGCGCTCCAGTATTGTTCAAATGGAGGCACCTGCAAGATTTCATGGTGACCTCGATTTTTCGAAATTATATTGCGCATCTTTGAAACCATACGTCCCAAAAGAACCACATTTTTACGGAACTTATACGGAGACGAAACGTCAACAGTACGAATGGGAGGCGTGACTAAGCCGATTTTGATCGAGTCCCAACTTACCTAATCATGTGTTTATCGTCCAAAGTGGTTGAAAGATGTCTCGCGACATCACTTTACTTGTTGAGGTGAAAACGTTCATTTGAGATCCGATATCACCTGAAACGCCACCCGTTGGCACGTATTCTTCACATAAACTAATGGGCGAGAGAAATACATAAAACATATCTGTTCACCGCACCGTGTACGTGGGAATGAACAATGTCATCGCACCCTACACGTGACATACTCCGGAGTCGTGATTTTTTGTCCACCAACTGATAGCGGGGATATTTTCTCGTTTTCAAGCTATGCTTGCGCCCATTATCTCGAAAACTATTCAAAGAAATCATTTTGAGGCGTCATGGTGAAGAATCTTGTAGTGTCGGAGCTACAATTCGATTCAGCCTCCCCAAACTTCTGACATACCAAGTTTCATCCAAAACCCATAGAAACTATCAAAATTCTCCAATGTGCACATATATCAGTCATTAGCAGTCAATTGGGTAAATAGAGATAACATATATATGCACACAAAATTTAGTAAGAATCCGATTGGTAGTTCGCGAGTTATGACGTCACCTTCATATCTCGAGAACTACCCATCGGATTCTTATCAAATTTTGTTGGTGTTGGTTCAAGGCATCACAGCCCGTCCACTAAATGCATAGAATATTTCATAAATCCAAAATAAAATCAAACACTACTTTAGTTCTACTAAAGTAGCCGAAAATATTTCGGCTACACACGGAATCGAACCTGTAACCCACATGCCTACTACGTACACTGCCCCTACGGTACCAAGTGTATGTATCATATGAAACGCAGATATGGCATAAGAGAGTACATTAATTGCTTTAATTATTTGTTATATCAGGTAACTATATCAATTAGTTAATGTCATTGTGATGATTAGAGAGTTTGATCAAATACCATGTTATAGATTTTTCCAAACATAACCTATGTGTGTATGTGTGTGTGTGTGTGTGCACGCGCGCGTGTACGAAGGATTTTTACGTTAAATGGAGAGGGAAAGAGCGTAAGGGAAGGATTAAATATATATGTAGATTATGTTTGGTACTTTACAATTGACATTACAATTACAAGAGACATAATTCGGAGCAACTGTTTACAAATGCGCATAGAATATGTTGAACTTTACTGTAACACACATAAATGTATTATTTAAGACACATTTGATGTCTAAACGTGTAAATGTCTGCAATTACATGGATTGCATTTTTTTAAATAAGACATCAATAACATTTTAAAGTTTAATGCGTTTCAAGTGTTTAAAAATTCATATAAAATGTGTTTCAATGTTCTGTAACTCACATAGCCGTGTTGTTTTAAGTTGTGCGTGGTATTTACAGATGTTAATTCATAAAATTGCATACTTTACATTCAGCAAATAACACACATGGATGTTCAGTGCTGATACCGTCTATAGTGTAGCTCCGTGGCGACCGAGTTGAATATCATCCATGTTCAATCTCGTTGAGATTTAGCCAATTCCGGGAGCCTCTATTTTTACTCGTTTCGGTACGTCATCACCAATTGGAGTCATACTTTGAGATCATCTGAAAATGTTTGGGGTCAATTCCGCTGCAGCTCGTTCTCTGGAGCCCCTACGTCAAAATTATTCCCTCGCGAAGTAGAAGAGCGTACAAGTATTATATACGAGGTAGTGGCGAATGAGGGGCACAGATAACACGATACTACCCCTAATGTAATGTAAGTTACGCCTTTTTGTTCGCCAATGGACGATAGATGTATAAAGGAAGTACATCACAGCTGAATTCTTCCGTGTACGGCAATGGACTTTATCTATGTATATTGCGTGGAATGGTTTCGAGGAGGATGAAGGGGTTTTGGAAATTCGGTAGGATATTGAAACGACCGCGGCCTATCCTCATCCCTCTTCATCAGTGAACCGGAATGCGCGCCCAGCTAATTAACGATATTTCACTGGTAATTAAACGAGAGAACTTTCGACTTCTATGTGTATGGCTCTCTCTGTCTCTCTGGCTCTCTCTCCTTTTCTCTCTCTCTCTCTCTCTCTCTCTCTCTCTGCATCTCCCTCTTACTCTCTATTTACATTCCATTCGTGAAGTAAGCCAAGACGCTGTGGGTGCTCTCTCGTAGTCGACCAGGGAAGCCTGAGAGCTTCCCCAGCCCAAGGATCCTTCCGACCGCACATTTTCTATGCTCTTGCTCGCTTCCGTTCCACCACCGGAAGTGCAGGAAATAGAGATAGTCGGAGAGAGAAAGAGAAGGGGGAGGGAGAGGAAGGAAGACAGAGGAACTGCTAAAACGTAACTACTGAGTAAACCACTATTGGCTCTCCCTTTTAGTCTTTTACGATGAAGCCACGAGAGAAACCAATCTCATCCTCACTATCGTATTTGCTCTCTCTCTTTCTCCCACTCTCTCTCTTCGTTTTTATTTTTTTCATCCCTTTAGTCCTCGTTTTCTCTCTCTTCTGCCCATGTCTTCTCGGACATTCACGTCCTTCCAGCGTCGTGCTTTATCCGTTCCAAGCGCGTTGATTTCGCGAAGGTCATTCTCGCGCTTGCCCTTTCTTCTGCAACCTGCGAAAAAGCTCCGCCTACATAATATCGCATAAACCTTTGGATTCCTAAAAGAAACACTGCCGAGACTTCCTTGCTACAGGACTCAAAATATGACAGA
The DNA here is from genome assembly GCA_963210295.1 of Ophion ellenae. Taxonomy (NCBI): domain Eukaryota; kingdom Metazoa; phylum Arthropoda; class Insecta; order Hymenoptera; family Ichneumonidae; genus Ophion; species Ophion ellenae. The sequence goes on from OY723388.1 coordinate 18,670,865, forward strand.
CCAAGATTTCTCAATCGTAACGTGCGCCAACAGAAGGTTCGTGATATAACTCTATCATTGAGCTGAACATATTGGAGGATTGAAACTTACAATAGCCTAGTACCACATACAGCTAGTTTTCAAAGGCGAAATAAAGAAACGTAGGCAAGTCTGAAAAATCGTAGGTCCGATTTGGAGACACATTGATCAAGACGCGGGTCACTTCCTCCATTCGATAGTTACCGAATTGTACACCCTCGATACAAGCAATTATCATCAAAATACTCGTCCAACGAAGTATGAATCTCATCATGAATGTACAAGCCCTAGATCGATTTGCTCGTTTCATCGTTGGTATCTCGAATTAATGGATCATCGATATACAACGCGTAGACACCAGGACTAATTAACCGTGGCAATTAGCGAATTCTTTTAGACGAGTTCACAATGCACATCTTATACCGTATACCGCGAAACATGTTTGAACGAAAGATGGAAAGGAAAAGAGAAGGGAAACAACACAACCGCGAAAAAGAATTGCATTGATGATTTCCTTCGTGGTTATTTATCAACTCTTTTCTTCCACCGTTTTTCAATCTTTCCTTCTCCTTCATCCCTTAACAACTAAGCTATCCCACCCTCCTCGCCCGGTGCGCGGAAAGACATTTCTTCCTCGTCATTCCGACCCAGTGGGCTCCACAGACATGAAGAGAAAGAAGGCAGGAAAAAGGAGATCTCGGAACAAGAGGGTGCTGGAGGAAAGAGACAGATGGAGGATAAAATAAACGGCTAAATTAAATGGATATATACGCGCATACACGTCGTATGCATACCTATGTATACATAAGGTGTACCTACATAGTTAACGTCCTCGTTGCGGAGACCTTTCTAATTAGTACCATTTATAAAGAACGCGCCGTTACCGCACACGGATCTCCAGCCCCTGCTTGGGTTGTGAGAGAGCCCGGTCTCGCGCAGGGCCGCGCACTTACTCGTATTCCGAACTCTGCCATTTTCCTACTCCCGTCCATTTTGTGGGGTACGACCAGTATAATTCCCGCAATCACGGGATATTCGATTGATTGAACATACCTTTCGCGACAGGGACGAGGGAGAGTGTCAAGGATTTGGAGGGCGAGAGGTAGAGACGAGCCAGAACCCGGAGTTGATTAAGAATTATCGAATTCCGTTTGTTTCGGGAACTCGTTATGAAGTTTCGAGTCAGGTTCGGAAAAGGACGAAGTTTCGCTCCAGTTGAATGGAAATTGAGGAAAGTCCGGCTATGCCGGCCTACTGTGCAATTACACACAGACACACGCAAATACATACGTGTGTACTATACGTAATGGGATAGCAATAAGAGGGAAGGTTCGTCTGTAGCGAAAAGTGGTTTACCGGTGATGATGACGGTGTGGTTGGCAAGCGCGGCCCTGTGGGCTTATCTCTTCCAACCTCCCCCCCTCTTTACTTTCCGCAGAAGGGTGGTTTTAATTACCCCTTCCATACTGCGGGAAATACCAACCCCGTTAGTGGATTCATTTAGTCACATTTATACCCAGAGCACCGTTATACCAGACCTCACCACAGGGGGGCATTCGCGCGCCCGCACAACCCACCAAGCCAACCGTTCAAAGTAGACGTGTCTGTTTGTGTATGATTGTGTGTGCTCGTATGTGCATACGTGCCCGTTAGTACGTCCTTCTCTCCAGTCTCATCCTCCTGGCACTCGATCCCAACGGCCTCAATTCAACTTACATATAGACTTGCCGAGGTTCACGTATGCAGCTAATTACATGTGTTTCCATTCAGCGAATTCGTACGTACGAGTTCGCGAGACAAGTATAAATAAAAATTATTCACGGTCTCTTGTCGTTGTTATCGCTTCTAATCGAAATACCATCGCTTTTGCCCCGAACTCAATTATAAACACTTTGCAAAACAGGAAAAAGTCACCCCTTTAATTTAGTTTTCGAACACATCATTCGCGAGAACAATCTTTCCGGAACAAGTCTTCCGTAAAGTTTAAGGTATTCCTTTCACGAACCCGAATATTTAACAAATAACTGATTTTCGTCTATAATAAAGTAAAAATACAGCCTAGTATAGGAAGGACCTAGGAGGGTTGAAACAATTTTCAGATTTTATCCCATATCTCGCAATTGAAACGAGAGGTTCGGGTAAATATCAAGTTTTTTTGCAGCTTTTTTAATCGACTAATCGATTTTCGACTAGAAATGACTCCAGGAATTATGTAACCGGTGAAAAAAACATTTAAGTACAATAAGTCGTTTTGTTTCAACTCTCCTTATATCGAGGTAAGTTGAAACAGCGATCGAGGTGAATTGAAACGCCTGGGAAATGGTACAAAATAGGGGTATAAATTATGTCAAAACACATTGTTATTAAAAAACTTTATTGAAAATAAATAAACTTACCCTGGACATTAATCTAAGTGTCACCCTGTTATGCAGTCTGACTAATTTTTATAACTTCTAACTGAAACGAATATAAACTCACGAATCTCACGGAATTAAAGAGTAAAATATAGCAAAATAAAAAATTAATTGAAGAAGAAACTTCATGGCAAGAAAGCAAATCAATCTCTATTCTGACAAACAATTGTGACATACATATGGAAGTTCTCCACCAGTGCAAACTTCATGCAACCATGCTTTACGCTCCAGGCATTGCACCCACTTTTTATTTGGCCTGCTGTTTAAATACGATACGAACTCATATATTTCGCGGCTCGCCATGCCTCTATCCGTTTTCCTAATATATTTATTCGGCATCTGAAATGAAACCAATGTGAGCCTTGCAAACCACACCACAAAATATAAACGTATGAAAACATTACTGCAACCGAGATAATTTGAAACACTTTGTTTCAACCCTCCTAGATGTCAAAAATGCGATGCCACTTGATTCGCACACTATTGATAAAGAGTATCGCAAAACAACAAATTCAACATGACAAATCGAATGCTAAGTTAGTAAGCTTCCAAACAATGCATATCACATACCATCAAATATATAAATGGGGAAACTAAACCTTAATAAAAAATACGACATATACTTACTTTTGCCAATTTTTTTGGCGCGGGTGTCGATGTAACGCAACTGAACTCGCAAGAGCACCAGAGCGAACTGACAAGTGGCACGCGTCTCAGCAATGAAAGAATGGCATTGTTGCCAGCTCGCTAACAATCACATCTACCGAGACATTGACACTGATTCAACTTACCACTGTGTCAACCCTCCTAGGTCTCCCCCACTGGTGAAATTGAAAGCCAAGTAACCGAACTGATAACGAAAACTTACGACTCTAAAAATGGTCCCATTTATACGGCTCTTTATGGAAATTACACGCTGGCCACATTTTTATATAGTAATTTATACACTAAATAACTCTAGATGCCTGATATGAACTGCCCACGCGTCTAAAAACATCTAAAGATTTCCCGTCGACAATAAAAACAGAGGGTCACTGAATGTTTGAAGAAATAGTATATTACGACCCTAGGCCCGAAAGTTGGATTTCCTGGCATGTGCGATTCATATCGCACATACCAGGGCATCCAACATTTGGGCCGTGGGTTGTATACTATTTTTCTTGATCCCGTAGCCGAAAGTACGGGCCTAATTAATCTATGTAATTCCGTGCAATTAATGCTTTCATTGGTGCTGTCAGCTGTCAGCCGGCCATCTCGTGAAATGCAATGAAGCTGTCGTTCTCGCAGGGAGGCGAGCGAAAGGGGGGGGGGATGCTCGCCCGACGTTTGCAAGACCGAGGCGAAGCCGAGGTTTTGCTGGTCGGGGCGGGCATTGAAAACATCAAGATGAAATAAAACCAACATTACTAACATAAACATCCAATCAACGTTCTAAATTTTTTTGTCGATTTCGACAAATCTCTCGCTCAAATATTTTCGCCTCTTCGTAAAAATTTCTTAACATTTCCGCCTCGTCTGCGGAACCTTCTGAAGAGGATTCTTCCATTTTTTTTTTCGACACTTGAACTAATTTCTTCGCGAGACCACGAAACAACTTTGACAGGCGCGAGCACAAGATAAAAGAATAACGTGCATATGTAAATATCGCCGGCCGCGAAAATCCTGTCAGAGCGAGAGGTCGTCAGCCGGCCACGAAAAATGCTCTTCCCGGCTCGCAATGCGGCCGGAAAGTGCGTACTTTCGTCTAGGGGAGCAAGAAAATATTAATTACAAAACTTAGAAAAATGTGTCGAGCAGAAGAATGTTCGTAGCCGCGACTTTTACGAGAAAATGTACAATTGTCAAAATCTACTAAATTTGCGCAACATTTTTTAATCCCGTTTATTATTGGGTTTAATAGTTGGTGGTGACTTATTTTTATTAAACGCCACTATAATTTACCAATGATTCACAAGGGCCTTCCTTATGCACCCACAAAATACGGACCTGCGCAAAAGGAATACCTTAACTACTTTTTGTATTTAAGATGAATATTCCTAGAAAATCAAACAAGGACAAAGTATACTGATAAACTAAGGAAGATGAACATGACAATACATGCATGCTGAATACATTTAGTATTGAAGTACCGGTGGGAAAATAAGTTGTGTTCATTGTTGGTCTTTGTTGGTCTTTGACGGAATGGAAGAGAGTAGAAGTGAGGATTGTGTACAGTGCACATAGCCCAGTCACTATGGCCAAATAATCACCCTGCAATAACAAAAATTCCGTTGTCGCTCTTTCTTGTTTTAACCGTTGGGGGAAGGGGATCACTCGTAGTCTAAATTCAAAATGGTGACCAAATCCTCGATAGGCTTATGGCCGCCATTTTGAATTTCATGAAAAATTGTTTTACTTGAATAGCTCGGCCATTTTCAATTTTCGAGTAAAAATGGTAAGAACTAAACTTATAGGAAATTCAATTTTCGACAACTTTAGTTATTACAGTTATTTTTCTCTATAATCGATATTTTTCGAATTAAACCTGAAAAAAAGCGGCGAAGTATAACCCATTATCTCGTTTATTTTTAACTTTAGGACATAAATGAACACGAATAAACTTTTAGGGAATTAAATTTTCGACAATTTTGATCTTCACCTTTTTTTCCTACAATCAATATTTAAGGTGGTACGCCAACGGCAAAGGAAATGAGAACCGTCAAAATATTTTTTCGCGAACCCATGGAGGATTTGGTCGCCATTTTGAATTTAGACTACCAGTGACCGCCTTCCCCTAACGGTTAAAACAAGAAAGAGCGACACGGAATTTTTGCAAGGTTAAAAGTACATAGTGACTGGGCTAATATGCAGCGCCAGCTTTTATTCATTTATCAACTTTGCCAGCTTGTTTTGCACAACAAAGTCGACCTTCGTTTAACGTATGGTGTTACGATTGTCCCTGTAGTCGATTGCTCAATGTAGTTTTTAATCAGAGTTCATCAATTCCTCGCTGGACACAAAAATAAAAGTTCCACTCAAGCGACGCTGGTGAAGATCGCGCCCGATGTGTTATATTTATGCTTATGTTATTTATAAAAGGAACATAGCCTTAATTTGTTTCCAATATTAATCGAAGGTGTGCAATATAAATACGTGTATAATGCAAACATTAAAAGGTGTATAAAAAATATTAAATATTGATATTATTTTGAAATTTGGAATACCTGTCTAGTGTCATACATTAGCGGTATATTTATGCTGAAAAAAAATTATAATTAACCCTAATCCCTTGAACTTGGGTCGTTTGTGTCCATGCCAAATCTTTCAACGTTGAACATGCCTCTGAATTTTGATGAAAATGTTTATTGAAAAAGGGATTTTCGGGGCTAGCAACAATTCTATCGCATAGTTAGAAGTCCACAAAGGACCTACAATTTTTTTTAGATTTTTTCTTACAGAATAATATAGTTAAATAAGCGACGTACGCTAATGACCCATGTTCAAGGTTTACGGGTGCTAAAAATAACGACATGGGGTTAGGGTTAAAAAAGTACCAATTCCAATAGTAATTGTTTACGTTTGTATGTTATTTTCTTTGCTTTTCAAATACTTACGCTTTTCGTGCTTTGGTTTCCGTTATTGCAGCAAATGCATTACGAAAAACGTTTTCAGGATTTTTTCATACATAAATTATTCCCTTCGTTCATTCTTTTCAATTATATATTTCGTATTTATTGAGGTCTCAATTAATTCCTCAGTTCCAACGTATACGCTTGCGGGTTTTTACGTATAGCCCTTCCCAATTGAATTCCCTTTCTAAGGAGACTATAGGGAAGGAGTCCGATCTCCGTATTCTGGTGCGTCCGTACAAGTGGGACAAAATTGGGTTCCGCATAAGCGGCGCTGGGGAAGTTAGTCATTGTGTGCTATATATACATGTATGTTTTGCGCATGCATTATTATCAGCTGTCTGTGTTGTTATTAGCTGTCACATGAGCTGAAAATCTTAATTTTCTTAACCTTAATTCAGTTTATAAATAAATTTCGTGTAGCTGTAGTTGTGCCTGAATATGTTTCTTCATTTAAGTCGTAGCGCAATAATCCACGTAATTATGAAAAAAAAACCCTAAAAAATGCCACAATTTATATCCGACGTAAATATACATTTCATTCAAATGTGGTCAGGTGGCCGAGATTATAGTGTGTTAAATATGTAGAAAATGTCAGCGACTGGGACATGAGAGTGTAAATTGCAACCTCACATACCACTGCGTCAGGTGTAGTGCTTCACACGAAAACGGAAAACGCAATTTAAATAACTCATCAGATAGACAGCTCCACCGATGTGCTATTTGCAATAACCTAAATCACCCAGTGATCATAAGTGATGCCTATACTACAAGGTCATATACAAATGCTCATAAAGTGAGAGACATTAGACAACAACTCATTAAAAGAATTGAAGTGATACACCGGAATGTCACATCGGAAATATCCTTTGCATAAGCTATGGCACTACCCGCAGTGACAATAGCAACACAGACATTCGCTACGCAGTAGCGAGCATCATCCACAGCATCACAATACTTGCGCGTATTCTCGCTGTGCAAATTGCAATAACCTAGATCACCCAGTGAACTATAAGTGATGCCTATACTACAAGTTCATATACAATACAAGCTCATAAGGTGACAGACATTGGACAACTCATCGAAAGAATTGAAGCGATACACTCGAAAGTCGCATAAAAAATATCCTTTGCGTAAGGTATGGCACCATCCACAGCGACAGTAGCAACACAGAGATTCGCTACGCATTAGCGAGTATCATCTGCAGCATCACAAGACTCGCGCGTGTTCTCGTTGTGCAAATTGCAATAACCCAGATCACCCAGTGAACTATAAGTGATGCCTATACTATAAGTTCATACAGAAACGCTCATAAAGTGACGGACATTAGACAACGACAACCCATCGAAAGAATTGAAGCGATACACCCGAAAGTCACATCGGAAATATCCTTTGCATAAGCTGTGGCACCACCCGCAGCGGCAGTAGCAACACACAGATTCGCTACGCAGTAGCAAGCATCATCTGCAGCATCACGAGACTCACCGCTACTATGAGCCATCATTTAACATTTATTAAAATAATATCAAGACTTAAAGATGCTGATAACAACGGTCCAAAGTCTACAATATCACTAGTACTGAGGTACGTTTGTTTGTTAAGATTAATTTTACGGACAATATCAAAAAACTGTATGGCACCGCGCGAGGTACTGCTTCCGATTCTCTTCTCGTAAAGTTTTTTTATAACTGAATTTTTTTTTATTTGAAATTATTTGCTACACCTTCTATCGGTAAATTAGTTTGATTATTGATTACATTTGTTATAAGAACCATAATAACCCAAATAAAAATAGTAATAATTCCTAAAAGCTATTAACGTTAATGTGCTTATTGATGGTTGATGGTTTTTTTGTAACTATCCAAAAATGCATTATAAAAATTATTTACAAAGTTATAATCCATTTTTCGTAATTAAACCAAAATTTAAGAACTTTGTAAAAATTGTCATACCAATCATTGCATTAAGCTAATTAGACGAACTAGATCGCAAACAAACAATCTTAGTGCACGATAGGTGTTTTTCTGACAAGCGTCAACAATTAGCCGCCATGACAGTCAGTTTCACCCTGAGCACTGGCTGTATTACTATATTTTTGATACACTACGGACACGGACGACAGCCACAGGCCATATTTAACACCACGCCCTTAGGTCAAATTTACGGACGTTTCTTATACCGTCTCACCATACGAAGATTGGACTCCTTCCCTATCGTCTCCTTGTCCCTTCATATCATTTCCTATCCGCACCTTACTAATCTAACCTAACTTCCGTTGCGTCCACAGCCGTATTAAGCTACTCTATAACGCATTTGCCGAGGGTACGGGGAAACTGTGAAAACCCGTACCGATACAGACTGCTCTACATTCCTCTGATTCTCTGGTGCACAGACTTTAACTCAAGTATTTACATCAAGTATATACACCAAGGCATCAGAAGTATTGGCCTCCACTCGCTGGTTGTTGCGCCAGCCGATTCACGGCTAAGCGGTACCGCTTCGAGTATTGGCCACGCACAATGCTGCTCAATTCGAAATATCGCCAGAGCTGAACCCCGACCGCCCATCCACCGGTCGGTGGACAACCACAGTGTCGGTTTTCTTTTCAGTTATTGCTTTTTGGGGTTAAGGCGTTACGTCTAGGTGACTAGGGTCGCACAAATGTGAGCTCTATTTTTCCTTTTTCTCACCATCTAATTATCCCTACGAAGAAAAAAAATTGTCTCGAAAGCTGCGAGCAGTCAAAAAATATCTTGAGGGCCCTATAGCCCCCACGAAATACAAATTTTTATTAAAAAACCGATTTTTTTTTTCGTCCACTTCTCACCTATGAAGTTTACGCTTTATATTTTTAAAATTAACCATGCGAAAGCTCGAGCCGGCCAATGAATATTTAGTCACTCTTCTCACTCATAAAACTGACACTTTGAAAAAAGTTCAAAAACATTAATCCTTTTTTCTTTAGAAGCAGTTTTTTCACATTTATCTCTACCCAATCTCTTCTACCCAACAATAAAAACCTTTATACCATTATCTTCTACCCAACAATAAAAATCTTTATACCATTATCTTCTACCCAACAATAAAAACCTTTGTTCTCATAAAATAATTCTTTAAAGCTCTTGTCTGTAAACAAAACTATAGATCGTTTTATTCGTAAAACTGAAATGGTAGCTGTTTCCCGCACATCGTAATGCGTCCCACAGTTGGTCTCGTTAGTCAAACTGCGAACCAATCGTAGCTGTACTCTATGACGAGCGACGCCACGATACAATAATACATAATAACACATATCGTCTAATTGGTGTTTGTTACAAATGATTATAATAAATTATTCAGAAAATGTAACACTTCATTGTTTATTTTGTTTTCATGCTACAAGGAATTATAGGGCATGCGAGATATTTTTTTGAACCTCGAGCGACCACTAAATATTCATTGACCGGCGAGAGCGTTCGCGGGGTTAATTTAAAAATTATAAAGCTTGAAATTCATGGGTGGTAAGCGGACGAAAAAAAATTGATTTGTTAATGAAAATTTGAATTTTTGGGTGGCTTGAGCGACCTCTCAATATTTTTTAACCGAGCTTTTTTGTCTTTTAAGAAGATAATTGGATGGTGAGAAAAAGGGGAAAAAATAGAGCTCAAATTTGTGCGACCCTTAAGTGGCTTGCCAAAAAATGAGTTTTTTGGGATTTTTTTGAGAATACTGAATAAGCAGCCACAATGAGGTTTGGAGAGTTTATTCTACATGCTTGACGTACACAAAAAAAAATTATGAAAAAAATACATAATGGCGTCTTACGCGTAGCTTCGTTAAAAGCGTTTTATTAGGCGCTGTGCGGGAGGCAGCAGAACTTTAATGGATCTGAAGAAATCGGCCTTAATTTGTTTATACAACGCGGATTGTTGATAGATCGTGAAATTCGTGTGCACTTTTTAGAGAATCTATCTAAAAAGCAACAGTTAAAGTTTAAGTCCATCGGATGAAAACTGCTCAAATTATGTGTCCTCCCGATTTGAAAAACGTAGTTTCGAGAAAAAACGCGTTTAAAGATTCTAAGCTGATTTAGAAGCTATCGTCGACACGAGGGAATTTTAGCTCTCATTTGAATTCTGCGTGTACCGGAGGAGGCATTTGGTAGTAGGTCTTTAGTTGATAGGTCGTTGTATATTTGTTGTACAACGACTAGACTAAACGGCTCTAAATTGTTACTTTCACCGTCTAACCTGTTTAGTGCGTTTCGGAGCGCTCGAAGAGCCTTCGAAAAACAGCCCTTAAAATCGAAAAGAAAGCCAATCGCGTATAATTCCTTTGTATGTGATTCTTGTGATTATTGGGTTTCATTTAAGCCTATAAAGAAAGGTAAAAAAATCTACTCAGATGTAACCCCTTAAAGGAGGACACCACTGTAACTGCCCATTTTCGACCGTTTACTTTGGAATTTTTTTTTGAAGAAAGGAATAAAATACATAGTCAAAAGAACTTCTAGGCTTCATTAGGTATATATGTATGTAAAAAGTATGTAAAAAGTAGTGAAGTATGTAAAAAAAATGTGTTTATCAAAAGAATACAAAATGGTACCGCACGAGTCGCTATAGCACTACTGGTTTTCAGCCAACCCTCTCCGCGGCACGCAGCAGAACTGGCGTAAATTTAATCCTGGAACTAAGGGTGAAATATTTTCGTCAATTATATTACTTTTAGCAGTTAAGTACAGGGGGAAATTAAAAAATAATTTTAAAAAATATAGAGACGAGTTTGAAAAAAAGTTCGTTTTTTCGATCATAATTTTCAAATAAAAAGTGATATATATTCTTTAGAAGTTTCAATTAATCGAAAAAAGCGCTCGTACTTAACTGTTAAAGAATTCTAAGAAGCTACAGATCAAATTTCAATTCGATTAGGCGAAAATTGTTCGAGTTCTACTGCGTGCCAATTACAAAAACACGGTTTTGAGAAAAACCTGTTTGAAGTTTTCGGTACGCGCTAACACAAATGCACGTGTGGATTTGGAGAAGCGGGGGGGGGGGGGGGGCTTTTTGAGTCGGTGGGTTGCGTGATCCTCATTGGGAACGGTTTTTACTTCAGGATCAAATTTTTTAACGGTATTTTGTGTAACTGGTACTGCGTCTACCGGCGTGGCATCGCCGAAGGCGCTTTTCAGCGCTCGGAGACTCCCCTCAAAAATAGCTCGAAAACCACTTCAAAACTGTTTTTCACCTATAAACGAATATGCATCAGATTTTCTAAGGTTGAAAGGATTTTTTAAGTGTTTAAAAAAAAAACGATTGTTTAAAGATTTTACAGTGGTGTCCCTTCTTAATCGGAGGGTCGCGGTCATTTCCACTTCGTGGTCTCACTATATTAGTCAGTATATTAGCTATCACTATATTAGTCGGTCACTTGTTATCGTAGCGATCCTGGCGGCGAAATTTTGCACTCGAACGCTTTACACTATCGCGCATGCTTTTTATACCGACGCCGTTGAAGTTCCCCTCGTTGAAACGCAACGAAAATTTTCATTTACATTTGCATTACCTCATTTTTCTTATTGCACAAAATCGTTTCGCTGCATATTTGAATTGTACATTTCCAAATAACAATCCTTAATAATATTTCGGAATTTTTTGTAGCCTGAGTTTGGCGAAAGAAATTTGAGATAAAATTCCTGCATAGCACGAGGTAGCAAATTCCATCAACGAAAAATGCGCGCATGAAAAAGAAATCGTCTCGTTCGTACGTTTGGTCGTCTTTCACATCTTTGTTTCCGTGGGCTCGCTACGTTCTTTTCCGCATCACGATCTTACATACAGGTCTAAAAACTTGTAGGGTGAGGAGTGACTTAGATAATGAAGCAGTGTGGAGTTCTCGCTTCTGCCAGCTGAAGCGCTGCTACCTCGGGGTGACCCAATCAAACACAGGTCCGAACAGCTATGCAATGGAGCAGATTTTTCGGAATAAACAATATTTTTAAGAGCGGTACGAGAGGAACATGATTCAATTTTTTTCACTGACGGGCCGTACGTAAATTATGCAACGCAATGGGGGAAGGGGGCGGTTTGGCCAGGCGTTACGATCTACGTGGGGGAGGGGGTCAAGGTTGGCGTTCCGTCACGATTTTGAAACTGCCAGAAATAGCAAAATTTCTGCATGTTCAAGTTTTTAATTTAAACCTCGCGGGCAATTTTACCGTGGACAGCTCACAGCTTTCTATACGCAATGTCAGTTAAGGGGGAAAGTCACTGTGCAAGAACTTGCACAGTAGCTTTGCACATCCCCCAAGCAGAATTCGAAGGAATTGTTTTTTTTAATTCTTGAAAGTACATGTATTGAAAAATATGTTGTATGAAATGATGTATTGAAAACATTTTTATTCAGAAGTCCGAAAATTGACGAAGTTATAGTCACTTTAGTGAGAACAGGTAGCCCAACCGGTTAGTGCCCTCAGCCTCTACAGGTGTGGCATCATTTACAATAGATAAAGTACAGGCTCTTATTATTTTGTGAACTATCATGAAGACGAAGAACCGTCGTATCGCTCGCGACTAGTTACTTCAATGTGAGTATCAATATTCTAGAAAAAACAACTTTATATCAAGAAACACGGAACGAAAACTTTGAACGCGTTTTTCTCGAAACTAGTTTTTTCGACCTTGTCCGAGCGAATACTTGAAAACTTTTCAACCGATTTTCAATTTTTTTGAAAACATTTTTGTAATTGCATTGACTAAGGTTGTACGTATCCTCGTTTTTAACATTTGATAATTACTATTTTTAAAGACTGCTTGAATACAGAGAGAGGGCCTTGAAAATAGAAAAAAATGTCCAAGCTGTCGGCATTTTGTAAAAAAAACCAAAATAAAAAAAACGGCTACGCATAACGATAGCTACATTTGTATAGATATCGATAAATTGTTGACTTTTAATCTACAGATAACCTTTCGTAAAGATGTCGATGGGACAATGAAAATATTTTTTTTTCTCGTCGTCAAATCAAGACATACATCTCGGTTAATTTGAAATATTTTGGCATAAAAATTGGTATAAAAGTAGATGAATGTATGCTTCATAAAAAGAGTATAAACCCGATCCGTTCATAATTAGTTATGTCTATGAAAAAAATCGCAATTATTGACGGGAAAGCACCCGTTACGTAACGGAATAGGAGGGGGCGGGGGGGGGGGGGTCTGACCAAGCGTTACGGTCCCGTTAGGTGGGGGGGGGGAGGATTTGGAAATTTTGCGTTACGTCATTTGTGTACGCCCCCTAATTATCCTATGGCGAGATTGACATTTATTATTCCAGTAGATTAAATTTCTCGTATGTTCGAACTTCTCCTATTTTTCAATTTGGTCTCTGGCCATGGGAATAGATGAGATATAGGGTAGATAGGGTATGAACAAATTCAAACGGCCAGATTTTTTTTCTTTATAATTAATCTGTTTTTTTTTCTCAGTATATTGCATTCCTCGTTTGTTTGTATAACTTTGATTTTCATTTTTGCTTTCTTCGTGATGTTAATAACAATCTGAAAATAAATATAATCGAAAAGGAATTTGAAAAAAGCAATAAACGCTTTGTTTATGTTTGAGAAGCACCGTTTTTAGGATTCCGTACCCAAAGAGCAAAACGGAACCCTATTAATGACACTCTGCCGTCTGTCCGTCCGTATGTCACGGGTCTCCAGCTCGTAAACGGAATGAGTTACAGACCTGAAATTTGGATATTTTGCGTAAAATGTTGACCCAAAACCGAATATTGAATTAGAAATTCAATAAAATTATTTTTCATGGGGGTCCCATACATGAAAAAGGAGCAGAATAATTTTGTTTTCCTATCCTGGCATGTGAGATGTCGTTTTTAAAGCTCATTGAGCAGAGTAAAAATATATTTTTGTTTCGTTTCTATCTTCCAAAATAAAGAAATGGCGGGCCGTCAAAGTTGTCAAGTTTAGACAATTTTTGTTACGGGGTCTATCTCAAAAACTAAACTAGTCAGGAATTTAGAATTTCTGTATATTATGTACTATATACTGTATGCAAACAACTAAAAACAATGTAAAAGTTAATTTGTCGTATGTACGGAATCTTAATAGAGCGAGGCCCGACTCGTTTTTGTTTTGGGAGTTTGGCAATTTGTTTTTTACGATGAATTGTTTTTGCTGTTTTCCCACTTTCGACTCAATTCTTTGTCCTCCGGGACTTTATAAACACTGAACACTTTCTAGTGTCGTTCTTAAAGTTTCTCCAACAGTTCGGTACGATGCATGCTTTAGACATTTTCCGAATTCAATAGACCGCTTGCTCTTTTTTCGACACTACAACGGAACACGATAACACGATTCAGAGACTTTGAAGTTATCTACTGCTGTATATCTATATCTACAAGACCCCTACGTGACAGCGCGTCCAGAGGATAGATGAGGAACTAAGTATTTGGCTCACTGACGGTGACTCTTCCCACCACTCAAAAACGCCGGAGTTACCAGACCTGTACGTAAGCCCGTGCTCCGCATTATCGTAGCAGCAAAGCTTGCCACTCGACGAATTCGCGCGTCCTGTCTCGCAGAAATTCTTCGTCCCTCGAAGCTTGGTGCGCGAGAGCAGGAACAATACACAAACGCACGTAAATAACACGTGCACGAGAATCGCGATATCACAAAACGACGAAGTCACGCTTCCGAGGACGTGAACACGGCCGACCCGAGATTGCAGCTTCTGGTAAATGCGCGGCATGTAATAACGGATAATGACGAGACATCCAGCGACGAATTGTGACGAGAAGAAACGAAAAAAAAACCAGTTCCGCACACACGTACAAGAGGGGCTTTTCTTGGTCCTCTTGCGAGTATAAAAGGTGTTGGCGCGTGGCACTTCCGCTTCGCACCTTCGCGAGTTCAACGATAGGCGTCACTGCGTGCAAGTTTACGCTACGGTGACGAAAAGTTGGCGTACTCCGCCACCCGCGACGTCACTCGTCTGTAACATTCACCGGGCGAACAAGATGGCCGCTGGGACTCGGCGACGTTTGCGCCATACCGTTCTATGGATCCATTGTTGCCATGAAAATGCAATTCCTGTCCGTAAAATTTCGCGAGGGTTTTAACGAAATACGTGAATTTTTGCAGCAGGATTTGATCGGGCGAAACAAAGGGCCGATCTGAAACATTAGTTGGCGCGACTACGGACTCTGAACGTAAGTTCCACGGAGGCGAGAGGACAGTCGCGCAAACTCCGTACTTCGAAACGTCTGCAAAATTGTAAAAGAAAAGCGTTCCACCCATATAGGGTCGCCTGTCGTAACAAAAATGCCAGCACTCAGCCATTAAACGGTTTGCTGATAATCGGCCAATAATTCGTCGACCAGCGTCGGGTACTGTAGGCGGATGAACGGCTTGCCAAATATATGCCAGCCGTTCATGGGTCAATACTATCGCACCGATAATATGTTGATCAGCATTGGGGTATCGTAGGCGGATGAACGGCTTGCCAGATCTATGCCAGCCATTGGTGGGCCAATACCATCGCACCGATAATATGGCGATCAGCATTGGGGTATCGTAGGCGGATGAACGGCTTGCCAGATCTATTCCAGCCATTGATGGTTTGTTTTTGGGTGTTTTGCAAATGCAGGTCGTTAAACTGTAACACGTAAAAACAAGGGATAAGGTTTCGAAAAGCATATCCCACTGATGAAGCTGAAATTTTACACCGACCTTCTTTTCAATATTTTAAGAGAACCTTTAAAAGGATATTGGCGACTAGCAATAGTTTTCGATATATCGTATATTGAAAGTTATTTATTGTACTGCGCTTCTACTATATTAAATAAACCCAAACAAACTCATCCCGCATGGCAAGTGATATGCACATACGGGCGAGCACTGTTTGCCAGGAAGCAGCGCGGCCGGAGGAGTGTGGGGCATCTATCGGATATATAGATATACTCGTATGGCGTGAAATTATAAACTTTACAATGCGATATATCGAAAACTATTGCTAGTCGTCAAAAATCCGTTAACGGTTTCTCTTAGGATAATGAGAGGAAGTTCGGTGCAAAATTTCAGCTCGATCAGAGGAGTATGCTTTTCGGAACTTCACCCAAAACGAGCGAGTTATTTTTACAGCCTAAATGGACCGAAAACATTGTCGGTAAACTTTAATGTCACGAATAAAATTATCGGCATAAAAGTAAGGAACGGCTAAGTGGGTACGGCGCTCGACACTAGAACGAAAGGCGCAGGTTCGATTCCGGTGAAAGGTAAAAACTTGAACAATGCAGAAAGCGTTTTTAATGCAATTATTCTATGTACATGGACATAAGTAAAGCATAAGAAAAGAAAAAAGATACTACTAGCATTTTTATATTCATAATTTGTCAATATTTTGTTTTTCATTTCCGGCAGAAGATCCCGCAGCCGTTGCTGGGCCAATATAGGCGTATGATAGTTGGCCAAATCTTAGCAGCCATTCATGGTTTACCATTACCAACCATGCATGGTGCGGATCTGGCCCGTTTGTATAGCTATTACCGCGCCATCGTTTGTTCTCTGGCAACCAGTCGAGGGCCATTACTGTGCCGATTGTAAAACCCTATTTGGGCACTCACGCGGCACTGGTGTGCATCGCGTCCGATCGTCATATAATGGGTGTCTCAAAATGACCTGATATTTTTAATTACGCGAAATTTTTTTGTTGTGGCGATCATAGAGTACCAATCTTTGACAACTGGTACCAGGAAGTATTGAAGTTTAGTCATGAAGAATTACATGACCGAGCAACGCATAGGAATTGTCATTTGCTGCATTGTTACTGCATAGTTATTTCAGACGAAGTTTCATGGTCGTGTTGTCTCAATCCGCGGCGATGTGAATAAGCCACCAAGATCGTGCTATTTGACGCCATTGGACTTCTATCTTTGGGGCACGGTCTTACATACAGGTCTGGAAACTCCGGCGTTTTTGCATGGTGGAAAGTGTCATCGTTAGTGAGGCAAAAACGTAGTTCCTTATTTATCCACTGGAAGCGCTGTCAAGTAGAACTAGTCTTGTAGATATAGATATACAGCAATGAAAAAATCTCCTGACAGCCAGTACATGTGTACACAACGTTTCTAGAAATATAAACTACCTCAAACGCTCCGGTGGAACCGCATAGTGTGGACCTGGCCTTATCCTTTGCTATATTTTATTATATTCGATTGCGGATGCGCCGGCTCGCCTATCAACAAAACCAAAAATGGCAAGAACAATGTTTTGTAAACAACAAACTCGCCAAACTGACAAATCAATAAAAACGGTGCCTTTCAAACATACACAATACGTTCATTTCTTTTTTTTATTCCTCTTCCATTATATTTATTTTCAGGTTCTTATTAACATTGTTAAAAAAGCAAAAGCAAAAATAAAGTTGTAGAAACAAACAAGCAATGCAATATACTATGAATAAACATAAATTATAAGGAACAAAAATTTAGACCGCACAAATTTGGGGTATGACCATCTACACAAATGGCGAAAGACCAAATAAAAATATTACAGAAGTTCGAACATACGAGAAATACAGTCTACTGAAATAATAATTCTCATTCTGCCCGGGGGTTCAGGAGTGAAAAAATACTCAATGATTTTCCATTTATATCGCTCTTACAAATATTGGGTCTGTTTGTTTTGGCTACACTTTTCTACACTTCTTACGCCTTCCGAGGAGTTTTTATTACTGTATCTATTGAAATTGTAGAGCGTGTAGCTAAACCGAACAGACTCTGTTTATTTCGAAAAACCTGCACCTTCGCACAGCTGTTCGGACCTGCGTTTGATTGTCTAACTTCTACCTACCAGCGCTTCGGGTGGCAGAAGCGAGAACTGCCTGTTTGCCTCATCATCTAAGTCACGCCCCACCCTAGGAGTTTCCAGACCTACATGTAAGACCCTGCTTTGGGGTCACATGAGAGGAAAAGTGTATGCCAATGATCCGGCGACCACTCCGAAGCTCAAGAAAGCAATTGAACGCACTAGTAATGAAATTAGTCCGAAATTATACGATAATATCACTGAAAATTTCGTCAACAAAAAAGCTAACGTTTGCAAACATGGACGAGGCGGCCATTTATTTGATATTGTGTTCCACACATAACCTCCCAGTGCCGGATTTATACTTTTATTAAGTACAGGCCCCCCTAGGTCGCGGCCTAAACGGCCTATTGGCAAATCCGGAACTCCATGTTTGTACCTTATATTAAAATGAAAATGTTCTTACTTTCCAACTAAATAATACGTTTTATTAATAAATTAGAATGTCAGGTCATTTTGAGACATCCTTTATGTGCATATGATATTTTGACAGGAACATAACCTTGATTTGTTTTCGAAATTAATCGAAAGTATGCAATATGAACTTTAAAAGTTATTAAATGACGTTGAAATTTGCATAGTATGAATGGAACGATATATTTTTTTTTTCATTTCTTTATTTCTATCGTTATCCAAAGTCTTTTTTTATAAATTGGGGTCAAATTTCTGGTAAGAATACGTAGAATGATTTGAGGGTTTTTGACGGCCTAAAGTAGCGAACAAATTCAAGTCATTACGGAGTTTCGGGACACATGACGAAATGTTACCATTTGCTTCAAATTTATACAGAAAATTCTTTGTCATATGCGGAATGCACTCTCCAAATTTTTAATCAATCGTCTACACCGTTTCTATAAAATTTACAATTGAAAAACACTTTTTCACATAGGGAGGCCTATGATTAGATAACATACGTACATTATGACGCTAATGACAAAATTGTCATAATGATCTGAGTGAATTGACGGTTTTGCGTAACATTTTTAACATTTTTTCATACGTTTTGCCATACAGCAAAATTTGCAGCATCTCCCTATGTTGAAAAGTGTATTTTTAATTATACAATTTATAGAAACGGTGTAGACTATGATTTTAAAATTTGGAGGACAAATTCAGTAAATGACTAAGAGTTTGCTGTATACATTTAAATCAAATGGTAATATTTTGTCAATTGTCCCGAAACTTCTTAAACAAAATTAATTTTGGTTGTATCCCTACGATACAAACTTCAACGTCATAGTTATTAATATGTTTTCAGCAAAAAATCAAACCGTGTATATATAACGAAAATTTGTAATACTTTTCTAGTGTCCTTCATTATCGGTATATGTAGAATACAAAATAATTTATCACTTAAAAAGAACGAATCTAAATGCTAGTTACTTACATCTGTGAATTATTTTCTTTGTTTTTCAAATACTCACGATCTTCGTGCTCCCGTTTTTGGTAGTGCATCAATTACGTTACGAAAAACGTATTTGCGATTATTTTTACAGATGAATTAGTCCCTTCAATGCTACTTTTCAGTCATTACTTTTTGAGGGTTAATCACATGTTATCGGAGCGACCCTGGTGGTGAAATTTTGTACCTCTTTACATTTTCACGAACACCTTTTCTACCGCTTTCCCTATGGTGTTTGGCCTCCTGTACTCTAATCTCCATAGTAAGTTTGAACAATCGCAACAAAAGTGTTCCTATCCTTTTTCCGCATTTATAAGCGAACTATTTCGGCAAGACAGGTATTGTCGAAAAGTAATAATTGCTTGAACAAAAATATTCTAAATGATCATATATAGTGGCT
Source organism: Ophion ellenae (assembly GCA_963210295.1). Classification (NCBI taxonomy): domain Eukaryota; kingdom Metazoa; phylum Arthropoda; class Insecta; order Hymenoptera; family Ichneumonidae; genus Ophion; species Ophion ellenae. The sequence continues at coordinate 18,690,561 of OY723388.1, forward strand.
GGAGACTGTCATTTCAGCGACATACTGGTATTACCATTTTACGAAAAAGGTATCTACGACGAGTATTCGCTACAATATCTCAGGCAAGAGAGGGAATTCAGGTTGGCCCTCTGCCTTCTTATATAGTGTGTGTATATATATATATCTTTCTTTCCCCTGCTTCTTACTCCATTTCCCTCTTCGCAAACCGCACCCGACCGTTGGAACGACTCCGAGATTTCTTTTTCATTTGCATTATTACCGGTAATGAAACTGTAAAGCCCCCCAAAAAAAACCACGAAGAAAAAATGTCGCTCGCTCTTTTGTCACACAGAGGGATTGTCTGCCCTGGCGGTCCATTCATTGATTGGGCGGCTTAGTACATGCGGCCGGTTTTTCTCGTCGTTTCTCTCTTCCGGCCCCGCAACAAAAACATCGCGGAACTCCGTTACCTTCTTCCAATTTTTATATTCATCTCCTAACTCATCCTCCCTCTCATCAGCCCGCCTTTCTCATTCTCTTACATCCCCATCGAGATTTGCGAGCGATTTACTAAAAAGTTTCGCCCCTGTTCGTAAGTACGCTTGGACAAAACGATTTCGTTGCTACAAATCATAATAATAACTTGACTCTTGTTGTTATTGTAAAGTGCATGTGTCCAAAAGGGAGAGTGAATATCGAAGAATTGAAAATTCCATGGAAAACCTTAACGTCCCCGTCCTCTGTCCACGTCATGAAACGAGAAATCAAGTTTCCCGATGACGTCCCTCAGTGTGTTTATATATGTATATATCAATCTACGTGACACTGAAGTCGGAGTGCTCGGGAAGGCCTGAATTAATATAAAGCGCGCCGGAACTGTTCCAGCATCGAAAATCTTTGTGTGGGTGCCTGCATGTAAATGAGCGAGAGAGAGAGAGAGAAAGGAAGAGAGGGAGCTGGAAATTAAATCGTTATCGTCGAAATATTAATCTCGGAGGCGTTTCACCAGGGCTTTCGTCCTCTTCCATACGCTTTACCATTTCGCGCATATGTGTGAGACATATACGTGTACCGTGTGCGGCTATATTCCACACATATAATAACGCTGGAAGACAGTAGAAGAGAAAGAGCTCACGAGCTGCAATAGGGCGAGGAGATAGGATGGATGTAATAATACACTCGTATCTTCGTTGTGTGCCGCGCACGCTATAACCTTCGCAATAACAGCGTTCCATTTTGGATGTATGGAAATACACATGTAAGCATCGAATGTACATATAGATATACACAGGCACACGTATGCGTAAGAGTTGTGGCATGGGTCGCGAGTGCGGGAGATTGCAAAACATGCCTAGATTAATGTTTTCTCATTCCGGCGTGTCGGACGGCGCGAGCGCGCCGTTGGCCCCGTTGATGGCGCTGCAATACCCTTTTCCTCGACGAGTATTCAGGAGCGGCGTAGCCTCGAAATTCGCGTGCTGTAACAATATCGTGCCGCGAACAATGAAAAGTAACGAATTACTACGCGTCGACAGTCGGCTCGAACGGAATTGCGCGCAAGAGGACAGAGGATGGAGAGGCACGTCGGGATTTTGATAGAAGTTTTATAACGGTTAGTCTTATCGTAATGGAATCTTCACGGGGTAAACGTGTACGGCGAATTTGAAGTGTCTTATTTAAGGTAATCCTATCGCCAGGCTTCAAACCAGAGGATTTTCATAATTTTTTTTTTGAGCTTCACTAAATATATTAATAATACTCTGTAAGATTTCAGGGTTGGTTATCGACCTAATTACGGAGAAAATAAATATTGAAATTGGCTATTTTTGTGAAGGAATTCCGAGACGACAGACAAAAATCTAATTTCCGGTCGCTACAAAAGTGTATATAATAGTGGTGGGAATCCGTCAGATTCTTAAGGCGTTACCCCCACTTGTAGCGCAAAAAAGGCCTTTTTCATGAATTTTTTTAAAGAAAACTACAAAACTTTTTTAATTGATCAATATACCATCTTAAAGAACACATCTTGAAGAACTTTCAGTAATTTTTTTATTGAAAAATATTACATTGTTTAGTGGCAAATGGCCGTCAATGAAATAATGTTTTTATATACACGGTTTGCGGTGACCAACATTGCGGCGAAGTGGATCATCTGAAGAAAAAAATGCGGATGGATTTAGTCAAATATAAGTATAAACTAGTCTTTAATCGAAGGATTTTAAAAAATATTCATTTTTCACAAAATGGCGGACAGTCAAAGTTAATGGTTCGCCTTTGACGAAAAAAATCGAACGATTAAAGACTACATTTTTATGTATTAAATACGCCTGCAAAATTTCAAGAAGATCGGTTCATTAGTGTTCGAGTAATCTTGGTCACCGACTTCAGAAATGCCATTTTGAGAAAAACGCGTTTAAAGTTTCTCTTTCAACGCTCTTTCAACGCGGATTCTTCTCTTTCAACGCTCATATCTCAGTCAATTTTGTTCGGATCGACTTGAAATTTTCAGGACATATTCTCAGATACTTATGCTTCAAAAAAATGCAATAAAAAAAATCGATTTTTTCAAAATCGCAAGTGGGGGTAACCCCTTAAAAATAATCATATTTACATACTTAACACTTGTGGAAGCCAATGCTCTCAGAAAAATTACGTTTATTGACCTTATTTTTATCTAATATCAAGTTTAATATGAAATTCTGGTATTGGATTTATCAACATTTGCTACGATAAAGAGACGTGACAGCAAGGCAACAGCTGACTGTAGTCCTAACCTCATCTCACTCATTCGAATTTCTACACATATTTCATTTTTGACCGACATATTTCGCCGACACAAATTTATCTACGCTTTTTACCAGTCGTGGCCCGAATACAATGCTTTATATTTCCCGCACCTGACATTGTTTTGACAGATCGACGTTGAAAAGTATGGAGGTTAAACTCGCCTGGTTGAGTGAAAAGAGACGGAGATAAAACCAATGTTGCCAAATATCAACCCTAGAAATACTGCGCGAATCGTTGGAATAACTATTTTTCCATTTTTCTAATTCAATGTGAACATTCATGCAACCGTTTACACATGGAAAATTTTGGTTATGGCAAATTATTTTCTTTTGTATGTGTGAAGAATATAAATTGTACATGTCTCAAGTATGATTAGTGACCAGTGTGAAGCGATAGGATTACGTTAAGTCGACGAGAGTCATCGGCGGTGACGCGTTACCGCCTAGACCAAGAGTGGCCAACCTTTTCAGCATGCGGGCCTACTTTCAGAAATAATTTTTCCCATACTCCCATAGTAATTTTATATGATACGAACGCCTCATGTTGTAATGTTCTTTTGGTGATATGTACAATAGAAGTTAACATTTATGTTCATTTGACCCAGCACTGCGGGCCACAACACGACTAAGCTACACAACCTAGGCTGCATCCATAGGCAATATGGCCGTTTTTATAGTAGCCTCTTTTTCTGGCATACATCTGTACTAGGTTCTTTTTTTGACATTGAAAATGCTTTTAAAACTGTACATGTTTATTGAGGTAGGCTGGGTATAGGGGTCTGAGTTAGCGGGATGTCATACGAAACTACCGCTACCCCCACTCCACTGCCATCGTGTTATAGTAGAGTGGGGGGAGCCGCGTCGTGCTGGATGCCTGCGATTGGTTGAAAAATGACCGCTTCCCAACCAATTCTAATCTTGTTATTAATTTAAAAATTATATTACAACTTATATTACAAGTATATTACAAAAATTATATAAGAATTATTATAAAAACAAACCCAAACCAACCCAACCGAACCGAAACAAACCCAATCATATACCTCAATGTATCAATATTTTTTGAAAAATAATAAAAACCAACTCATATTATTTACATATACCTGTTTTTTATTACCCGAAAAGTTTTATTACATTTTCAATGCAATGAAATAGTTGCATTTTGTGTAACATCTGTAGATTTTTTCTAAATCTAACCAAGGTGAAAGATGGACTATTCTGAGATCGGGTAAAAATGACGCGATTTGCAGTCCGCCTATCCCGGAGATTCAAGAAGAGTCGACTCAAGTTGAATGTTAACATTTTCGTGCACACCTAAGATAATTGAAAACTCGCTCAATTTCAGCAAGTCAATTGTGCACAATGCTGTATGAGAGAAACTCAGGCCCATTACATCCAAACGTCAACATTGCTCTGCCTATATTATTGAGGTATTTCTTTCGCGGATCGTCGTATTTTGTGGGGGGATAAGAAGGACCCTTCTGGATCATTGCCAAATTACATTGGCGCTTAATAAAAAAAAAGTCACAATCCATTATTATACCGAACGTTAAACTGGAAAAAAAAATATGCGCAAATAGTAGATTTAGATATTTTTACATTGTCTCTGAAAAGTCGCGGCTACGAAAATTCTTCTGCTAGTCACATTTCTCCAAGTTTTATCATTAATATTTTGTTTAATCATCTGGTGAACCCATATTTTTATTGTCGTTACGGAATCTTTGGAATTTTTTATACGCGTGAGCAGTTAATATCAGACATCTAGAGCTATTTGGGGTATAGATTATTAGATAGAACTTGGCCAGCGTTTCATTTCTGTAAAGTGTCGTATCAATGAGACGATTTTTAGAGTGGTAATTTTTCTTTCAAAGATCGGTGACTTGGCTTTAAATTTTACCATTATATTGAGGTGTATTTTTGCTTGATGATAAACGAAAATTCGAAATATTCGGGTTCGTGAAAAGAATACCTTATGTATGATAGGAATGAACTACTCAGCTGAGCGTTCATTTTCGTCAAGATCTAAGATTGACCAAATCACAAGAGCGCTGCAATGCTCTTGCTACTTTCCCAGGTAGGGAATCAAAAGGCTGACGATGGAAACAAACTTGTGCGAGCCTTGTTTCACCGAGCCTGAGTGAGACAGACCTGGGCCAGGTTTCATTGCATCGTTTGGAGCAACCTGGAACCAAGACTGGCTGCTTAGCCTAAACTCAGGGTTATTTCAAGCTTTATTCAGCCAGTGAATTTTAAGGCTAAAAAATCAAGGCTGGATGCAGGCTTGTTTCAGGTTGTGATAAAATAAAATAAATTTTAAATAATATTTTTTCTGTACTTTTATGAAAAAAAAATTAGCAATAAATTTGTCAGGTGCGAAGGCACGAAAAACGAAAGCGAAGGAGGCAGCTCAGAACATTTAAACATATTCTCTTATCGATATTTATGGGGTACACAAAAAAGTTTTTTTCTCGTCACACACATTTCGTATATACTCACTCTCTGGGGTTTGCGTACACTCTGTGTATTACGTGTCCCATAAACAATAAATAAAATAAAATATTGTGTTAAAAATATTTTATATATATTTTATAACAAATAATATAATGAATAATAAATATATGTAATAAATAAAATGAATTCTTTACAAATTTATTAAATTTATCCCAATGTAGAATATAGAAAACTAAAAAAACACGCCTCATATAGCCGCGAGAAGAGTTTGGGATAAGCCTGGTCATAAATGCTCGTGAAGGCTTCATTAAGGCTCGTTTTGAACCTTGTTGTTTCGTCGTTTCACGCTTAGTACAGGCTTTTCTACCAGCCTTGGTCAAGCCTGTGTGCAACAGCCTGAAACCGCGTTATCATTCAGGGGTTCAGCTAGGCCTGAAATCAGGCTGGTGCTCAGCCTGAATAAAAAAATGTGAGCCTTGTTTCAGAGCTTGGCGAGCCCTTTTTTCATCGTCAATTCCTACCTGGGATGTTGACTTAACCCCATAACAACCTTATGAGCTGCTCACAAACGCGTTGGCATGCATAACATAACTTAGCATAACGTAGCATAAGGAACATTATGCCGTGACTCAAGACACATGTGCAATCCGCGAGAAAATATACGAATAGACATGTGTTGCAACCCAACGCATCGTCATATGGACCAGGCAGACTAGAGGTAAGGAGTACGAACGCCGTGTCGTCGAAACGTCCGCAAAAGTGAGGATGAGAAGGGCGGCGCTGTTCTCCTACCGCACCGAAGTAAAGTCAGCAACAAACAAGTGCCATACGATACGCTCCCTCATATGGAGCGATAATTTGATCAAATGAATTGTAAAGGCACTGCCGTACGATATGCAAAAAGCACCCTTTGCCACTTCATATGGAGCGATCATTTCATCAAACTAGTTGTTGAACCAGTTGGTGAAGGTAATTTCTATATAGATAGACAGAATTCTTATATATAGATTGTTTTAGAGAATACCGAAATACAGAAATTAAGTCTGTTTTTTTTTGTTGCGGAAGCAGTAACAAACAAAATTTATTTATAGACACAAGGAAATTCATAAGAAATTTGCATCGAGACAAAAAGTTTACAGATTATCACCATATTTACACATTGTGACACGCTGTACAGATAAAGAATAATAACGACAAACAGAAATAAAGTCAGTTTTTTTCCTCGCGGAAACCGTAACAAACAAAATTTATTTATAGACACAAGAAAATTCATAAGAAATTTTAAGTCACACAAAAGTTTTTCAAATTATCACATCTCATATTTACACATCATGATACGCTGTACAGATAAAGAATAATAACGAAATACAGATATTAAGTCAATGTTTTTTTTCGTTGCGGAATTATTTTTAAATAAATTATTAATTTTTCTTGCGTGATTATTTTCGTTGACCGATCGCGCTAGAAAATGTCCTCTCATGACGAAATAATAGTTTATCACTCTCGTCGTGAGCTCTTCATGGTGTGCTTGGCATCCCACGTACTCTAAATTTTTCATGTCCGAAACTTTGTCGAGAACTTGATGGAGAGTGTTGATTTTAACGGCAGTTTTCGATCGATCGCTGCACGCTAAGTTTGTCTCGCGTTCGGGCACTGAAAGCAACAATTCAAACAATATTACAAGCTTTTATTTAATTTGACTTTCTATGAAAATGGCAAATTGATATTTCACCCGCTCACCCACTCACTTCCCATTTTCACGCCTCGAAAATAATCATTTTGTTTATTTTCGAGACATGAGACAAAAAAAATCCATATATTGCACGTTTTTGTCTCATCGACGGGACACTTGCTCCATATCTCGCGTTTGTGATAATTTTTATTTCACTCGGTACGATAATGGTACGATAAAACGAAACCATTGTTTTTATGAATGTAAGTACTATTTTTCTTACCTACGATTGATTGTTTTCGCCGCAGATCACTAAATATATTTTATACCGAGACAATTATAATTTTTTTACATCTAACACAATTCGCAAAATTGGTTAGCCTGAACACGCTTTATGCCAACACGAACGACGAGCGGGAATCATCGATGACACATGACGTCGGTTGTGTTCTTCTTGTCGCTTAGTTCACTTCGGTGCGGTCATGCACTAGCGACGCACGCCGCGAAAACACGAACTACTAAAATCCACAGTTTCACGGACGCTTTTGGATCGGGCTCGCCACAGGCGTTCGTACTCCTTACCTCTAGTCTTCCTGATATGGACTTACATTAGCGGAAGGAAAATCCTGCGCGCTGCCAAATGAAAAGTCGAGTTTGCGACACAATCGTAACTGTGACTGAACTATCAATTGCACCGTAAATTTGTTGAATGAAAAAGAGAACAGAATGGACATGCGACATCAAGTAACACGACCATTTTATGAAATCAAAATGAGTAAAGTAGCTTCGAATGTAAAATGTATGTATTTATATATCTTTTATGTCCTTATATACCTTTGAGTCCTTTTATGTCCTTATATACTTTTGAGAAAAAAATTATCTTTTTTCATCGATTTAAATGATATACAAATATCCTAAGAATGATATGGTTCGAAAAAAATGGTTTTAAAACTTTGAACGCGTTTTTCTTGAAACGATGTTTTCAAAATCGGGCGGACTCGTAGCTCCTACGATTTTCGACTGATTGACTTCCAATTTCAACTGTAGCTTCTTAGACAGATTTTCCAGCGAAGCACGCACGATTTCTACGATCAATTAACAATAACGGTTTTTATGAACAACTTAAGGCCGTTTTTTAGTCGAAAACGAGACTTTTTTTCCAAATGGTGCCAAATTTGCAATAATCAATACTTCGCAATAATCGTATGTATACTTCGCTAGCAAATATCAAGTAGATTACAAAAAAAATATATTTTTAGCTCCGAGTCCGCCCGTGGAGGGCCTCAAAAAAAGGCGTCCTCTCTCTACCGGCCACTGGGCAACCATTTTGTATTTCTTTGGTAAATAAAAAATTGAATTGCGTACCTACCTACAGATGTGTAAAATAAACCCTTCAAACTTAATTTTGATTGCTTGGTTGGCATTATTAAAAAATCCAGAAAAGCCTGGTTTTCCGACCATCCAAACGTATATAATGCCTTAAGGGGTCTTCTCACTTTAGACGCTAAATACACTTTCGAAATACATTTTTTAAATTTATTTATTTATTTAAGTCACTATTTATCAACGATAATGGTCGTTAAAATAATGTCCTAAAAACATTGTAGGTCTGCGCTGTTCATGAAATCTCGGAGGTGGATCATCCGAAACAAAAATTAAACGGTTTTAGATTCAGTATGTTAATGGCTATAGCGCATATCATATGATTTGTTATATATGCAAAAATAACGAAATAGCGGACATTTTTCGAAAAAACAAAAAAACGTATTTTGAAAATCGTTTTTGGCAAAAAAATCGTAAGTTACAAAAAAAATGTTAATCCTTCATATGCACTACAGCTATAGTTGTAAAGAATATTTCGTCAAAATTTCATAAGGATCAGTTTAGTAGTTTCGAAGATTTTATCAACAAGCCATCGAAAAACGTTTCGTCGAGAAAAACGCGTTTAAAGTTTGCATGGGTTACATAAATACATCAAAATTTTTCTTCAATGTATTTCGAAAGTGCATTAATTAAGTGTAACAACTTTTATATCGATATCTACAATATAAACCTATCGAAAAAAAATCATAAAAATAGTATTTTCTAGCGTCTAAAGTGTGAAGACCCCTTAAGTATTTATGTCTAGAGCTACAGTCTAGAGCTCGGGAAAAGGTCAATTTCAACCACTTTTTATGGATAACCAATTGATAGAGTGAAAATTCCGTTGAGTGATGTTTATTCTACATATCTTCGAGCATCCTCCCAAATTTTTTCCACAAGATTTTGTAACGAAATAGCGGCACTGAAGCTAGATGAAGCGAGTGACCTTTGTCTGGAAATATCCTGCGTGCAAATGGAGGGGATTTTCGATATGTTCAAACGTTGTTCCAAAAAAATCATTGTCAGCGATCTTTTTTTACTGAAAATATGTTTCTTTTAAACTGCACCATGTTATCGATGATCGATATAGCCAGCAAGAGTGAAAAAGGTCATTCAAACCCCATTCAAAATTCATATTAGATTAAAAACATCAACAAGTCACTAAATAGATAATAATGTTTATCAAATAATAAGGACCACTGGTATCCGCGCAGGTAGAAACAACGAGTACAATAACGGACAGCGAACTGCCCATGTAGGTTTCGCCAATCGAACCGTAATGGCCAATACTTGGACCAATGTTGGCGGGGCCATAATCGATTACCGAATTGTACGCCAATGCCCGGCTGAGTATTGACTAGCCAACATGGGTTTGCCGATACGAGGCCAATGTTTGGCCAAATATAGACTCGCTAATCATTGGCTTGTCGATGCGAGGCCGATGTTTGGCCAAATATAGGCTCTCTAATCATTGGCTTATCGATACGAGGTCGATGTTTGGCGAAGTATATACTCGCCAATCATATTTTTGCCGATACGAGCCCAATGTTCGGCAAAATATAGACTCGCTAATGATTGGCTTGTCTATACGAGGCCGATGTTTGGTGAAGTATAGACTCGCCAACGTTGGTTCGCCGATACGAGGCCAATGCTCGCCCGAGTAACGCATGATCGAACCGCAATTCTTATATTGACGATTCATTGTTTCGCGACGAAGTCATTGAGAGACGAGATAAATACTTTTTACGAGTCCATTGGACATTACTCTTAACAAATATACTACCAAATCAATGCACTCTTAATGATTTTTATGAACCATCCTACACTGACAGAAAAATTCTATTAAAATTAACTAACCGCGTCTATTTATTTATTTTTTATTTAAAGTAACTAGATTTTTCGTGAAATCAAATTTTTCCGATTGCATTCGATTATTGGAATTATTCATTTTAAATATATTTATTTATTCAAATTAAACTTGAACTAATGAACTAATGGTCTGTCATTGCAATGATATGTCATTGCAATAAATTGCAACACACATATCAAAGGGTTGTGCGGGTAGAGAGGGTGGATAGAGAGGAATTATATATATATATATAGGTTGTTTGAAAATTCTATAACATGTCATTCGATAAAACTCTCTAATTATCACGATGATATTAACTAATTGATATAGTTTATGTGATACAAATAATGATGAGAATCCATTTGGTCTCTTATGCCATATCTGCGATTCAGATGTTACAAGCACTCGGTAGCATAGATACAGCGTGCGTAGCTATGAGTAGGTAGGTTCAAGGTTCGAGTCCCATATAGGTGAAATACTTTCTTCGAACTAATCGTTCTAAAAGACCAGGTCATGACGAATTACAATACAAACATAATTAATTTTTTTTTAGCAGTGCAGGACTTTGGTGATCTATATTGGGTCACAATTATCCGCCAAGACTCGGTTGATAATCGGGCCAAGCTCGAGTGCCAATGATGGCAATCTTGAGGGGGACTTATTGTTGGCCGATTCTCGAATGAACTACGCGATGCTTGGCCGATTCTCATAAGCCATTCTAGGGCCAATATTGATTGTGAATATCGGGCCGCTCTTATCATCCGAGGCTCGGTCGATGATCGGGCCAAGCTCGAGTGCCACTGTTGGCAAGCTGGGCATCGAGCATCGGCCAATCGTTGGCCACTACCGATCACCCTCAATGGGTGTCTCCATGACAGTGTTGCGGTCATTTTCACCTGGAAGTGAACCCCAGATCCCAGTCCCATAGTACATGCACAGTATACAGGAGGTATTTTGCATCGAAGAGAGGAAAAAGTCAATTACCGCGAGTTCGGAAGGATGAATGAATTGGAGCGGAAGCAAACCTGTATATACAGATAGAATATATACGCATAGGCTAACTCTTCATCTCTCGTGCATAATACTATAGCGATCGAGTGATCCGACGAGGATCGCGAGTGAAACAACGCGAGGACGAGAACATACGAGACCATTGTTTAGGTTTAGCGCAATCACAAATGCTACTCGTTTCGCGTTGGTTATGTATAGATCGAGAGAGGTTCGAAGGTTTACTCACTGTATATGAGCCTACCAGTTAGAACACGTGTAAATACACACCCACCCACCCACACACACACACACACACACACACACACACACACACACACACACACACACGCGTGTATATATATATATATATATATATATATATATATATATATATATATATATATATATATCTGTACGTATGGTAAATGGAGAGATAAAGGACGCTGATTCGTGCAATAGTTGAATAGGTCGAGAGAGAGTCGACTATAAGCGTCGTTACGTTTTTTTCTTTATCAACCTAAGTATAAACGTCATTGCGGATCAAAACGTAAAAATATAATCGCCGTAACAGCACACATTTTTCGTAATTTTGCCTAATTAAAAAATGACGTAAGCGATTGGCTAATTTGAAATTGAAATAAAATCTAAAGGTCCAAAATTGAAGAATCTGCAGCTTTTGTACTTTGCTGGAAAGTTTACCAGATAGGAATAGTTGATCACAATTACGTGATCATTGTCTTGGTGAAAATGATTTTTTACGATTTTTTACGATTTTTTTCAAACCCAATTGAAGAGTAATATTTCAATTGAAAGGAAAAAACCACTAATTGAAAAAATCAATTATGACAAGGATAGTCCTATGGCACTTGTCGTCTTCTATTGAATGACGACTGAAGTATGAGAGAGAAAAAAAGAGAGGAAGAATGCTGGAAAAGTGTGGAAAGATCTGGGCGTGGCGAGAGAGTAGAGGATTAAGCGAGTCTAGCAAAACTGCAACCCTCTTCATCCGCCACTTGCATCTACAGTTGTATATATGTAGACATGCTGGATGGATAATACAGACATAGCTACAGAGCAGACAACAGGAGCGGTGGGTTTTGTGCGAACGAGCGATTAAGTGAATAAGAGCGGAGGGAGAACAGAGCGTATCATATAGGGAAGACAAGGGCGGTTCCACTGGGCGGCAATATTGTGTCGAATGAATGGCGAACTTCATTCCATTAGGGTTTACAGAATTTGAGTAAAGACGAAGTATATTGCGATGACTGAAGATACCTAATACTGGAAGACATCATGTCAGTATTTGTTTTTTTAATAATAACGAAACCAAAAAGTACAATTCTATTTTTATACTTCTGATGTTTAGGTGCTCACATAATCGCAGCCGCATTTCCTTTCGATCGAAAAGAACAGAATCGCATCGTTTACGCAACAAATGAGCAGCTCATCCACAAAAAAGCTCTACGGAACCGTCGACAACCATCGCGTGTCTTCATTAAGGGGCTATACCAGTGTGACACTTTCAGAAAATCGATTCTTTTGCCTTTTTCGACAGTTTATGCTTTAAAGAATATCCTGTGAAAATTTCAAGTCCGTATCTCTACCATTTTATCTTGCAAAAATCGAAAGTTAAATCTTAAACGCTTTTTTCTCGAAATGAGATTTTTCAAATTTGCTGCCATTGTAACTCAAAAAGCAATTATCCGATTGTGAAATTTGGACTGAGTACTCTTGAATATATTTACTCTACAATGACGTAGGATATTTCTGATTGGATGAAAATTGACGATTTGGCATCGAAAAAACGACCTTTTTGGAGGCACTTTTTTTATAGGAACTTTTTTTTCATAAATACGCCATTTTGTTAGATTTTGACATTTTTTCGAAAATCCTACGTCATTGTACAGGAAATACCATCCAGTTTAACGACATTTTTTCATCAATCATGTCAGCAGTGAAGGAACTTTTTTTTGCGCCTCCGAAGGCAGCGCATAAGTTGCTTGGATCTCAATATTTTTTTATGAAAAAATTATGTAATATAGGTCAAATATAGCCAAATATATTCTTAATTTTCCGAAACATTTTATTGAGTGCTTTTCCTCCAAAAATTACCGAAAACACCCAAATTTTCAGCGTTCACACTGGTATAGCCCCTTAAAGGCATGTGCCAGGTCAACATAACCTCACAAATTTTCGAACAGATTTTTCTCACATACGGTCAAGCGCTTTAGGAAAAAGAAAGCGTCCGACTCTGTAGAATTCACTGGCGCAGGACTTGGCGATTTTTTTTGTCCTGAATATCATTCATTTTTGAGAAATGTCTATTTGGAAATTGCAGCTATCTCTCTCGTACTCATATGCACGTGATACAGCTTCTATATCGCCTCAAACACGCATCACAGTGCAACCTCCTTATCATATATCTCTACATGCACTTACTTTTTTTCTGCAAGAGGAGAAGTAGTCTTGCCACTTAATACTTTCCGCCCTGGGATTAATTAGGGTTAGTGGGGAGACTAGTTTTCTCGCTGCAGGAAAGAAAACAATACTTAGGGTAGTGAGTGATAGAAAGACTTCACTCTTTTATCGCACGACTGTATGGCGTTTGCACGAGGGAACAGGAAAACTGTAGAATACCTGTGCAGATACAGGCGGTTGTATTTGAATGCGCCTAAGCCGTATTACCATCGATAAATCATTATAACTGCTTTCTGCTCAGTTCTCGGTGTTCGAACCAGTACGAGTCCAAGTAGTCACCCTCGGCTGGCGGTTCCTAACCTATTATCGGAGGACATTACATCTCTGGTATTTGGAAAAATAGTATGGTGGTATTCTATCCGTTTTTCGCGATGTTTCGAGCTTTCGAATTACCTCTCATTAGAATAAGTAATTGAAAGTAAAAATTCTCAAATATAGGTCTTATATGTTAAATAAAATCAATCAAAGTGGCACAATATATCGACCAGGGGCCGGGTTGACATTCCGAACTTCGAATGCTTCGACGGTTTAAAATTCCGAATTTTAATGTTCCGAAATTCAAGATGGGGCCGCGTTGAAATTCCGAACTTTGAATGATCAGAACGCTCAAAACTCCGAAAGAATACTACCCCGAAAGATCAAAACCGGCCGGAAGAATTTTACACGAAAGAACAAAACTCCGAAAATCTGAACGCCATTCATGTAATTCGACTATGGAAGTTTTAAAAGTTTCAAAATTTTCAATAAATCGACGAATTATTTCCAGAATTTTTTTTTATTAAGAAGTGATTATGCGTCAATTTTTAAATTTGTCTAGACAATGCTGTATGTTCTACATAATTTACAGTCAACTGTGTAGACTCTCGCTGGCATGATCTTGACATGGGGGCCGGATTGAAATTCCGAACTTTGAAATGCGCCGACGGTTTAAAATTCCTAATTTTAATGTTCCGAAATTATAAGGTTCGTCAATATCATGCCAGGAAAAGTCTACACAGTTGACTGTAAATTATGTAGAACGTATAACATTGTCTGGACAAATTTCTAAATTGACGTAAAATCACTTCTTCGTACAAAAAATTCTTAAAATAATTCGTCGATTTAGTACAAATTTTGAAACTTTTAAAACTTCCATAGTTGAATTATTTTGACGGTGTTCAGATTTTCGGAGTTTTCGTCTTTCGTGTAAAATTCTTTCAGAGTTTTAAGCGTCCTGATGAAAAGTTCAGAATTTCAACCTGGCCCCGTAGACCAAATCTCAAATTTCCAGTTTAGACGTCTATATGAGCTTAGAACTCGAAAAATGCGACTTTTATATTGCATAGTTTTTTAGCTCAGGGTCTTAATTTTAAGGTTCAATAAACATTTTGTGAAAATTGAAATAATTGATCGAGTTATGAATTGTAAAATTTCAGATCGCCTACTGCGCTACGGCGAACCGCTCCACCGCGTTTACCCTTTTATCTTTTGCGTTTTCTCCAAACTCCGTTTTATGAAACGTTGTAGGTCGTATCTAAAAATCTGATCGTCCGGTTCACTTCAAATCCGGACGGATCATAGTTTATAACATTTGCCATCGTATGACTGGATGGCTTTGTCATACATGTATCCATTTGTTAATAACAACTGATTAATGTTTTAATTTTTTTCATCGAAAATCCACCTTTATTCACTAAAGCTTGCCATTGTCTCAATTTTCAAAATTTCAAAAAAGTATTCGGTCTCATGAAAGCTGTATTATCATACTACACTGAGAAAAAAAATCATTGATCCAATATCATTGGTGTTATTGAATGAAATTTCGTTGATTCAATTGTAAAATTGTTGGTGTAAATAATTGGATTTATTAGTCCAAACAAAACTCTATTGACTTCAATAACATGATCAAATTGAAAGTTTTTTTTCATTCACAAGATATATTGTTAGCCGAAAACAATATATTATTGAAACTATCTCAAAAAATGATCGCGAACAAATTATATAGTTTTGAATGCAATTTCTACAACGAACGAAAAAAGCGTTTCAATTCATAACATGAATATTGTTGATCCGAGTATACAAGAAAAATTGAAGTTCGCTCGTTTGATTCAAATAAAATTTCTATTGAGTAAATATGTCATTTTATTTTTTCACCATATGCGATATTGATTTTAAGTACATTTTTTATTAAAATATTAATATTTTATATTGATTGGAAAATATTAAGCAAATGTCTGAATTGGTTAAAAAAATATACGAAGATGAAATGTGTTTCTTGCACATTTGGTTGAAAAAATTCAACCAAATCATGGCCGAGCGCCACCGAAATTACCCGTGCGGAAAACTGATAGGGCATCCCTAATAAAAAATAAGGGCCTTTCAGGGCTTTCCTAGTGCTTTCCCTGGTAGGGATTTCCACAATGGGCCCAGACTTGGCCATTATCGGGATAAACTTGTAGGGATTTCCACAATAGGCCCCGACTTGGCCATTATGGGGATAAACCTGTAGGGATTTCCACAAAAGGACCCGACTTGGCCATTATAGGGATAAACCTGTAGGGATTTCCACAATAGGCCCAGACTTGGCCAGTATAGGGATAAACAAGTAGGGATTTCCACAATAGGCCCAGATCTGACTTTTATAGCGATAAACCAGTATAAATAGCTTAGGCTACATGGTTGATGGTATTTCAATTATTCAAATCGATTATATACATCGATCGAATAATATTATCGAACGCAAATTGGGAAAAAGCGTAAAGGCATTAGCAAATAAAAAATCAACGATAAACACAAATATGCAGACAAACATCAGACAGTATTTATTTATCAAATTTAAGAAACCTTTTACATAGATACAAACAATTACTCATGGTTTCACTCATACATGGAGTAATGCTAGCGCATAAGTGTGAACAGTCCCAACCGGTTTTCTCGACATTTTTATAGCAACTAATTTCCGCTCAATACTCATCATAGGGAAAATTATTTCTTCTCAAGACTTTGCTGATATTTCCCATTCATAAACTTCATCTGACTGTGTAGGATAAGTAAATAAATTGGTCTTTGTTTTTGTTGTTGTTTCCTCAATGGAAATAGATTCTAGTGATTCAGTAGACCCATATATTTTTATTTATTTCTATTACACATCCATTCCTTAGAATGAATTATTTTTTGTATTAATTTTGTCATGGCAGCTTGTCATAAAGGCTCACATGCAAATACGCAATCACATTTCTACGCGCGCACACATACATACACATGTTCTCACGCCTACTCCTATGCACATGAACAATTACATAAAAACAAATACAGATATACCCTGACGCATTTAACATGCACGTATATCCACTGATACGGATATTCTATGGCGCTGAAATAGTTATGATGAGGCGCCGTTGAGGCATTTACAGGGCGCTAAAATGGTTTTGATGAGGCGCCATTGAGGCAACTTATAAGGCCCCGGTCGTTGCGCCTTTAATGGCCCTTGTTGACAAAGTGTGACCGGCCGCTAACGGCCCTCATGTGGCTTCCAGTTTAGGGCCCGAATAAAGTTAGGGGAATATTATTGGGGCCCGATCACAGCCCCAACTCAATTTCCGCACGGGTATAGGTCTGAGAAAACCCGTAGTTCTCGGAGTAACCGCTAGAGGCCGCACGCGCGCTCGTTTCTCGTAAGCGTAGGGCGCACCGAAAATCTACTTAAGGGGTTACCCCACTTGCGATTTTGAAAAAATCGATTTTTTTTATTGCATTTTTTTGAAGTATAAGTATCTGAGAATATGTCCTGAAAATTTCAAGTCGATCCGAACAAAATTGACTGAGATATGAGCGTTGAAAGAGAAGAATCCGCGTTGAAAGAGCGTTGAAAGAGAAACTTTAAACGCGTTTTTCTTAAAATGGCATTTCCGAAGTCGGTGACCAAGATTACTCGAACACTAATGAACCGATCTTCTTAAAATTTTGCAGGCTTATTTAATACATAAAAATGTAGTCATTATCCGTTCAATTGTTTTCCTTAAAATCGAACCATTAACTTTGACTGTCCGCCATTTTGTAAAAAATGAATATTTTTTAAAATCCTTCGATTAAAGACTAGTTTATACTTATATTTGACTAAATCCATCCGCATTTTTTTTTTCAGATGATCCACTTCGGCGCAATGTTGGTCACCGCAAACCGTGTATATAAAAACAATATTTCATTGACGGCCATTTGCCACTAAACAATGTAATATTTTTCAATAAAAAAATTACTGAAAGTTCTTCAAGATGTGTTCTTTAAGATGGTACATTGATCGATTAAAAAAGTTTTGTAGTTTTCTTTTAAAAAATTCATGAAAAAGGCCTTTTTTGCGCTACAAGTGCGGGTAACGCCTTAAACGCTGGAGAAACTCCAAATAGTATCGCTTCTTGGCCTGTGGCTAAGATCAAAGTGTAGTATCTGTTCTAATCAGTTGAATATCTGATATTCTCTCCATGGATATTCCATTGGACATCCGATATTCTCTCCACTATTATCGTGAATGATCATTCTAATGCTCACTTCTTATTTAAGATTTAAAGCAAATTGAAAAACTTACGTCCCATGGCATATTCGTTTCGATGTAGTAAAGAAATAATTTATTCTATTGATTATATTTTTGCACGAAATAAAAAATGTTTGTAGCAACCGCTTAATTATTTCATCCAATACATTTACGGATTGTATATAGAATGACTTCAATAGAATATAATTTTATTTGAAGGATAATGAAGATATTCAGAGAACAGAAGAGCTTTTTCAAATAAAATAATATGTTATTTAAATAAATCACATTTTCCAATATTTTATAGTATTGAAGCAATCTCATATATATCGGTGGCACTCCGCAGCAGCACATTTATTTGGATCAACCAATATATTTTTTTGATTCAATTGGTTTTTTTCTCAGTGTAGAATTACATTTTTCCATTTCAGATCCTCCTAGTTGTCAGAACCATCTACCCCAATTGGCCACGCAGCAACGGCGACACTTGGTTTAAATAATAACAACGTCTTTGTGTATGAATATTTCTAAATTAAAAAAAAAACTCCTATCTCGCAAGACCATGTGCTAATTGTGTGTAAAATCACGACTTCATTGTCCCAATAGTCTCATTAGAAAAAAAATCTTGACAATCAACCAGTTTTTGGGCCCCAAGCAGACGCGTTAAAGGCTAGAACCTAACCATCTAGTCACTCTATCCAACTTACAAAGCTAATGCCATAGCCAAAATCAAATGACCACATTTTCCACAGTCATTCCAATTTGAAGGCTTATCTTGCATTTTTTGTTTCTCTTTCGAGTTCTTTGCTCTTCCCTTTTGTATCAAGGTTGACAATGATGTTGTCGATTTAGGTGTGCAATTCGGCAAAACTGCAATAACAAGGCTCCGAGTCGAGATCCATGTCAGCTGATAATGTATTACTCGTCCAACCCTTATCGAAACACGGGGCTAGTCCCCTCGCCCAAGTAGCATACGAAAACTGTTGCGAGGAAGAAAGAAAGAGGAATAAGAATAAGAAAGTGGGACGGGCCGAGGAATGATGCGCGTTTGAGTATATGCAACGTAGGGAAATGCGGTAGAGCGTGTGTCTGGGTTAGCCGTGGTCGGCTGCAGAGGTCTCCGAGGGGTGTGTGAAGGGAGAGAAAAAGCACAGGGAAGAGAGGCGCGCATCAGGGCAGACAGAGGCCGCATATAGCCCCAAGCCATGTAATTCATTACTAAAGCAATCTCACCCTGGCACCCTCTCTCTCTCTTCAGTACTCCCCAACCCATTCTGGTCGCAACCCCCGGCCAGCACAGATATTCTCTCTCCGCCCCTGACCCATCAGCCCCTCTCTCTCTCTCTCTCTCTCTCTCTCTCTCTCTCTCTCCTTCGCGCGCGCGATGCAGAAAAGCGCGCTTGCGAGAGCACACCCGCGAGCCGCGTTATAATATAAAAAAGCCGAATATAATAGAGCCCTGACAACAAAACAAACGCGAAACACAAAGAGAGTGCCGGCGAGAGAGGCAGAGAGAGAGACAAAAAAAGGAAAAGAGTGAAACTCTAGAGAGAGAGAGAGAGAGAGAGAGAGAGAGAGGGAAACAGGGAGGAAAAACTCGCGCGCGCACCTCCTCATAATTAAAAAGATTGCGTATACTTTCTTTTTCGCTTTCCTACCCTCTTGTCACTGACGACTACAATGGCGTTCAGTATATATATATATATATATATATAGGGATACGTGTAGTGAAAAAAGTCGCCGCCGATTTTATTGCGACTTCAGTGATTAAAGAATATCCAGTAAAAAGAAATACACAATGCTTATACATTTGCATACTACAGAGCGTGCACCGTGTTGCCTTTAGTCGTACTTTTTCATTCATTCAACTATACGTCCCGCGGCTAATTGATAAATAAATCGATTTTTTTATTTTTCCAAATTTTCGCGGTACCTGGATAAGAATTTGGCAAACATTGACGAAGGGTACGCAATTTTTCGGGGCGAGTTTCCTGTCGAGTGATCTGGGCTTTTTAATAAAGAGACACCCACCCTGAGGGTAAGTATGGTGAAGAGGATGGAAGAGGGAGAAAATGGAGAGTCGGTGTGAAGCAGCACTCGTGGTTGCCCTCTTTGAAATACTTGAAGAGTACTTACGTGTCGTCCAAGTGCTTGCACACAGGTGTAGAGGCTTCCGTGTGCTTCGAAGTCGTTGCAAACGCTTAATACCCGTACGCGATCGATATACGTGCATAGTCGAGTAAGTGTGTGCAAGTGTTTAGTTGTATACTTGGAGTGGAATATTCTTGTACCGATGAGGTTCGCACGGACGTCGATAGAACCACCATGTGTACGACAGCGATAGCTGTTTCATAGATTTTCAGTTTTATCTTTGTAACAACTGATCATTTGGGGACAATAGACGGTAGGGACATCCGGTCTGATTTGCGGAAAAAATTATAGAGTATGCACTCGTCGTTCACTCGAAGTGTAATCCGCCTACGTGAAATGTTGGGTGCGAGATTGTCGAACCACCGAGCGAGCAATTAATTGCCTTAAGGCGGGAGCCTGAATTAAAAGGGCCAAAAGAAGCGTTTTTTCGGGAATTTTTTTAGATGGGAAAAAACAAGTGACCCCCGTAAACATTGAGGTACTGTTTCATGTATATTTGAAATGTATAAAAAAATTTCAACATGACACAATAAATGAATACAGATTTATCAGCCTATTTCATATGCGTATTGCCACTGCAATTGGCGGGAAAGATGCAGCTCGTAATTCTTGATTGAAACAAAAAAACCAATGACATTTTCAATTGTCGTATATTTGTCTTCTGCGTGAATTAAGAAAAAGATGAAAAAATCGTGAAATTATAACTTTCCTCAGGTTTAAAAAAATGTGTTAAAAAAAACACTTTAAGGTGCTATAAAAATAATTTAGAAAGACTTTTTCAATGATTTTTCTAAATTCACTTAGAAGAGATTTTCATAGTGAAGAAAATAAAGTTTGGTTCGATTCAATAGGTCGTTTAGTTTTTTTGCTATCACGCCTGCCAATTTCTAAAATCGCTGAAAACGATTTTTCATGAATCACTGCACCAACCAATTCCACATTTTACAAGCTTCTTTTACATATCAAAAAGCAGTGCTTGAACGTAGGAATTCTTTTTCGATGCATAGCTTTTTTTTATCGACGAAAATTGAGCTTTTTTCACCGAAAATCGATACTCTCACTTTGGATTGCAGCCGTTTTTTTGTCAAATCAATATTCGATTTGAATATTGAAAAATCCTAAATGCGTTTTTAGTACTGCTGGAATAAGTGCATCATTTTTCATCGTTCTGTATAGCAAAACGCATTTTCGATTTTTTTCTGTAGATGCCGTCTTCTTCCTTCTTCATACGACGGCAGAGCAGTGGTCACTGCGAAGGACGTTTTTCAAACACCGGTCTATACAAATCATTGCGTCTATCACATTTATTCATATTTTTCAATACAAAACATGTGAAAGATACTTCAAACCATACTCTTTAATGTAAGAAAAAAGAATTTGAAAACCTGCACACGTTTTTCCAGAAAAAAATCGCGGAAATTCTTCTTTTTTCCGGTCACGGACTAGGTGTGGGGCCTTAAGGGGGTAGGCCACAGTAACGGGTATAAAATCATGTGCGAATTTAACAATTTTTTTCGTATGAAAAAGTGATTCACTCGTAAAATTAATTACACATCTATTTAGTATGAATATCAAGCTGTTAGAGAAAATATATATTTTTTATTCGATGTACAAAATGGCTGACTACTAATATTTTCTTTTGTTATCTTTTTTTTAGGCGCTCCGAGGCGTGACATTTAGCATTCACAATTGTTGACCTAGAAGAAAAAACAAAAAATTCTCGTCAATCTACATTAGAATACCCAAAGAAGTACGTACGGAATTTAAAAAATATTGTTTTATTCGAAAATTGTAGGTACTTGAACTCAAAAAATTAATTTTCATTGAAAAATGTCGTTATAACTGCTCATAAACTGCTCATAAAATGAAAAGTTTTCGATTAATCAGAAATTCCGTCCGTACTTCTCTGCAAATTGCAATTAGGAACATAACTTTTAATTTTGAAGTAAATCGAGTGAAAATTGTTAAAGTCATTTGGCACACCAATTGGAAAAAAGCTGTTTCGAGAAGTCGGTCATTTTGTACATCGAAAAAATATACATATATTTTCTAAGAGCTTGAGATTCATACTAAATAGATGTGTAATTAATTTTTATGTGAATCACTTTTTCATACGAAAAAAAGTTGTTAAATTCGCACATGATTTTATACCCGTTACTGTGACCTAAGTCCTCAACGACTTGGGCTACTGTGAAAAAATTAAAAAATCGATTGTCGCTTGAGGCAACTCAAATTGATGAGAAAGGTCCAACATATGGTGCAGGAATCGCAGATTGAAGATAAACTTATCAATACAATGATAGAACTGCGAGTAAAACTTTAAACGCGTATTTCCCGAAACTGTTTTGCAAAACAGTGTACACGATTTCTCGACATCGAATGAACGGTTTGACGTGAAATTTAGTACACTCATTCAGTGTAACTGTAGTTTAGTCTTGACAAACGCCTTTCTTTTTAACATTTTTCAAAAAATAGTTAATAACAACAATAATGTCATTTTTCCTCGAAATTTTTTTTTTAAATGCCAAAAAAATCTTGTTAACGATATAAAAAAATCTCGATCAAGTCGTGGCCAATGTGATCTATTTTTTAAAAAAATCGTATTTTTGTTTCAGATCAACCGGGTGGCCAAAATCAAGTACACCGTTGAGTCCCTGGTGGTCTAAAGTCCTTCACGAGATTGTTTATAACTTCTTTAATCATTAATATTTTTGTATGAAATTTCGTACACAACGTCGTTCATGTACATACAAATAAATATCCAAACGATTTTTCAATCGTCTTACTTATTTCTTCAAAACTATTTTTTTTCACGAGCCCCAATCCGTCTCAACTTTGTTCTTAGGTTCATTCCACATCCCCACCCCCTCCAACACCCATTCCACAACTCTCCCCTACCTCCCATTACATCCCCCCCCCCCCCACCTTGCGGCTGCAGCCGACTTCCCCCTCTGTATCGTATTCACCATGCTATGCCATGGGTATAGGGAAACTGCGGAAAACCTATACCGATGCAGCCGGTCACAAGTTCGCTTTCCAGTCATGGAACTAGTCGTCTTTCGCCGTAAAAGTACGCGACTGGGATTCGAACCCGCGACGTCCTGATCCGCTGGCCAGCACGCTAACCACTAGACCAACGCGCCTGGTTTATTTCTTCAAAACTAATTTTATTAAATAACCCGGATTTTCGGGTCGCCACAGTACCCTAACCCCTTATAAATACTCGTACACTGGTGAAAAGTCCCATGCATCAGTTGTGTGCACAACTGTGCAGGCTTCACACTAATGCTTCGCCGTAAAAGTGCTTGGACACACTGGAGTACGCTGGCGCATCGTCAAAAGATGCTGTGCACAGTTAAAAATAATAGTACACGGATCCATATCGACACTGGTGGATGGGTGGTCCGGGTTTGGCTCCGGCGGTCCTTCAAGTTAAGCAGCGTTATGCGTGGCCGATACTAGGAGTGGTGACCGCTTAGCCGTGCCCCGGCTGGCGCATCGACCGGGGTGAGCGGAAGGCCAATACTTCAGAGACCTTGGTGTAGATAATTGAGTCAAACGTCTGTACACCAGAGAATCAGAATAATATGGGGCCGTCTAACCAGTACGGGTTTCCACAGTTTCCCCGTGTGGGCAAACGCGGTATAGTGTAGCTTAAGATTGCTGTGAACGCAACGGTAGTTAGGTTAGATTAGCGAAATGCGGGTGGGGCGAGATAGGAAAGGGCTCAATTGGGAAGCGTTATACGTAAAAACCCCCAACGATATACGTTGTATTTAAGGGAAAAAATTAAGATGTGTGCACAGGTACAATACAGTTTTTGAAGCTCAAAACTAATTGTGCTCGAAAAGTCTCATACACGTTTAAATAAACTGTAGGGAGGTAAAAAATATTTGTGCACGGGCACAACACAATTTTAGAAGATCAACACTAATCGACGGTGCTCGAAAAGTCTCATACACGTTTAAATAAACTGTAGGAAGGTAACAAATATTTGTGCACGGGGGCAACACAGTTTTAGAAGTTCAACACTCATTGGCTGTGCTCGAAAAGTCTCATGCACGTTTGTATAAACTGTAGGAAGGTAACAAATATTTGTGCACGAGTACAATACAAATTTTAGATGCTCAACACTAATCGACTGTGCTCGGAAAGTCTCATACACGTTTAAATAAACTGTACGGAGCGAAAAAATATTTGTGCACGGATACAGCACAGTTTTAGAACCTCGATATTAATTGACTGTGCTCTAAAAGTCTCATACACGTTTAAATAAAGTGTAGGGAGGTAAAAAAAATTGTGCACGGGTACAACACAGTTTCAAAAGTTCAACACTGATTGACTGTGCTCGGAGGGTCTCATACACATTTGTATAAACTGTAGGAAGGTCAACAGTATTTGTGCACGTGTACAACACAGTTTAAGAAGTTCATCACTAATTAACTCTGTTCGAAAAGTCTTATATACCTTTGTATAAACTGTACGAAGGTAAAAAATATTTGTACACGGGTAAAACACAGTTTGAGAAGCTCAACACTAATTGACTGCGCTCGAAAAGTCTCATCACGTTTGAATCAACCATAGGGACGTAAACAATATCTGTGCACGAGTACAACCCAATTTTAGAAGCTCAACACTGATTGACTGTGTTTGAAAAGTCTCATACACGTTTGAACAAACTGCATGGAGGTAAAAAATATTTGTACCCGTGGTACAACACAGTTTTGGAAGCTCAGCATTAATTGACTGCGCTCGAAATGTCTCACACACGTTCGAATAAACTGTAGGGAGATGTAAAATATCTGAGCACAGCTGTGCACAGGTACTAGTCATTGGCTGTACTACGAACAATTCGTATACATTTGGATAAACTTTTCATAAAAATCGTAAAAACATTGCAAATTCTTGATAATACTCGCACACAGATACAACACAGTTTCATAAGCTCGACACCGAGTGACTGTATTCGAAAAGTCTTATACATGTTTAATTAAACTTTGGCAGGGTAAAAAATACATTACATCGCCAATTCTTCACCTATTGACTTGACATTTTTTTGCGAACCCTTATAATAATATTTTACATCTAAGCACATAAGGGATGGATAATATGTGAAAAACTTTAAAAAAAAACAAAAATTATTTTCCTCGTTTCTTTCTTACCGAGAACATTTTTTTTCAAGCATGCACCATTCCATAAAAAATCGATATTTTTCGATTTCCCTACGTACTTCGAAGGCGAATCTTATTTAGAGCTGAAATTATTTTGAATTTTTGTGCCAGGTAAAAAAATTTAAGAGTTAATTTATCCAGCTTCAGCGCCACCACTTCGTTACAAAATGTTGTGAAAAAAGTGTTAATATACATGAAAATATGTAGAATAAATGCTGCTAAACGGAATTTTCGTTCTATCAACTGGTTATCCATAAAAAATTGTCGAAATTCACCTTTTTCCGGACTCTAGACTGGTTGTCTCCCTTAAAAATGTTTTTCTACTTATAAAATTCACTTTCAGCGTTATATCTCATACGCGTTAAGTCTACATAGATATATCATACGATAAACGTGGTGTCTAGGTGAGAAGCGATTCGGAGGCGTGGACCAACGTCGACGGAGGTGCAGAACCGCCCCTGTTTAAATTCTTTGGCCAATGAGACGATTGCGAAGCATCGTCAACCCCCGCGAGCACGGGGGTTGTTCCAGAAGCTCGGCGAATCTCGTATCAGTCTCTCGCCATCCGCACGGCATCCCCTACGTCCCGGTGATAAATTTCACCCCCGTATCTTTAATCTCTTGCTAAAACGCATCTCGCGGGTTTCTTCGGAGCGCCAGAGTTCAACGACAGAGTTCAAAGTTGCGATATTTTGCAACCGGAAGTGAAGACATCTCGATTCATTTTTCGATCTTTCTATGTTGATTTTAAAAAATTAACACTTTGATCGTCATCGTTCGCGCATTTTTGGCTGGAATATCGTCGAAACATAAATGTTGTAATTAAATACGTATAAATACATATATAAGGGATATACATACGCATACGAATAAAAATAAAAACAGCCCGAGAAAATATGGCTGGACCGTATTTATCGCCCCTGGGACCTCAGGCCGATTTACTTACCGAATACATGTTCGGACGGCGTCGTCAGGTCAGTGTACGTTTTTACATTCTCACATTTCTTATTCCGCTTGAGGGGTCTTCCCACTTTAGACGCTAAAAAAAGGTTATTTTCATGCATTTTTTTATACGTTTATATTATAGATATTGATATAAAAGTTGTTACACTTAATAAATACACTTTCGAAATACATTAAACTTTTTTTTTTATGTATTTATGCAACCCAAATCGATCCTTGTGAAATTTTAACCACATATTTTAACCACATACGTATTTGGCCAAAAACGGTGAAAAAACACGTTTTTTTTGGTTTTCGAAAAATGTCCGCCATTTTGTTATTTTTGCATATAACAAAAATCGTATGATATGCGCTACAGCCATTAACATACTCACTCTAAAATCATTTGATTTTTTTTGTTTCGGATAATCCATCGCCGAGATTTCATCAACAGCGCAGACCTACAATTTTTTAGGTCATTCTTTTTACTACCATTTTCGTCTATAAATAGGGACTTAAATAAATAATTATTTTTAAAGATATTTCGAATATGTATTTATTAAGTGTAACAACTTTTATATCAATATCTAAAATATAAACCTATCAAAAAAATCAAGAAAATGGCCCTTTTGCGTCTAAAGTGAGAAGACCCCTTAAACGTCGGTTTCTTCTACCCTCTCGGAATATGACATCGAACATATACTCCCTCCTGCGCGCACATATTTTTCCTCCAACGACAATCAACCCGTGCGAGGAACATACGTAGAAGTAACGATATAAATATCCCCTATCAGCAGAAATCAATTTTTTGCTCCATCCAGCATCATCTTGATTCGCTGCTGTTTTTGTCGACACATCCAAACGCAAATTCCATCAGACTCGCTTTTTTCATGGCAATTCTCTTCTGCAGAGACGCAATCGAACTACGTTTACGCCGCAGCAGCTCCAAGAACTTGAGTCGCTCTTTCAAAAGACTCACTATCCGGATGTGTTTCTTCGCGAGGAGGTTGCCCTTAGAATTACACTTTCGGAAGCTCGAGTTCAGGTAACGATAACCATTTTCAAGGAGTAGAACAACAATATCAATAACGATAGCAATAATCATAATGATGACGATTGTAGTACTAATACCAATAATAATAATAATAATAATAAAATAATAACAGTAAATAACGATAATCATAATAATGGTGATCGTAAATAGTAATAATAATACTAATGATAATAATAATAATCGTTTTTAAGAATTCTCTAC